>OU342736.1:321726455-322326455 GCA_910589765.1 Avena atlantica | reverse complement strand
TTTTGGGCGATCATGTAAAATGTATACCCATTTATCTCGTACCCTTGGAAAGTCGATATAGTCGAAGATGGTGACCTAGACAACAAGTATAGCTGATCTCCAAGAGTGTTGTTTTTTATGAGATGTTGCTGTTGGAGATATGCCCAAAAGGCAATAATAAAGTTGTTATTATCATATCTTCATACTTATGATAAATGTTTACATACCATGCTATAATTGTATTAACCGGAAACATTAATACTTATGTGATTTGTAAACATAAAAGAGTCCCTAGTAAAGCCTCTTGTTAAACTAGCTTGTTGGTTAATATATGATCATGGTTTCCTGATCATGAACATAGAGATGTTATTAACAACAGGGTCATATCATTAGGAGAATGATGTGATGGACATACTCCTATAGTTAAGCATAGCATAAAGATCAAGTCATTTAATATAGTTCATTTGCTACAAGCTTTCTGATACATAGTAACCTAATTCCTTCGACCATGACATCATGTTAATCACCATCACCAGAAGGATGCTTTGATGACATCAAACACCACACTGTAACTGGGTGGCTATAAAGGTGGCATTGAGTGTTCGGAAAGTATGGGTTGAAGCACATGGATCAAGAGTGGGATTTGTCCATCCATATGACGGATAGATATACTCTGGGCCCTCTCGGTGGAATGTCATCCAATTACCTTGCAAGCATGTGACTGGCTCACAAGGGATCACATATCACGGGAACGAGAAAAGAGTACTTATCGGTAACGAGGTTGAACTAGGTATGCAGAGATACCGACGATCAAAACCTCGGATAAGTAAACTATCGTGAGACAAAGGGAAATTGGTATCGTATGTAAGTGGTTCATTCGATCGCAAAGTAATCGTAGAAATATGTGGGAGCCATTCTAATTTTTTGCAGAACTGTATAGGAGCAATTGATGGATCACATGTTCCTGTTATTGTATCACCCCACCTTGCGGCTCCTTTTCGCAATAGGAAGGGAACCCTCAGCCACAACGTGATGATTGCATGTGATTTTGATCTAATTGTCACTTATATCTCTTGTGGTTGGGAAGGATCTGCTACGGATGCTGAAGTTCTTCGGTCTACCTTAAACACTGGTTTTGAAGTACCCACCGGGAAATTTTATCTTGTTGATGGTGGTTATGCAAATACAGAATCCTTCCTTGCCCCATACCGTGGTGTGCGGTATCATCTAAAAGAATTCGGCCATGGCCGCCAACGCCCACAAAATTACATGGAGCTCTTCAATCATCGTCATGCTGTGCTACGAAATCATATAGAAAGGCTCCTAGGAATACTGAAGAAGCGATTCCCTATTCTACATGTCACAACATTTCACCAAATGAAAAACCAAGTGAAGATAGTTGCAGCTACTGCAATTTTGCATAATATCATTAGAATGCAACATGGCGATGAGGAGTGGCTTGAACATCAAGAAGACATTATACTTCTAGCTAACTATGTTGATCTTCCCAATGGTGATGATAACCACCAAGGAAACAACCACGCTGGCAATGCTTTAAGAGACCAAATAGCCATGCAAATGTGGAACGATTTCCAGCATAACTAGCTCTTTGTCATGTAATAGTGAAATTTGAATTTCTCTTTAGTTTGCATGTTTCATAATGGAATAAGTGTATGTTGGATAATATTCTTTATGTCATAATGGAACAAGTGTATGTTTCATATTTGAATGGAATGTGTGTATGTTGGTTGATATATATCTTTAATGTAACAAGTGTTGATTTTTTTTTCAAACCAGATATGTATCCAAAAGGTTCTCCTAAGTTTAACTTGCAAAAGGCTACACTTGGCATAAAAAAACACCATCAAACAAACGGAAAAGGAGATCTCCCAAAGGTAACACATGATATGCATTCTTGTTCTGTTGTTTCTGTTCTCTATTGTTTATGTGCATTCTTGTGTTGTTTATGTGCATGCATGTATGTCATACCATGTTTTAACTTCATTAGCTTCTATAGGATCGAAACCAAGAGCCCAATGGAATATGGGACTTCAGAAATCTCTAGTTGACATACTCCACGAGCACAACAATGACTACCATAGAGCTCAAAATGGATGGAGTGGGGACACATGGAATCTAATGACGAAAATATTCAAAGATCAAAAAAAGCATGTGAATTTTACAAAGTCGCAGCTACAAGACCAAGAGAAGGAACTCAAGAGACAATATTGTATGCTGAAGGAAGCTCGCAAGCAAAGCGGTGCCGGGTGGTCTGAGAAAAGTTGCAGAATACAAGCTGATGATGCACTCTGGGATAACTTACTAATTGTAAGTTTTTTCCATTCTTATACTTGGCCAAAATTTATATACCAAGTTGGCACTCATTTTTTCTCTCATGTTTGGTTGCAGTCCTTCCCAAAAATCGGGAAATTCAAGAAATATGACTTCCCTCTATTTGATAGACTTGGAGATCTATATGATGGTAACTCGACTTATGTTCATTGTTAGCACTAAGTCAGATACATAATAGTATTACTTGTTTGCATAACTACATTGTTTTTTCAGGGAAAATTGCAGAGGGCACGTACAACTTCACCTCTATCTCCGAGCCATCACAAATTGATGAAGAAAATGAAGAAGTACAAAGTGCGGATACAAATGATGATGATGATGATCTACAGATTGTAGATGGAGGGGGTCCTGCTCACCTAGGAGCTGAGGTCAATCCAGTCATTGATGGTAAATTTATCTCGCATAACACATCATATTTAGTCAAGAATAATATAGTATACATGATTTGAAAAATGCTGATAAGTGTATCTTTGCTGAATCCAGTGGATGCTGCTCAAAAGGATGAGTTAACAAATGGAGGGTCTCCTTCTATTGTACCCAAGAAAAAGTCAACAAATGGAGGGGGTCCTGCTATTGTACCTAAGAAAAAGCCAACAAATGAGTTAAACAAGCCTAACAAGAGCGATGCGATGGTAGCAGTGGTTGACAGATATGTGAAGATGAAAGAGAAGCAGGCCGAGGAAGAAAACACGGAGTCAAATGTTTTCACTATCTCCAAGTGTATTTCTGCTGTGCAAAATATGAAGGAGCTCTCACGTGTGGAGAGAGTGAAGGCTTCAAAAGTGTTCAAAATTGCTGAAAACCGAGAGACATTCCTTACTTGGGTTGCTCAAGATGAGGAGTCGGCTATCATGTGGTTACGGGGTGAACTACAAGAGTTACCTTGAGGTAAACCTTCAATTCTTTCTTGCCTTGTGCTGCAATAAATTTCTTGCCTTATTGTCTGTAGTATGTCTCTGATCTAGCTGAGCAAACTTCTTGCCTTATAGTCTATAGTATGCCTTATAGATCATGTGCTAGTCGGTATCTATGTAGATAACATGGAGAGTAAAACTATATCTGCTCAATGCTTCATGTTTGCATGCCCAGGAAATCGTGTATTCAGACTGATATCTAAATTTCAGAGAACTAGATGTTATGCTTCTTGTAGCTTTTCCGTATGTGTAAAGGTAGGATTCGAGATTATTCCTAGATGGATTGTTTGATCTTTGATGTCGTTGAGACTGAGAACCTTACTCTGTTCGTTCTGTTTTTTTTTTGTTTTTTTTTGTCTTTCTTTATTTCTTCATGTGATCTCGGCACCCGACTATCTCGTCTCACTCAGCACAATATTATGAGTATATCATGTTAGTGTTATCGTGTTATGTGTGCAGAATAACTTTGATATATAGTTTAATGTACGCGGTACTCCTGCCTGCCAGTTTCCTCAAAACTAAAAATATTAAAATGAATGATCTATGTGGGATAAACCTAGAATGCCATTTTCAGGTTTCATTACAGTTCAATATTTCTAAATTGAACAAAATCTGGTTAAGATCAAAAGGAATAGGGACAATAGGGATTTTCATCTACTGCTGATTTGTCCACATGCTTGCAATTTGAACTAAATCAACAACACATGTTATATTCTCCAACACCAGAAACGGCACCCCAGCTCCGACACATCAACCAACCAAGAGAAGCACATGATCATCAAGGGTTCCGTACCTTGCACGGCCTGGTACTGGTATCCCTGGCCGTAGTAGGAAGCCTAATGTACTGTTAATTAAGCATTAGGTTTTGACTGGCTGGAAGCCAAGTTTTTTAGCTCAAGTCCAAGTTTAGTGTTCCGAGGGCCATTTTTATCGGGCTTCAGGCATTTTTCAGTTTGCCTATTTGAATCTTTTGGTATACTATATCTGAGGATGATGGTTTCAGTTCCATGTTCTTTTTCAGGATGATGCTTTGCAAGATAAACTCCAAGGGCGAGGCAATGAATGTTTACGGGTGCTATTGTCTCGTTGTCAAGGCAATCAAGTGTTTGAATGTTTGATCAATATTTTGAAGCTACAGATAAGCCCATGATTGGGTTGTAATAATGTTTTATAAATGCATCTAGATGTCTTGCTTGCTGGATATATTTAAACTCCACGGAAGTAGATGTTTAAGATCCGTCAAAATTTATTTAGTGCAAAGATTGGATAGATATTTATATATTTGGTGCAAAGATTGTATTTTTATTTGAGCTACTGTGCCCATGTATAGGTAAAGTTTTAGTTTTTATTATCAAGCTCAATACTTCACAATCCCCTCCTATCCCAGAAAACTGAAGTAAACAAATAGGATTGGGAAATATGGGGAAATTTAGGGAACTGTGAGTATTGGATGAAAGGAGGGATTCACCAAATCCCCTCAAATCCCCAAACCACTAGGGGGTGGAAATACCCGAGGGGTAAACAAGGCCTAACCTGGCAGGGCAGTCACTCGGTCCATTGTGAATGTGTTGGCACGAAGCCCACGGCTCAGTTGGCCTGGTGGTGGCGGCGCATGTGGGCCGGGCCTTACCACAAACGCCACGTCCCAGAAATTTATCCGTCTTTTCACAGCCGTGGGCCGCGTCCTCGTGAAATTTCTCTACGAGTCCTTCATCGACCTGAGGTCTCATGGAGGTGCGTTCGGCAAGTCCATTAAAACTAGTGTTCAATTCTCAAAAAACAAAAAAAGGTCTAATTCTCTAGAAAGATTTTAAAAACAAGCGTCCAATTCAGGGCTGGTGACGGGGAGAGCAGAGGGAGCACGAGCCATCTCCGAGGCTTGTTGCCTCTAATCTTGTCTGTCACCTAGATAGGGTCTTTTTTTTATTTTACCTTTTAGATAAGGCACTGCCCACGATTTGTGTGAGGTGTGCACCAGTCTGTTGCATCAGACTTGGACTCTTTCCCGTTTTTGTAGCAGTCGTGGCACTTGCGATCAGGAACTCGTGGAATGGCGCGGGTCTTCCGGATCGTGGCATAGAGGTAGGAATACCAGGCGACGTTTCCCGTTTGATGAATAAAAGGAAGAGAAGAAGAGAAAAGCCGTAAGGTTTTACACGGCACCAAAATCTTCAGAGTTTTTTGTTATGTCTGAATACACTCCTCGCGTAGTGTTGAGTTTTTTTGGTTCAGAGCTGACATCTGGTATCATAGCCACGACGAGGCTTTGAGGACCATGTCGGACGACAACGGCCATACCAGGACCGGCTCGGCACCCCCCACGGCCGAGGGAAGCTCCGCCACTCTAGCGCGCGCACGGCAGAGAAGCCGCGGGCGCAGTCGCTCACGAAGGAACGACAACGAGATCATCGTCCACGAGCGCACGGTGCAGGAGAGGATCGTCACCGGCGGCAACACGGTGTGGCCGATGCTCACGTCCACAAACTACGTCAAGTGGGCCCTAGTGATGCAAATCAATCTAGAGGCTAACTTGATGTTGGAAGCTGTTGAGGGAACGCCCTCCAGTGTGGCCGCTCACAAGGCCGCACACGCCGCATATGCACACCTTTGGAGGAATTCTCACTATATTGACCGTCTAGAACTTTTCACCCATTTTGGCAATCGATGCCAATGGGGGAGAAGTTTTGGAGGGTTTAAGGGAAGTTGGCCTTTGCTTTGATTATGTTCTTAAACATTTGTCTCTCATGCTCTTGCATCTTTGTGGTTGCTTTGCATGTTGAATATATAGAGGAAACTCAACCAATGGTAACGGTTGGCAATCTATGCAATAAAATTCAAGTTCATCACACATGCATAGATTGTGGGGGAGTTTGCTCTATATATTGTGGTTGTACCAACATCACATACTTGTGTAGTATTTGATGTTCGGGCAACCGCTTTGGTCGTTAATTGTCATATTTTTGAACCCTTGCTAAGGGATTGTCACCAATTACCAAAATGGGGGGATTGAAAGGGCATGTTTGCCCCATGTGTGGTTTTGGTAATTAATGACAATATGTATGGACTAATGTGTAAATTGAGTTTCACTTGTAGGTTTGTCCATTGGCATCGCTTGGGCCATGTGTTGGTCTCAAGGTATGAAGAAATGTCCAAGGGCTTTATTCCATTAGAATCATGAAGAAAGAAGGAGCTTGAAGGTTGATCAAGACAAGTGCAAAGAGTTGCATCAAGATGGATCAACCTCAAGAAGGGATAAAGAAGGGCAAGCTCAAGATGCTCCATCTATAGAAGATCTCATGCTTGAAGCTTGCCATCCTCGTGATCATGGAGTGATGAAGACAAGTTCAAAGAATAGGTTTCCCCATGGAGTATGGGGGAGCAATTTGCAAGTTTTTATCTTCATCAAGCAAGAGCAAACAAGAAAGGTGTTCCCACTATAGAAGAACAAGACGGTCTACATCAAGTTCAAGTGGGATGCTCAAGGCAAAGGTATCTTCTTGATAGGGCTTCTCTTTTGCCGGTCTCGTGTTGTTAGTTAGAAGACCGGGTTTAGGATAGATAGTCGTACTATCAAGAGGGGCTCTCAAGCGGGTGTCTCATTTGCATCGTTCGGAGAGAGCTCAAACATTTGTATTCATAGCATCATGTTTCTTGGTTGTTATTCGGTTCTTGTCTATGAGAGGATCTAGAGCTTGTGGTCATCATCATAACAAGATCTAGTTCATCGTCTAAGGATTTACCTTGCATATCTTATTGCGGTTTTTGATCTTGCGAGTTTTCCGGCTCCACACCTTAGGAGATATCTCACATATATAAAATTGATATTGTGTTCCTTGGTGGTATCCAATATTTCACCTTTTGTTGGATTCTACTTGTTTTTATCTTTCCAACAAAATTGGTTTCATCCCAATCGGAGTTTCCAAGCTCAACTTCTTATGTTTTGGGTTTTGGGGGTTTTACCGGTTCATCGCTTCTAGAGAGGTCTTACCTTTATCCATTTGGTTTTATCCTTCCATGCTGGACTATGATGTTTCTTTGCATAATCTTGTAAAACTTTTCGTTCTCTTCAAAATGAGCCCAAGATCATCAAAAACGGAGTCCGGAATCAAAGGTTATTGAAGTTTTCGTGCAATGATGTCTTGAGTTTTTGCTTGAGCGGAAGTTCCGGCCCAAGTTCCGACCCAAGTTCCGGTCAGGTTCAGTAACTTGTGTTTCTATTTGCCAGAAGTTTTGGTGGGGCCCGGAAGTTCCGGTGGGGCGCGAATCTGGCCCAAACGGTCAGTTTTTCCTTGTCATATTTAAGGAGGGCTTCTTCCCCAATGGTTTCCCATCTTTTGAGATCGTTTTTTCCCACCATTGTTGACCTATTTGAGCTCTCTTACTCCCTCTCCCTCCCATGATTCTTACATCTTTTTGAAGGAAAAGTGAGAGGAGATCTAGATCTACAATCCCCCCAAGTCAAATCCCTTCTTTGTGAAGGAATCATTGGGATCTAGATCTTGGAGAGTTTTGTGTTCTCCTCTTGTGTTCTTCCTCCCTTATTCCCCCAATAGCTTTTGTAGCTTTGTTGGAATTTGGGAGAGAAGGACTTGCCCTTGCATTTGGTGCATAGGTTTGAGTTCTCCTCGGAGATTCGGTGAGTTCAAGCTTGTGGGCTTGTTTCTCTTGGGTTCCTTGGAACCCTAGACGGTTGTGTGGTTGGTTTGTTGACCTTTTGTGGTCTTGTTGACCTTTTGTGGTCTTGTAGCCTTTTGTGGCATTGTTGGCCTTTTGTGGCATTGTAGCCTTTTGTCGCTTTGTTGTTGGGAGCCTCCAATTGAGTTGTGGAGTTAGCCCCAATCTTGTACGGGTTCGGTGACCGCCCTCAAGCGCCCCATAGTGGATCAAGTGCCTGCTTTTTGTGGTGCGCACTTGGGAGAATAGGGTGAGACTTTTGTGGCGTCGGTGAGTTGCGTGCTTCCGCATCCGGGGTGAGGCCTTGTGTGGCGTTGGGTGAGCATCGAGCCACCACACCTCGAGGTGAGCCATTTGTGGTGTTCGGAGAGCATTGCGCCATCGCACCTCTCCAACGGAGACGTAGCTTCTTTGGAAGTGAACTTCGGGAAACAAATCTTCGTCTCCGCGTCCATCGGTTATCTCTCAACCGAACCCTTTACTTATGCACTTTACATTGTGATAGCCATCGTGCTTGAAGTACTTATATCTTGCTATTACCTTGTTGCTTGTATTGCTTAGCATAGGTTGTTGGTGCACTTAGGTGAACTTAGTGGCTAGGTTTTGTGCTTAATAAATTAAACGTTAGTTTTATTCCGTATTTACTTGAGCCTAAACCGTAATAATTTTTAAAAGCCTATTCACCCCCCTCTAGGCGACTTCCTTTGTACTTTCAATTGGTATCAGAGCGAGGTCTATCGCTTTTAGGCTTCACCGCCTCGAGAGTAAAGATGTCTCCTAGGGGTTTAGTGAACTCTCACACATTTACATTTGATGGCACAAATTATGATGTTTGGCGTTTTCGCATGCTTAGTTATTTCTGGGTCATTGACCCAAATATTGAGCGGATTCTAGATATGGGCTTGTCTCCTCCTAAGGATCCCCAAAATCTATCTTTGGAGGAGGATACAAACTCTTATCTCGAAGCTCAAGCATCTAAGTTTCTTGTTAATGTTGTGAGCTTTGTAGTTCTTTCTTCAATCATGCCTTTCTGGAACGCTCATGATATATGGACCAAGATTCAAGAAAAATATGATGTGTCCAAGCTTAATGAGGATGATTGTGTTCCCTCCACCTCCGGCTACGATGAGTTCTCATCTTCTTCCACTTCACCAACATATGAGTTATCTCAAGGTAATGATATGGTGAGTGGTGATAGAACTTGCAATGTAGATAGTGAGATTTCCATTCATGATCCTTTGTCTCTATCTCATTGCAATGTTGTATCTTTGGGCATGAACACTTATAGGACCACATGTCATTTACATCCTAGTATTGATTTCCCTTGCATATCATGTAGAAATGCCTTGAATATGTCTCATGATGATATGCTTGCTTTGCCTTGTTGCCATGCTAAATGTTCTTCTATTTCCTCTAGTACTTGTGTTGCTAACCATGTAGAGGAAATTGAAGAATGTGTGTGCCAAGGAAAGGTTTCCATTGGATCTTCATGTGTTCCCCCATCATCATCTTCTCCCAATGTTCACTTGTGCCTCATGGCTACGGTTCAAAGGTAACCTCTACTTTGGATCCCAATATATCTCATGATGATGTGAATGTTGATCATGAAGTAGATGATGATGTTGATTCTTTAAAAGAGAAGGGGGTCTAGTCCTTCGTGCTCTACATCCAAATAAAAATGCTTGCACTACTTTCATTGAGATATTAACCTATGCTATAGAAAGTAGGCAACTTATTGATGAGCATGAGGATACTATTGAAAAAATTGGTAGTCTTGAGCGTGAGTATGCTAATGACATTTCCAACATAAATGAAGCTCTTGAAGAGGAACAAACCACTAAGGAATCTCTTGAGGAGACCTTTGCTCTAGAGCTATCTAGAGTGAAGAAATCTCATGATAGAGATTTTGAGGTGGCAAGTTCCCTTCAAATTAAAAATGATGAACTTGAAGTTGCTTATGCCAAACTCCTTGAGGATTTTGAGCACCTCAACAATGGCTCTAGGTTCATCAAGGGTGAGCTCATCAAACTCACCGAGTCACATGAGCAACTTAAAGCTTCATATTCTAAAGATCTTTCCAAGTTGCCCTCACCTCTTGCCTTAAATGATGATGCTTGTGCTATTAACTCTATTTCTTGTGAAACATCTATCTTGAAGGAGAATGTTGAGCTAAAGGCTCAACTTGCTTTGCTAACTAGCAACTATGGGAAATTAGAAGAAATTCATGCCAAGCTCTCAAGCTCGCATGAGGATCTTCTAGTCTCCCATGGTAGGATAAGGTTAGCTCATGAGACCATTGTGTCAAAGGTAACATCTAGTGGGCCTCATGTGGACATTAGCACTACATCTACTCCTAATGTTATATTTCCATGTGCTAGTCCTTGTAATTCATCCACTCATAACCATGTTATATCTTGTGATGAATTGCATTCCTTGCCTTGTTGCTCTAACAATGAAGCTTCTACTTCCTCTAGTATTGTTGTTGATACTAACCATGTAGAGGAACTCAAAGAGCTCAAGGCTCATGTCACTTCTTTGAAGAATGACTTGAAATGTAGTCATGAAGGGAAGACCACACTCAAGAAGATGTTGAGTGTGCGACGACCCCCAAGTGACAAGAGTGGGCTTGGATTCAACTCCAACACCAAGAGAAAGACCACTAACTCGTTGAAGCACAAGGGCAACAAGAAGAAGGGCCAAGGTCAAGTGAAGAATTCGGCCAACATTGTGTGCTTAAAGTGCAAGGAAGAAGGGCATCATGTAAGTGATTGCCCATTGAAGAAGAAGCCTCTTAGTGAGAAGCAACGAGGGAAGTGACCTCAAGCTCCTCCACAAGCTCAAGATGGGCCACTTCACAAGAAGCCTCAAGCTCTTCTTCATGGTGCAGCTCCTCCCAAGAAGAAAGATGGCAAGAGAAGAACTTGCTACATATGCCGTGAGAAGGGGCACCTTTCTTCCTCATGCACCATGGGTATCTTCTCATCTAATCCTATCTTGATTGATGATGCTTATTTTCTTTGTAAGGATGAGATGGGCAATGTGTTTGCCAAATTTGTTGGTGCCCAAAGTGGTGTCAAGATAAGAACCATTTGGGTGGTCAAACCTATTGTGACTAACTTCTTAGGACCCAACTTGGTTGGGGACCAACAAGCTAAAACTTGATCAATAGGTGTTTTTGGAGGGCATTGAAGACTTGACTACCTTATGAAGAATTGAGGGATCTTCATCATATTCTTGTTATCAAAGTCAAGTCATTGGTTATCATGCTTCTATTCCTTATCCAATGTTCCTCCTTCCGGTAACTTGTGCTAAAATCCTTTACATTTATAGTTACTTGCTCCCTTGTGCATGTGTTGGTTTTGTACCTTGCATGTGTTTGTACATGTTGTGCTTCCCACTTAATTATATTGACCTGTGTATATTTGTGTATGTTGGTTGGCACACCATGTATTTGTGTTTCTTGGTTTGGATCCTTTATTGTTTCTAGTAGGTATCTTATTTGGATCTTGTGAGGGATTAATGGACTATTCCATTTTGGGGGAGTGTCATGCTTGGGCATTCCACAAACCTAAAATGTGTGTACATGAGGAAAACCACTTAGTAGTTTTAGTGCATGATTATCTAGTCTTTGTGTGGTATGTCTCTCTCATGAGAAACTCAAGTTCCATAATATCCATTAATACCTCTATTTTGATTTTGCATATTGTTGAGATTTCTTGGTTTATCACATTATGGTGGAGTTGTATGCTTTGTGCATATTACAAACCTAGAAAATGTGGAAATTTGAGGTAGTGCCACTTAGATTTGATATTGAGAATTATCTAGTTCCTATGTGGCACATTTGCTCATACAAGTTCCAATTTGCTTGGATGTTTTATTGCTCATCTCTTGGATCTTATGTGTGAGAGTGATTCTTGGTATGTGTTTCCTCATATTTGGATCTATATATCCTCATGGGAACCTCTTGCTTCTATTTAATCTAATCACTGGTGATTGTGTGACTATCTGAAGAAATCAAGAATCTCTTTCGAAGCATCAAGCTTAATTCCTATCTTGTTATATGCTTCTTTGTGTGAATATGATCTTGGTTTCCTTGCAAACTACCTCGGGAAAATTATACATATTACTTCTTGTCCTTGGACAATTATTACTTGATATATGGTAGATTTCATTGATCATATTCATTTTGTACTTTTCTTATTTGCCTTATCTTTGGCCAAGAAAATGTTTTTCTATTTTCTCCCAAGCTTTCCTTGCCTCTTATGGATCTTCTTATGTTATTTGTATCCCCTGATGTTTTATTTAGTGTAGGTAGTAGTGATGATCTCATTTGTGGGCATTTTGCATTCAAAGGCAAAATTATATATAATGCTTTACTTATGGGGGAGCTCTCCTATATTATCTAAAACATTGTTTTATGCTTCTTGATTTGATCCATTTTTGCTTGGAAACTAGATCCTTTTTGTGTTGATACTTTGTGTGCTATCATGAAAAGTGTGAAGAGTTTGTTTTGGTTGTTGTAACCTTGCTCTCTTTGGGAGTTGGTTTTGTCTCATTCTTTGTCACTTGTTTTGATCTTTTAAGATGAGATAAATCCTTGAGACTTGGTATTTTTGTCTATCTTTTATCTTTCTTGGCTCTTGCTAGTTCATTTGTTAAACTTGTGCCCTTTCATGTGTTGATTTGGTTCTTTGATACAATTTGGACACCTTTTGTCGAGTCACACCTTTTTGTGTGTCTTATTGGTTTACTTGGTGTTTTTGTTCAAATTGTATCTCCTTTTGGTTCTTGAAAGTCTATGCATGCATATTTACTTCTTGTATATATTATGGCATGCTTGCTTTCTTTGATCCAATATATAGGGGAAACTCCACCAAATCCTAATGGGCTAAGATGTACATGAAATTCAATTTCATATCAATATGCACATATTTGTGTGGAGGCTCTCCTATGTATTGTAGTTGCACTAACTACTTTGGACCCAATTTGTTTAGGTACCGTAGTGTACTTATCTGTGTTTTAGGTACAATGGAGATATAGATTGGGTGCTCTTGAACAAGTAAGAAGTGACGTCTACATGTCAATTGGATGCAAGATAGGATGATCAACAAATTCATATCTTCTCCATCCTACCAATTATATCTCGGTAACAAGTATCTCACTCTCATGCATACATATCTTATTTCCAACCTTTTGTAGGTTGCTTGTTGGCATAAATTTGTGAACTTTCCATGGTTGGTTTCTTGCTTTGGATTTCAAGAGTTCTCTCTATTGCAAATGTGTGTATGTTGAGATGAGTGCATATA
This sequence comes from Avena atlantica, assembly GCA_910589765.1. Lineage (NCBI taxonomy): Eukaryota > Viridiplantae > Streptophyta > Magnoliopsida > Poales > Poaceae > Avena > Avena atlantica. The sequence continues at coordinate 322,313,230 of OU342736.1, read as the reverse complement.
ATGGGGACTATACTAAATCATGCTCATGATTCACCAATCCCAAATATGTCAATCTAGCAATTTTTTTGCATATCGTTTTCTCAATATCTCTCATGTGCAATAGTGAGTATTTTTTTCCAAGTTTATTTCTATCTTGTGATACATGTTGCCTTTCTCCATATATTCATTATATCCCCTTCTTACCTTGGTAATAGTTGTTATGTATGGAGTATGTTGGTGTTTGGATCTCATCGATGAACAATAAGATATATTTGAGCCCTTGGGCATGCTTTCAAGCAAAACATCTTATTGGTATATTCTATGACTTCCGTTTTGCCTTTCATATGCTTTCATGTGTATCTATTTTGTTTGTGCATATTTCTTTGTGGAAATTTGTCTTTGTGATATTTTCCACCTAGAAATTTACACACACAAGAGAAGATCATTCTTTGGTTGTTTTTGCATTTCTTGGAAACCACCTTCTTTTTCTTTGTGATTCTTCGGTGGCTTCCAAATTTATTGACCTTTGAGTGCATTGTTAGATGAGTTTGGAGGAGTGAGGAGTCCATGGTTGTGCACGTTGTTTCCAAATACAATTACTATAATTGGTGCACGATCTTTGGGGAGCTTCTCTAATTCATTTAATTGTGCACATTTTCCTTCTTTCTCATTTCTTGTGGTTTAAATTCTTATGGGGGAGCGAGGATTCCATATATGTGCATATTATATTCAAATACAAGTATTTTAAAACTTTTCACAAAGTTTGGAGAGCTTCTCTATTTTCATTTAAACATTTTTTGTTGTTGTTTCCATTTGATATCATTTGTTGGTTTTTCAATTGGTCCTTTTGGATCTTATGGTTGCTCGCTTCATTTGTTGAAGTTTATTTCCTTTTATTGTCTTTTTGCAATCTTTGGGTCCTCAATATAGTTTTACTTCCTCCCAAGTACTCACCATTTGACTTATGCATATGCACACCTTTGGAGGAATTCTCACTATATTGACCGTCTAGAACTTTTCACCCATTTTGGCAATCGATGCCAATGGGGGAGAAGTTTTGGAGGGTTTAAGGGAAGTTGGCCTTTGCTTTGATTATGTTCTTAAGCATTTTCCTCTCATGCTCTTGCATCTTTGTGGTTTCTTTGCATGCTGAATATATAGAGGAAACTCAACCAACGGTAACGGTTGGCAATCTATGCAATGAAATTCAAGTTCATCACACATGCATAGATTGTGGGGGAGTTTGCTCTATATATTGTGGTCGTACAAACATCACATACTTGTGTAGTATTTGATGTTCGGGCCACCGCTTTGGTCGTTAATTGTCATATCTTTGAACCCTTGCTAAGGGATTGTCATCAATTACCAAAATGGGGGAGATTCAAAGGGCATGTTTGCCCCATGTGTGGTTTTGGTAATTAATGACAATCTGTATGGACTAATGTGTAAATTGAGTTTCACTTGTAGGTTTGTCCATTGGCATCGCTTGGGCCATGTGTTGGTCTCAAGGTATGAAGAAATGTCCAAGGGCTTTGTGCCATTGGAATCATGAAGAAAGAGGGAGCTTGAAGGTTGATCAAGACAAGTGCAAAGAGTTGCATCAAGATGGATCAACCTCAAGAAGGGATGAAGAAGGGCAAGCTCAAGATGCTCCATCTCTAGAAGACCTCATGCTTGAAGCTTGTCATCCTCATGATCATGGAGTGATGAAGACAAGTTCAAAGAAGAGGTTTCCCCATGGAGTATGGGGGATCAATTTGCAAGTTTTTATCTTCGTCAAGCAAGAGCAAACAAGAAAGGTGTTCCCACTATAGAAGAACAAGACGGTCTACATCAAGTTCAACTGGGATGCTCAAGGCAAAGTTATGTTATTGATAGGGCTTCTCTTTTGTCGGTCTCGTGTTGTTAGTTAGAAGACCGGGTTTAGGATAGATAGTCGTACTATCAAGAGGGGCTCTCAAGCGTGTGTCTCGTTTGCATCGTTCGGAGAGAGATCAAACCTTTGCATTCATAGCATCATCTTTCTTGGTTGTTATTTGGTTCTTGTCTATGAGAGGATCTAGAGCTTGTGGTCATCATCATAACAAGCTCTAGTTCATCGTCTAAGGATTTACCTTGCATATCTTATTGCGGTTTTTGATCTTGCGAGTTTTCCGGCTCCACACCTTAGGAGATATCTCACATATATAAAATTGATATTGTCTCCCTTGGTGGTATACAATATTTCACCTTTTCTTGGATTCTACTTGGTTTTATCTTTCCAACAAAATTGGTTTCATCCCAATCGGAGTTTCCAAGCTCAACTTATGTTTTGGGTTTTGGGGGTTTTACCGGTTCATCGCTTCTAGAGAGGTATTACCTTTCTACATTTGGTTTTATCCTTCCATGATGAACTATGATGCTTCTTTGCATAATCTTTTAAAACTTTTCGTTCTCTTCAAAATGAGCCCAAGATCATCAAAAACGGAGTCCGGAATCAAAAGTTATTGAAGTTTTCGTGCAGTGATGTCCTGCATTTTTGCTTGAGCGGAAGTTCCGGCCCAAGTTCCGACCCAAGTTCCGGTCAGGTTGAGTAACTTGTGTTTCTATTTACCGGAAGTTCCGGTGGGGCGCGAATCTGGCCCAAACGGTCAGTTTTTCCTTGTCCTATTTAAGGAGGGCTTCTTCCCCAATGGTTCCCCATCTTTTGAGCTCATTTTTGCCCACCATTGTTGACCTATTTGAGCTCTCTTACTCCCTCTCCCTCCCTTGATTCTTACATCTTTTTGAAGTAAAAGTGAGAGGAGATCTAGATGTACAATCCCCCCAAGTCAAATCCCTTCTTTGTGAAGGAATCATTGGGATCTAGATCTTGGAGAGTTTTGTGTTTTTCTCTTGTGTTCTTCCTCCCTTATTCCCCCAATAGCTTTTGTAGCTTTGTTGGAATTTGGGAGAGAAGGACTTGCCCTTGCATTTGGTGCATAGGTTTGAGTTCTCCTCGGAGATTCGGTGAGTTCAAGCTTGTGGGCTTGTTTCTCTTGGGTTCCTTGGAACCCTAGACGGTTGTGTGGTTGGTTTGTTGACCTTTTGTGGTCTTGTAGCCTTTTGTGGCATTGTTGGACTTTTGTGGCATTGTAGCCTTTTGTGGCTTTGTTGTTGGGAGCCTACAATTGAGTTGTGGAGTTAGCCCCAATCTTGTACGGGTTCGGTGACCGCCCTCAAGCATCCCATAGTGGAGCAAGTGCCCGCCTTTTGTGGTGCGCACTTGGGAGAATAGGGTGAGCCTTTTGTGGCATCGGTGAGTTGCGTGCTTCCGCATCCGGGGTGAGGCCTTGTGTGGCGTTGGGTGAGCATCGAGCCACCACACCTCGAGGTGAGCCATTTCTGGTGTTCGGAGAGCATTGTGCCATCGCACCTCTCCAACGGAGACGTAGCTTCTATGGAAGTGAACTTCGGGAAACAAATCTTCTTCTCCGCGTACATCGCTTATCTCTTAACCGAACCCTTTACTTATGCACTTTACATTGTGATAGCCATCGTGCTTGAAGTACTTATATCTTGCTATTACCTAGTTGCTTGTATTGCTTAGCATAGGTTGTTGGTGCACTTAGGTGAACTTAGTGGCTAGGTTTTATGCTCAATAAATTAAACGTTAGTTTTATTCCGTATTTACTTGAGCCTAAACCGTAATAATTTTTAAAAACCTATTCACCCCCCTCTAGGCGACTTCCTTTGTACTTTCAACCGGCTCGGCGCCCCCCATGGCCGGGGGAAGCTCCGCCACTCTAGCGTGCGCACGACAGAGAAGCCGCGGGCGCAGTCGCTCACGAAGGAACGACAACGAGATCGTCGTCCACGAGTGCATGGTGTAGGAGAGGATCGTCACCGGCGGCAACACGGTGTGGCCGATGCTCACGGCCACAAACTACGTCGAGTGGGCCCTAGTGATGCAAATCAATCTAGAGGCTAACTTGATGTGGGAAGCTGTTGAGGGAACGCCCTCCAGCGTGGCCGCTGACAAGGCCGCACACGCCGCCCTCCTGCGCTCGGTGCCACCAGAGATGGTGGGCGCGCTCGCAGTGAAGAAAACGACGAAGGAGGCTTGGGACGCGGTGAAGGTGATGCGTGTTGGCGCGAGCCGCGTGAAGGAGGCCACGACACAACGCCTCCGCTAGGAATTCGAGGATCTCGTCTTCAGGGACGGGGAAACCCTCGACGTGTTCAGCCTCCGCATCATGAGCATCGTCAACAACCTCCGCTCCCTCGAGGACGTGGTGGAGGATCTGAAGGTCGTGCAGAAGATACTGCGCATCGTCCCCGATCGGTACTCCCAGATGGCATGCTCGATTGAGACTCTCCTCAATCTGAGCACCATGTCCAGTGAGGAGCTGATCGGGCGACTGCGCACGTCGGAAGGATGCGGGAGCAGCGGCTCATCATCCGCCCAAGCCGCCTCGGGTAGCCTGCTGCTCACGGAGGAGCAGTGGGAAGCCCGCAGCCGCCAACACGAGCAAGGACAACCCTCTGGCGGCGGTAATCCCAATGGCCGCAAGAAGGGGAAAGGCAAGCCGAAGGCCGGGAATGGCAACACCGGCAACGGCGAGCGCGACATGTCTCTGGTAAAGTGTTACAACTGTAATGTTATGGCCCATTAATCTAAGCAGTGCCCAGAGCTGCGTCGCGAGCGCAAGGGACGTGCCAACCTTGCGCAGGGACAGGAGGAGTAGGAGCAGGCGCTGCTCATGGCTCGCCTCGACGAGTGCTGGGTGGGCGCCCAGAACGACGGCCCGGTCGAGCTCGTGCTGCTGAACGAGAAGCGGTCCAAGGCGACGGCCACGGAAGGCGCGGGCCGCTGCGACACCAAGTGGTTCCTCGACTTCTCTGAGATCGACACGTCCGTGCGTGGATTCGTCAAGCTCGGCGACGACTCCTCTATCGAGATCGAAGGGCGCAGAACGATCTTGTTTGACTGCAAGAACGGCAAGCACCTGACGCTCGCGCAAGTCTACTACATCCCCAGGCTCTGCAGCAGCATCGTCTCCCTGGGCCAGCTCGATGAGATTGGGTACGACACCCGCATCCGTCACGGTTGGCTCCAGCTGCGAGACCACGACGGACGTCTGCTTGCACGCGTGCCTCGGAGCCGTGGTAGGATGTATGTCCTCCATCTCGCTCTGGCGAGCCCAGTGTGCCTGGCGTCGCACGGTGGCGAGGACGCGTGGCGCTGGCATGACCGCTATGGGCACATGAGCTTTGACGCGCTCCAGCGAATGGCTCGCGGGGATTTGGTACAAGGCCTCCCACTGCTTGATCAGGCCGAGCGACTCTGGGACGCATGTATCGCTGGCAAGCACAAGCGAGCTCCCTTCCCGTGCCAAGAACTGAACCGCGTCACATACAAGATCGAACTTGTACACGTCGATCTCTGCGGCCCGATAGATCCACCAACGCCGGGAGGTAAATGTTACTTCCTCCTGCTGGTGGATGACATGAGTCTATACATGTGGATCTCGCTCCTTGCCACCAAGGACCAGGCCTCGTTGGCGATCAAGACTTTCCAGTCTGCCGCCGAGCTGGAAAGCGGCCAGAAGCTCAAGGTGCTGCGCACGGATCGAGGGGGTGAGTTCACCTCAAAGGCGCTCGGTGAATTCTTTGCTGAACAGGGGGTGCACCGGCAGCTGACGGCGCCTTATTCCCCACAATAGAACGGTGTGGTCGAGCGTCGGAACCAAATCGTTGTGGGAATGGCGCGCTGCCTGCTGAAGGCGAAGGACGTGCCACCGAAGTTTTGGGGAGAGGCCGTCACCACAGCGGTCTACCTTCTCAACCGCGGGATGACGAAGAGCCTACCAGGCAAAACGCCCTATGAAGCCTGGCATGGTCGGCGCCCGAACGCCGCTCACCTGCGCTCCTTTGGGTGTGTGGCGCATGTCAAGGACATGCAACCCCATCTTAAGAAGCTGCAGGACAAGAGCACTCCGATGGTGCTCTTTGGCTACGAGCCGGGCACCGCCGCGTACCGCGTCTACAATCCCATTGCTGATCAAGTCCAGGTGTCCCGCGATGTCGTCTTTGACGAAGACACGCCCTGGGACTGGTCAGGAATGGGAGGACGTGGGCCTGAGCTAGAAACGTTCGCTGTCGAGCACTTCACCTCCCACGGAGCAGGGGATGGCGTGGGCTGGAACGCGATGCACATGGAGACAGCGCCAGACCCGCTCGTCGGCTCGTCAAGCGCGCACTCACCTGCAGCTCCAGTGACGCCAGATACCCCAACGACGGCGCCTTCACCTCCTACACCCTCGACACCTCCACAGTTGACGGTGGAGTACGCCACTCCGCCATCAAATGCGTCGCTGCCGTCACCAGGCGAGGAGGATCCACGACGGTACTGCACCCTGCAGAATCTGTTCGACACAACAGACAGGGTGGATCCAGCGTATAGCGACAACTATCTCCTCGTCGCCGAGGAGCCGACGACTTTCGCTGATGCAGAGAAGGACAGGGCGTGGCGCGATGCAATGCAGGAGGAGATGAGCAGCATCGAGACAAACAAGACCTGGAGGCTCGCGCAGCTGCCGCCGGGGCATCGAGCCATTGGGCTCAAATGGGTGTTCAAGCTGAAAAAGGACGCCAATGGGGTTGTGGTGAAGCAAAAAGCGCGACTCGTGGCGAAGGGCTACGTGCAGCGACAGGGGGTGGATTATGAGGAAGCGTTCGCCCCTGGTGCAAGGATGGAGACAGTGCGTCTCCTCATCGCCCTCGCCGCGCACCATGGATGGCCTGTTCATCACATGGATGTGAAGATGGCCTTCCTCAACGGCAACCTCATCGAGGAGGTCTACGTCGAGCAAACCCCTGGCTTCTCCGTCGCTGGCGAGGAGCGGAAGGTGCTCAGGCTTCAGAAGGCTCTGTACGGACTCCGGCAAGCGCCCAGGGCCTGGAATGCGAAGCTCGACTCCAGTTTACTTGGACTTGGCTTCGTGCGTAGCCAGGCAGAGCACGCCGTGTATCGATGTGGCGGCGGTGATCAGCTCCTCCTCGTCGGTGTCTATGTGGATGACCTGATCATAGCCGGCTCATCCATTGAAGAGGTGAAAAAGTTCAAGGAAGAAATGACCAGTCTCTTTAGGATAGTGACTTGGGCGAGCTTAGCTTCTACCTCGGGATCAAAGTGCAGCAGCGACACGGCTCCATCACTCTCCAGCAAACCGCATACGCAAAGAAGCTACTTCAGAAGGCAGGATTGGAGGAATGCAACCCGTGTGATGTGCCAATGGAGGCAAGACTGAAGCTGAGCAAGAAGGGGACGGGCCAGCTAGTGGATGCGACTCACTACCGCACCATAGTGGGAAGTCTCCGATACCTCGTACACACGAGGCCGGACATCACCTACGTCGTAGGCTATGTCAGCCGCTTCATGGAGGAACCCAGAGCTGAGCATCTTGCCGCGGTGTAACACTTTTTGAGGTATGTGGCATGTACTCTGAACCTTGGCATTACATTTGCAAAGGGACAGGATGAACCAGAGCTCCTGGGGTTCAGTGATGCGGATCTAGCTGGTGATGTTGATGATCGGAAAAGCACCACCGAACTGATCTTCTTCCTCGGCCGAAGCCCCATCAGCTAGCAGTCACAGAAGCAACGAGTGGTGGCCGTCTCGTCATGCGAATCAGAGTATATCGCAGCCGCCACTACGGCTTGTCAGGGAATCTGGCTCAACAGGCTTCTTGGAGAGTTGCTGAATGAGAAGCCACGAGCACCAAAGCTGCTAGTGGACAACAAGTCAGCGATCTCCTTAAGCAAGAACCCTGTGTTCCATGATCATAGTAAGCATATCGACACCCGCTATCATCTCATCCGAGAATATGTTGAGCAGAGTGATCTTGAGATCGACTACATCTGCACAGAGGGGCAACTAGCTGATGTTCTGACGAAGGCTCTTGGATGCATCAGGTTTCTGGAGCTCAGGAGCAAAATCGGGATGTCAGAAATAATCGGACGACAAGATTAAGGGGGTGATTTGTTGCCTCTAATCTTGTCTGTCACGTAGATAGGGTCTTTGTTTTTCTTTTTTCTTTTAGATAAGGCACTGCCCGAGATCTGTGCGAGGTGTGCACCAGTCTGTTGCATCAGACTTGGACTCTTTCCCGTTTTCGTAGCCGTCGTGGCACTTGCGATCATGAACTCGTGGGATGGCGCGGGTCTTCCGGATCGTGGCGTAGAGGTAGGAATACCAGGCCATGTTTTCCTGTTTGATGAATAAAAGGAAGAGAAGAAGAGAAAAGCAGTAAGGTTTTACACGGCACCAAAATCTTCAGAGTTTTTTTGTTCTGTCTGAATACACTTCTCGCGTAGTGTTGAGTTTTTTTAGGTTCACAGCTGACAAGGCTTACGCGGCGACCCGGAGCTGCGCTTGCCGTTCCATCACCGTTGAGATAGATCTACAAATTTAATCTGCCTTATAGTTGTAGCCGGATAAATGCAGCAACGCGGCAGCGCATGTGAATCATACGGGGGGAACTCGGTGGCGTTCATCCGTATCTTGGCCGCCACCTGTATCCGGGGCCTCCGCTCATCTCGACCGCCGACCGGAGCTCTCGCCATCCGATTAGGCAGGTGTAGCAGTCCACAGCGGCGTCACAGTCACGTTGACCTAGCTAGTTGGCTGGTGGATGGACTGCTAACAACTGCTAGCTCCGGTTTCTTTCCATGATCGACCCAGGCAGCGGCGGCCGGCTGAGCTACACACATCAGTCATCGGGGGAATTGATGTCGCCGCGTTCACTGTTCTCTGAGACCGTGACTGATCGGTATCGAAAAGGTTGGGTCGGTGCGCGCCAACAGTTCGAATTAGTTAGACCTGCCAAATAGCAGTGTGCGTCACACCATTGGAATTTGGAAAGAGATACGCCTATATTTCTGAAAATGTGCACTACGTTTTCCTGCTGTGACACCATCTCAGATCGGGCGTTGCTTCCGGGCTCCAGCCATGTGCAGGTTGGTATATGTTTGGCGTTTCATCTGTTCCACATAAACTATTGTATTAAGAGTATCTCTAGCAGGCACAGAAAAAACGTCGGATCCAGAAAAATCCGGCGGTTTTTCGGGCGTCGCGAAATCTGGCCCGAACAGACATCGTAAACATGGTCCGACCTGGGAATTCTTTTCGGGCCCCTGGGAATCGACCCCCTCAATCCATAAATCCCCGGTTCCGAGCTCGTTTCCCAGGTCTCATCCATTTCTCCGCCACCTCCCCTCCACGCCTCCGTCGCGCACCACCGCTTAAATCGCCGAGCACCGGCGAGCAATTTCTCGCTGGCGGTAGCAGATCCGGCCGATTCACGCCGCGATGGACCGTCGGGGAGCTTCCATGCCGCGTTTCCGTCGCCTGACGCCCGTGGAGGAGGAGGAGCGCCGCCGGTGCGTGCGCTCGGACGGGGCGCGCAAGCGCGCAGCCCTCCACTACACGAAGTGGCACTCGCCGGTGTCGCCCGCGCTCCTCCGCCGCGAGACGGAGGAGTTTGACGCCCGCATGGGGAGGGGAGCTCCTCGCGCGCGCCGAGGACTCCGCCATCATTGATGAAGGAGGAGGAGCTCCCGGAGGGCCGCGTTGTCACGGAGGCCGACTACGCCCTCGACGACGCCTCCTTCGACCGCTGGGTCGAGGTCATCCAACACTGGAGCATCACCGAGGCGGAGGCCCGTCGAGCTCAGCGCGACGAGCTCATCGATGGCATCTTCCTCGAGCAGGGGCTCGTCGTCGACCGCGGTTCCCGCGGGAAGCACGAGGTGGAGGTCAACGACCTCGTCTCCGACAGCAGCTCTGGGCTGTCGGACTTCGACTTCTCCAACGAGGAGTGAAGCCCGCCGCTCCCTGGGCTCCGGTGAGACCGATTTTGTGTACATGCTAGTGTTTAGCGGCGGAGACAGCAGATCCCTCGGTAATATTTAGGTTTAATTCGTGTTTTGTACATATGATCACGCCAGTACTATGTATGAACTATGATCGCGATTTGAAATCTCCAGCGAATATTTAAAAATCTCGTATTTACGGTTTGAATTTGTGGTTTCTGTTCTGGCCATCGTGTTCTTCAAGCAAAATCTAGTTCGAACGTGACCTGGAAACACGTTTTTTGGTTCGTGTTTTTCGGTTTCTACTAGAGATGCTCTAAGGGAGGCAAATCTCTTTTATTCATTTCCTTGTAGTACACTACAAAGACTAAACACCCCTCATCGTTTTCGTTTATTTCACACTACCAACTTGGATATCTCAAATTTAAATCTCTACCAAGAATATTTCATATACTATATGTTTCCCACAAAACAAAGTAATATATATATAGTACTCACTCAGTATCAAAATATAGATTCATCCAAATTTTTACAAACCTGCAACATCTATTTTGAAAGTATGTATTGCTGAAATGATGAGAAAAACATGTGACACTAAAAATAATCTTGAAAAAACTCAACGTACCGAAGAGCTGAAGATCTCGTGTGTTGAAGGGTAAAAGGGAGAGAGATTGCGGAATATGATGGATGTATTATTGAGCCTCTTGGGCGAGTATATATAGGCGTACATGGACCGACTTGGAGTACAAGACAAGTAACCTACTTGGAGTACAAGACAAGTAACCTAGTCTATCCCTAGCAGATACATATACTCTAACATCCCTCGCAGTCGTAGCGGTAGCATCGTGAACAACTAGAACGTCGCGAACGGTCAGACTGAAGAGTCGAAGTAGACCAGTGCGCTGACATCCCCCCGCAGTGGTAGCGGGAACGTCGTGGACGGTGTCACGTCGCAGAAGCTTGGACCGCATAGGATGCCGGTGAGGAGCTCAGGCGAGGTGGTAGCCCTTGTGCCGGTGTCGAGTGAGCCGAGAGCGGTGGGTGCTGCAACCTTGCTCGAGGTAGCCACGCGAGGGGTCGCCGTGGTCGATGTCGTGGTCGTGGTTGTCGGTGTCGAGGTAGCCGCGTGCGCGTAGTGCAGCCAATAGATGGACGGAGACGCGTCAGGGCAGTCGTCGGAGAGAGCGATGCCAAAGCCGATGCAGTACGAGCCGTCGAGGACGAGGTGTGGCCATGGCTTTGCCAGAACCAGGCGCACGTCGGGGACGAAGGCATACTCCGGCTATGCCAAAATCAAGTACGCAAAGACGAAGTCGGTGTGACACAGTTGAGGCAGACGTAGAGGAGGTAGTCGATGCCGATGAAGACATTGTCGAAGCCGATGAAGATGAGGCGCTACAACCGAGCTTGACACACTCGGGAACGCGTCGGGGACGAAGGCACGCACCGGTGATGCCAGTACCGGGCAAGCGAAGAACGGGACCTATAGAAACAGCTTCACGCCATGTCGGAGAGGAGACTAGCAGAGGAGGACTCTACGACGGTTGCGTTGAGCGGATTGGCGAAGTGCCGATGCAGGCCGCGATTGTCGGAGTAGACAAGTAGGTGTGGTCGAGGATGAGGCGAGGACGATGGCGACGAAGTCGTGCTGGACGAAGACGTAGAATGCGGCAAACCATCGACGACCAAGAGGGGTCATACTGGATGCCTAGATGAAGGGGCAGTCGGCGGGACCTACGACATCCAGGAGTGGCCATGCAGGCTACCTGTGGAGATGCGGCGGCGGTGCTCGAAGTAGGCGAGGAAGAACCCGACGACATGACGAATACCATGCGCGGACGGCGGCGACCCGCGCCGAAGGAGGTGGCGCGGTGGAAGCCTGCGACGTCGTTGTGGGGTGACGGCGATGACCGCGTGCAGCGACGCTACTTCCCGATGGGGCGGCGTAGCTGCAGGGCACGAGTCGGTGCAGCGGCGTGAAAACCACCAGCGACGGACACGCCCGAGAAGGCGTGTTGGTAGCTGGCGGCGGGGACCAAAGGCGGCGACGCTACGGCCCGAAGGGGCGACGCAGCGGCAGCCCGATGCTCGATCGGTGGTAGGCGCGTGCTCGGGGACATACTCGGCGGAGACGAGCGCCAGATCGGTTGATCAGACCGACGGCGGCGCTGTACGCACCAAGTCCGTGACGACGGCAGATCGGAGTCCGCGGCGTCGTTGTCGGTGCAATCCCGGGCAATGACGACGAAGACAATCCGAGGGGGGTCGGCCGCGGCAGCCTCCCGAGGAAGCCGCAGCAGCCGGCCGCAGTGCACGGCAGCCTGTCATGAGGTCGCGACGGCCTACCGAGGAAGACACAGCGGCGCAGGTGACAGGCGCACGGGCGCGGTGTAGATCGTCGATGCCGATGGTCGGAGTAAAGGCGCGGCGATGACGACGGCGATGGGCGACTCAATCCGATCTAAGATCGGTAAACCAAAAAAGTAAACCGATCGAGAGGTCGGAAAAAAAAGACTTACAGGGCAGCTGATCACGGATCGGCGAACAAACCCTGCGTACGGGTCGCGCAGCCCCCGGCGGAGATCATGGAGATTGACCTCTCCAGGGGAGGCACGGTGCGGAAGCGGAGGCGGCGGCTAGGTCAAGGACCGTGCTGTTCTGATACTATGTTGAAGGGTAAGAAAGAGAGATTGCGGAATATGATGGATGTATTATTAAGCCTCTTGAGTGAGTATATATAGACGTACATGGACCGACATGGGGTACAAGACAAGTAACCTAGTTTATTCATAACAGACACGTATACTATAACATGGTGCTCCATTACTCACGAAACGAGGGATAGGCATCGTATAAAGCTCACTCCTAGACGAGACACTTACAGCCCTATAGATGCAGGCACGTGCGAAGACTCAAGGAGAGAAAAGCTTCTAGAAGCATTCCCTGATCATGCCCTTGGAGTGAGGAAGCTTTAAGGAAGGCGCCATGTGTGCCATGACCAACTCTACTGTCCATCCAGCTGCACTGGCCCTGCTTGCAGTCGAACCAAAATCTGCAGCGAATAATTGAAAACGGAAGCCCATGATGGAGACCAGTCCGGCAGTCCCCCTCCATTCTCACATGGGGTGTCTGGGTACGGCATGCACCTATCTTTCCTTCCGCTATCGTCCTTGTCCATCCTGACTCATGCCCCTGGGTATCCGACTATTCGTACTTGACACTTCCTTTGCCCAAGAATTCCAATCCGAGCAGCCCCGTCGGTAACAATAATGTTAGAGTAAACACGTCACTGAAAGACTAACTGAAGGTTCTCTAGTCTATATAGATAATAATGCACTGGTACGTACGTGAGATCTCCATCCAGATCTATGCATGAAGGTTCCTTGTCGTGGACCAACTTGGATGATGCTTGAAAATCGGGTGCATATGTATGTCGCTTTGTTTATCACGGTGTTTGTTCTTAAAAGACCCAGATCCTAACCCTCCCGAGCCGCCCCCAGGTGACTCCGGCAGCTCCAGGGGCCTCCTCTCTATCCTTTCCTAAGAACACCCCCCAACCCTCTCCACATCGGCCACCGCTGCTGCCGGCTCCGGCGGCGGTGGCGGCGTCCCGTCCATCTAAGATGGGGGGGGTACGAGAGGGGTATGTGGCGGCGTTCACATGGGGGAGGTGCGCCGCTGGCTGTGGGCTTGGTGCGGTGCGGCCGTCTTGGTCAGGGCCTGAGGTTCTCCGGCAGCCGACGAGGGGATGGAGGCTTGTCGCCACCGCCGGGGGTGAGGCTATGGCCTAGCCACGCCGATCTCATGCGGTTGTTTCCCTCTACTCCTCTGTTGGTGCTGCATGGAGACGATGGGCGGCATGGGGGCCTGCTCGTCTTCTGAATAAAGGCGGCGGTCCTAGGATTTCTCTCACGCCAAGACGAGGATCTACTTGTTGCTTGCCCTCTCTGATCTGGTCGGAGTGACGAGTTTCGGAAGGCTTCGTCGGCGAACTCCCATGGGCGAATAATGCCTGGAGATTGCCGGATTGGAGGGATTCAGTCTTGCGCATCCATGTTTTACTCTGACCGTTTGGGTTCAGAGGGAGCACTTCGAAGCTCCGTTGGCTGTTAATATCATGGGGCATGTTTCTCGTTCCATGGTGCTGACGGGGAATGTCATGGAGATCGAGATATGATGACTGGCAAATGGTGGTTCGAGTCTGGGTGGTGATGAGGAATTGGCTTAGTGACTCGTGACTTGGAACAGTGGCATGCAAGTGGGGGCGACTATACAGGAGATGTTCACAGTCCTACCTTTCAGGGTGAAAACCCAGGGTCTGGCCTTAATTGGTTGTGCCTAGCAATGACCTTGTTGAAGATATTGTTTTGAAAGCGTGGACTTTATTTAGGGTGAAAACCTAAGATCTATGATCGAGCGATGATGATGTTGGTGCATTGTTTCCTTCTTGGAGGCATCGCTTTTGGAGAAGTTGGACTTCTGGTACTTTCTTGGTGGTGGTAGTACCGCTGTTTCAACGAATGAGTCATTGTTGCGGGACTTTTCTTTTTTGTAATTCTTCTTTCTTGTTTTGGTTGTGTGCATCTGTATGACCGCTAGGGCAATGCGTTGTTGCAGAGGCTGGGTGGAATTGGTATCTTGTGATATTAATATATGCTCCTTTAACAAAATCTAGCATGATACATCGACAGTACGTAGAAGGTTATTTTCTAGAGATAAGATGTTGATGCATTATTGTTATAGATTTTCCACGATACCAAACGTTTAATGCACGTCTAAGTGATGGTGAGACCTTGATGCAGAGAAGGTAACGAGAGTAACGACACTGAAGATCTTGGCAACGACGAGGACGATGAGAGGGAGTGCTACAGCGGCTTCTGATGACAGACGACGATGTGGCTCCCCTCCCGGGCATATTGGAAGGATTGATAATGCACGGTGTAGGGGCGGACCCAAGTATGCCCCCACTCAAAGTTTCAATTTTTAGTAGGATTTGTTTATATTTGAAAGAGCTAATTTCAAATTCTATAACTTTATAAAAGAAAAAGGCCACGGCCACTTGTCCCCCCCCCCCCCCCCCCCCCCCTGGTTTTTTTGGGTCCGCCCCTGGCGTGGTTTACCGTTTTGATGTTGGCGGCCCTGATAGAACTGAAAACGAGTGGGTGTGGGAAAAGACTGCGATGAGAGAGCCGATAAGGAAAATAGCAAAATAAGGAAAATGGACCTCGCTGGAAGGGAGATAGATGAAAGTGATTCAGTGAGGAAGGAGGTGGAGGTGGATGACAACAATAATGACCTAGCGTTGCTCTTGATTGAATGATTTACAATTGTCAAGAAAAAACCTTGCATCGCCTCCAACACTCTAGTTACTTATGGAACATCTCAATGTCGCCTACCTTGTCATTGACTGGCCCATAGCCACCGCCAGGGGCGGAGACAGACCCTGGGTCACTAGCCCTAGGTTAGAAACCAAAAGACCAGCTAATTTTATCCTATAAATTTACATGAACTGTTTTGTTCCTGGGGGCTCATGACAGAGGCGATCCCTAAGTGATCTACGTAGCCCTCGGCCACCGGCATTGTCGCGTTGATCCCCCTGCCCTCCATCGGCCGCTGACGCGGCTAGAGGGTGGGGGACCTCAGATGGGATGACTGGTCCCTATAGGGTCTTCGAGTTCTTCATCTCTGGTGTAGGGGCATCGACGGCGGCGATAATAAAGGTCCTTCAGTCTGCCCTAAAATAGTGTTCTTTCCTGAAGGAGCATCGAAAGGCTAGAGTTTCAGTTCAATCGTTGGGCATTAGGCATGTCGTGTTAAAAGTTTGTCTACGACAATGATGTTCAGTCACTACTAGGGAAAAGTCTATTCGAGGTATATCACAAAAGCTATTAGAGGCGCATATGATATGCTGACTCTAGGCCCGCGCTGCGACAATGATGTTTAGTCTGAGAGATGCGCCTTTAGTATCTATGACATATGCATCTCTAATAAGTTTACAGATGCACCTCAAATAGTATTTTCGAATTTTAAATTTTACAAAACCATAGTATAGTCCAGAATACACAATACACATGTATTATATAGTCCAGAATACAGTATAAACAACACAGAATTTTTAGAAAGTTGTAATTGGCCAAAACCATAGTATAACCACAACGAATACAAGTACATCACACATCAACTTGAATTAATACGCGACATACGAGAGTTCACACATGAACCAACTAGAGTACATCACACATAACACTAAGTTCACATCTCTCGGGGACCGAGTACAAGTTCTCAATCCCAGTACAACTACACGACGGAGCTCTCTAGGTGAAGGAGAGC
Source organism: Avena atlantica (assembly GCA_910589765.1). Taxonomy (NCBI): domain Eukaryota; kingdom Viridiplantae; phylum Streptophyta; class Magnoliopsida; order Poales; family Poaceae; genus Avena; species Avena atlantica. Next base: position 322,297,087 of record OU342736.1, on the reverse strand, counting down.
ATACAACCTACCATGAAGAGCAAGGTGGTGATTACGATGAAGTTCGTCCACTTCTTTCTCCCCTGCTTCCTCCACTTCTTTTTCGTCACCTCTCTATTCGTGTAGCCTTTGTAGTTGTTGCTCGAGAAGTTGTTCACTTGCTTTTGGCAGTCTTCCCACTTCTCGTATACACCTGAAACCTTACCGACGTACACGACATAGCACTTCTTTGCCATCTCCTATACACAAGATAGATGATATTAGCTATATATGTCAGTGGAAATCAATATCAGTTCAAAAGATAAGATCATACATATATACGAATGTCGCCGTGCTATACGAATCACGAACTTATTTGTCCCCTCTCAGACTTTGGGACTACATAGTTTATCATTTTTTCGTATCGCCAAAGCAGAAAGGAAAGAAATCATTCCATGATTCATATAACAATGTCGTCAATGCTATACGAATAGTGAAGTAATGTCTTTACTTTCGACTTTGGGGCTAAAATGAGATATTTGAAACTACATAATTCACCATTTCATTTAATTCACGCTATCTAATCTCTTTGTATCGCCAAAGACGAAAGAAGAGAAATACTTCCACGATTCATATAGCATGGGCATGATATGTCCAGTAGTAAGCCAAAAAATGGATTTGGTCTCCACGTCAGCGACTCATTTTGAGTTTGGTGTGTCGAAAGGAGTCGATGTCATGGACCCAGAATCCTTTCCTTGGCTTACCATTAGACATACTATGTCTATGTATATGAATCTTGAAAATATGTGTCCTCTTTCGACTTTGGGTCTACAAGATGTAATAGTATTAACTAACACAATGTCCCCATTCTATACGAATCACGAACTTATTTGTTGCCTCTCAACTTTGGGGCTACATAGTTTATCATGTCATTGCATCGCCAAAGACGAAAGGAAAGAAATCATTCCACGAGTCATATAACAATGTCGCACATGCTATACGAATAGTGAAGTAATGTATTTCCTTTTGAATTTTGGGGCTACAATGATATATTTAAAACTACATAATTTACCATTTCATTTAATTCACGCTATCTAATCTCTTTGTATCGCCAAAGACGAAAGGAAATAAATCATTCTATGATTCATATAACAATGTCGTCAATGCTATATGAATAGTGAAGTAATGTCTTTCCTTTCGACTTTGGGGCTATAATGAGATATTTAAAACTACATAGTTCACCATTTCATTAATTCACGCTATCTAATCTCTTCATATCGCCAAAGATGAAAGGAAATAAATCATTCCACGATTCATATAACAATGTCGCTCATGCTATACGAATAATGAAGTAATGTTTTTCCTTTCGACTTTGGGGCTATAATGAGATATTTGAAACTACACAATTCACCATTTCATTTAATTCATGCTATTTAATCTCTTCGTATCCCCAAAGACGAAAGAACATAAATACTTCCACGATTCATATAGCATAGGCACGATATTTCCAGTGGTAATCCAAAGAAAGGATTCGGTCTCCACGACAATGACTCATTTTGAGTTTGGTGTGTCGAAAGGAGTCATTGTCGTGGATCCAGAATACTTTCCTTGGCTTACTACTAGATATATTATGTCTATGTATGTGAATCTTGAAAATATTTGTCCTCTTTCAACTTTGGGGCTACGAGGTGAATAAGCAAACCAAGAATGACTTGGACTAGTGCCTCATAATTAGGTTGGGCACGGAAATAACAATGTCATTGATGGATCCGGTGTGGCAAGTAGAGGAAGCTAAAATTACAAGTCTACTTGGCACACCAGATCTAGCAGCAGTATAGTCACACACATATATAGTGCCACACCACGTTTAATCATCGGTATTTCGAAGAAAGACGAAAAGCAAACCAAGAAATATGGCGGAAATAACAAATGAGAATCAACATATGACCAAGAACTAAAATAGTGCATAACACAAATAACTAGCGTCGCTCACAATCAATTTCGACGATTTAGGAAACATACTCTAGAGGTTGCTAGGCAAGTTAACATAGGGATAAAGTTTACAACACAAGTTCGGACCTAACAACTAGCTAGGCAAACATCAAGACTTCTTCGGCTTATGGGTCGGCTTGGAGATATTGATGAATCCCCGTTTAGATCCTTTCGTGTCGTGGTGTTGTCACGGCAGATGCCATGGGTAGGCTTAAGTTGGGGCCAGATGGACGCAAGAGGAATCCGGGGAGGGTGTGCGCAGTATAGCCGCACACGAAGAACTAAGTAGAACTATGATGAACTTGCAATCTTATTTCTCCTTCCTGCTTACAAGTGCTCTTGAGCTATTTGCCAAGTAGCTACAATCTAGAAGAAGTGCCAGTCTTGGGGCCTTCGTTGCGCATGACTCTAATCCTTACTCTACCCCTCCTTATATAAAAGATGGGATCACCTAGGTTACATTGTGGATCCTAGGGTTTACTGTTTGGGATTTTATCTTTTCCCTACGAGCCGGGTCATTGGGTTAGCCCTAGTCCCTGGACCCAGTCAGCAAATTTACCTTGCCAACGGTCTTCCAGTACGTAGATGCCAGCTCCTTTGGCGTCACCTCCTGCTTTATGCATCACCCGGTACTTTAAGCATCACCCGGTGCCTTTAGTTGTCACTCGGCGGTGCCCTCCTCTTTTGACTCAGCTTTAGCGTGGTCCTTCCCTGATTATACTCGGAAAGGAGCCTCTCGCCCTCCTTCACTCGGCCTCTCCTCGTAAGACTCTTCCTGTCATTACCTGCAGACAAAGATTCCTTATCCTGCACCTGCCGACATACATCTTATGTTGGCCCAGCATAGGCATTATGAATTAGATGTTATAACTCGGCCCATGTCAACCAGACTCGGCTAGGGCCAAGCCAGGTTAGTGCTAACTTTTACCCCTTATGACCCTATCAGGGGTTATTCCCCCGACATTAGTCCCCGAAGCTGGTGAGGTCTAGCAGGTTTAGTTGTTAGGCCTTAGCAGGTTCCTTTGATGAACACGGAACCTCTTTTCTTATCCCATATTCATTATGTCGGATTGCCTATTCGGCTCGTTCTGCTGCCTTGTCTCGATCTTCGTCGATTTAATGCTTTCGTGGTTTTATTCGGTCTTTGTCGAGTTTCTTTGGGATCTGCCGAGTCACCTTAGACTCAACCGAGTCAATTTTGGCTTAAACATTGTTTAATCGGAGGTGGCGCATAATCCTTGCTCTCCTTGCGCTTTGCCATAAATCCTTCTCACATCCTGACAGCACAGTGACCGCGACACATTAACATTCATCACTGTGGCGGTCACATCGTGCAGCGCCTCGGGCCTCTCATTGACCAGTACGTTGCGGCTCGAGGCGTGTATTCTGCACATGTGGCGCAACCCGATGCACCGGTTGCATGCATACACGGCCACACCGAGGACACACCGCACACCACGATCCCACTTCTGCGGTTTCACCGTGCCCTTAAGTAGGGGCGTGGGGGAAAACTGCCCCGCCGCTTCATTTTCCCGAGGCACGTTCGAAGACTCAAGGAGAGAAAAGCTTATGGAAGCATGCCCTAACCATGCCCTTGGAGTGAGGAAACTTTAGGAAGGCGCCATGAGTACCATGACCAACTCTACAGTCCCTCCAGCTGCATTGTCCCTACTTGCACTCAAACAAAAATCAGCATCGAATAATTGAAAATGGAAGCACTTGATGGAAACCAGTCCCCCTTGACTCTAGCATGGGTTGTCCTTAAACTTGTGCATGGGTTGGTTCCAACCTGTCTAAATCGGTGACCCAACCCGCATCGCACTGCTCATCGGTTTTGCATGGTGTCACCAGTTTCACTGGTTTAAAACTGTTAGAAACTGTGTCTACCTCCGCGACATTCCTGACTTGAGACATAGGCTATCTGCGCAGGCTGCATACACGGTCGACTCGTCGATCTGAGCTGAACGCTGGGGCATGGGAAGTCAGGGACGTGCGCGACTTGAAGAGGCCTTTGGGCATTCGTGCAAACACCTGACGGGTAGTACTACCACCACCTTGTGGGCCAGTGCTCACCGGCGCAGGGCATGCGCATGCAAGACACAGGGTATATGGCACAGGGACGTGGGCATGCAACGGGCTTGTATTCCTTCAGTCCTGCCCATTGTGCCTGCAAACAATATAACCCACAGAAACCGCGTACACCAACCCGCTTTAAACCCTGTTGGACGGACTGGGTTTAGTAACCCGCCCAAGACCGCTGAAACCGGATGTGCACAGGCTTACCTCCTACACTTGTTGGTCAACTGTTTCAACACTAGTGTAATGCCAGTATTCTCGAATCTATAGAAGTTAGCTCTGTCCCCCCCTTTGAATGTGTTTCAGTAGCTTGTTCTTTGGCTAAGATGAATCAAGTAGCAGCATTCATCCCTTCCCATCTAGCCTGGTGCCTCATCGTGGGGACTGCCGGGACGTGTGCGAGTGGCGGCGATGTGGAGGGCACGACGAAGGCTGCTGTGCATTAGGTGAGACCCTGCTGCCCATGTTCGCGCATGGCAGCTTGGGGCGGATCTGGCCGGTGAAGGCCGTGGCAACTTTGCAGCAATCAGCAGCGGCGATGTCGAGGTGATGTTGCGGTGGCAGTACAATCTAGAAAGGGCAGTGTGCTGCTCAAGGGCATGGTGGGAAGTGATGGCTCGTACCAGAACTTCGGATTAAAATCTTGCTCTATTTTCGGTCGGAGTCGGTGATGACGACGCTTGCGGGCGTTCTTTCCCTCTATGGAGGCATCGCCTAAGAGTGCCCACACCTCCCTCTCCCACCTGGTGGTGTCTCTGGGTGAAAACCAAGATCGAGGTGCATGTTCAGCGGTGTCTTTGATGTCATTTCATTCTTGGAAGTATCGATACACGAGCTTGGGGAGCACATACGTTCTTGCGCGGTGTTTCTCTGGTGTTGCTAGTGCCCACGGTTGAGCTTCTAGTGTGCAAGCGCTAGTGGCTCCAAGGTGGCGCCTTTCTTAGGGCTGGACGAGTCCTGCTACACACCGATCAACTCTCAGGTGTCCTTAGGTGATTGGTACAATGATGAGAATAATCCAGAGGAGGTGGTTCTTCATAGTTGCCTGGTTCGGTTTGACGTGGCCTGGGGTTTAGTTTGGGCGGAGAATCCAAAGGAGGTGGCTCTTCGTAGTTGCCAAGTTTGGTTGTGACGTGGCATGGAGTTAAGTTTGGGCGAAGAATCCAAAGGAGGTGGTTCCTCGTAGATGCCTAGTTTTGTTGTGACGTGGCCTGGGGTTCAGTTTGGGCGGAGAATCCAAAGGAGGTGGTTCTTCGTACATGCCTAGTTTGGTTGCAACGTGGCTTGGGGTTCAGTTGGGGCGGAGAATCCAAAGGAGATGGTTCTTCGTACATGCCTAGTTTGGTTGGGACATGGACTGGGGTTTATTTTGGGAGGAGAATTCAAAGGAGGTGGCTCTTTGTTGTTGCCAAGTTTGGTTGCGACGTGGTCTAGGGTTAAGTTTGGCGGAGAATCCAAAGGAGGTGTTTCTTCGTAGATGCCTAGTTTGGTTACGACGTGGCGTGGGGTTTAGTTTGGACGGAGAATCCAGAGGAGGTTGCTCTTCGTGGTTGCCAAGTTTGGTTGCGATGTGGCATGTGGTTAAGTTTGGGCGGAGAATCCAAAGGAGGTGATTCTTCATAGATGCCTAGTTTGCTTGCGATGTGGCCTGGGGTTCAGTTTGGGCGGAGAATTCAGAGGAGGTTCCTCTTCGTGGTTTCCAAGTTTGGTTGCGACGTGGTTTGTGGTTAAGTTTGGGCGGAGAATCCAAAGGAGGTGGTTCTTCGTAGATGCCTAGTTTGGTTGTGACGTGGCCTACGGTTCAGTTTGGACGGAGAATCCATAGGAGGTGTCTCTTCCTAGTTGCCAAATTTGGTTGCGACGTGGCCTGGGTTTATTTTGGGCGGAGAATCTAGAGGATGTGGTTCTTCGTAGATGGCTACTTTGGTTGCGACGTGGCCTGTGGTTCAGTTTGGGCGGAGAATCCAGAGGAGGTGGCTCTTCCTTGTTTCCAAATTTGGTTGCGACGTGGCCTGGGTTTAGTTTGGGCGGAGAATCCAGAGGAGGTGGTTCTTCGTAGATGCCTAGTTTGGTTGCGCCGTGTCTTGTGGTTCAGTTTTGGCGAAGAATCCAAGAGGAGGTGGTTCTTCTTAGTTACCTAGTTTGGTTGCAACGTGGCGTGGGGTTCAGTTTTGGCGGAGAATCCAAAGGAGATGGTTCTTCGTAGTTGTCTAGTTTGGTTGCGACGTGGCCTGGGTTTTAGTTTGGAATGTATGTCTGTTGTTGTAGTGTGTAGTGGAAGTGTTTAGATTAGCGACGTGTGTTATTTTTGGCGTCATATCTGTGTTGGCCTCTTCTTGTGCATGTCTCCCAGTGCATATCATAGAAAAAGAAAAACTCGCTTTTGAAGTGGCTTCAAACTTTACAGTGCTTTGAGAAATAAAGAGAGAACAACTGCATTGCTGGGTTCAATAATTACCGACCATTTTTTATGATTGATCTTTAAAGATGTGTTGCACCGTAGCCAAGCGCAACTCGAGAACACACGCTCTTGCTGCTCACAACATCGATCCCGTTCCAGTAATTTGTGCCTGCCCTTTCCCCCTCTTTTTGATAGTCCTCTGGGTTGTGTCGGCGCGCGGCTTTTATGTTCATTCCCAGTACATTTTGCAATAAAAAAGAGGCTTAGATAGTATGCATGACGCCATTGAAGTAACTCTCCAAATGAGAGATATTATACAAATACGATCCAAAAAAAAACTACGGTTTGACGGGAGAGAGGGCTCTCATGTCGCTTGGACAGGTCCGGTATCCGACTATTCGTACATGACAGTTCCTTTGCCCAAAAATTCTAATCCGAGCAGCCCCGTCAGTAACAATAATAATGTTAGAGATAGGGTGAAATCTCACTTTTAGTTTATTTGTTAAAATCTAGTTTAAATTTTAAACAAAAATTTAGATTTTGACAATTGAACTAGAAGTGTGATTTTGATAGAATCCCACTTAACACCCTGGTTAGAGACACAACACGTCACTCAAAGACTAACTGAAGGTTATCTAGATAATAATGTACTGGTACGTACATGAGATTTCCATATAGATCTATGCACGAAGGTTCGTTGTCGTGGACAAAACATAGATGATGCTTGAAAATCGGGCGCATGTGTACGTCGCTTTGTTTACCAGGGTGTCCGTTCCTATCTTGTAGCATGATACAACGACAGTGCCTAGAAGGTTATTTTCTAGAGATAAGATGCTGATGCATTATTGTTACGGATTTTCCACCATATGTCGATACCAAACGTTTGATGCACGTCCCAATGATGGTGGGACCTCGATAAGTAGAAGGTACTCCCTCCGTTTTAAAATATAAGATGTTTTAGCTTTATGAAATATATGTATCTAGATTTTTTTAGTATATAGGTTTACTCAGTTGTGGAGTAAATCTAGACAATAAAACAAGTCTAAATATATTCTCTTCATAAACCTAAAACATCTTATATTTTGAAACGGAGGGAGTACCTCGGTGCGTCATCGAGGGATGCATAAGAAAGATGGTGCTGAAGCTTTTAAAAAAAGATGTTTTATTTCTTTTTGTAAGGATTGATTTCAATATATGGCTTTATGTCTTCTCCACGAAAAAATTATCCTAAATAAAATAAAGAATTTTTTTTAGTGAAATTAGGCCGTGATTTTTCAAAAACAATGGAGTTACAATCAACTTTATGTCTTATCACTTGTCAGCGTACTTTGTGTAAAACATGTGTTTTAGATTAGTCTTCTTTGGTACGATATACTGCCATTTCTGGGAGGCTCCACAACCTCGTTCTTCCTCTTATACCTGGCGGAGTATTCAGTTTGGGATGAAGTTACTGATGAAGGGCCTAAGGTGGGGTATCGGTGATGGTGCGAGAACTAGGATCCTCGTGGACAGCTGGATTCCTAATGCTCCACCGCAGTCCCTTCGCCCTCTGGTCGCGCTACCCCTTGGCCAGACGGTGGATACGCTGATGACCGATGACTCTAGAGCCTGGGATTCAGACGTTGTCCGCTCCATCTTTGATGAGGAGACAACCATGAAGATTCTGCAAGTGCCCATTAGCCGCTTTGGTGGTGAAGACTTTGCCTCTTGGCCACTGTCTCGGTATGGCCAGTACACAGTAAAGTCTGCATATTATCTGGCTCGAAACGACCGTTTCATTAATCACCGAAGTAAACCTGGACAAGGTTCTTCCTCCGCTCAGCTAGATGATTCTAAATTGTGGAAGAAATTATGGGCGTGCAAGGCTCCAGGAAAAATGAAGATTACTTTATGGAGATTTGCGCAGAATTGCCTACCTTCGGGTCAGCAGCTGGCTATCCGTCATATTCCGACTTCGACTACATGCATCTTCTGCCATCAACATGAGACAGTAGAGCATGCCCTCCTCTTCTGCCAGTTCGCACACGAGGTTTGGCGAGACCTGAAGTCCGATTATATGGTTAAGCTCAAACGTCGTGGTTTTACTTCCCCAAGAACTTGGACCATGGAATTCCTGGAACGGTCCTCTGACACTGATGTTGTGTGTCTTATGGTGTCCATGTGGCACATCTGGGATGCAAGGAATAAGGCACGTGAAGGTGAAGGTCTGATTCATCCTCATGCTTTGTCGGCTAAGATCAAGGCCTATGTCGAGTTGATCTCATCTACCCTCTACAAGCCAGCTGCTGTCCACAGGCGCGAGTCTTCCTCGTCAACACCAAAATGGATTCCGCCGCCGGAAGGAACTATGATTGTTAATGTGGATGCTGCTATCTTCGAGTCGTCTCGGCAAATGGGTGTCGGAGTCGTCATCCGTGACCACTCTGGGACATGCTTAGCGGCGTGCAGCGAGAGGTATGATGAGGTGGTGTCACCTGAGTTGGCCGAGGCGTTGGCTGCCCGACGCGCTGTCAGTTTTGCCCGGGAGGAGGGTTTCAATTCGATCATTGTCAACTCTGATTGTCTTTCGGTGGTCCAGCGCCTAAATTCTAATCTGCCTGATCGGTCTTTTTGTGGTTCGGTGATCGAGGATGCGAGACGCCTTGCCAAGTCCTTTGCTTCATGTGTTTTTCAGCATGTCTACCGTGTGTACAATGTTGCTGCTCATCAACTAGCTAGGGAGTGTGAGTCTTTGGTTAGTGCTGTGTGGCGTAATGTTCCCCCGGATTGTATCCGGGAGGCGCTTTGTAATGACATTATGATTATGTGATCAATAAAGTGCACGGTTCTCTCAAAAAAAAAATGCAAGAGCTTCTAGGTCCTTGGAGATCCCAGCCATAGGATACGAGAGACATGGACGGCGCTACCGCGCGATGCGCACGGCAGCTCAAATTTCGTCGTCCGGTCATCGTTGTGATCTCGCTTGCACATCAATGGTGGAGTGTGTAGGCGGTCACGCCGTAAGCAACAGCTCCGAACGTTCGCGCGATATACAACTTCTTCTGAAAGAAAAAAAAACTCTTTGAGGCGTTTACTACGCACGTCATCGACCGCAGGAAGGAAGGAAGATACGACGAGATCGGCGCTGTCATCGTCGGCTGGAGCGATAAAGACTGTGCCAGCAAATAGTTTTTTAATATTTTCTTCCCTTCCGTCGGTGAGGAAGCCGTCGATATGACGTCGCGTCCCAATCAGACGGCAGCACGTAGCGCCGCGGCCGCTCTATTTAACTCGCCTGCTCAAGTGGGAGAGGAGCCACAACCCATTTCTTTCTTTCGAGATTCGAGAAGAAGAAGCAACCAACAGGATGAGGAACCAGAAGAGCCGTGCCCAGGAGTGCAAGGTCGACCACCACATCGACCTCATCCCCGGCATGCCCGACGACGTCGCCGTCGACTGCCTGGCGCGCGTCCCGCACCGCTCCTTCCGCTCCATGCGGGGCGTCTGCCGCGGCTGGAGGGCCGCCCCCGTCGCGCCCGACTTCGCCCTCGCCCGCGCCGACGCCGGGGCCAACGAGGACCTCGTCTACCTCCTCCAGTTCGGCCTCCCCAAGGACGACGCCGACGACGAGGTCGCTGGAGTGGAGGGGGGCGCGTTGCCGGCCAGCAGGCAGGCGTACGGCGTGTCGGTGTACAACGTGACCACGGGGGAGTGGCGCCGGGAGCGCGCGGCGCCGCCCGTGCCCATGTTCGCGCAGTGCGCGGCCGTGGGGGGCCGCCTGGCCGTGCTGGGCGGCTGGGACACCAAGACCTTCGAGCCCGTGGCGGACGTCCACGTCCTCGACGCCGCCACGGGCGTGTGGCGCCGCGGCGCGCCGATGCGCTCGGCCCGCTCCTTCTTCGCGTGCGCCGAGGCGGGCGGCAAGATCTACGTCGCGGGGGGCCACGACAAGAACAAGAACGCGCTCAAGACCGCGGAGGAGTACGACGCCGGGGCCGACGAGTGGAGCCCGCTCCCGGACATGTCGGAGGAGCGCGACGAGTGCGACGGCATGGCCACCGTCGCCGGCGACCGCTTCCTCGCCATCAGTGGGTACCGCACGGGCAGGCAGGGCGGCTTCGAGCGCGACGCCGAGTGGTTCGACCCCAAGGCACGCGTGTGGCGCCGCCTCGAGCGCGTGCGCGCGCCGCCCTCCGCCGCGCACGTCGTCGTGCGCGGACGCGTCTGGTGCATCGAGGGCACCGCCATGATCGAGTACCGCGGGGAGCGACGCGAGTGGCGCGAGGTTGGGCCGGCGCCGCCGGGTCTCAAGGCCGGCACGGCGCGCGCGGTCGCCGTCGGCGGTGGTGAGCGCGTGGTGGTCACCGGGGCCATCGCTTCCGGCGGGCACGCGCTCTGGGTGTTCGACGTCAAGACCAAGATCTGGACCGTGGTGCGGCCGCCACCGCAGTTCGGCGGCTTCGTTTTCTCCGTCGGATCTGTGCGCGTCTGATGGTTCTTGGCCAACGCCGTCCCCATCCCCTTGCAAGGAGGTAGTAGATTAGATTGGTAGGCCTGTTACCCGTGCGTGGATTCCGATCCTGATGAGCGCAAGGCAGATGCTGTTAGACGGCATGTTAGGCGAAGAAGAGAGTGGGGCAAAGAGTTGTAGTAGTAGTTGGGAGTTGGCTCTCTTCATCTGAATTCTGTAATTCTGTTGCTCAACTGAATTCCTCCTACTCTTGTTGGTCAACTGCTTCAGCACTAGTGTAATGCTATTTTTCTCGAATCTATAGAAGTTAGCTCAGCTTGTTCTTTGGCTAAGATGAATGAAGCAGCAGCATTCATCCCATCCCATCTAGCCCGACGCCTCGTCGTGGGGACTGACGGCCGCTGGGGCCGGTGAAGGCCGTGGTGTCGGGGCTCGATGGTGGGGCGAGGTTCTCTAGCTCTGGCATGCTGCGTCAAGTGCGGCAGCGGTGGTGGTCGGCCGGCGTGGACAGCTTCCTCCCCCGAGCCCATGCCAGCTAGCGGCGAGATTGGTGGTGGATACCACTGTGGCGTGGCAACTTTGCAGCAATCAGCAGCAGCGATGTTGAGGTAATGTTGCGGCGGCAGTACAATCTAGCAAGGGCAGTGTGCTGTTCCAGGCCATGGTGGAAAGAGACAGTGTGTACACAGAACCTCGGATGAAAATCTGCGCTTGCGGGCCTTGTTCCCCTCCATGGAGGCATGGCCCAAGAGTGCCCACGCCTCAATACTAGCGAAGCCGCCGCCCCTGGGTCGCTCGCGTTAGGCAATTCCAGGGCGCCCATCTACAGACCCTAGCAGGCCACCGCCGGGCCCTCTCCCTTCGGCCGTTGCCACCGTGCACTCTTCCCGGTTGGTGGTGGCGGCCACGCCTTGGTCACCGAAAGAGATAGGCGGTTTGCGCGGACTTTATTGATCTCTTTCGTGCGGGTAGGTACCTTGGGGCTGTGTCGGATAGACTTTTTTTTAGGATGAAAACCTACGATTTTTGATAGGGCAACAACGACGCTTGTACACTGTTTTTTTTGAAGGCGTTGTTATTAGAATAGAGGACTGCTGGTGTTGTTCTGATGGTGTTAGTGTTGTTGTTTTGATGAATAGTTTTCTGTAGCGGGACTTTTTTTAATTCTTTTTTTATTTTTCTGGGCTGTGTGCAACTGTAAGGCTGCTAGGTCATGCGTTGTTGCAAAGGCTGAGTGTTATTGGTATCTTCGTGATATTAGTATATATACTCTTTTCCAAAACAAAAAAAATAGTGCCCACACCTCCCTCTCCCACCTAGTGGTGTCTCCGGGTGAAAACCAAGATCGAGGTGCCTGTTCAGCGGTGTCTTTGATGGCATTTCTTTCTTAGAAGTGTTAGTACACGGGCTTGGGGAGCACATGGGTTCTTGCGTGGTGTTGCTCTAGTGTTGTTGTTGCCGACGATTGAGCTTCTAAGGCGCAAACGCCAGTGGCTCCAAGGTGGCTCCTTTCTCAGGGTTGGCCAAGTCCTGCTACGCACCGATCGTCTGAGGTGCCCTTGGGTGATTGGTATGACGATGAGAAGAAACCAAAGTAGGTGGTTCTTCGTAGTTGCCTTGTTCGGTTTTGACGTGTCCTTGGGTTCAGTTTGGGCAGGAATCCAGAGGAGGTGGTTCTTCATAGTTTCCTGGTTTGGTTGTGACGTGGCCTGGGGTTCTGTTTGGTCGGAGAATTCAAAGGATGTGGCTCTTCATAGTTGTCAAGTTTTGTTGCGACATGGCATGGGATTAAGTTTGGGCGGAGAATCCAAAGAACGTGGTTCTTCGTAGATGCCTAGTTTGGTTGCGACGTGGCCCGGGGTTCAGTTTGGGCGGAGAATCCAAAGGAGATGGCTCTTCGTAGTTGCCAAGTTTTGTTGCGACGTGGCATGGGTTTAAGCTTGGGCGGAGAATCCAAAGGAGGTGGTTCTTCGTACATGCCTAGTTTGGTTGGGACGTTTCCTGGGTTCAGTTTGGGCGGAGAAAACAAAGGAGGTGGCTCTTCGTAGTTGCCAAATTTGGTTGCGACGTGGCCTAGAGCTAAGTTTGGCGGAGAATCCAAAGGAGGTGTTTCTTCGTAGATGCCTATTTTGGTTGCGACGTGGCCTAGAGTTCAGTTTGGGCGATGAATCCAGAGGAGGTGGATCTTCATAGTTGCCAAGTTTGGTTGCGATGTGGTCTGGAGTTCAGTTTGGGCGGAGAATCTAAAGGAGGTGGCTATTCGTAGTTGCCAAGTTTGGTTGCGACGTGGCCTGGGGTTCAGTTTGGGCGGAGGATCCAAAGGAGGTGGTTCTTGGTAGATGCCAAGTTTGGTTGCGACGTGACATGGGGTTCAGTTTGGGCGGAGGATCCAAAGGAGGTGGTTCTTCGTAGATGCCAAGTTTGGTTGCGACGTGGCCTGAGGTTCAGTTTGGACGGAGAATCCAGAGGAGGTGGATCTTCGTAGATGCCTAGTTTTGTTGCGACGTGGCCTAGGTTAAGTCTCTGCGGAAAATCCAAAGGAGGTGTTTTCATAGGTGCCTAGTTTGGTTGCGACGTGGTCTCAGTTTGGGCGGAGCATCCAGAGGAGACGGTTCTTCTTAGTTACCTAGTTTGATTGAAGCGTGGCGTGAGGTTTAGTTTGGATGGAGAATCCAAGGGAGGTGGCCTAGGATTCAGTTTGGGATGTATATTTGTTGTTGTAGTGTGTAGTGATAGTGTTTAGATTAGCGATGTGTGTTGTAAACATTTTTAGCGTCATATCTTCATCTGCCTCTTTTTTACATGTCTCCCACCGCATATCCTCGAACAAGAAAAACTCTCTTTTGAAGTGGCTTCAAACTTCACAGTGCTTTGAGAAATAAAGAGAGAACAACTGAATTGTTGGGTTCAATAATTACCGACCATTTTTTTATGATTGATCTTTAAAAATGTGTTGCACTGTAGCCAAGTGCAACTCGGAGAACATGCACTCTCGCTGCTCACAACAGTGATCCAGTTCCAGTGATTTGTGCCTACCCTTTCCCCTCTCTTTGACAGTCCTCTGGGTTGTGTCGGCGTGTCAGCTTTTATGTTCTTTCCCACTACATTTTTCCATGAAAAAGAGGCTTCTCTGAGGTAAGGAAGATGAGATGGATGACGGGGGGACGAGGCGAGAGCGCGGGGAGTGGCATCGGTCGGCGGCGAACGATACGGCGATATCGTCCGGATAGAGGAAACCGATTACACCAAGGAGTGACCGGAAACAAATTTGTATAGCAATGTAACTCGATTACGTGGGACCTGATTACAGCTAGGTTCGACCAAACAGAAATTAAGGTAATCAGATTCTGCCGTTATCAAGCTACGTTACAATTCCACGAACCAAACATGCTCTTAGATAGTATGCATCGATGCCGTTGAATTAAATCTCCAAATGAGAGATATCATACGAATACGATCTAAAAAAGCTACGGTTTGATAGGAGAGATGGCTCTCGTGTCGCTCGGCCAGGCAACTCAAGAGGGAACCCTAGCACCGCCGAGCAGTTCCCTTCCATGCAGCCGACCTTGACACTGCCACCGGCTATTGTTGTTGTGTTGGCGAGCCCTCTCCCAAAAGCGGACAACAATATTCTTGTTGTGTCTTGGACGGGAGAATTTGAAGGTCGTGGCGGCGGCTCCTGGTCATGGGAGTCGGAGTGAGTTTTCTCATGATGGAGTAGGCTTTAGGCGCACGTAAGCCCGCATATTTGGCACGGGATAACATCCGGTGGCTCCGAGGATGGCGCTGCAACGTCGGCGCGATGTGACCTCAGCCCGGATCTGCTGCCTTGGGGCCTGGATCTAGTGCTCGATTGTCTGGCGGAGGACTCATAGGGTTGCCGCCCTTGCTCGGGGTACACTTTGACCGAGTTTCCGGGGCTGCGGTCCTGATGATGTGAAGTGGAGATGGTGGTGGGCTATAGGGGCTCGAGAAGGTGGTTCGGCCTTGCGCATGACAAGATGTGGGGGCTTGACGAGGTGGTCTGGCCTTGCGTAGGATGTTGGTAGCTGGCCTATGCTGGCATTGAAGATGACTTCAAGCGCCACTCTCTTTTTGAAAGCATCGCCGAGGTGATGTTCTCCAATCCCTTCCTAGGGAGTCCCCGGGAAAATCCCTAGATGTAACATGATCGGGCGATTGCAGCGCTCTTTTGTCATTTTCCTCCTTGAGGACATCTTTTTTGGTGCTTGCTTAGGTCGGAGGGACCGATGGACTACGATGATATCAGTTCGATCTGTGCGGCACAAATGAGAGCAGTGAGAAGATCGTAGTTGCGGCGTGTTCTTAGTCACCGGCCATCACGCGTGTATTTGGGTTCATGTGCGGTGTGTCCTACCATGATGCCACTTGATCGACTATACACTCCAACCGCGGCATGTATTTCATCAGTGCAAGGGCGAGCAACTTCTCCTTTGCTGCTTGCCGTTGGAGCCGGAGCTGCCTTTTCCTGGACGCGTCTAGGGTCGACTGTTTTGGCATGCGTCGACTTGGCTTTCGGCGTCTGTTGCGGCGAGGGCCCTATCGGTGGTCGACGTCAGTCAGATCCATTGGCTCGGGAAGGAGTGATGATGATGATGACACTCAATGGCAACCTCGACATAATTTTACATCTCGATGGCATGCGTATATTTCGCGTGGGTGGTCATGTCGGCGAGTTGCACTATTTAGTCATGGCCTATATATGATGACTTTGGTGTTTAAAAAAACATAAAAAGGAAAGAAAGGGAGATCACACGGCGTGATTCAGCCGCGCGCCGGGCAACGGACGCCGACCAGCAAGGACGGCGTGTGCCCCCTGGAAACTGGCGCCGTGCCCTGAGCATCACACGATCGTGGTGTTCGCTCATGTCTTCCGTTCAGAAACACGTGAGCTAGCGCTGGTGTCTCCCCTCCTTCCGGGCCTTCGCCATCAACAGACGGTGGGCGGCGTCCGTGACTTCTCGGTAGCAGCAAAACTTGCGTCGCGCACAAGCAAGGGACATCACACGAAGGCGGCTCGAATCACTGGATCGAGACGCTTAAGCAATCTTATAGTAGTACGGAGTAGTATAATGTAATCACCGGAGAGAGAGGTCAGCGCTTTGCCTTGCATTGCACCCAACGAACAAGCCACAGCGCCGGCCGGCGCCTTCCGTCATCTCATACTATAAGAAACCCCCCGTCGATTTCGAGGAAGGAACGACATGGGGAGCACCAACACATCACTGCCCAGGACATTTCAGTACGTAGTATTGTACTAGTACAGGTGATGAATTCTGTGGGGATTTGTTAATCGAACCGTGCGTGGCTCACTGCCTCGTGTTGGACCTCGTGTTCCGGTGACAGATACACAACCGTCCTGGCGGGCTTCATCTTTGGCATCACCTTTTGTCTTATCTACGTATCCGGAGGGTACAAGAAACGATTAGTTTAACAAGTTGTGTGATGTTTGCATCAGCGTATACATGTCCACGTGCAGAGTATGTAGTAAAACGCAAATGCGCGATGCGCCGCAACGACAAACCGAGCAGTAGACTCGATCTCCAAGATCTTTGATGTATAGCCAAACTTTATATCCAATCTACAAAACTCGTGCTGATTCGACGGTTGTAACGTGCTTTTCTTTAGGATTTTTGTTTAGTGACCATACGATTTGGTTTGTATCCCCTGAAAAAAAAAAATGACTCTGTTGTATGTAGTACTATTCCCCTGGTACGGAATTATGTGACTTGGATTTGTCTATATTTAAATGTATCTAAACATATTTTACTCTGTGATAATATGAATATAAGAAATTCAAGTTTAATTTTAGACGGAGAAAGTATATTATGTAGTTTGATCGGAGGAAGGATCAGTAACACAACAGTGGTTCTCAAACTGGCATCCCTCCCGCGTGCGACGGGAAGGGATCTGATCGTCGCCACCAAACAACCCTCGGCGCCGCCAAGGGTGCGGATGAGTGAATCTTGGTCGTCGCCGGGGGGAGGGGGGTTCATGTCCTCCTCTATGTGGATCTCTGCTCTAAAGAAGGATCAGCGGCTGACAGTGACCGTTTCTGTAGCGTGTGCATGAGGTGCTAGCTAAGAGTCTGCTAGACCGGATGCTCGTTATCGTTTCGTTTAGTGGGTGTCTTGGGATATGCCATGTTACCGGTTTCTAGTTGACGGTTTTTTCCGAGTTTCTAGGCCTAAGTCCATGCTGACATAATCTTCATCCATTTTCGGCTTTGCAGATGTTGGAGTGGTGGCTTTGAGCCTTTTGATGTACGCTCTATTTCTAGTCTTTTGTTAAATAAATTAATAAAAAGCCGTATGCATCTTTTCCTCCATTTTAAAAAGGGAAAACGAATAGTTTGATCGGATAGGTGTTCACTTGTTTCTACTAGAAGCGAATCATACGACAATGTACCGAAGCGCGTTTCCAGAAGCAGAAACTTCTGCTCTACCATTTTGTCAGAGCCCAGCACAAGTGACATTTTGGAGCCACAGAAACGTTTCCTGAAGATCGAAGACTAGCTAGGCGTGGAGTTCAGTTCAGCCGCTTAAAAATAAGCGCAGATATTTTATTTTGTCGCTTGCTACTGCTACTACTAGTAGTAGTTTGCACAGATCGACCACCCAGTCGATCAACGCAACGCACGCTGACGTGCGTGTCATATGATCCTTGTGCATCAAGGAATCCAGTCGGTCTTCATCTGGATTTTAATTAGCTTCAAGCCGTGAGTAGTGTTAGAGTACGTGTACGTGCGCAACGCAACTAGAGATAGACTACGACTTTAGAGATCATATTGTAATCCAAGTCATATGCTTCTTGCCCTTCAAGTTTGTACGTATATATATACTTTTCATGAGGATCAAATCAATACACCGAAATATTAGGGATTCAATATTTTCCACATGGTATCAGAGCGGTTAGCCTCACGGCGTCAATCCTAGGTTCTTTCACCACTTCCGCAACGCGCCGCCCCCGGGAAGATTACTCCTCGGGGGCACGGCACCCGGTCTTGATCAAAGATCAGATCGGCTCTTTAGATTAGATTAGATTCAATTTTTGAATTCCCAATTCCATAGATTAGATTCAATTTAGCCACAAAATAAATCCCTATAGATCCACGATCCTCCTCCGGTGAAAAACAGGGCGAAATTTGGTGCAGAAATCTCGTGCACTGCGGCACACCTCCGTCGCAAAAAAAAAAAAAAAGCAAGGCATCGGATCACGCGAGGAAGAGCTCCGGGATGAGAAGGCATCGAGGCTGTCCAGAACTGCGATCTAGCTGCAATTCAGCCGGGCACCCGGCGCCTCCCCATCGAATCTGCAATTCCACACCACGCGGACACGTGACTCACAAGATCAAGTGCCCAAGGCAGGATCTCCACGTGAGGATCCAGCCAAAGGACCACCATATGCATGTGCTGCATTCGCATGCACAAGTTCCCGGGAGTCAGGTCATGGTTCACAGATTCCTCTGCTGCTACTTGGCCTCCGGTAATGCACCTGATGAGAACGCAATTTCAAGTCTGCTCCAACACCACACCGACGAGATCAGGAGCCTGCACGCGCGACGACACCGACAACAAACCTGCACCGACATCCACACCTCGTTGAGCCGGACTACAACGACTCACGACATCAGCTGTACAACTACATCACCAAACTACAAAATACAAGATCTTCGTCGAACACATCCACGGAGAAGCGATATCGACATCATCCACACGTCAGGCCGGTGTGGAACACTAATACGCTGACTTCTCCGACATCAAGGCTTCGACATCATCGCCGCCACAAGGGACGCCTTCAAGCGACGATCATCGTCGACACGCCTACTCTTTCATCGCCGATACATCATTGCCAAGGTCTACATCTACGTGGTCTTCATCAACATTTTCGTCGACATATCGCCGCCGCCGCTATACCCCGTCCACACGATGGACCTACAACTACGACGCCCACTGACAGTACAACTGCAAGGCACGACGACGGCATCGCCGCGTCCACGACGCCGACGACTGCAACAACAAACCGGCATCGCAATTGTGACGCCCCTACGACCGCGCATATGGTTCTGGCAAAACCTTGTGTGCTTGGTGGGTTCCTCTGGTTCTGACAAAACCGGTGGTCTCACTTATGACCGCGTCCAAGAGACGCCCCGACGGTACCTCTATAAGGTGCAAAACGTCCACAAATGCAGCTTCGTCAACAACAACAACAAAAACGCCCAATTTTTGCGCCTTCGGCAATGGCAGACACACAACATACGACGACTACGACATCGATCACACCCACCTCGACCATGGCTACATAAAGATCGTCTACCTCGACATCGACATCAAGAACAAAGTCTACAACAACTCAAAAACTCCAGTCAACAGCGTCCGCGTCACTTGCATCCACGTCACTCCCGCTGTGACTGCGGGAGGGAAGAGAGGCACTAGAAGGAGACGCAGTCACCGCCCCTGCTAGCCATGATCATGTCCATGCAGGTGATGATGACAAGGAGGAGAAGATGACGGAAGCGCAAGACTTCAAATCCAGTCGCAAGCGTCTGCTTCACTCCCGCTCCGACTGAGGGGGATGTTAGAGTATGTGTACGGAGTACGTGTACGTACGCAACTAGAGATAGACTAGGACTTTAGAGTTCATATTGTAATCCAAGTCATAGGCTTCTTGCCCTCCAAGTTTGTACGTATATATATATACTTCTCATGAGGATCAAATCAATACACCGAAATATTAGGGATTCAATATTTTTCACAAGTAGCTCCATTTGATCGTGGGAGGCAGCTGCACACGGCTAGCTGCTGTTCAGCATCGATGGGCGATTTAAGCAAAACTCGGCACCTCTACCTAGGCTGTGATAGGACGTTGACGGCCGGTTAGTCAACAAGACTAAGAAAAACAATTACTATGTCTGATATTATCTAAGCTAACTTTACATGCTTTCTAATTCACGAAGTGGCATATTCTAGGATATGCTAGAGCTAGCTAGGCTTATTTTCGAAAAGGAAGGACACGAAACACGATAATCTTTCCATGGAAGAAAGTTGTATATATACCAATACATTATGATACTTCTCTGTCGTCGATCAGCTCGAACCACTTTCGGTGGTGGCTTTTCCGTTGTCTGTATTTGCAGCCGTTGAAATGCTTCTAGAAGGGAAAAAAATTGCGATGGTCATGCGGGTGGCATGCCACTTGATTGACTTGTCACCTAGATTTACCAGCAGGGAAAGATCTGAATTTTAAAGGCTTGTTTTTCTTTTTTGCTTTACATCTCATCGGCCATCTCCTTTTTTTTTTTCAAATGGAAAGTGGAGCAAGAACCTCCGGCCGGCGGATGCACTTTCTCTGGGTTCTACTGCATTTTGATTGATTCGTGCGTGGCGGGTCCTTGGTGTTTCTACGTACTGCTCATCGATCGTCAGGATGGTGTATTTCTTGCTGAGGTGTTGATTTGCTTCTAGAAGCATGTCAGGATGGGGTGGAGTACCTTTGTACCAGCTTCGATGTAGATGGAGCGATGGATTGATTGATGGGTCAGGATACACGATCAAGTACACTATATGCTAGGGAAATGCAGGGTTAATTTGAATTTGAACATGTCTATATTTTGAAACGAACAGCAGCGCTCTATTTTGAAAAGATGGGTGTAATTTTCAAAAAAAAAAAAGATCAGACAGGTGTGAGGGTGATAGTCGCCCCGAATTAGGGTTTATGAATCAAACATAGATTACTAGATCATGCATCTGGACAGATGATAAGGACAGGCAGCCTAACTTTTGCCTGACAAACGGTGTGGTATTATACGACGCAGTCTCGACCGAGACCTACCTGGAATCTAAATGTATTCTTTACGTACCCTCGTGTTTAAGTATAGGCACTACAGGAATGGGAAGCTACGCCGACGGCCAGTCGCTACGCCGACGGCCAAACATCGGGGCCGTCGGCGTAGCCATCGTCTAGGCCAGCTCCGCCAAGCAGCCGTCGGCGTAGAATTGCCCTCGGCATATCCTATGCTACGTCGGCGTAGCTATTTTTTATTTTATCTCATTAAACTTTGAAAAATCATAACTAAATCATTCTAATTCGGAAAAATACAAATAATATATCAAAATTTGCAGAAAAATAAGACCTATCTATCTACACTCAAATATTACACATTTATAAATAAAAATTAAGTAAAACATAAGAAATTATATATAGTTTAAAATGGGCATAAAAATTTCAAAAATGATCGAAACAATGCGAAACCTTCGCGTGGTGTTATATTATGTGACATAGTTAGAAGGAAAAATATCAAACTTGGTATATTAATTATGTCTCAAAAAAACCTTCACAAAATGACCTATCTCATTCGAGGTTTCTTGGCTTTCGGGTCAAATGACCAATGTTATGGCTAGAATCAAGACATAGTTTGTGATAATGTGCCCATATTGTGCATACACATGCATCATGGGATGGCGAACAACGTTGCAGAAGAAAGTTTTTCTTTTCGTCGCATCAAAAAGCCATTTCCCATTTTCTGAGCACAAAACACGGACGATTTTGTAAAGCAACCACCAAATGGCTAATTCAAAATGGTACCACCACATTTTACAAAAATACTATACCACCTTATATAGACAATGTCCCAATAGGGGAATCCGAAACCTTTCCGTCCACCTTTGGTGAAAAACACAAATTCTTGCCGAATCGGCAGAAAGTGGGTCAGATATGAACTACAGGTACATGATCCGATGCTCATGTTTTTTTACAAAAATCATTTTTAGGTTCACAATATGCTATTTTATCAAAGATCCAATGCAAGTTTAGCGAGGCTCGGCCCCGAGCTAAGAATCTTCATGCCCGCCGTTCGACAAAGTTTGACGATAATTTAAAAGGGGCATAAAAAATTCAAAAAGATCGAAATAATGCGAAACCTTTGCGTGATGTCATATTATGTGACATAGTTATAAGAAAAAATATTAAACTTGCTATATTGATTATGTCTCAAAAAAACCTTCACAAAATGACCTATCTCATTCGAGGTTTCTTGGCTTTCGGGTCAAATGACCAATGTTATGGCTAGAATTAAGGCATAGTTTGTGATAATGTTCCCATATTGTGCATACACATGCATCATGGGATGGCGAACAATGTTGCAGGAGAAAGTTTTCCTTTTCGTCGCACCAAAAAGCCATTTCCCATTTTCTGAGCACAAAACACGGACGATTTTGTAAAGCAACCACCAAATGGCTAATTCAAAATGGTACCACCACATTTTAGAAAAATACTATACCACCTTATATAGACAATGTCCCAATAGGGGAATCCGAAACCTTTCCGTCCACCTCTGGTGAAAAAGACAAATTCCTGCCGAATCGGTAGAAAGTGGGTCAGATATGAACTACAGGTACATGATCCGATGCTCATGTTTTTTTACAAAACTCATTTTTAGGTTCACAATATGCTATTTTATCAAAGATCCAATGCAAGTTTAGCGAGGCTCGGCCCCGAGCTAAGAATCTTCATGCCCGCCGTTCGATAAAGTTTGACGATAATTTAAAAGGGGCATAAAAAATTCAAAAACGATCGAAACAATGCGAAACCTTCGCGTGATGTCATATTATGTGACATAGTTATAAGGAAAAATATTAAACTTGCTATATTGATTATGTCTCAAAAAAACCTTCACAAAATGACCTATCTCATTCGAGGTTTCTTGGCTTTCGGGTCAAATGACCAATGTTATGGCTAGAATCAAGGCATAGTTTGTGATAATGTGCCCATATTGTGCATACACATGCATCATGGGATGGCGAACAATGTTGCAGGAGAAAGTTTTCCTTTTCGTCGCACCAAAAAGCCATTTCCCATTTTCTGAGCACAAAACACGGACGATTTTGTAAAACAACCACCAAATGGCTAATTCAAAATGGTACCACCACATTTTACAAAAATACTATACCACCTTATATAGACAATGTCCCAATAGGGGAATCCGAAACCTTTCCGTCCACCTCTGGTGAAAAAGACAAATTCCTGCCGAATCGGTAGAAAGTGGGTCAGATATGAACTACAGGTACATGATCCGATGCTCATGTTTTTTTACAAAAATCATTTTTAGGTTCACAATATGCTATTTTATCAAAGATCCAATGCAAGTTTAGCAAGGCTCGGCCCCGAGCTAAGAATCTTCATGCCCGTCGTTCGACAAAGTTTGACGATAATTTAAAAGGGGCATAAAAAATTCAAAAACGATCGAAACAATGCGAAACCTTCGCGTGGTGTCATATTATGTGACATAGTTATAAGGAAAAATATTAAACTTGATATATCGATTATGTCTCAAAAAAACCTTCACAAAATGACCTATCTCATTCGAGGTTTCTTGGCTTTCGGGTCAAATGACCAATGTTATGGCTAGAATCAAGGCATAGTTTGTGATAATGTTCCCATATTGTGCATACACATGCATCATGGGATGGCGAACAATGTTGCAGGAGGAAGTTTTCCTTTTCGTCGTACCAAAAAGCCATTTCCCATTTTCCGATCATAAAAAACGGACGATTTTGTGAAGCAACCACCAAATGGCTAATTCAAAATGCTACCACCATATTTTACTAAAATAATATACCACCTTATATGGACAATGTCCCAACAGTGGGTTCCAAAACCTTTCTGTCCAGCTCTGATAAAAAAGACAAATTCCTGCCGAATCGACAGGAAGTGGGTCAGATATGAACTACAGGTACATGATCCGATGCTCATGTTTTTTTATAAAAATCATTTTTAGGTTCACAATATGCTATTTTATCAAAGATCCAATGCAAGTTTAGCGAGGCTCGGCCCCGAGCTAAGAATCTTCATGCCCGCCGTTCGACAAAGTTTGACGATAGTTTAAAACGGGCATAAAAAATTCAAAAACGATCCAAACAATGCGAAACCTTCGCGTGATGTCATATTATGTGACATAGTTAGAAGCAAAAATATTAAACTTGATATATTGATTATGTTTCAAAAAAACCTTCACAAAATGACCTATCTCATTCGAGGTTTTTTGGCTTTCGGGTCAAATGACCAATATTATGGCTAGAATCAAGGCATAGTTTGTGATAATGTTCCCATATTGTGCATACACATGCATCATGGGATGGCGAACAATGTTGCAGGAGGAATGCAAGTTTTCCTTTTCATCGCACCAAAAAGGCATTTTTCATTATCCGAGCGCAAAAAGGGAATTTTCTAAAGCAACCACCAAATAGATAATTAAAAAACGGAGGGTTTGTGATTAGTTGATATGGATATCATATTTGGATTCCTCTCATTTTTCTGATCAATTTAGACATATTATTTGTTAAATTCCGATTTATAGATTTAAAGATATTAATTATTCCATATTAAATAGAAAAATACAAAAAAGTAAAATTATTATATTTTTATTTGAATTCAATAATATTTTTACTTATTCATTAATGTTTATTTAAATAATTGTTTGTAATTTCAAAAAATACAAACATGTGTCATGTTGATATAAGAGTTAATAGGATTGGTATCATAGTATTGACAACAATGTATGAATTACTTTGCGGAAACAGATTCTGAAGGAACGAGGAAGTTAAGCGTGCTGGAGCTGGAGTAGTATTAGGATGGGTGACCTTCCGAGAAGTTCGACCAAGACTGCAATTTAATTAAGTATTAAGTGTAATTAGTGTTAAAAATGTTCAAAGTGAGAGATTAACGAGTCAAACAGTTCAAAGATTTAAAAATTAAAAAAAAAATATAATAAAAAATTTATTTTTTTTAAAAAAATATTTTTGCAACCGGTCGACAAGCTATGTCGACGGCCGCTACGCCGACGGCATTGCCCTCGGCGTAGCATACGCCGACGGCATTTTGATACGTCGACGGCCTCTATGTGCTCCGCCGAGGGAGCCCTTTGCCGAGGAGGCTACGCCGAGGGCAGCCGTCGGCGTAGCATACGCCGAGGGCATTTTAGGCTACGCCGACGGCTTTTTGCCCTCGGCATAGCACGTACGTCGTGTAGTGAGGAAGTCATGCTCCAATGTGGAGATAAAAGCTGCACACATTGACACATGATGGTTCGTCACACTTTTTCCACAGAGATATGTTTGCTTGTAAGCTTAGTATACATACCAAAAGCCATTTCGATAGTTTTCTTTTTCTGATCTGTGGGACCTTTTTGTGTTCCTCAAATGAAAGATAAGCAAATCTACCTAGTCATCTAGATCAGCCGCCAGCTGACAAGGACGTAAACCAAATTAAATTAGCCGCCTCGGTATGGCAAATGACAAAGCAGTATACTAGATTGTGGGTGATCCAGCTGATTCCCTTGACGAGTGGCTTTACATGTCATCTTCTTATCGCTTCGATCGGGAAGCTCCTTTGGGCGTGGATGCACCTGTGGAAAAAGTAACAACTAGTGGACACATATAGAAAACTGATACGCATATACTAGTACAGCATAATACAACTGGCTAAATAATGATGACGTGAAACTATAGGAATGGAAAGCTACGCCGACGGCCGATCGCTACACCGACGGCCAAACGTCGGGGCCTCGGCATAGCCATCGTCCAGGCCAGACCCGGCAAGCAGTCGTCGGCGTAGAATTGCCCTCGGCGTATCCTATGCTACACCGACGGCTGCCCTCGGCGTAGTTATTTTTTATTTTATCTCATTAAACTTTGAAAAATTATAACTAAATCATTCTAATTCAGAAAAATACAAATAATATATCAAAATTTGCAGAAAAATAAGACCTATCTATCTACACTCAAATATTACACATTTGTAAATAAAAATTAAGTAAAACATAAAACATTATATATAGTTTAAAACGAACATAAAAAATTCAAAAACGACCAAAACAATGCGAAACCTTCGCGTTGTGTTATATTATGTGACATAGTTAGAAGGAAAAATATCAAACTTGGTATATTGATTATGTCTCAAAGAAACCTTCACAAAATGACCTATCTCATTCGAGGTTTCTTGGTTTTGAGGTCAAATGACCAATGTTATGGCTAGAATCAAGGCATAGTTTATGATAATGTGCCCATATTGTACATACATGTGCATCATAGGATGGCGAACAATGCTAGAGGAGAAAGCTTTCCTTTTTGTCGCACCAAAAAACCATTTTCCATTTTCCGAGCATAAAAACGGACGGTTTTGTGAAGCAACCACCAAATGGCTAATTCAAAATACTACCACCACATTTTATAAAAATACTAGACCACCTTATATGGATAATATCATAACAGGGGGATCAGAAACCTTTCCGTCCACCTTTGGTGAAAAACACAAATTCTTGCCGAATCGGCAGAAAGTGGGTCAGATATGAACTACAGGTACATGATCCGATGCTCATGTTTTTTTACAAAAATCATTTTTAGGTTCACAATATGCTATTTTATCAAAGATCCAATGCAAGTTTAGCGAGGCTCGGCCCCGAGCTAAGAATCTTCATGCCCGCCGTTCGACAAAATTTGACGATAGTTTAAAACAGGCATAAAAAAATTCAAAAACGATCGAAACAATGCGAAACCTTCACGTGGTGTCATATTATATGACATAGTTATAAGTAAAAATATTAAACTTGATATATTGATTATGTCTCAAAAAAATCTTCACAAAATGACCTATCTCATTCGAGATTTCTTGGCTTTCGGGTCAAATGACCAATGTTATGGCTAGAATCAAGACATAGTTTGTGATAATGTGCCCATATTGTGCATACACATGCATCATGGGATGGCGAACAATGTTGCAGGAGGAAGTTTTTCTTTTCGTCGCATCAAAAAGCCATTTCCCATTTTCCGAGCACAAAAAACAGACGATTTTGTGAAGCAACCACCAAATGGCTAATTCAAATGCTACCACCACATTTTACAAAAATACTATACCACCTTATATGCAAAATGTCCCAACAGGGGGATACGAAACCTTTCCGTCCACCTTTGGTAAAAAGGACAAATTCCTGCCGAATCGATAGGAAGTGGGTCAGATATGAACTACAGGTACATGATCCGATGCTCATGTTTTTCTATAAAAATCATTTTTAGGTTAATAATATGCTATTTTATCAAAGATCCAATGCAAGTTTAGCGAGGCTCGGCCCCGAGCTAAGAATCTTCATGCCCGCCGTTCGACAAAGTTTGACGATAGTTTAAAACAGGCATAAAAAATTCAAAAACGATCGAAACAATGCGAAACCTTCACGTGGTGTCATATTATGTGACATAGTTATAAGTAAAACTATTAAACTTGATATATTGATTATGACTCAAAAAACCTTCACAAAATGACCTATCTCATTCGAGGTTTCTTGGCTTTCGGGTCAAATGACCAATGCTATGGCTAGAATCAAGGCATAGTTTGTGATAATGTGCCCATATTGTGCATACACATGCATCATGGGATGGTGAACAATGTTGCAGGATGTAGTTTTCTTTTTCGTCGTACCAAAAAGCCATTTCCCATTTTCCGAGCATAAAAAACGGACGATTTTGTGAAGCAACCACCAAATGGCTAATTTAAAATGCTACCACCACATTTAAAAAAATACTATACCACCTTATATGGACAATGTCCCAAAAGGGGATCCGAAACCTTTCCGTCCACCTCTGGTGAAAAAGACAAAATTCCTGCCGAATCGATAGGAAGTGGGTCAGATATGAACTACATGTACATGATCCGATGCTCATTTTTTTTTGAAAAATCATTTTTAGGTTCACAATATGCTATTTTATCAAAGATTCAATGCAAGTTTTCCTTTGCATCGCACCAAAAAGCCATTTTTCATTATCCGAGCGCAAAAAGGGAATTTTCTAAAGCAACCACCAAACAGATAATTCAAAAACGGCGGGTTTGTGATTAGTTGATATGGATATCATATTTGGATTCCTCTCATTTTTCTGATCAATTTAGACATATTATTTGTTAAATTCCAATTTACAGATTTAAAGATATTAATTATTCCATATTAAATAGAAAAATACAAAAAAGTTAAATTATTATATTTTTATTTAAAATCAATAATATTTTTACTTATTAATTAATGTTTACTTAAATAATTGTTTGCAATTTCAAAAAATACAAACATGTGACATGTTGATATAAGGGTTAATAGAATTGATATCATAGTATTGACAACAATGTATGAATTACTTTGCGGAAACAGATTCTGAAGGAACGAGAAAGTTAAGCGTGCTGGAGCTGGAGTAGTATTAGGATGGGTGACCGGCCGGGAAATTCGACCGCAATTTAATTAAATATTAAGTGTAATTAGTGTTAAAATGTTCAAAGTAAGAGATTAACGAGTCAAACAAGTCAAAGATTCAAAAATTGAGAAATTTTTTTTTGAAAAAAATATTTTTCTAACCTGTCGACAAGCTATGCCGACGGCCGCTGCCCTCGGCGTAGCATACGCCGACGGCCTCTACGTGCTCCGCCGAGAGAGCCCTTTGCCAAGGAGGCTACGCCGAGGGCAGCCGTCAGCGTACCATACGCCAAGGCATTTCAGCCTACGCCGACGGCTTTTTGCCTTCGGCGTAGCGCGCGCGTCCTGTAGTGTGTATTCTTCGGCAAACTCGGCTGAATCTGGGCGCTGAATCTGAGGCGCTAACAACTATCAAATCACAACGAGAACTACTGTCCCTTTTAATGTTTTAGAAATCAGATACAAGTTCGGGTATAGCAAAGTTTTTTGATATTGGGTCTACTCGGTTTGTCGAGGCCTGCAATTCATACATTATACTCCACAAGGACATTCATTCTCCGACGCAAGCATCGGAAGTTAGAGTAATCACACTTGCCTAGCAACTTAACGTTTCTTCTTTTATGTCCAGACGCCAATAGAACAAGCCAAGCGTGACGGCAATGGTGCCAGGAAATGCCGCCACGGTTTTGTATTTGTCACTAGGACAGAAAGTCTACCACTAGCCACGCAGGGTCAATTAATAGCAATCTTCACAGAGAATTGATATATACTCCCTCCGTTCGGAAATATAAGACGTTTTAGCTTTGTGAATCAAATGTATCTAGACGTCTTTTAGTATATAGGTTCGTAGAGGTTTGGAGTGAATCTATACACTAAAAGACGTCTCGATACGTTCATTTCACAAAGCTCAAATGTCTTGTATTTTTGAACGTAGGGAGTAGTTTTGAAACGGTCTGGTACGAATTGGAAATCAAGGCATGATTGATACACCTAGATTAATAGATGTTGAGAAATGTATATGTAAATATGGAGCATTTACACTTACAAAGCATCTAGCAGATCGATCATTCTTCAGAAATATCAGGGGTTTCCACCGCAACTGTTGCCATGAGGGCTTCAAATCTGGCAGCATATTCACAGGATGACATTATTTCAGTTGAGATTTCACAAGTTCCACTGCGGTTCTCAGTGCTTCAGCTTCAACTGCTTTCTGTATGGCTGTAGCTTGGTGTTCAGCCTTAGAGAATCATCCCTGAAGTGAACGCTCTCCCGTTTGGTGTTCGGCCTTAGAGAATCATCCCTGAGAATGTTCGATGAATGCATTCTACATAGCGTTGATTGCCTTCTTAAACTGGTCTTGCATCCCACCCACTGTATTCAGCTCCGCGCACTCGGCATAATGTTGATTTTCCAGCACATCCTGTTATCAACGATGTTCATCACACGCGGACTGAAGCCATGGATATGGAGAAGACGTAACCGGCGAACTCCGCACATCCACACATCCACATCTAAGGTGGTACAAAGGCTCAACCATTGTCCAGTTTAACTAACATGCTTCTACAAGCATTTCAAAACCTCAGCAAAAGCTCCCATCCTGACAAACGGTAGAAACTGGATCGAATACCCCTAATCAAACCAAGGGAAAGTGCAGAGAGAGAGAGACGCCGGAGGGTGTCGCTCCTCCGCTTTCTATATAGAAATACCCATGACAAACTTCCGATATTGCAGCAACTACAAATGGACATGCTCGAAAGCAAAAACATGCATGCCATCGAGAAACCAGGTCAGGTACTAGTACTAGCATGCAACCCATGTGACCATGTCCCTTTTTTCTGTCTGGCCTTCTACTAGAAACATTTCGACGGCTGAAAGTGCACGCAACAAAAGGATCCCTCCGGAAATGTTCGAGCTGATCGACGACGGAGCGGTACGATGAGGAGAAAATGTAATGGTATATGTACTACAATTTCATCCACGGAGCTCAATGTGATAACATGTAAATTTGTAATGGTATATGTACTACATGTAAATTTGTCAATTCAAAATGGTTAGTAGCTAGATAACATGGCGCGGAATTGCTTCTCTGCATCTTCTTGACCAACCGTCGACATCATGAACCAAATTTTGCCTACAAAGACAGAAGCAGAGATGCCTAGTTTTGCTTGTACGTAGACCTGGAGTTCAAACTGACAAAATTCACACAGCTTGGAACAGCGGTCGTCCTGGCCTATACCACAGCCCACAGGCGAATGGAGCAAACGGCCCCTGGCAAAAATCCGAATGAAATTCGACTCTATCCTTGTGTCTGGACACACAATGATCCAATCGATACACACCGTCACGGTGCATTTCTCGGTGAAACTCAGCCAGATCTATTCAAAGTAGCGCCAAATTCTGGGCGCTTATTCTGAAGCGCCAAGTTCGTTCGGGTACAGCAAAGTCTTTGAAATTGGGGATACTCAGTTTGTCGAGGCCTGCATTTATACTTACATTATACTACTCCCCATCGACATTCGCCGACGCAAGCATCAGAAATTTTGGTTAGAGTAATCACACTTGCCTAGCATCGTTTCTTCTTTTATGTCCACAAGCCAATAGAACAAGCCAAGCGCTATGGTGCCAGGAAATGCCGCCCCGGTTTTGTATTTGTCACGAGGACAGGAAGTCTACCACCAGCCTCGCAAGATTGATTAATACGTACTGAGTAGCAATCTTCACAGAGAATTGATATATAGTTTTGAAATGGTCTGGTAGGCACATCTCTACCTCGAAATCGGCATGATTGGTACACAAAAGATTGATGCTGTGCCAGATGTCTGTGTCAATATGGAACATTTGCATTCTTCAGAAATATCATGGTTTTTCACTACAACTGTTTCCATCAGGGCTTCAGATCCGGCAGCATATTCAGAGGATGACATAGAGCTAGCGATTGTCACAGATTGTTGAAGCTCTTCAACACGTCGTGAGCTAAAAGAACTATAGACAGAAAAACTTTGGATTATCATTTCACAATTCTTTGGATAAGAAGGTAGACTCTTTCGATTTTTGACCATCTCGATTCTCAACCAGAGATTACTAGATCTACTACCAATATACAGTTGAGATTTCACAAGTTCCACTGCGGTTCTCGGTGCTTCAGGATCAAGTGCTTTCTGTATGGCTGTAGCTTGATCGATTTGAGTTTTGCGTTCAACTGTTCGGCCTTCCCTGAGATCGATGACTGCACTCTGCATAGCCTTGATCGCATTCTTAATTTCGTCTTGCCGAATTCAGCTCCGCGCGAATTGCCGACTACTCCAGTTGATTTTAAGTTCACAATATTCTATTTTATTAAAAATCCAATGCAAGTTTAGCGAGGCTCAGCCCCGAGCTAAGAATCTTCATGCCCGCCGTTTGACAAAGTTTGTCGATAGTTTAAAACGGGCATAAAAATTTCAAAAATGATCGAAACAATGCGAAACCTTCGCGTGGTGTCATATTATGTGACATAGTTATAAGGAAAAATATCAAACTTGATATATTGATTATGTCTCAAAAAACCCTTCACAAAATGACCTATCTCATTCGAGGTTTATTGACTTTCGAGTCAATTGACCAATGTTATGGCTAGAATCAAGGCATAGTTTGTGATAATATGCCCATATTGTGCATACACATGTATTATGGAATGGCGAACAATGTTGCAGGAGGAAGTTTTCCTTTTCGTCGCACCAAAAATCCATTTTCCATTTTCCGAGCATAAAAAATGGACGGTTTTGTGAAGCAACCACCAAATGGCTAATTCAAAATGGTACCACCACATTTTACAATAATACAATACCACCTTATATAAACAATGTCCCAACAGGGGTATTCGAAACCTTTCCGTCCACCTCTGGTGAAAAAGATAAATTCCTGCCGAATCGGTAGGAAGTGGGTCAGATATGAACAACAGGTACATGATCTGATGCTCATGTTTAAAAAAAATCATTTTTAGGTTCACAATATGCTAATTTATCAAAGATACAATGCAATTTTAGCGAGGCTCGGCCCCGAGCTAAGAATCTTCATGCCTGTCGTTCGACAAAGTTTGACGATAGTTTAAAACGGGTATAAAAAATTCAAAAACGATTGAAACAACGGAGAACCTTCGCGTGGTGTCATATTATGTGACATAGTTATAAGGAAAAATATCAAACTTGATATATTGATTATGTCTCAGAAAACCTTCACAAAATGACCTATCTCATTCGAGGTTTCTTGGCTTTCGGGTTAAATGACCAATATTATGGCTAGAATAAAGGCATAGTTTGTGATAATGTTCCCATATTGTGCATACACATGCATTATGAGATGGCGAACAATGTTGCAGAAGAAAGTTTTTCTTTTCGTCGTACCAAAAAACCATTTCCCATTTCCCGAGCACAAAAAACGGACGGTTTTGTGAAGCAACCACCAAATGGCTACTTCAAAATGCTACCACCACATTTTACAAAAATACTATACCACCTTACATGTACAATGTCCAACAGGGGTATCTGAAACCTTTTCGTCCACCTCTGGTGAAAAAGACAAATTCCTGCCGAATCGACAAGAAGTGGGTCAGATATGAACTACCTGTACATGATCCGAGGCTCATGTTTTTTTACAAAAATCATTTTTAGGTTCACAAGATGCTATTTTATCAAAGATCCAATGCAAGTTTTCCTTTTCATCGCACCAAAAAGCCATTTTTCATTATCCGAGCGCAAAAAGGGGATTTTCTAAAGCAACCACCAAATAACTAATTTAAAAACGGAGGGTTTGTGATTAGTTGATATGGATATCATATTTGGATTCCTCTCATTTTTCTGATCAAT
Source organism: Avena atlantica (assembly GCA_910589765.1). Taxonomy (NCBI): domain Eukaryota; kingdom Viridiplantae; phylum Streptophyta; class Magnoliopsida; order Poales; family Poaceae; genus Avena; species Avena atlantica. Next base: position 322,264,121 of record OU342736.1, on the reverse strand, counting down.
TTAGACATATTATTTGTCGAATTCCGATTTACAGATTTAAAGATATTAGTTATTCCATATTAAATAGAAAAATACAAAAAAAGTAAAATTATTATATTTTTATTTGAATTCAATAATATTTTTACTTATTCATTAATGTTTACTTAAATAATTGTTTGTAATTTAAAAAAATACAAACATGTGACATGATGATGAGTTAACATGATTGATATCATAGTATTGACAACAATGTATAATTTTTTTGTGTAAACGGATTATGAAGGAACGAGAAAGTTAAGCATGCTGGAGCTGGAGTAGTATTAGGATGGGTGATCGGTCGGGAAGTTTAACTAAGATTGAAATTTAATAAATATTAAGTGTAATTAGTGTTAAAAATGTTCAAAGTGGGAGATTAACAAGTCAAACAATTCAAAGAATAAAAAAATTGAGGAAAAAAATAAAAAAAATAAAAATTATTTTTTTTAAAAAAAAATTTTTGCAACCTGGCGACAGACTACGTCGAGGGCAAAGGCTAAAGTGAGCTTCGCCGAGGAAGACCTTTGCCGAGGAGGTTACGCCAAGAACAACCGTCGGCGTACCATACGTCGAAGGCAATTTGGCCTACGCTGACGGCTTTTTGCCCTCGACGCGTCATATAGCGTGGATTTAGGATGGGTACGGAGGGTCACGTCATGTCGCGTCTCTCGCTTATCTAGAAGGCCGGCCGGCGGTGACTTCTCCAACGGTCACGGCACCGTGCATCCGCCGCGTCCCACACTCCCAACGCGGCACTTCAGCCGCTCGCGGTCCATTATACCTGTACTTGTCCTTTACGTTTTTGGGTTGGAAGTGGAACGCATCCAGTTCACTACCAGGCAGAGAAACCGGAGAAAACTTGCACCGACGCCGGCCGTCGTATGAATCCTCGGGGTCTGGGATGAGCTAAATCAACCACAAAGATCCCATCAAACCGGCGGCCGGAGAGGGACACCACTGCAAGCTGAGAAGCACGGGCAACTTTTGTGTCCCTGGTCACCTTAAAAAATCACAGCACCGCCGCGCCTAGCAGCATCGGAATTCGGACACCACCACATGACCTGCCTGCTGCCGCGCTCCCTACCAAGTACTCCGTCCGTTTGAAAATACCCCACACCAAAATAGTTTCTAGACTACTTTTAGTGCAGTAGGTTCAATCAGATTTAGAGTAAATCTAGACAATAAAAAAAGTTTAAATATTTTTTTTTCATAAAACTAAAGCATCTATATTTAAAACGGAGAGAGTAGTATAATCAAGCTATGCACACTAATTCCCACGTAGTTCAAGTCAAACAAACATGACCACACAAGGCCATCGATGCAATTTAATCGTTCTGACTTTTTTTGGTCGGCGCTTGCATATGCCCCACAACATGAACCGTGCCGTTTTGCAGCATCATATTAATCCCATCGTTTTCGGACAGAAACATGTTGTTGAGTACTAGTTTGAATTCTTTGGAAACATTTGGTGCGAAGTAAAACAAGTTCATTAGGTTGACGACCCAGATAAGCTTGTGGTAAGCTACCTAAACAAAACAATAGTAGTATCAGATAATAAGCTTACTGTAGCTAGTGTATATAAGAACCAACTTAATATTTTTATTATATATATGGTCCCTCGTGCGTGTTGTTGACAAAATATAGCCGCTTCAGATTAAGCGCCGAGAATCCGGCGCTAGTTTTTCCCCTGAAAGAAGTCTATATAATCCCCACAACTATTGGGATTCGGACGAAACACCCTGTTAACTTTAAACTAGCTCACTTAGCCCCTACAACTATCCAATACCGGACAATTGGCCCCTTAGAGGCTTAGACCATCTTAAGCTGTTTTGGAAGCGGTTTTGTACTTACATGCGCGGTGGTGGTTGATAGCGTTGACTCCACGAGCGACTCCTGGACGTGCTCCTCCAGCAGCCGGCGGTGGCTTGCCTCCCACGCCGGGTCGCCGGCTACCTTCTCCCTAGCAAAATCCAGTTGCTCAACAAGCGCCAGATCCAGGCGGCCCGTCAGGTCCTAGGAAGCCGTGGTGTGGGTGTCACAGCCGTTCGAGTGCTTGATGCACCCCTTCGGGAAGAACTGTAAGAATGAGTGGGACTAGACTCACTGGAGTACAAAGCAGCAACGCGCTTTGAGGCGATCGATTCCCCAAATCCTAGTTGCTGAAGTACAAGTGCTCCGTGTTTGGCCGGAGAACAAAATTCAGAATTGAAATTAAAATAGCATTAGGAGTACTACCTCAACTAAATTGAGTTGCCGTATTGATTCAATCATCTTAGAAAATCAAGAACGAACCAAGCGTGTGTAGTGAGCAACTAAGAGTACTAGCAGCTAACAGTACTAGCAGGGAAGCCGACGGAGGCAAGCACAGGCAGTCTGCCGGCGGTGCTGTGCGCGGGGACGTCCAAGAGCGTGGCCTTGGACAGTGCGCCGCCGGTCCGAGCAGGTCGGTCACTTGGATGTGCACGACGGGGGATAGCAGGGATGTGGCGCATGTGGTAGCTTGCTCAGCAAAACGGCGATTCTGGCGTGCACGCTAGGTAGCACCCATCGACCGTCCGCCTGGCTCTCGAGATTCGGGGCTGGGGAGTGGGCCCAGCAGCATAGCAGAGCTGTGGAGTTTTTTATCAGGCCACCAATTCATCTTATACGGGCTGTTTTTGGTCAGATACATGTCAGATACACTGACAGGTTTGTCTTGAACAGTCCTTCCCTATTATTCTTTTCCGTCCCAATCCCCCGACCAGGCCCTGCTTCTTCTTCCTCGTTCTTTCTTTCACCAAGAACTTCAGATCTATGGAACCCTAAGATATTGCAAGGGCATGAAGGACGAATATCCTATTCCCCCCCGGTTGTGCTTGGTGAAGATCTTTCTATTTTGTGAACTTCCAGATGGAGGTTCCTGATGCACCCTCTTATCTAGATTCGAAAGGTAATGTGTTGCTTTCATTTGATTGCTCGCCCTTATAATGGATAAAAAAATTCTGCATCTTCAAGACCTTTTGGTCTCTTATATTTTCTGTTCCCGCAGTTCCCAATTTTTTGGCCGGAGATGGTGGTGGATGCTACATGGACCTCCTTATGGCTGCTGATCCGTCAATAGCTCAAACGTAAGAGTCCACAATCACTAACATTATTGCTCCCACCGTAGATCTGGATTTATAGGTTGACTTATATATTTTCTGTCCACAGAAATTTGGATTCAACCACTGCTATACCGGTTGTTCGATCTTCCCCAATTGAACCATACGAGGACTATCTCCCACACTTAGATGTTGAAGAAGAGACGTGAGCATTCTTGTTCTTCCTGTGGCATCCTAATTTTCGATTATAACATTGTTCTTGATGTATCGTAATCGTCCGATATAAAACTGTTTGATATTCGAGAAATCGCAATTTTATGGAATAATTTACGGTCTGCACTTATGTCCGGTGTCCAACCCAACCCATTGGCAGTATATATATTCTAGTTGGCCTGATAAAACATAATTCTCTCATGTCAAACTTTTTTGGGGCGCTCCATAATTACAAATGCATTTACAAGTCTTTTGTATTTTGTTAATCAACTGTGTAAATACAAGACCATCTGTGTTAGCAACTACTATTAGTGTTGATTAAAAATAATCGTCCTAACTTTGAAAGATATATAACAGAAACAAGACAATGTGGAGTCAATCAAGGCTCCAAATATCATAAGGAAGGCGGGCAGGAATCACAACTCAAGGTACAAATCTAGGTTGGAGGGTATCATAAGAAAAACCAAACCATTGGCTGCTGTACATGAGGTTTGTAATCAACCTGGGGGCAGAACGGGTGTTCACCAGATACGATTTTGTAGCTGGTGTCGTGAATCCGGGCACGACATTAGGGGTTGCAAGACAAAGGCAGAAGGAGGTGAGAAGGTTGGTAAGAAAAGAAAGACTTATGATAAGCCAGCCACAGCACTATAGCTATAGTTGGGTGAAGATTTTATATGTTGGTTTGTCTATTTCCTTGCAGTATCCTTTTTGTTATTATTTCTATCTAAGGCGAATGTACTGCAGATTCATTGGTATGATGTTAAAACAAAGTGACGTGACATAAATTATGATTTGGATTTGCATCATGAAGATTATGATGTGGGTAGTCACCACACATTTTGAAATTCATGGGTTCTAGATGAATATGCGCATTGGGTTCTCGGCACTGTATCGTCATAAGTATTATTACAAAATCTCTATATTACGATACATGGAAATAAACGCTTCATTGTTACGCAATATTTCGTTGACTTGGAGCAAAGGTAGATTGTCTGTTAATTAATCTATTATTATTCTTGAATGAAAAAACAGTGCGATTATTTGTGAAATTTAGATAATTCTTTGGAAAACAAAATTCGGGTTACAACGAACTTTTGCCTCTTTTGTTAATTAATTTTAATTGTTTTTTCCAAAAAGATGTGTTTGTTTTTAGAGTATGCGTATAAGGGTTGGGAATCAAGTAGGTAATACAGGCGTATTGTAATGAAAACTCAGGCAACATAGTTGGTAGTGGGAATTATTCAATGAAACATGATGATACTTTGGTGTGCAATAGATATGTTTAGACATATCCTGTTTTCCGACCGGATAGGTGCAACATCTATTATGTTTGGTGTCCATTTATGTGTATTTTTTTTTGGGGCAACCAGTTCTTTCTTTTGTGTACAGGCACACAATAGTTCCTTATATGGGGGGCCAAGTGTTTTCAGTACACAATACTGTTAGTGTGTACGACATGAAAGTTCTATTTGAACTGCTAAATAAGGAGAAAGTTGGTAATTTTTGTTTGCTAAATAATTTAAGCATGGTAGCATGGCTACAGCTGACTTTCATATCGCCTTATTAATTGTTATTTTTTCTGTTCACTTGTTAGTAGAGTTGTTGGTTGCCGTTACACTATAATATCATCCAACGATTTGCAGTTCGTTGGTCAACTACTCCTTTGTTGCAAACTACATGTTTAGCTATCTATTTAGATAAGCAAAATATCATAATTAATTTTTTTACAATAAAGTTCTTAATATCCAGCAAAAGGAAGCATCTGGGAAATAGTAATAGACAAACTAGACCATCTTAATCCCATTGAATAACAGGAACACATTCTTAGTCGTCCAGATCTTGAACGTAGACATCCGGAACTTTCGACATGTTCCCGTTGGTGGAGAATAGCTCGTACAACAGTTGTCTGCTAAATTCATTGATTGTTGCCTGCAAAAAAAACTTTTCAGATATTGGTGAAGTTTGCAGTGTGGCAATGAGTACACAGTATTAATAGAACACCTGGTATTAATAGAATAGCTCGTACAACAGTTGTCTGCTAAGTTTTACAAGCAGGCTACTATCTTAACTTAAAAAAGTGCAATAGTACGATGTAAACTTTAGGTACGCTGGTCTACTGTTTGGAACAAACAATAAGTCAACTATATAGCAGGATCATTTTTTAGGATGGAATGTGCTGATTACCATCCATGTCACTATTTGGCCTTTTCGATCAAGAAAGACCAATAACATTAGGCTTCATTTAGATTTACTAAGATCAAGTTCTATAGAGAATGATTATTTCCAAATTTATTCTAAAAAACGAATGGTTTGCTACAAAACAAATTTTCAACGCAACACCATATGCTACACAACAAATATTGTCCTGGCAACAGCTAGAACTGTAATATATTTAGAGCAAACTAAATATTGTCCTGGATTATGTTTGTTACATGAAAAACAAGAAATAAGAACGATCAGGTAATGCAGCATTTTCAGTAATTACTAAAATCAATACCTATAATCCGAACTCAAATTTATATGCTCAGTATGTGCTGCGTTTTCCCGTCCCATGCAAAACACAAAAATACAGGGAAAAATCCCCAACAGGAGCCGGCTCCTTTCTATAATCCAACGCAGCAGTGCATGGTTCCTTTATACGCTGACCGCAGCGTACAGTAACACTCTAGCTCCCCAAAAAAAGCAAAATACTGAATCTAGAGGAAAATCCCCAAAACAAACTAGCATCGGACCAAATAGAATCTTACAGATTAGCATTAAGAACTTAAGGGATTCATCTGAATGTGTGCCCGCATAGTAGAAAACTAGAAAGACCATGGAAAAAATGAAAACGATCTAGTATTGTCGGAAGAATCTTATCGGATGTAAGTTAAACGAGGTCGCGAGGATTATCAAACCTGATTCGCTGGAATTAGATTCAGTGTCCTCATCTGAATCCATGGAGGTCACCGGCATGGAGAAGAACACAAATCGGGTTGCCGCCCTCAATGGCGATACGGTCGACGGCCGGACAGATCGAGGTCGCGTGTGCTAGATCTGAGGCTGCGTAGGGGGAGAAGAAAGGATTTGCCTGGCCATGGTTTGGGAGGAGAGTGGGAGAAACGAGGAGGCAGGGAGTTATGGAAGAAGAGAGAGTTGGCGTCGTGAGGAGAAGATGGTGTCAGATGGATGGACGCGAGGTCGCGGGATACACGGAGTAAACAGCCCGGCCAGATGCAATACGGAGCTTATACGTGAAACTTGGTGGGCTGGCTTATCCGAATCTCGAAAGGATCGACGGCTCGGACGTGCACGCGAGGTCGCGTGCACGCCAGAGTTGGATTGCTCAGCGGCTAGAGCGAGTGTATTTGAGATTGGTAGCTTGGTCCTTGAGTCAACGCTATGAAACCACCCACCACGTGTACAAAACCGTTGTCAAAACAACTTATGATAGGTTCAGGGGGTTAATTGTCTGGTATTGGATAGTCGTGGGGTTAAGTGAGCTAGTTTAAAGATAAGGGGGTGCATTGTTCGAAACCTAATAGTTGTGGGGGTTATATGGACTTCTTTTTTTTTCTCCCTAAAAAAAGTTGAGTTTGACGAGCAGTGTGTCATCTGATCCTTGCGCATCAAGGAATCCGGTCGATTTTCTTTTGGACTCTAGCATCAAGCCGTTAGCTCCATTTGCTGGTGGGAGGCAGCTGCACGCTGGGCCGCTGTTTCCAAAATCGATGGGCGATTCATTTTTGTTTTTCATTCCAAACGCTTATAAGAGCATCTTCAGCACGATAGCGCAGCGCTAAAATAACTGTTTTTTTTGCAGCGTGTGCACTGTGAACCTCTCCCAGTAGGCGTTCTAAAATAGAGCGCGCGTCCAATATTTAGCGCGGCGCTGGACTTTGCGCTATCCCGAGCGTCAAATTTGCAGCTCCGGCTACAGCGCGCGCTATCACTGCGACGCGCGCGAAGAACACCAACTGCAGCCCCCGCGAGCGCGTCGGCTCTGCCCCTCCGCGTGGCCGCCGGCGATGGAAAGCTCCGGCACCCCTCCCACCCCTCCCTACTCCGTCCCGTCCCCCGCCGGCCTCGGCGCCGCCGCAATCCCGCCGTCAACCGCGCCAAACCCTAGCGGAGGCGTCGCCGCGGGGTCGACCGCCAGTCGCGCACTCTTCAATCTCCGATGAAGATGCCCAACATGGAGGTGGCGGTGGTATGGAGAATGTTGACAAGTGAACCATGTCATTTGTCATTTGTGTTGGAACAATGTTTGGATGAACTATGTTATTTGTGCTTGAACTATGTCATTTTGATGGTTGGAGGATTTTTAGATCCATTTATACATGAATTATTTGGTGTTTTTTGATCTTCTTTTCATAGATGCAATTGTGTTTTGTGTTTGTGCTGTCGCGCGCGCTAAAATACAACGCCTGATGGGGGACGAAACGAGCGCGCGCTGCATTTTAGAGCCTCCGGCGAAGGTCGCGCTAAAATGCAGCGCGCAAACGGGATACCAAGTTTGCAGCGCTGTAAAATACAGCCTTTGCTGGAGATGCTCTAACTAGGCTGTCATAAGACGTTGACGGCCGGTTAGTCAACAAGACCAAGAAAAACAATTACGCGCGATGTTATCGTTACATGCTTTCTACTAATTCACCAAGTGACATTCTAGGATAACGCTAGCTAGCTAGCTAGGCTTATTTTCGAAACGGATGAAGATCTTCTCTGTCGTCGATAATCAACTCGAATCCTTTTTTCAGTGGGAGTGGAGCATTTCTTTTGTGTGTACTTCATCCGCTGACATGCTTCTAGAAGGCAAAACAGGAAAGGGCAATGGGCATGTGGGGGTGGCATGCTACTTGTTTGTGGCCTACATTTCCTACTATCCAGCAGGGCAGGGCAGGGCCAATATCTGAATTCTCGAGGCTTGCTTTTTTTGCTTTACATCTCATAGAACCATCTCCTTTTTGTACACCACTTGCTTTACAAGCGCTGCGCCGTGCCGCACCGGAACTTTGTCTCCACATACTGTATTTTTTTTTAGAAAGTGGAGGCAGACCCAACGGCGCCTCTGCACTTCTCTGGGTTTAAGTGGAATTTTGCCTGATCCGTGCGTGGTGGGGTCTCCGTGTTTCTACATTTCGTCAACAATAATCCTACATCTACGGAATCTTGCTACGGACTGCTGTTACGGACAAGACGTGGCATCGTGTACTTGGATAGTCTGTTGCGGTTGTTCCCGAGAATTCGGAAGCGGATGCACTGCTGTGTGACAACTCAGTCCGTAAGACCTTTCCGTAAGAAAACAGTCCGTAAGTGTAGCATTACTGTTTCGCCAAGGTGGGGGTACTTGGGGAGAGTCGAAATGCCTCTACAAGCATGTTAGAATGTTAAAACTGGACATTGATGGTGGATGGTGCCTTCTTCGTACCAGCTTATACGCTGGCTGATCGGTGGATGGATGGGGCAGGCAATATGATCAGGTTCAGTACATGCAAGGGGGGACGAGAAGGATAATAAATCACTCTATCCAAAAGAAGAAGCACAATAAAGAGTAAATGACACTAGGAGTCACACAACTTGTTTGATACGTGCACTTAAGTCACAGAACTTGTAAACTGAACTAACAAGTCACACAACTTGCCAACCCGTACACTCGTGGTCACAAAACCGATCAACTGGGTGGTTTTTGACCAAAACCGGTCATAGACAAGCTTATATTTTTATGTTCGCAAGTGTATAGTATGCTCACGAGCAAAACTTGCGGTGGCTTTCGAGCTGATCTCTTTTCTAAAAAAAAAAAGAAATATTTTTAAGACTCCAAAAAATCAAAAAAAAAATCATGCACAAACATTTATTTATTCTGAAGGTACGCAATTTTTTTTAGAAAAAATACGTTTCATTTTACGAAATACAAAAAAGATAAATCTCGTATAGAGCTGAGAAGTTTTTCCTGTAACCCAAAACAAAACGGGTTTTGACCGAAACGTGCCACAATCATTCAGTCCCGTACATATGTATTTCCAAAATAGATTTTAGATTTTTTGAAATGAAAAAATATGGATTTCGAAGTATGAGGGGGTTATTATAAAATTTTAGTATTTCTATGATTAATTTTGGTCAAAAACCACTGAGTTGACTGGTTTTGTGACCACTGGTGCACGGGTTACAGGTTGTGTGACTTGTTAGTTTAGTTTGCAAGTTATGTGACTTAAGTGCACGTACGAGATAAGTTGTGTGACTCCGGATGCCATTTACTCCACAATAATCACATGCATCTTGACAAACGACGTGGACGGGCATCCTAACCTTTGCAAGACAAATGGTCTGATAATATATACTCGTATACTCGTAGCTTGCAGCCTTGAAGGGGAACAGGAATATCCAAATGCCTTTTCGGTTCCTTTACGCATCCCTCGTGTCTAAGTGTGGATGTTGTTTTAGAAGCTGTCATGCTCCAGGGTGAAGATAGACGAGGTGGCACATGTTGGCTGGTAGTAGATGATATTATGTTGTACAAATATACTTTAGTATGTATGCAGTCTGTTGCACTTTTTTCCACACATACGGCTGGTTGTGACTTATGAGCTTAATTAATACTCCCTCCGTTTTAAAATATAAGATGTTTTAGGTTTGTGAAGAAGATGAATCTAGACTTGTTTTAGGATGTAGGTTCACTCAACTTTGGGATGAATCTACACACTAAAAGAAGTCTAGATTTATTTTCTTTACAAACCTAAAACATCTTATATTTTGAAACGGAGGGAGTATATGTATCAAACTCGTTCAAAAAATATATATGTATCAAAAGGCACTTGATAGTTTTCTTGTCTGCGAGAGGCGCAACAAGTGGGACCTTTGTGTTAAAAATGAATGAAGGTAAACACAGGTCATCCAGATCAGCCGCCAGATGACAATTGGCTTTACATGTCATCCCTTCTTATCGCTTCGACCTGGAGCTCCTTAATTTAGTCGTGGATGCAAACGGTGAAAAGACGAATACTATAATGAAGGAGAAAAACACATGCAGAAACTGACACGCATACACTATATAACATCTTGGCTAACTAATGCCGACGTGTATCCACTCCATCAAGATGGGTGCACTGAATATGGAATGTTACGCGTCAAGTTCTGCCGTTGAAATGTGTACGGACATACATGTGTGTTTAATTATTCTGCTATAGCAGTAGTTCTAGAGCTGTGTGGAACCATGAATGGGTGGAGAGAGCTCAACGGTGTTCCTTGTATAGTTGCACTGAGGATCATCGGATGGATAACCTGGATCATCGGATGGATAACCTGCACGGAGAGGGAGAGAGCCCGGCCGGCCACAAAGATCGCACGTCGACATCCTCTCTGTGGCCATGTTCTAGAGCCAGAATATCTGCCCATGTTGCATCTGCATGCATCTCACGGAGATGGAGTACTTGTTATTGAAATGGATTATGTACTCTAAAACATATTTAAATATATCTATTTTAGTAATAAGTAATATGGATCGTAGAAAGTCGTATAATATCATGACTAACTAATGCTGACGTGTATCCACTCCATCAAGATGGGCGTGCTGAATATGGATTGTTAGACCATGCACACTACTGCGTCGGTTCAACAAATAACGTGTTAGAGTTACGAACCGATATGGTCTTGCTGTAGTGCATGGAATCGATGTAGGTCCCACTTTTTACATCTTTTGCATGCATGGATGTCGATTTTGTCTCACAATTCTGCTACTATGTCCCACACTCAATGGAAAAAGCGAATCAAACTCTTGAACGGCTTCTCATGTGAGATTTTAGGAACCGATGATGGACGATGTATGAAACCGGTTGTGAGAGAATGCTAAGAATCTCTTTTTACACGCTGGTCTTATCTGTCAAGTTCTGCGCCGTTGAAATATGTACGGACATGGGTGTTTAATTACTATTTTGCTCTAGTAGTGGTTCTCTGGGTAGAGCTGTGTGGAACCATGAATGGGTGGATATATGGCTCAAGGGTGTTTCTTGTATAGTTGCACGGAGGAGCATCAGTCAGATGGATATGTCCAAGACCAAGATCAACTTGCACGGAGAGGGAGAGAGCCTAGCCACAAGATCGCACGTCGACATCCTCTCTGTGACCATGTTCTAGAGCCAGAATATCTTGTCCATGCTGCATGCTCCCCACCCCGGCAAGGCAAGCATCCCTGGCTTATCCTCAAGGCCAGCGGCCAAGTGTCGCGTCCCTGCTGGCTTATATATCCTCAAGGCCAGCCAGCGGCGACTTCTCCACCGCCCCTGTCTGTCTGCCCACCGTACGTCGGGCCCGCCGGAACATCCCGCCCCGGCCGCACATGGCATCCGCTGCGTCCCACGACGCTCCCAGCGCGACGACGTCTGCCGCTCGTGCCCCTTGGTCCACACTACTTGTCCTTTTGACGCTTTGGGTTGGAACGCATATCCAATTCACTGTAGCACTGGACAGAAATTGGAGAAAATCTGCACCGACGCCGTCGTCGTCTGAATCCTCGGGAATGAGCTAATAATCACAAGATCCGATCCAACCGGATTCAAGGTGAGAGACACAGCCGACCTGTCAGGGCTTTGCTTTTCCGATATGCGTACCATACGTCTCGGAATCTTTGCACACTCTAATTCCCACGGAAATGACAGTGCCAGTCAAACTAACAAACACTCGACTTGTCCAAGAGTGCCAAACCTTCATGCATGCCGCACTAGGGAGTATATATATGCAATTTAAACGTTCCGAGACTTGTGAGGGTCAGCGCTTGCCGCACACTTGTCATGAAGCAGGGGCGAAGCTCCCAGTAGGGCAAGGTAGGGTGGGCTGCCCTACCTTGATTTTTTGGCAAGAAGCTTTAGATGCGTATGTGTTTTCTGAACATTTTGAGTGGTCATACGCTAAAAACGGATTTCGTATAAGAAAGTTATACTTGTTTTAGTGAACACTGCGCAAAACTGATTCCGGATTGAAATAAGGTCTAGATATAGTCTAGTATTAAACCAACTCTTTATCTTTGCAACATCTAATTCTCAATCTAATAAAATTAGACTCTTTAAACAATATTATCCTAGATGGGGTATCTAAGGAGGACCAGAGAGTTATTTGGCCACCTTATGGCATGTGGCCAGAACTAACTCTAATTATATGATTGGTTTATGTTTTATGTTTCTATTTTGGCTTGTACATACTATTGATCTAAAATTCTAGTTGACATTCTGGATCAATTGGAGAAATGATGGTTTAGATCCCTCCTGAAAGATGTGAATTCATGCAAAAATGATATTACAATCCTAAGTATGGATGAAATGCTAACAAAATGAGTAAAAAGTAATTAAAAGAGAGGGTACGCTAGGTCACTATTGATTATTTTGGAGTATGCACACTTTCTATTATTCTATAGAATCTATTACAACTGATTTTGATTGTTGCTTTGATGAGTTGTCGTTAGAGTTTCTTCAGAACTTTTTATCTTGACTCAAGTAACTAATTTTATAGTTTCAATGTGAATGAGATTTCTCAGCTTACGGAGATTTATCTTATTATGAACATGAGCCTATATAAGATAACTTAAATATATATGTTATGCATATGCGAAGATTAAACATCTCGGAGATTATGTTAATATTTGAATGATACATCATGCTTCATATCCTTTATCGCCTTGTTGATTCGGCATTGCTTTTACTCGTAGCGACAATAGTTGAAAGGGTTTTGTCAATGGCAAAAAATTATCAAAAACGAGTTGGTGCTTACTTTTATTAGAGTTCGTCATACCTTAGATTTTTTCCGTCCTCCGCCACTGTCATATCAGGAAGAAATACTACTACCGGATACTCCGGCAAAGAACCTAGTGCGGCATGCATGCACATACAGGACGGCCGACGGCCACTAATAATTACTCTCAGTTGGTGATTGAAACGTTTAGTTTTTTATTATGCCGACCTCTCGCATGCTCGGAGTCGGAGACTTTAGCTTTTGTACTGTAGTGGCCTACTAGTTGGGACTCAGAAAATCCAAAAAGCCACTTCCTCTCTGCACGTCAACGCGACGACTCGGATCCGCGGCTCCATCGCCGGTGGTAGTACGTACGTATCCTTGTTCAATTTGCCGTCGAAGACTGCCAATCTATAAACAACAGGCAAGCAGGGAGAGACGCAGACGTGGCCGTACGTGCTCAGTGGCTCTGGCCAAAGCCAATACTATTAATAATGAAATCGATAGGAAATGTACTAGTGGCCGTACCGTAGGGCCGTCTTTAGAAATTCAAGCCCCATGTGCGAAATGAAAATGAGGCTCTAAATTTTTTTAAATCCATATAACCAATATAAGTGATGGTGACAACTTTTGTTGATGGCCTTATTTCGTTCCTGGTGGCGGATTTGAGATTAGCTGGCTTGGGACTTTTATGAATAAAGGAGGAATTCGAAACTCCGAAACGAGGCAGACTATAGGAAGGTCAGGTGCTCGGAGCCACTGGCGGTCAATTCATAGATCAATGCAATTTTAGAGCCTTTGTTGGCAGAAACGAAAATGGATGAATGTACTCGTGGCATTGTGAAGATGTGGTAGCTAACGTTTTTGCTAAAGCCCTAAAGCTGGGTCGTGGGATAGTTGGAATCGTGGACTTATTGACTTACTCCTTGCGCGTTCCTGATTTCCAATAGACGAAAGGACCCGTACAAATCAATGGCAAGCAAAGCCGCATAAACTAACGAGACCACAGACTGAAGGGGGATGGATCAAAAGACGCACCATGAGTTGAGAGCTCGGAGGCCTCCAGGACCTATTGGGCTCGCCTGGCGCGACCCCGTCCCCATCTGGTCTATAGATGGATCTCCTCTCTGCCATGAACGAACGACCACCCACGCCTCAAACGATCATCAGGAAATATATGCGTGATTGAACAGTCGATCGATCTGGCCTAAATTGGAACATCGGGAGATCCGCATGCCTGTGGATTATCGAAGGGTCGGGTGGGCCGGAGATTTGGGGGCCATGTGCCGTCGCACAGCTCGCACAGGCCTGTCGACGGGCCTGCACCTAGCTAAGTAAAACCATTGATACAGGACAAACAGGCAAGCATCTATCATCGGTAGTTCTTCAAATACTGTATTAGGGCTTGTTTGATTCATAGGATAGGAAAAGTATAGGAATAGGAAAAACATAAGATTGAGATGTCATGCCAATATGAATCCTATAGGAAGTGGGATTTTATTTGATGTGGCAAAGAAATTTTTTTCATGAGGTGTGACCTAATGATGTTTTACTATAGGAATTGCACTACAAAATTCCTATATGATTAGTTTTTATGAAATGTGTTTCTATAAATCAAACACTAACATAGGAAAAAATAATCTCATAGGATTCAAATCCTACACAATTCCTATGCAATTTCTGTGAATCAAACAAACCCTTAGGTCGTGCTGTTGATCAAGCACCGCATGCATGAATCGCGCATACACCTGGACTTATTTTGGCTACTGATTAGGACAAAGCTAGCTCTTCTATATTGCAACCAATTAAGCCGACCAAGGAATCCCCGTTACATAGTACTCTACTGCCGTGGGAAGGATTGTATGCGCGATTAGGGAGTACTACTTGGGAGTGTAGCTAGTCATTGTTACTACCGTGGGAAGGATAATTCCAACACTCAGATCTTCTCTAAACCACGTAAGAGCATCCCTAACACTAACTAAAAAAGTGGCCGAAACCGAAAAAAGTCCGACAACAATATGGGTTTAGGCTGAAAGTGGGCTAGAACAGAGCCCGAACTCGCGGCCTGACCCGTAAAACGAGTTCGGGGACCCGAAAAACTCGGCGGCCGCCCGTATTAAAACAGAGGGGAGTTCGGTTTCCAAACCCTACTCCCCTCCGCCGCCGCCTGCCCCCTCCGGCGAGCAATCCATCTTGCAGCTGTTAGGAATATGCAACTTGTATTCCTCTGGGGTCAAAGGCCATATATATAATACAGGTACAGGTGCAAATATGCAGAAGCCCCCTAACATATGGGGAAACTACAATATACAAATATATACATCTAACATCCCCCTCAAAGTCATGGTGGATCCACAACACTGATTTTGGAGAGTAAGAAATCATGCTGCGCTCTGGTCTGTGCCTTCGTAAAGAAATCCGCCAACTATAAATCTAAAGGCCCATACTGAAGCGCAACAACCTGAGTCTGCACCTGAGCACGTGTATAGAAAGCATCAACACCAATATGCTTGGTAAGCTCATGCTTGACCGGATCACGTGCAACACTAATAGCACATGTACTGTCAGACAAAACCAGAGTAGGTGTGGTAATAAAGACCCCAAAATCCGCAAGTAACCACCGTAACCAGGTCACCTCAGCAGTCAACAAGGCCATAGCACGCAACTCAGCCTCAACAATCGAACGTGAAGCCGCTGTTTATTTCTTCGTCTTCCAAGCAATGAGCGAACCACCAAGAAACACACAGTAAGCAGAAAGTGAACGGCGATCCGAAGGATCACTCGGCCACGTAGCGTACAAATAGCACTGGAGCTGGAGGGAGCTGGAACGAGGAAAGAAAAGGCGACGAGTGATCGTACCACGAAGATAACGAAGAACACGGAGAAGATGACTATAGTGAACAGTGGTAGGAGCAGAAATAAACTGACTCAGAATATAAACAGGATAAGAGATGTCAGGACGAGTGACAGCAAGATAAACAAGACTCCCAACAAGATGACGATAACGCGTCAGATCAGGAAGAGGATCACCATCAGTAGGTTGAAGCTTAACATTAAGCTCCATAGGGGTCTCAACAGTGCGCTCATCCCCAAGAGCAGCACGAGCAAGAAGATCCTGAATATACTTTTCCTGGGAGATGTAAAAGCCATCAGAAATGGAGGAAACCTCAATCCCAAGAAAGTATCGAAGAGGACCAAGATCAGTCATAAGAAACTGATCACGAAGACGAGCCTTAACAAAGGCGATATACTCAGAATCATCACCAGTAATGATCATATCATCAACATAGAGAAGAAGAAGAGTGCGTCCACGAGGAGAAGTGTGAACAAACAACGCTGGATCATGAGCACTAGGGGAGAAACCAGCAGCGGTCACTACAGAATCAAAGCGCTCAAACCAGGCACGAGGGGCCTGTTTGAGGCCATAAAGAGAACGTCGAAGACGACAAACCATCCCCTCGGGAACAGAATACCCAGGAGGAGGCTGCATATAAACCTCCTCACTCAACTCGCCATTGAGAAAGGCGTTCTAAACATCAAGCTGGGACACAGACCAATGACGAACAGAAGCAATAGAAATAAGAGTAAGCACAGTGGTCATATGAGCCACAGGAGCAAAGGTCTCATCATAGTCACGACCATGCCCCTGCTAAAAACCTCGAGCCACAAGACGCGCTTTATAGCGCTCAAGAGATCCATCAGAGCGGGTCTTAATCTTATAGACCCACTTACACGTGATAGGACAAACACCGGGAGGGGGAGAAACAAGATCCCAGGTGCCAGTGCGCTCAAGCGCAACAATCTCCTCAGTCATGGCCAGCTGCCATTCAGGATGGTGCTCAGCATCCCGATAAGAAGTCGGCTCTGAGGCAACGGAAAGACCATACTGACTAGGAGAGTAATGGTTGGGGGCACGATGCTGACGAACAGGACGAGTAGAGGGAAGCTCATCAGAGGAAGATGACTCAGGAGACGACGATGAAGAAGAAGGAATAGCAGAGTAAGACTCCGGAGAACGAGGAGAACGAGGAGATCTAGACGGAGCAGAGGAGGACGGGTTCTAAGAAGAGACATCAGGGGGAGGAGATCCTGGAGAAGACACAATAGGAGTAGAAGGAGGTGAAAGAGAAGAAAAGATATATCTTCCACCGGGTAGGTACCAGCGGTGGGACGAGGATAGAAAGGACGAGTCCATTCAAAAGTAACATCATGAGAGATACGCATCTGACGACCAACGGAGTCCCAACAGCGATAGCCTTATGCTCATCACTGTATCCAAGGAAAACACACTCAACAGACTGAGCGGTCAGTTTGGTGCGTTCGCGAGGAGCAAGGAGAACATAGTAAACACAACCAACCAAGCGAAGCATGGAGTAGTCTGGAGACTGTCCAGATAGGCGCTCAAGAGGGACACCACCCTGCAGAGCGGCAGAAGGCTGAATATTGATGAGGTAAGCCGACATAGTGACAGCCTCAGCCCAGAAATGCGGCGGAAGTGAAAACACAATCATCATGGCACGAGTGGTCTCAAGAAGATGGCGATGCTTACGCTCAGCAACGCCATTCTAGGCATGTGCGCCAGGACAGGAGAACTGAGCAAGGGTGCCCTACTCAGCAAGAACACCTCGCAACATCTGGGAGATATACTCACCAGCAGAATCAACATGAAATACACGAATGGGGGTAGAATATTGAGTATGGACCATGGCCGCAAAACGCTGATATATGGAGAGCATTTCACTATGAGAACGCATAAAATACAACCAAGTGTACCGAGAAAAATCATCGATGAATAAAATGTAGTAGCGATGGCCCCCTTGCGAAGCGAAAGGAGCCGGATCCCAAACATCGGAATGAACTAAGTCAAAAGATCACTGAGATACATACGCGCTAGTAGGATAGGGAAGCTGAATCTGTTTACCCAACCTACAACCCTGACAATGTAAAGACCCATCTCCTAAGACAGACCCTAGAAGACCACGAGGAACTGATGACGACAGGCGAGAGTCACAAAGGTGACCAAGACGATGATGCCACCGCTGAAAGGAGCTGGTAGCAGAGGCGACGACCGGAGAAGAATTGGCAGATGAAGTGGCAGCGGAAGTAACACGAAGCCAGTCTAACTCCCAAATCCCTGAAGAATCACGGCTGCAAGGGCCAGCTCCAAACAGGGCATGTGCGCAACGGTCCTAAACAACACAAGAATCAACATCAAGAATGACGTGACAACCAGGGTCAGTAAGCTGGCTAGCAGATAACAGATTCATCTTAAGACGAGGAACATGAGAAATATCAGGAAAAGAAAAAGAAGAAGTAGAAAGGGTGCCCCGACTAGAAACAGGAAGAGAGGTACCATCCGTCGTGAGAACACGGACATGAGAGGGGGGAGAACAAAGAGCGGACAGAAAAGAAGACTCAGAGGTCATATGAAAAGAAGCTCTAGAATCTAGTGTTGGAGATATGCCCTAGAGGCAATAATAAATGTAGTTATTATTATATCTTTGTGTTTATGATAAATGTTTACATTCATGCTATAATAGTATTAACAAGGAAACATTGATACTTGTGTGATTTGTAAACTTAATTTGAAGACCCTAGTATAGCCTCTATACATCACTAGCTTGTTGGTTGATATATGATTGTGGTTTCCCTATCATGAACATTGAGATGTTATCAACAACAAGATCATATCGTTAGGAGAATGATATGATGGACATACTCCTATAGATAAGCGTAGCATAAAGATCAAGTCATTTAAATAGTTCAATTGATATATGCTTTCTGATACATAGTAACCTAATTCCTTCGACCATGAGATCATGCATATCACCTTTACCGGATGGATGCTTTGATGACATCAAACACCACACCGTAACTGGGTGGCTATAAAGGTGGCATTGAGTGTTCGGAAAGTATTGGTTGAGACACATGGATCAAGAGTAGGATTTGTCCATCCATATGACGGATAGATATACTCTGGGCCCTCTCGGTGGAATGTCATCCAATTAGCTTGCAAGCATGTGACTGGATCACAAGGGATCACATATCACGGGAACAAGAAAAGAGTACTTATCGGTAACGAGGTTGAACTAGGTATGCAGAGATACCGACGATCATAACCTCGGATAAGTAAACTATCGTGAGACAAAGGGAAATTGGTATCGTATGTAAGTGGTTCATTCGATCGCAAAGTAATCGTAGAAATATGTGGGAGCCATATGAATTTCCAGATTCCTCTGTTGGTTATTGTTCGGAGAAGTGTCTCGATCATGTCCGCATAATTCACGAACCGTAGGGAGACACACTTAAGGATTCGACGTTGTTTGAGTAGTTATGGAATGATGAGAAAGAGACCGAATGTTGTTCGGAGTCTCGGATGGGATCCGGGATATCACGAGGTGATCCGGAATGGTCCGGGGAATAAGATTCATATAAGGAAAGTTCCGTTTCGGAGTTCGGGAATGATTCCGGTGTTTTCATCGGGAATGTTCTAGAAGGTTCCGGAATGTCTGGCACTCCGGAGGGGAAGGGGTACATGAATGTGTCATTGCAAGTTGGAATGATTGCATCATGTACTAAGTGTATTCGCTGTCCAAAATAAAGGGTTTAATCAAATCCTAAATTGAAAAGTCAAACGGCTAGTTCGAAAGTCAAACGGCAATTTTGGGAAGTGGGAAAAGAGGAGGAGGTGAAACCGAGTTGGGGAGGGAGTCCTCCCCAAACCGGCGCACCACCCAAGCCGAGTTGGGGAGGGACTCCCCTCCCTCCCCTTGGCCGGCCGGCCCCTCCACCTATATAAGGAGAGGCAGGGCTCCCTCCTAGCACACACAAGTTCCTATCCTCTAAATCTAAACCCTAGCCACAGCTTCCGGTTTAGAGCCGTTTTGGTTTAGAGCTTCTAATTGCCCTAGCCTTCGGTTTAGAGCCTTCTAATTGGTGTGTCTAAATCCTAGACCACTAAATCTCTCTCATACTCCACCATACTCGCTCCGGCTTAAGGCGAAGCCCTGCGGGATCTCCCCTCTACTTCCGTTACCACGCCGTTGTGCTGCCGGAATCTCGAGGAGAGTGCTACAACCTCCGCTGCCTGCTGGAACAAGGGAGAGGAAGGTCTTCGTCGAGTACCGAACGTGTGACCGACTGCGGGAGCGCTGCCGGAACGCAGCGCCGGAAGGATCGTCTACGCGATCTTGAGATCGGGAAGAGTACGACTACATCACCCACGAGAATCTGCTCTCGTTAAACACTTTGGAATCTTCGAGGGTAAGTTATTCCATCGACTCGTTGCTACAATCTAGTAGATAGATCTTGGCTTGTTTGTTTGTACGCGATAGAAAATTTTTGTTTTCCATGCTACAAAACCCTACAGTGGTATCAGAGCCGTGTCTATATGTAGATCTGTTGCACGAGTAGAACACAATGGTCATTGTGGGCGTTGATGCTTTCATTGTCGATTGCTTCTTGTGTACTTTGCATCTTGCGGTATGTTGGGATGAAGCGGCCCGGGCTAACCTTACATGACATCGTTCATGAGACTTGCTCCACGCTTGACATGCAACTTGTATTGCATAAGTGGCTTTGCGGGTGTCTGTTTCTCCTAGCATAGTTAAGATCCAATTTACAACAGGTGATTAACAATACTAGTATCAATGTTGTGGTTCATGTTCGTAAGTTAGAACGACACTTATTGAAAGCCCCAAACCACGTAAAACATGCAAAGAAAGTAGAGGCGTCTAACTTTGTTTTGCAGGGGTGTGCAGTGATGTGATATGGCCATGATTGTGATTATATTTGATGTATGCAATGTTCCTTATTGTAAGTTGGCAACCGGCAGGAGCCATATGGTTGTCTTTAATTTATGTTAAGACCCGCGTGTCTATTCAAAGTAGTTGTAATAGTTGAATCCGATGGACGACAACCATGGAGAGGCGTCATTGACCTTGATGCAATGCCGGTGATGATGGAGATCATGTTCGTGCTTGAAGATGGAGATCGGAAGCACAAAGAAGAAAGGCCATATCATATCACATATATATTGAATTGCATGTGATGTTAATCCTTTATGCATCTTGTATTGCTTAGTAGACGACGATAGCATTATAAGATGATCCCTCATGCACATGAATTTAAAGTCATAAAGTGTTCACCCTTAGTTAGCACCGTTGCTAAAGCTTGTTGTTTCGAAGCACCACGTGATGATCGGGTGTGTTAGATTCCGCAAGTGTATACAACGTGAGCAAGCCAGATTTGCTCATGCGGAAACTAAGGTTTGATCTTGACGAGCCTATCATGTACAGACATGGTCTCGGAACACGGATCACCGAAAGGTAAAGCATGAATCATATAGTAGATATGATGAACATGTCGATTGTTCGCCATTGAAACTATATCAACTCTCATGATGATCGGTGTTGATGTAGTGGATTTGGTTCGTGTGATCACTAAAACAATGTGAGGGATATTGTTTTGAGTGGGAGTTCACCTAGATTAACTTTATTAATTAATTTGAACTCAATTTGTCATAAACTTAGTCTAAACTATTGCAAATATGTTGTAGATCAATGGCAGCCCCTACCATCAATTTTAATGCGTTCCTAGAGAAAGAAAAGTTGAAAAACAATGGAAGCAACTTCGCGGATTGGTTCCGCAATTTGAGGATTGTCCTCACAGCTGCTAATTTGACCTATGTACTGGATGCACCGCTGGGTGACCCACCTGCAGCTGATGCTTCCGATGAAGTAAAGAATGTTTACCTCGCTCGGAAGAATCAGTACTCCATAGTTCAGTGTGCTATCTTGTATGGTTTGGAATCAGAGCTTCAGAAAAGGTTTGAATATTCAGACCCATATGATATTGTCGAGGATCTCAAATTGATTTTTGAGACTCATGCGGCAATTGAAAGCTATGAGGCTTCTAAAAAGTTCTTTAACTGCAAGATGGAAGAGGGCAACTCCGTCAGTGAACATGTGCTTAAGATGTCTAGGCACGCAAACAAACTTCAAAGCTTGGGGATAGTGATTCCTAATGCTTTGGGGATTTACCGTGTCATCCAATCACTACCACCAAGTTACAAGAACTTTGTGATGAACTACAACATGCAGAACATGAACAAGACGTTGCCAGAACTCTTTGCCATGTTGAAATCTGCAGAAGTGGAGATCAAGAAAGAGCACCAAGTGTTGTTGGTCAATAAGACCACCAAATTCAAGAAAGGCAAGTCTAAGCAGAAGGGACACTTCAAGAAGGGTGGTAAGAAAGTTACCACGCCGACGAAGAAGACCAAGGCTGGACCTAAGCCTGATACTGAGTGCTTTTACTGCAAGGGAGAAGGTCACTGGAAGCGGAATTGCCCAAAGTACTTGGCGGATTTGAAGAACGGCAACATCAAGAAGAAAGGTATATCTGATATACATGTTATTGATGTGTATCTCACTAGTACTCGTAGTAGTGCCTGGGTATTTGATACTGGTTCGGTTGCTCATATTTGTAACTCGAAACAGGTGCTGCAGAATAAACGGAAGCTAGCGAAGAACGAGGTGACGATGCGCGTGGGAAATGGATCAAAGGTTGATGTGATCGCGGTCGGCACGCTACTCCTTCATCTACCATCGGGATTAGTTTTATACTTAAATAATTGTTATTTGGTGCCTGCGTTGAGCATGAACATTATATCGGGATCTTGTTTATTGCGAGACGGTTACTTGTTTAAGTCCGAGAATAATGGTTGTTCGATTTATATGAGTAATATGTTTTATGCACATGCACCTTTGATAGATGGTCTATTCTTATTGAATCTCGATAGTGGAAATACACATATCAACAACATTGAGGCTAAACGTTTGAAAACAAGCGATAATTCGACCTATATGTGGCACTGTCGTCTTGGTCACATTGGAGTGAAACGTATGAAGAAACTCCATTCCGATGGACTTCTTGAATCACTTGATTTTGAATCACTTGAAAGATGCGAAGCATGTCTGATGGGAAAAATGACTAAGACTCCATTTTCTGGTATGATGGAGCGAGCTACAGATTTATTGGAAATCATACATACTGATGTATGTGGTCCAATGAGTGTAGCATCGCGCGGTGGTTATCGTTATGTTCTTATCTTCACGGATGACTTGAGTAGATATGGGTATATCTATTTCATGAAACATAAGTCCGAAACTTTCGAGAAGTTTAAGGAGTTTCAAAGTGAGGTAGATAATCAACGTAACAAGAAGATTAAATTTCTACGTTCTGATCGTGGAGGTGAATATCTAAGTTACGAGTTTGGCGAGCATTTGAAGAAATGCGGAATACTTTCACAATTGACACCGTCGGGAACACCACAGCGTAATGGTGTGTCCGAACGTCGTAATCGAACTCTCTTAGATATGGTTCGTTCTATGATGTCACTTACAGATTTACCGCTATCATTTTGGGGTTATGCATTAGAAATAGCCGCATTCACTTTAAATAGGGCACCGTCTAAATCCGTTGAAACGACACCGTATGAATTATGGTTTGGGAAGAAACCTAAATTGTCGTTCCTTAAAGTTTGGGGATGCGAAGCCTATGTAAAGAAGTTACAGCCGGACAAGCTTGAACCCAAAGCGGAAAAATGTGTCTTCATAGGATACCCGAAGGAAACTATTGGGTATACCTTCTATCATAGATCCGAAGGCAGAATCTTCGTTGCCAAGAATGGATCCTTTCTAGAGAAGGAATTTCTCTCGAAAGAAGTGACTGGAAGGAAAGTAGAACTCGCCGAGGTTGTCGAACCTTCTCTCGAAATTGCGAGTAGCGCAGCACCGGAAGAAGTTCATGTGGTGCCTGCACCAATAAGAGAGTAAGCTAATGATGATGATCATGAAACTTCGGTTGAAGTTGCTACAGAGCCTCGGAGGTCAACGAGAACTCGTACCACTCCAGATTGGTATGATCCCGTTATGAGTATCATGTTGGTGGACAACACCGATGACCCCGAGACATATGAGGAAGCAATGATGAGCCCAGATTCCAATAAATGGCAAGAAGCCATGAAATCCGAGATTGGATCCATGTACGAAAACCAAGTATGGACTTTGGTGGACTTACCGGATGGCCGAAAGGCTGTCGAGAACAAATGGATTTTCAAGAAGAAAACAGATGCTGATGGTAATGTTACTGTCTATAAAGCTCGACTTGTCGCAAAAGGGTTTCGACAAATTCAAGGAGTTGAATACGATGAGACTTTCTCACCGGTAGCGAAGCTAAAGTCTGTGAGGATTATGTTAGCAATCGCTGCATATTATGATTATGAGATATGGCAGATGGATGTCAAAACAGCATTCCTCAATGGAGACATTGATGAAGAGTTGTATATGATGCAACCCAAAGGTTTTGTCGATCCTAAAGATGCTAACAAGGTATGCAAACTTCAACGATCCATCTATGGATTGAAGCAAGCATCCCGAAGTTGGAATCAACGTTTTGATAAGGTAATCAAAAGTTTTGGTTTTATACAAACTTATGGAGAAGATTGTATTTACAAGAAAGTGAGTGGGAGCTCTGTAGCATTCTTAATACTATATGTGGATGACATATTGTTGATTGGGAATGATGTAGACCTTCTTAATAGTGTCAAGGAATATTTGAATAATAGTTTTTCAATGAAGGATCTTGGCGAAGCAGCTTACATATTAGGCATAAAGATTTACAGAGATAGATCGAAATGTCTAATATCATTGTCATAGAGTACATATTTGGACAAAGTTCTAAAGAGGTTTGGAATGGAAGATAGCAAGAAAGGGTTCTTGCCCATGTTTCCCAATACGACCTTGAGTAAAACTCAAAGTCCGACATCGGCAGAAGATAGAGAAAGGATGAGTAAGAATCCCTATGCCTCAGCCATAGGATCTCTAATGTATGCCATGCTATGTACTAGACCCGACATTGCATATGCTGTTAGTTTAACTAGAAGATATCAAAGTGATCCAGGAGTGGCTCATTGGACAGCGGTCAAAAACATCCTTAAGTACTTGAGAAGAACTAAGGATATGGTTCTTTCTTATGGAGGTGATGAACAGCTCGTTGTTAATGGTTACACCGATGCTAGTTGGAACACCGATCCGGATGATTCTAAATCACAATCCGGATACGTATTTATTTTGAATGGTGCAACAGTTAGCTGGAGGAGTGCAAAGCAAAGCGTTGTGGCGAGATCTTCAACTGAATCAGAATACATGGCTGCTTCGGAGGCTTCGCAAGAAGCTATATGGATGAAAGAGTTCATTACACAGCTGGGTGTGGTTCCTAGTGCACTGGACCCAATGTCTATCTACTGTGATAACATGGGCGCCATAGCCAATGCGCAAGAACCAAGGTCACACAAGAAGCTGAAGCACATCAAGCTACGTTTTCATGCTATTCGAGAACATATCCAAGATGGGGATATAAAGATTTGCAAAGTACACACAGATCTGAATGTGGCGGATCCGTTGACTAAACCTCTCCCGAGGGCAAAACATGACCAGCACCAAACTGCCATGGGTGTTCGGTATATTACCATGTAATCTAGATTAGATGACTCTAGTGCAAGTGGGAGACTGTTGGAGATATGCCCTAGAGGCAATAATAAATGTAGTTATTATTATATCTTTGTGTTTATGATAAATGTTTACATTCATGCTATAATAGTATTAACAAGGAAACATTGATACTTGTGTGATTTGTAAACTTAATTTGAAGTCCCTAGTGTAGCCTCTATACATCACTAGCTTGTTGGTTGATATATGATTGTGGTTTCCCTATCATGAACATTGAGATGTTATCAACAACAAGATCATATCGTTAGGAGAATCATATGATGGACATACTCCTATAGATAAGCGTAGCATAAAGATCAAGTCAATTAAATAGTTCAATTGTTATATGCTTTCTGATACATAGTAACCTAATTCCTTCGACCATGAGATCATGCATATCACCTTTACCGGATGGATGCTTTGATGACATCAAACACCACACCGTAACTGGGTGGCTATAAAGGTGGCATTGAGTGTTCGAAAAGTATTGGTTGAGACACATGGATCAAGAGTGGGATTTGTCCATCCATATGACGGATAGATATACTCTGGGCCCTCTCGGTGGAATGTCATCCAATTAGCTTGCAAGCATGTGACTGGATCACAAGGGATCACATATCACGGGAACGAGAAAAGAGTACTTATCGGTAACGAGGTTGAACTAGGTATGCAGAGATACCGACGATCATAACCTCGGATAAGTAAACTATCGTGAGACAAAGGGAAATTGGTATCGTATGTAAGTGGTTCATTCGATCGCAAAGTAATCGTAGAAATATGTGGGAGCCATATGAATTTCCAGATTCCTCTGTTGGTTATTGTTCGGAGAAGTGTCTCGATCATGTCCGCATAATTCACGAACCGTAGGGAGACACACTTAAGGATTCGACGTTGTTTGAGTAGTTATGGAATGATGAGAAAGAGACCGAATGTTGTTCGGAGTCTCGGATGGGATCCGGGATATCACGAGGTGATCCGGAGAATAAGATTCATATAAGGAAAGTTCCGTTTCGGAGTTCGGGAATGATTCCGGTGTTTTCATCGGGAATGTTCTAGAAGGTTCCGGAATGTCCGGAACTCCGGAGGGGAAGGGGTACATGAATGTGTCATTGCAAGTTGGAATGATTGCATCATGTACTAAGTGTATTCACTGTCCAAAATAAAGGGTTTAATCAAATCCTAAATTGAAAAGTCAAATGGCTAGTTTGAAAGTCAAACGGCAATTTTGGGAAGTGGGAAAAGAGGAGGAGGTGAAATCGAGTTGGGGAGGGAGTCCTCCCCAAACCGGCGCACCACCCAAGCCGAGTTGGGGAGGGACTCCCCTCCCTCCCCTTGGCCGGCCGGCCCCTCCACCTATATAAGGAGGGGCAGGGCTCCCTCCTAGCACACACAAGTTCCTATCCTCTAAATCTAAACCCTAGCCACAGCCTCCGGTTTAGAGCCGTTTTGGTTTAGAGCTTCTAATTGCCCTAGCCTTCGGTTTAGAGCCTTCTAATTGGTGTGTCTAAATCCTAGACCACTAAAGCTCTCTCATACTCCACCATACTCGCTCCGGCTTAAGGCGAAGCCCTGCGGGATCTCCCCTCTACTTTCGGTACCACGCCGTTGTGCTGCCGGAATCTCGAGGAGAGTGCTACAACCTCCGCTGCCTGCTGGAACAAGGGAGAGGAAGGTCTTCGTCGAGTACCGAACGTGTGACCGACTGCGGGAGCGCTGCCGGAACGCAGCGCCGGAAGGATCGTCTACGCGATCTTGAGATCGGGAAGAGTACGACTACATCACCCACGAGAATCTGCTCTCGTTAAACACTTTGGAATCTTTGAGGGTAAGTTATTCCATCGACTCGTTGCTACAATCTAGTAGATAGATCTTGGCTTGTTTGTTTGTATGCGATAGAAAATTTTTGTTTTCCATGCTACGAAACCCTACATCCAGATACCATGGAGACGTACCTGACTGTGTAGAAGGTGGTGGTCGTGCAGTGCCTGAAGAATCAGTCACAGAACCAACAGTGCCCGTCGAAGAAGAGCCTGTAGCAGCAAGAAGACCGCGAAGACTCCCGATAATTTCCAGATCAGAGAGAGCAAATGTTGAAGATCCGGAAGGAGCCGACTGCGCACGAGCCTGGTGCTGCTGACGTAAACTGGGATCCCGTGTATAACAGGTGGACCAAGTGTGGCCATCCTTGTTGCAGTAAGAGTAGTGACGAAGGGAACCACGACGACCCTAACCACGAGCCTGCTGGTGCTGACTCTGACCCTGAGACTGCTGGTGCTGAAGCTGACCCTGAGACTGCTGGTGTTGAAGCGGACCCTGAGGCTGCTGGTGCTGAAGTGGACCCTGATCTGGAGGAGTGGGTAGCATCGACGACGGCACAGAGGACCGCAGCTGAGCAGGCGGCAGAGGAGGACCACGAGTAGCAAGCACAGACAGTACCGCAAGAAGACCAACAACACGAAGACGAGTCTCCTCAGTCCGAAGCTCAGACAACACCTCAGAGAGTGGAACACGACCACGAGCATTCAACTGAGCACGGATGGGCTCAAACTCCTGGCGGAGCCGAGACAGAAACTCATAGATGCGGTGGAACTCCAAATCCGAGCGCATGATCTGGCAGCACGAACATGTGCCACAAATAGCAGTACGGAGAGAATCAAGATGACGCTAGATAGCAGCACTCTGACTATAGAACTCATCAATAGTGGAATCACTCTGCTGAAGAGCATGATCCTGGCGAACCACAGACAGGTAAAGAGCATCCCCAGACGGCTGATAGCGCTGACGAAGATGTGCCCACTAAGCGGCAACAGTAGGGAGACTCATGAACTCAACAGCATACTGGTGCAGAACACTGGAGGTAAGGAGAGCAGCAGCACGAGCATCCTCATTGACTCACTGAGTGTAGGCAGTCAGATTGTGGCGATAGGCCTCGAGATCAACAGAGTACTGCTTGAACTTCAGGTCATAAGCAGCAACAACACTATCATCAGAACTCTGAGCAGCATCCTTGGCTTCCTGAGAAGCATCAGCGCCGAGAACAATCGGCGTCGGCGGAAGAGGAGCCACAGGAGCAGGGGCACGGCGGACAAGAGACCTCGCCGGAGAGCACACCCCAAAGAAGGAGACCGCGCATGTGAACATGCATAAAGGCAGCGAAATCAGGGTAATTCGCGCCATCGAAGATCACCGGGCAGCAAGGAATCGCAACATAGCCTGATGCAGAAGACATCTCTCTCTCAATATTTATTTTACAGATCTGACAATCCGCACCTGCAGGCAAAGACCGGCAAAATTCCGGCCAGCCGGAGCAAGGGGAGGTGCCTAAGGGGCGGGGAAGGCCAATTCAGGCTGCCAGGGATCAATTCCCGGCGGTGACAATGGCCGACGGCGGAGGTCCGGAGACTTGAGGACGACGGCGGGAAGCTCCTGACGGGTGGAGGCAAGCGTCCTTGGAGGCGTCGGGGGAGAGGCCCGCAGGTGTCGGGGGAAGGCCCGCAGGAGTCGGGGGAGGCGTCGGGGAAGATCGGGCCTGGGGGCGATCGGATCTGCAGGCGTCGGGGGCGATCGGATCTAGAGGCAGGCGGGGGCGATCGGATCTGCAGGCGTCAGGGGCGATCGGATCTGGGGGTGACCGCCCGCGTGCGCTTGGGGAGATCGGGCCTGGGGGCATCGGGTGGAGGCAGATCGAGGCAGGCACCCGCGTGCGCTTGGGGAGATCGAGCCTGGGGGCGTCGGGTGGAGGCAGATCAAGGCAGGCAGACGCGCGGGTGGAGCGATCTGGAGAAAAACGGGCGGCGACCGGCGGCGGCGACAGGGACGGTGGCGGCTCCGGCAAAGTTGCAAGGAAGAGGACGGGGCTAACGTGGCTCTGATACCAGGAATAGGCAACTCGTATTCCTCTAGATCGAAAGGCCACAATATATAATACAGGTACATGTGTAAATATGCAGGAAGCCCCCTAACATATGGGGAAACTACAATATACAAATATATACATCTAACAGCAGCAGCCCCCCATTCGCCCCAGCTCCGCGACGCGATGGCCTCCCATGGTGGCTCAGCAGGGCGCGACGCGGGGTTGGGCGGCAGGAACTCGCCGCCGCGGCCCCTCGTGTTCCGTACAGACGCGGAACGCCGGAAGTTCAACCAGTCAGAGGGCGCGTACAAGCGCAGCGCCCGCCGGTGGACAAACTGGGGGCTCATGCCCCCAGGGAAGCTCGTGAAGTACGGCAATGGCGGCGAGGACTCGTCGTCAGGCGGTTCGAGTCGCCCACCGCGGCCACCCGTCTACGACAGCTCTGACGAGGAGGAGCTCGTCCCCGCGCGGGAGCCCACGTTCTCCACGGGAGATTACGTGCACGGCTCCGACTCGGAGGACGCCGCGGTTGCGCAGGCGGCTGCGATATCGGAGGCGGAGGCCCGCGCGCTATTCCGTCGTGAGGAAGCGGACGCCGTCCGCCAAGTTCGTGAGTATGAGGCGGCTCGTCGGGAGGAGCGCGTCCGCCGTGTCAAGCTTGAGATAGTCCAGCTTGATGACGAGGAGTGAAGCTCTTCACCCGTGTCGACGCTGTCGTCCGCCTAGACGCTCTGCCACCACCGAATTTGGCCGCATTTTGCTTCAAATTAGTTAGCGCGGTAAGATGTAGTATGTAATTTAGGTTTGCTAATCCAATTATGTAATTATGATCCTGAATCGGAGCATCAAATGCCATCTATATATATGATCACCAACGAATTTCCCCGCAATATTTAAAATACATTTTTTCAGTTCGTGTTTTACGGGTTTTGTTCTGTGTCAGCTATAATATCTTTGTCCCCACGTTTTCGAAAGACTGAATCAGTTCCGACTTTTTTGGGTATACTCTAAGTATATAGAGAGGACGTCACGGTGCACGCACTGAAAGCAAAGCAGGATATATGGTAGACAAGCTAGGCAGCTGTGTGCCTCGCAGACAATACGTAAAAAATACGCGTAGATATATGCGTATCTAGATAGGCTTGCTACAGTTAACATGGAACGGAAGGAGTACTTGTTGTACAGTTGAGTTGATGCATTGTCAAAAAGGAAGATCGCATATGCAGTGGCGAAAGAACACCATGTCACCGTATATAGTTAGGTGCCGTTAGGTATGTTGAGCTGTATAAGTGGATTGCACTAGTCCTTTTCATTAGTTTGGACTTTTGGTTGCGTTGGCTAGTGTATGAAGCTTGACATGGTAAGGTCTCGAGTTTGAGTCCTGGCTTTCGCAATTTATCCTAAATTGTTGTTGACCCATCTGTGCTCACGTATAGACCTCTTGAATCATACGTGAGTTTCGCGCGTCGTCGCTCTCTTCCGGTTGCACGTGCTGACTTCTCCCCGTCACACGTGAGAGAGGGTATTGAAGTATATAAATGGATTGCACTAGCTCGTTCCATCAGTTCAGACTTTTGATTGCGTTGGCTAGTGCATAAAGATTGACAAGGTGTTAACATCAACCCGAGCTAGCTGTCATGGTTTCTTCATGATCGGGCCCTTGAACACTCTTCTTCGCTGAACCCGACTCTCTTTTTCCTACGGAGTGTATCAAGAACGTACGAATATGGAGTCACGAGGCTAGCACGTGCACCTGCTTTCTCACACACAAAGCGTGTCGCTGCTGTTGGGTAGACAAGGAGGCGGTGCCGGTGCCCACTCTGGCAATGTACGGCAGTGCATTTGTTTCCACCGACTCGATTGGTTGGTTGCATGAGGTTCCGTACGCACCCTCACTCCAGGACGCGCGCGCTACGCCGAGGGCAAAAAGCCGTCGGCATAGGCTAAAATGCCCTCGGCGTATGGTACGCCGACGGCTGCCCTCGGCGTAGCCTCCTCGGCAAAGGTCTCCCTCGGCGGAGCACGTAGAGGCCGTCGGCGTATCAAAATGCCGTCGGCGTGTGCTACGCCGAGGGCAATGCCGTCGGCGTAGAGGCCGTCGGCGTAGCTTGTCGTCAGGTTGCAAAATATTTTTTTTTTAAAAAGATAATTTTTTATTTTTATTTTTTTCTCAATTTTTGAATCTTTGAATTGTTTGACTCGTTAATCTCTCACTTTGAGCATTTTTAACACTAATTACACTTAATATTTAATTAAATTGCAGTCTTGGTCAAACTTCCCGGCCGGTCACCCATCCTAATACTACTCCAGCTCCAGCACGCTTAACTTCCTAGTTCCTTCAGAATCTGTTTCCGCAAAGTAATTCATATATTGTTGTCAATACTATGATATCAATCCTATTAACCCTTATATCAACATGTCACATGTTTGTATTTTTTGAAATTACAAACAATTATCTAAGTAAAATAGCATATCTATTTGGTGGTTGCTTTAGAAAATTCCCTTTTTGCGCTCGGATAATGAAAAATGGCTTTTTGGTGCGATGAAAAGAAAATCTTGCATTGAATCTTTAATAAAATAGCATATTGTGAACCTAAAAATGATTTTTGTAAAAAAACATGAGCATCGGATCATGTACATGTAGTTCATATCTGACACACTTCCTGCCGATTCGGCAGCAATTTGTCTTTTTCACCAGAGGTGGACGGAAAGGTTTCGGATACCCCTGTTGGGACATTGTCCATATAAGGTGGTATAGTTTTTTTGTAAAATGTGATGGTAGCATTTTGAATTAGCCATTTGGTGGTTGCTTCACAAAATCGTCTGTTTTTTGTGCTCGAAAAATGGGAAATGGCTTTTTGGTGCGACGAAAAGGAAAACTTCCTCCTGCAACATTGTTCGCCATCCCATGATGCATGTGTATGCATAATATGGCCACATTATCACAAACTATGCCTTGATTCTAGCCATAACATTGATCATTTGACCCGAAAGCCAAGAAACCTCGAACGAGATAGGTCATTTTGTGAAGGTTTTTTTGAGACATAATAAATATATCAAGTTTGATATTTTTACTTATAACTATGTCACATAATATGACACCACGCGAAGGTTTCTCATTGTTTCGATCGTTTTTGAATTTTTTATGCCCATTTTAAACTAGCGTCAAACTTTGTCAAACGGCGGGCATGAAGATTCTTAGCTCGGGGCCGAGCCTTTCTAAACTTGCATTGGATCTTTGATAAAATAGCATATTGTGAACCTAAAAATGATTTTTGTAAAAAAACATGAGCATCGGATCTTGTACCTGTAGTTCATATCTGACCCACTTCCTACCGATTCGGCAGGAGTTTGTCTTTTTCACCAGAGGTGTACGGAAAGGTTTCGGATCCCTTTATTGGGACATTGTCCATATAAGGTGGTATAGTATTTTTGTAAAATGTGGTGGTACCATTTTGAATTAGCCATTTGGTGGTTGCTTCACAAAACCGTCCGTTTTTTATGCTCGGAAAATGGAAAATGCCTTTTTGGTGCGACGAAAAGGAAAACTTCCTCCTGCAACATTGTTCGCCATGCCATGATGCATGTGTATGCATAATGTGGGCACATTATCACAAACTATGCCTTGATTCTAGCCATAACATTGGTCATTTGATCCGAAAGCCATGAAACCTCGAACGAGATAGGTCATTTTGTGAAGGTTTTTTTCAGACATAATCAATGTACCAAGTTTGATATTTTTCCTTGTAACTATGTCACATAATATGACACCACACGAAGGTTTCGCATTGTTTCGATCGTATTTGAATTTTTTATGCCGTTTTAAACTATCGTCAAACTTTGTCGAACGCCGGGCATGAAGATTCTTAGCTCGGGGCCGAGCCTTGCTAAACTTGCATTGGATCTTTGATAAAATAGCATATTGTGAACCTAAAAATGATTTTTGTAAAAAAACATGAGCATCGGATCATGTACCTGTAGTTCATATCTGACTCACTTCCTACCGATTCGGCAGGAATTTGTCTTTTTCACCAGAGGTGGACGGAAAGGTTTCGGATCCCCTTATTGGGACATTGTCCATATAAGGTGGTATAGTATTTTTGTAAAATGTGGTGGTACCATTTTGAATTAGCCATTTGGTGGTTGCTTCATAAAACCGTCCGTTTTTTATGCTCGGAAAATGGAAAATGCCTTTTTGGTGCGACGAAAAGGAAAACTTCCTCCTGCGACATTGTTCGCCATGCCATGGTGCATGTGTATGCATAATGTGGGCACATTATCACAAACTATGCCTTGATTCTAGCCATAACATTGGTCATTTGACCCGAAAGCCAAGAAACCTCGAATGAGATAGGTCATTTTGTGAAGGTTTCTTTGAGACATAATCAATACACCAAGTTTTATATTTTTCCTTCTAACTATGTCACATAATATAACACGACGCGGAGGTTTCGCATTGTTTCGATCATTTTTGATTTTTTTATGCCCGTTTTAAACTATATATAATGTTTTATGTTTTACTTAATTTTTATTTACATATGTGTATTATTTGAGTGTAGATAGATAGGTCTTATTTTTCTGCAAATTTTGATATATTATTTGTATTTTTCGGAATTAGAATGATTTAGTTATGATTTTTCAAAGTTTAATTAGATAAAATAAAAAATAGCTACGCCGAGGGCAGCCGTCGGCGTATGCTACGCCGAGGGCAGCCGTCGGCGTAGCATAGGATATGCCGAGGGCAATTCTACGCCGACGGCTGCTTGGCGGAGCTGGCCTAGACGATGGCTACGCCGACGGCCCCGACGTTTGGCCGTCGGCGTAGCGACCGGCCGTCGGCGTAGCTTCCCATTCCTGTAGTGCCTCGGAATAATTCGTTTTCGTGTGAGCCAATCTGATTTCCCGCCGATCGAACGAATCACTCTTTTTCCCCGGGCATGTGCACCATGCGCGCCAACCGACGGAATTTTTTTTTATAAATATAATCCTCTGCAATTCGTCATCGCCAAAAATAACCCCCTCGCACCGCAAAAGCCAAAAATGCTCTGATGGGAGGCTGAAAAGGCGACACGTGTCACCTCCCGCCACGGGAGGTGGCGGGATGTTCCTCCCGCCACTGAGGGTGGTGGGATGTTCCTTCCGCCTTTGGCGGTGGCGGAATGACGTCGTAGGGCCCACCAGCGCGAGCACGAAGTTGAACCTCCCGCCAGCGCCAAGTCAAACCTCCCCGCTGGCCTCGCCGTGGGGCCTACCTCATCCCGCCATTCCCCATGGCGGAAGGAACATTCCGCCACCCCCGTGACGGGAGGTGACACGTATCGCCTTTTCAGATTCCCGTCAGGGTATTTTTTCTTTTGTGGTGCGAGCAAAATATTTTTAACGATAACAAATTACAAAGGGTTATATTTATAAAAAATTAACCGACGGACGGCCGGCCGGCATCAATAGTGCCAGCCCGATCGGCCGGCGGTAAGCTGCTTCGTCACGCGGAGCCGCTTATCTTTATGCCATGGAAAATCTCCAATAAACGAGAGCTGGAATGATAACGCGGCGAATCAGAGATCAACCAGAACTTCGTGCTCACCAAGGAGCCACCATCCAGGCTGGCAGCCCTAAAGGGCTGTTTGATTCATAGAATTCTCAGAACACCGAACAGATACGCAGGATTAGAATGTCATTTAGAATCATATAGGATTTGGAATCTATAGAAAACAAATAAAGTAGCGTTTGACTCAAGGAAAGACAAAGAACTGGTAAAATAAGGTTTGAGTGGACGCAATTCTATCAAAAAATTCCTATGCATTTCTAAGGATTCCAATCCTACAAATCAAACGGTGCACATAGAAAAAACTCCTAAGGATAAAAATCTTACTCCCTCGGTCTCAAAACAGAAGTCAAAATTTATCAAAAATCAAATGTATCTATATATATACTAAATATTAGCTAAATGCATTCAAATTTAGATAAATCCATGATATCTGTTTGAAACGAAAAAAGTGTACAAAATTCCCATGACATTTCTTTAAATCAAGCAAGCCCTAGCACACACACGGCCAACCTACGTACGACTAGCATTTCCCCAACTTCTAGTACTCCCAGTTCGGAATAAATTTAGAAGCCTCCCAGAGTCCCAGTTCGGAATGCAGGAGCTATTGCGGATAACATTTCCAGCGGTACAATCTGATCCAGAGGGATCCAGAATAGTAGTCAAGATCGACGAACCTGGACAGAATTTCGAAATAAATTAGTTTTAACCGGTCGTTGGCTAGCTTGCCTGCGTCAATATAAATGTTAGCCGTCGCTCTTGCTCAAGATCAATCCGACGACGCAGCCGTCGACTCGACCGGAAGCGTGTTCTGTTTAACAACATTTTTCTTTAATTTTACGAGTAGCTAGCCTCTCGTGATCAAGTTAGCTAGGCAAGTACCGCAACTGTCCATCCTGGGCGCGTCGTTCTCCGTGAGCCACTGTGTTAAGTGGATGCGACGACCCGATGGGTCGGTACGACGTGGCGGGGCGCTCGAACCACACACGTATCGGTGCAGCTGATAGCACCACCCGTTGCTAGTTTTTCTTCATGCTAACGATGAAGATCAGGTCTCAAAGATAAGTTTACTAATTTGCAGGAGTATGGAAAAAAATTCTATCGCATGAACACATAAAACCAAGATTCAATCTATGAGAACGGTGTAACGAGATTGTAGAGGACTACACCTCGTAGATTTAAAGCGTTTAACGATATTCGGATCTCGTGGTTGATGTAGTCGACCACTTGCGATTTTAAGATCGCGTAGACGATCCTTCCGGTACCATGTTCTGGCAGCGCTTCCGCTGTCGGTCACACATACGATAGTCGATGAAGACCTTTTTCTCCCTTGTTCCAGCAAGGCAACGGAGGTTGTAGATCTTCTCGGAATCCCAACAGCACGACGGTGTGGTGGTGGAGTAAGAGAGATTTCTGCAGGGCTTTGCCTAAGCCGGAGCTAGACGGTGGACGAGAGAGAAGAGAGGGGGTAGCCGCTAGGGTTAGGCGCCAATGGACAAGGGTGTGGGGGGCGGCCGGCCAAGGGTTCCCAGCCCAGGCCGTGTCCCCTCCCCCCCCCCCACCACACACACTCCAACTCGGCCACCAAGGGAAGAGCTTGAAACCTTGTCCACCAAGACTTCCTTCTTACCAAAAACTAGAGTTTGCCTTTTCAAACTAGGATTTGACTAGAAACTAGGGTTTGACCCTTTTACTAGTCTTGGCCGAATTGGCCCTTTAGAGTTTGGTGCGTCTGGACCCGAGGGAATGCCACTGTCCAAGTGACCCCTCTCGGGGTTGAAAGGATACGGATGTCTCCTAGAGGGGGGTGAATAGGCGATTAAATTTTTTCCTAGAGTGGCTCAACAAAGGCGGAATAAAATTAGTGTTTACTTTGTTAAGCACAACCTAGAACAACTAAGGTTCACCTATGTCCACCAACAACTTATGCTAAGCAATACAAGCAACAAATTGATAGCAAGATATATATCACTTCAAGCACGAAGGTTATCACAATGTAAAGTGCAGAAGTAAATAGCTCGGGTATAGAGATAACCGAGGCACGTGGGGACACCGATATTTTACCGAGTTCCTTCCAACATGGATTACGTCTCGTTTGGAGAGGGGTGGTATCAAACCACCAACGCCACAAAAGGACTCCCTTATTATCCGGTGAATCTCACCCCAACGGGATCGATCCACGCTTCCACTATTGGTGCACTTGTCGGTGGCAACCGGAACCTCTCACAAGGTTGGGGCACTTCTCCACAACTTAATTGGAGACTCCCAACAAATGCCACAAAAGGCCAGAATGCCACCAAGGCCACAAAACCGTCTAGGGTTCCAAGAACCCAAGAGGGGCAAACTCCAATGAGTAACTCAAACAAAATCCTCCGAGGAGAACTCAAACCGATGCACCAAATGCAAATGATAAGAACACCACAAAGGTGCTCAAATCCCTCACTCTCAAGTTCCAACAAAGCTACTAAAGCTATTGGGGAAACAAGAGAGGAGGAATCAAAGAGAGACACAAAATCCCCCAAAATCTAGATCCCCAAAGATATACTTACAAAGAGATGAATCGGTTAGGTCAAAACGTAGATCTAGATCACCTCCAACTACCCCTCAAATATATGCAAGAATCAACGGAGGGGGTGGGTATAAATCAAGCTCAAAGAGTAAGGCAAATGAGGGCAAAGCTTAGACAAAAGGAGGAGGAAGAAGCAACCCTAAAAGACAAAGGGTTGAAGCTATTTAAATACACGGGCAAAATCTGGCCGTTGGGATGATTTTTCTAGACGGAACGGTAATACCGGTTTTGACCGGTACTACCGCTCCCAACACATCAGCACAGCAGTATGCAGGACATGGAAAAAAGAGCAGCAGCAAGATCCATCGCGTGCGGCAGCAGTGGGCCAGCAAGGCAGTGCGGGCGCACGCGGGCGAAGCTGCAGCTGGCGCTGGTCAGCGCGGCAGCGGAGCGGCTGTGCGCAAGGCAGCGCGCGAGGCAGCACAACAGCGGCATCGGGGCCCGCGCGCCAGCAGAGCGAGCAGCAGCAGCAGCCACACAAAGGGGATCAGGGGCACCCAGCGATCGAGGCAGAGGGCAGCACATGCAGCAGCGCGAGCGCGCACGCGGGTCAACGCGCGACTGGCGGCAGCGGCAGCGGGCGCAAGGCGGGGCCCGCAGTGCAGCAGCGCGCGGGATCGGCCGCAGCGGGAGGACGCACGCGCGAGCACGAGTTGGCGCATCAGCGGCTGCAGGCCAGCTAGGCTGCACACGCGCGGGGCCAACGCGAGCAGATCTGGATCTGGAAAAATATTTGGGGAGAAAGTTCCTGGACCGGCCGGTACCACCGCTCGGCCCAGAAAACAGAATTTTCTTTTTTCCTTTTAGAATAAAATCGGTGAATATTCAAACGGTCATAACTTTTGACTGGAAGCTTCGATTGACCCGATCCCAAATGCGTTGGATAGAGGACGACAAGATACATATGGGAGATCCAAGTGAGAGTGTATCAATTAATATAATGTGAGATACCTCACTTGGTGAGAAACCGAAAAGCCGCTTAAATCAAAATCGCAACAAGATACATATGGGAGATCCGATTTTGATGAACAAGAGCTTGTTATGGAGATTACCACAAGCTCTATATCATCACATGAATAAGACCAAATAACAACCAAATACGATGATGCAAGTATGCAAAGGTTTGAGCTCTCTCCGAACGATGTGACCGAATTACTCATACGAGAGCCCCTCTTGATAGTACGGTTATCTATCCTAAACCTGGTCTCCCACACACAACATGAGACCGGAAAAAGGGAAAACCTATCAAGATTATACCTTTGCCTTGAGCATTGCACTTGAGCTCGATGTAGACAATCTTGCCCTTCTCAAGATGGAACACCTTTCTTAATTCCTCATCATCGATCCATGATCACCGAGGATGGCAAGCCTCAAACATGAGATCTTCTATAGATGACGCATTTTGAGCTTGCACATCACATCTTCTTCTCATTTCATCGACCTTGAAGCCAACACATGCTCCAAGCGATGTCAATGGACAAATCCTACAAGTATAACTTAATACACACATTAGTCCATAAAGATTGTCATTAATTACCAAAACCACACATGGGGGCCCACATGTTCTTTCAGGGGTGGTGGAACCACTGGTGGTTCCTGTAGAACATTTTAGAAGTATCTGGTCAAAACACCGAAACTCTTCCAATCCCTAGAAAACCACTTTCCTTATATGAATCCTATTTTCTGGACCATTCCGGATCTCCTCGTGATGTCCTGAATCCAATCCGAGACTCCAAACAACATTCGGTCACCAACTCATATTCCATATCTACTTTAACAACATCGATTCCTTAAGTGTGTCTCCCTATGGTTCGTGTACTATGCAGACATGATCGAGACACCTCTCCGGTTAATAACCATTAGAGGGATCTGGAAATCCATATGGCTTCCATATATTTCAATGATGACTTTATGGTCGAATGAACCATTTACATACGATACCAATTCCCTTTGTCGCGCAATACTTTACTTATCCGAGGTTCGATCGTCGGTATCTCTTATACCTAGTTCAACCTCGTTACTGATAAGTACCTTTTACTCGCTCCGTGATATGACATCCCTTGTGACCTAGTCATATGCTTGCGCCAATTGGATGATATTCCACCGAGAGGTCTCAGAGTATATCTATCTGTCATATGGATGGACAAATCCCAAACTTGATCCATTGCTTCAACACACACTTTCAGAATACATAATGTCATCAAAGCATCCATTCAGTGATGGTGATTAACATGATCTCATGGTCAAAGGATTAGGTTAGTATGTATTTAAAAGCTTGTAGCAAAACGAACTTAATGACTTTGATCTTATGTTATGCTTACTATGGGTGTGTGTCCATCACATCATTCTCCTAATGATATGATCTTTTTATTAATAACATCCAATGTTCATGATCACGAAACCATGATCATCTATTAATCAACAAGCTAGTTTAACAAGAGGCTTACTAGGGACTCTTTTATGTTTACAAAACACACAAGTATTAATGTTTCCGGTTAATAAGATTGTAGCATGGGATGTAAACATTTATCATAAACACAAAGATATAATAGTAACCACTTTATCATTGCCTCTTGTGCATATCTCCAATAGCTTTGGGCCTCCGGCCTAGCAAATCTTGTGTCATAGAAAGCTTGAGAAAACCCATACTTTTGTAGAAGCAAGTCATCGACATAGACCAAAAAATGCTGGCAACCACGATCTCGA
The DNA here is from genome assembly GCA_910589765.1 of Avena atlantica. Taxonomy (NCBI): domain Eukaryota; kingdom Viridiplantae; phylum Streptophyta; class Magnoliopsida; order Poales; family Poaceae; genus Avena; species Avena atlantica. The sequence continues at coordinate 322,223,887 of OU342736.1, read as the reverse complement.
GAGATCGCCATCCTAGAGAAGCCAGTACATAGAAGGACCAGAAGATAATTCTAGCTCTATCCATACAGAGATGGGGTACACCACTTATCCTGTGTTGTCCCCCTACTTATGATGTCGCTACTCCAATTAAGAAATCTCCAAGCCAATTTTGTCATCGCAACAAAGAGTCGAATCTCCCCTAAAAAACAAAGAGTCGAATCACCATTGCTAGTCCCCGGATCTCGTCTTCCATGACCTTCTCCGCCAGCTAACCTCACCATGGAAAGAGAAAGCATGTCCAAGATCTTAACAGTCGGCAGAGATTCGCATCACTCCCTTTGAAACCACATAATCAATAAAAACACAGGCGCGCGCGATTGAATTCCAATGGATCCAGTAATGTCCAGGATATAGGCACCCATGGTAGTTCACTGGCGGAGCCTTTTAGAACTCGACACTCCCACCAGATCGATGAAAACTGGCATCTAGCATATAATTTGAAACGAAGGAAGTAGTTAGCTACCGTTAGGTGTTAACGTCAACCTGAGCTAGCTGTCATGATGGTTTCTTCATGATCGGGCCTTTGAGCACTCTTCTTCGCTGAACTCCGACTATCCTTTCCCCATCAAAGAACGTGCGAAGGGAGGCACACGAGGCTAGCATTGATGTGCACCTGTTTTCTCACACACAAAGCGTGTTGCTGCTGTTGGGACGACAAGGAGCCGGTGCCGGTGCCGGTGCCTGACAATAATGTACGTACAGTATATACTCCACCGATCGACTCGACTTGTTTGCATGGGGTTACTACGAACCCACACGGAATAATTTTTTTCGTGTGAGAGCCAAGTTGATTTCCCGCCGAGCTAATCCCTCTTTTTCTTTTCCCGGGCATGTGCACCGCCATGCGCGCCAACCGTCGATTCTCCCGGCCGGCCCCAAGCCCCCAACACGTGCCCGCATGCCTGATCGGCCGGCCGTAGGATGCTTCGTCACGCGGCTTTCACTGGATCATTCCCCGCGTACGTCCAGTGACACGCACGCGCCGAATTTTTCCATGCCAAGGAAAATCTCCAATCAACAAGAGCTGGAACTATGACACGTACGGCGAATTAGATCAAGCACAACTTCCCAAGGAACCACCATAAATCCATCCAGGTAGGCAGCCGGCCACCTTCCACGGCCAACCATGTACGGCTAGCATTTCCCCAACTTCTGAAGTTCTGGTAGAAGCCTCCCAGTTCGGAAAGCAGGAGCTCCCTTGCGGATAACATTTTCAGCGGTACGATCTGATCCACAGGGATCAGGAACAATCTGGATCGACGAACCTGCAGGACAGAATTAGTACGAAATATAATTTCTTTTCAGCCCGCCGGTAGCTACCAAGCCTGCGTCAATATAAATGTTAGCCGTCACCTTTGAAGATCCATCCGGCTACGCAGCCGTCGACAAGTCCGGAAGCGTGTTCCGTTTAACGACATTTTTCTTTAATTTGACAAGTAGCTAGCCTCTCGTGATCAAGTTAGCTAGGCAAGTACTGCAACTGTCCATCCTGGCGCGCGTCGATCGTTCTCCGTGAGCCACTGGATGCGACGACCCGATGGGTCGGCACGACGTGGCGGGGCGCTTCAACCACACACGTATCGGTGCTACAGCTGATAGCGCCACTCGTTGCTTCTTTTCTTCGTGCTAACAATCAAGATCATGATGCCAAAGCTGATAGGTTTACTACTCTACTCGCACCAGCCGGGGTCAGGCATGAGCCGATCGACTATTTTTTTCACGTTATAAAGAATAAATTAATATCGTAAAGATAACAATTAAACCTGTCTCTGCGCAGATAAAATAGCAAAAGCTAATTTAAACATCGTGGATAAAATACCATTATTCACTCGGAGCTGAAATATCGTGTGACATTATTTTTACTCCCTCAATCCAGAAATGACTTGGTTTTGTCGAGATTTGAACGTATCTAGACGCATTTTATCATATAGATATATTTGTGTTAGAAATAATGGGGCTAATCCATTTAGACCCATGTGTATTTCAGATTTTTCCTAAATCTAAATCCTTAATTTGTGGCAGCCCATATGTGTTTGGGCCCATGTTTATGGCAGCTCACATGGAAGTGGAGTGAGAGTTCAAGTTTAGTCCCACATAGAAAGTTGGAGAAGAGTTGCACCACCTTATAAGGTGGAGTGTTGCACCACTTTGTAAGTGAGTAGCAATAAGAGAGATACACGCGCGTTCTCCTCCACCGACGACGCCGCCCGCCCGCCCGCCGTCGCGAGTTGCGGGAATCTCGCCGAGCCGAGCTTTATTTTGCTGCTCAGGAAAACTCGCCCTTGTGATCCTGCGCGGCTCCGTTAGGTCCGTGTCAGGTAACGTGGACTCGGCCCACGTTCGCCTCCGTTAGGGTTTCCTGAGCAATCTAGGGTTTTGCCATCCTCTCTACTTGCGCCGTCACCGTAGTCTACTCCATCCCGCTTGCCGGCGGGTCTCCGGAACCACTCGCCCTTGTGATCCTGTACGGAACTCAATTGTGTGTCTGTCCAAAGAAATCAGACGAGAACGATTCGTATCAGAACCAGCTAGGTTTTTTTATTGTACTCATTCAATTGGCTTGATCAAATAAAAGTGATCGTGCTAAACTACGTCTGGGGAAAGCTTAAACCTTATAGCTTACTCGATTATAACAATACGTGCTCTCCTCGATCGAAATATCCCGGTTACGACCGGTGCATAGTCAAATCCGAACGTGAGAGCACGCACTGACGCCGCACATGCTAGTGCTCCTGGAAGCTCCGTATTTGGCACACATCACCCCCAATCGAGAACACAAACTGTTCGGTCCTACTCCGTAGACGACAGCTTATCACCCCTAGCAGGATAAAGCTTCTAGAAGCTCGTCCCCACCCCGATTGGCGATCACGTTCACGCCCTTTGTGTGGCGAAGTGTGGAGTGAGCGTGCAGCATCACTCGCCCCCTTGGGGTCAGTTCTAGCCGATCGAACTGCTGCTGCCCACCAAACTGGTCCCACTGAAGTACGTGTCCTGTTTGCCCGTACCAAAAGGCGAAAGCCGTGGATGATTAACGGTGCCATCCATGATCAGCAATAGCAAGACTCGCAACGACAGCTTGCACACTCACATATATCTTCAACCCTTTATGAGCTCAGGGTCTCTCGATAACATGAGTAGGATCTGACCATTGTAGCTAGATCTGAAACTGGGTAACTTGTGTGCTCCTTGTCTTGGATGTCCTAGTCACACAGACATACTTTTTTTTCACGCCTTGAGGATCCTGTCATGGTGTACTTGTCATCAATGCGATGGCAGTGTTTGTGGCCTTAGGTAGCATCGCTGACGGCCGCATGTTGCAAAATCCTGGTTTAAAGATAGCTCCCGTCATCAATAGCAGCGACCTTGGCGACCGCGCACCCTATCGGACATCGCATATGACAACACGCTGGTGGGGGATGAGCATGGACGACCTCGTGCAACACTCTAGTGGGCGTCCATGGCTGCGGGGAGCTGACAAGGTATGGGCACCGTCATCGGCAACAGCCGTGGAGGGTGTGAGCGGAAATGGAAGGGCCAACAACATGCAAAGGAGTAGCCGGCGGCGGAGAACCGACAGTCGCTTTGTACGGTCGGCGATGGGGGACCATCTCAGGTGGCGGCGCCCCCTAATTATGTCGGTTGCGTCTTGTGGAGAAGAAGGTTGGTCGGGGGAGAGGACTGCAGGGGTAAGTCAAGTGATGGGCCTAATGTGGCACGCGTGAGACGGAGGACCTGGACAATGGAACGATTCCATCGTCCGAAGGATGTGGATCATTGCCCATTAAATTATATATAAAAAAGATGGAACCAACGAGAATTAGCTTAATTCTGAGTCAGGTGATGTCATGCAATTTCAAATTGCAAACCTACTTGTAACTAGAAATGTTTTAATCGCAACCCTACTTATAACTTGAAATCTTAGTAACAACCCCACATGCAACTAAAATTCTCAATTGCAACACCATTTGCAACTCACGGGATGCACGGAATGTGAGACAAAACGGATTAGGACATGTCCGAGCTCCAACTTAATTCTCATTGAGAATTAGCAAAACCTATATAAAAATTGCAATCAACTAAACAACTGCAGCGAACAACATCACTAACCACGAATAATAGTAGCCTGAGAAATATCTTTGAAATCGAACTACAAACTCATGGCAAGATGATTACGACTTGAGGTGTTTTGAATTCCGAGGCTTCTTGGAGCCAGAAATATTATTAAAATAATCATATTGAAGTGTTCAAACATCTTTAAAAAACTCTAACATACACATCAAAGTATGATCTCTAAATACCTTTTATTTGAACTCATGGCAAGATGATTACGACTTGAGGTGTTTTGAATTCCGAGGCTTCTTGGAGCCAGAAATATTATTAAAATAATCATATTGAAGTGTTCAAACATCTTTAAAAAACTCTAACATACACATCAAAGTATGATCTCTAAATACCTTTTATTTGATAGACACACACAGACATATGTGTGTATTATACTCGTGGGAATATTTTTTTAAACTGTAGAATTTGTTTGATACCCGTGTAAAATTACACGGTGATTAGGATCCCATTATCCCTTGAAGATGAAACATTTGTTAGCTATAAATGGTTTTACTGTTTTCAAGTACAGTAGGAGATCATCGTTAGCTAAATGAAGAGAAACATTGTTGTCTTCTTCATCATCTCATTGTGCTTACCCCTATCTTCTTCTTCACCATTTTGGTCATTATTATCGGCAATTATGAGGTCCGTGCTGCAACAACAAACTCGATTGTTTGTCCAAAGAAATCAGAACCTTACAGCTTTTATACTGGATTATAACAGTACGTGCACTCCTTGAAATATCTCGGCCGGTGACCGGTGGCATAGTCAATTCTGTGAGAAAAGCATATCCCTGCTTTACCAAATTGCCAGCATATTCGCCGCACATGCTGGTGCTCCTGGAAGATGCTCTGTCTTTGGCACACATCTCACTCCAATCCAGAACACAAACTGTTCAGCCCAAAGTAGACGACAGCTTATCACCCCTACTATAACAGGATAAAGCTTCTAGAAGCACGTCCCACATCCCGATCAGTGATCACGCCCTTTTGTGTGGCGAAGTGTCGAGTGAGCGTGCAGCATCATCACTCATCACCCCTTCAGATCTAGTCGAACTGCTGCTGCTCACCAAAACTGGCCCCACTGAAGTACGTGTCCTGTTTGCCTGTACCGAAAGGCAAAAGCCGTGGATGATTATTAAGAGCATCCCCACTTGCGAACTCGACCGAAATCCGGACATTTTTTGGCCGGACGAAATATGTTTTCTGCCTGAAAAAGCCGAGCTTTCCACTCGCGTTCGCATGCTGAGTTGCCAGGCGAAGGGAAGACGAGTGTCCGGTCCCATCGTATAGCCCGCCTTGTGGAGCAGCCGGGCTTCCCACGGCTGCATCGTGCGTCGGCCAGGAAATCTCTCGGCCATGGCTTTTCGGCGGAGTTGAGGAGGAAGAAAGCTGCGAGAGTCCGGAGTTTGCCGGAGTTGGGAGTGGTGTGAGAGACTGTGAAGGGAGACGCCGAGATGTACGTCTTTTATAGGCCGAGTTCGGCGGCGAGGGCGGGAGGGGTGTAGCGGCGACGACGGGAAAAGGAAAACGGCGGGAAGTGACGACGACTCGGCTTATGTCACTAACAGGCTGGTCCACTTGGCCAATTCGCTGCGTCCGGCGTTTCCAGGGTGTACCCGAGATCCTGGGTATAGCTTGAGTAGTCCGGACCAAAGTTGGTCCAAATCCGGACAAAAAGAGGTTCCTGGATACACGATTAGACCGATTTACAGCGTTCGGACCTACGTCTTGAATAGCCGAGTGGAGATGCCCTAAAAATCAAGAGATCAGGATGCCAAAGATAAGTTTACTACTCTATAGTCCACTCGAGGTCCTCTTCGCATGCACCGGCCGGGGGTACGCCGTATATCATGGCATACCCTGCAGGCTGGCCGTGTGCATATATAATGCGTATACAGTACAAAAAAAATGGTGGGCTATTGTCTTTCTTCTATGGTTACTCTACCTCCCAACACAAGAGAGGTAGATCCATGGTTACACTACCTTCCAACACCTTAGCCAATTATAAAGATGAGAGGAGCTAGTGGATCCGGTGAATGCTGAAAAGGTGGACTATTGAGCTGATGTCTTTCTTAATGTTATGAGATAAAGAATTTGATTAATTCCACTAAAGTGAGCAAACAAAAATCTTTTGAATCTCAGTCTTATTAGAGCATTCACTATATTGTTTACTCCCTCTGTTTCAAGGCTTAAGACGTCCTCGTTTTGTGTGTTTTTTTTGACCAAGAATTACTCTAAGTACGTAAAGAGTTTTGGTATAAAACTAGTACCACTGGAAAGTATTTTTCAATACGAATCCAATGGTACTAATTATGTACAATATAATTAATATTTTGTTGTTCAATTCTTTCGGTCAAACTTTGCTTTGGAAAGCGTGTGCGCCTTAAGCCCTGAAACGGAGGTAGTATTTAACCTAGATTAAGAAAAATATGGCAACCAACATATGCTTAGCACATTGATTATTGTTAGAGAAAATATCAATAGATTACATCACAATGTACAATCAGGGCGGAGCTAGCCAACAACTACGGCCGGTGCTAAACAGACTACTTTGGGCTGATATCAGTATATTTTTTATTTTTCTATCAACATTCAAAGGATGTTAGTTGGATTTCCTTGTTACAGGCCAGGGCTAAAGCACGGATAGCCCTGGGCGCGGCCCGCCACTGTGTACAATTACCCAAGAAGTTCTCACATCTATCAACAATATGGATAGACTAAGGACCTACGTTATTCCGTATATAATGAAATCCATGACCATGAAATTATGAATAGATTTCATTATCACATTACGAGGGCCACCCTACTGGTTTTAACAAATCTAAGACATCTTTTCTAGGATAAAAGGGAGTAGTTAAAAAGAATAAGTTTATATCATGGAGATAACAATAGGAACCCGTCCCTACACAAATAAAATAGCAAAATCTAATTTAAACATTGTGGATGCCATTATATGGTGATTAAAATCCCATTATCCACTCGGAGATGAAATGTTGTGTGATGTACTAATTTTTACTATTTTTAAGTAGTATGAGATCATCCTTAGCCAAAATGAAGAGAAACATATTGTCAGTCTTCTTCATCATCTCATTGTGCTTACCCCTATCTTCTTCACCATGCTAGCATTTTGGTCATTATCGACAATTATGAGATCCGTGCTGCAACAACAAACTCAATTGTCTGTCCAAAGAAATCAGACGAGAATGATTCGCACCAGAACCAGTGTTTTTATTGTAGCACTCATTCAGTTGGCTTAGATCACTAGTGGAAAAAGATCCTATAGTCCCGGATTGTAAGGGTCTTTAGTCCCGGTTTTGCAAACGGGATTGCGAAATCGGGACTAAAGGCCCCTTCCTCTAGTCTCAATTTGCTACAACCCGGGACTAGAGAACGTCACATGGCTTTTTTACAGCGCGGGAGATGGAGGAACTTTAGTCTCGGGTCGTAATACGGCTCGAGACTAGAGATTCTTTTTATTTTTTTTTCAAAAATTGTTTTCGAATTTTTCCTAAACTTTTGAATTGTTTGACCCGTTAATCCTCTCACTTGGAACATTTTTAATACTAACTATACTTAATCTTATGTTAAATTACACTTGTGGTCAAACTTTCCAGTTGGTCACCCCATCCTAGCACGACTCCATTCTCACCACGCTTAACTTCTCTGCTTCATAAGGATGTCCTTGCGCGAAGCCCCTTTATATCTTGTTGTCAACACTACCATATCAATCCTATTAGCTCATATCAATATGTCATACATCTTTATTTTTCGAAATTACAAACAACTATTTAAGTAAACAATAATAAATAAGTAATAATAATAATTTAATCTAATGAAAGTAAAAAAACTAAATAAAATAATATTTTATTCATTTTTGCCAATTATTCATTTAATATGGCATAAATAATATCTTGAAGTATGTAAATCGAAATTCGACAAATAATATATCTATTATTATCAAAAAATGTGAGGAATCCAAATATGGCATAAAAATTGCTTAAAAAATATTATTATTAAATAACTTTTTTTCCTTTTCGAATTTTAAAAATCTAAAAGAATCAGAAAATTGTGAGGAATCCTATTTCGAATTTTAAAAATCTAAAAATGTGAGGAATCCAAATAAGGCAATTAAAATCAAACTCAATTTTTTTCCGCACATTTTGATAGGTTGCACGCTTTTGTAGACATCGCACGCAAAAGTTATAGCCATTTTAAGTTGCACGCGTCCGCAACCCTTTAGTCCCGAGCCATATCACGACCCGGGACTAAAGGGTACCCTTTAGTCTCAGGCCGTATCTTCAAAATAATCCGGAACTAGAGTTTTCGCGGGCTTATAGCCGCAGAAAACGATACGAACCGGGACTAGTGCTCATACTAGTCCTGGACCGTAATTAATCGGAACTAGTGTTAGACTCTGGACCGAATCGAAGCCCTTTTTCTGAATCAAATAAAAATGATCGTGCTAAACGAAAGTCTGAGGAGAGCTTAAACCTTACAGCTTTTATACTCGATTATACTAACAGTACATGCTCTCCTCGAAATATCCCGGCGACGACCGGTGCATAGTCAAATCCTTGAGAAAAGCATACATCCCTTTATCATCAAGTTGCCGACCATGCACACAGATGCACGCACTGACGCCGCATATGCTGGCTGGTGTTCCTGGAATCTTTGGCACATCATCACTCCAATCCAGAACACAAGCTGTTCAGCCATATACGACAGCTTATCATCCCATCCTAACAGGATAAAGCTTCTAGAAGCTCCCCCCCCCCCCCCCCCCCCCCCCCCCCCCCCCCACCTCGATCAGTGATCACGCCCTTTTGTGTGGCGAAGTGTCGAGTGAGCGTGCAGCGTCATCAGTTCATCACTCACCCATCCAGATCTAGTCGAACTGCTGCTGCTGCTGCTGCCCACCAAACTGGCCCCACTGAAGTACGACGTGTCCTGTTTGGAAGGCAAAAGCCGTGGATGATTAACGGTGCCATCCATGATCGATCAGTGTGCTGTGCATGCTTCGCCACTCCAGCTCCAGATGATGGAGACATGCCTCCCTCCACCTCACATCACATGGCCTGCACTCGATCTCCTCTCCAGTTGGCTCCTTCCCAGCGTTCTTATCCTGATAATGGATTCATGATACCACCTCCCCCGACCATCCGATCTCAAACGCCTGGATTCTATACTTAATCCCCAAACACTATTCTACTGGATGCACAAAACAGGATTGAAAACTGCAATTAGACGGATAATTAAAGATCACCATCCCGATCCTGATCCAGGGACCAAAGTTCGATCACTGTCATGGACTGGGTTGGGCGATCTGATCTTTCCCCTTTTCTTTTCCCCCTGCGTGGAAAGTTGGGCGCGCCTATGTCGTTTTGTCCGCGATGATTCTCTGGTTGAGAGCAACATGCAAGCAAGTTGGAGAAAGAAAATGCACTCCCGCCACATCTCTTGTCAAACAAGAGATAAGATTTACTACTACGGCAGTGGGTTTGTCCTGATCTAGATTATTGCACTGTTTTTTTTTTGACCCAGATTATTGCACTGTTGTTACAGCGTGGCGAGTTGATCTCTGATCTGAGAGTGGCCGATGCATCATTGCTGTTAGGCCCTTCCCCACGTCGTTTTCTTTGTTTTTTTCACCGGCAGAGGTGCATGCCAGCCATGTGGCCTCTTAATTTCTTATTATTCATGGAAGAAGTTTGAATCGGAGAAACCAGGTGCTCCCTCGGTAATACTATAACATGCTATGCTCAACAGGAGACTCGGAGTAAACAACGTTGGATGCCTACCGCCGGCCGCGCTGCAGCTGCCACCTCGCCCTGCTCATCCGTTGTTGCCGCCGCCGGCTCCTTGTCCGACGACTTTTCTAGGTTTTATGGCCAGGCCTGAATACAACGGCACAAGCCAAAGGCCACCGCCACCTTCGGCCATCCGTCAAAGAGAGGGCGCAGGCCAATCTCCTTATTAACTCTCTTAAAACTTGGCCTTCTACATTGCTGAAAGGGTAAATTGATTTAGACTAAATAAAATATGCCGTGCTTATTCACTCAAATTTAGAGTTGGGAAAATGACGGTGAGTATGGTGATATAAACTTTAGTTTTATTTAAGTCATAGTCGACTAACCTCCCAATCGTCCTCCTCCAAAAAAAAAAGCCCTGCCCGCCACCTCCTCCTACACCGACGATCGACAGGTCCTCGCCTACTCCCTTCCGCTCACGCCGGCGAGAGGGGGTGGGGACCTAGGACCTACGCGCGATGTTCAACAAGGTCCCTAAATTTAGCCTTTTTGTGGTGTCATGGTGGCGCAACTCAGATGGCGGTGGATCAGCTACATCGAATAATGGTACCCCGACTTCAACCATATCACGGTGACTGTTACGACGTCAAGAAACCTGTGAGAATGTGTCTTCATCGGCGTGTGCTCTCCGGCTTTGCGTGGTGTTGGTCTTGTCGCTGATCTGGTCTTGGTGGCCTTGGAGTGCAGCGGTGTTGGTTGCTGTTGGTTTTTTGGTGGATGGTGGAGGATTCAGCCGCATGATATGCGGGATGGCGTTGGCCCCGGATCCGGTGTTGAAGAGGCTCGGAGGGCTCCTCCAACAGTTGTTCCTTAGTGGCTAGATCCTGTCTCACGGGACTGTGTCTATTACGGTTCATTAACATCTTATGGCTAGGGTTTTTTTCAGTGCCAAAGTGTGAAATAGCTTCTGGTGATCTTCTTCTTCTTCTTCTCCGGCAACGACGAAGGATTTGGGTCCATTATAGTTGCGACGAGAATGGTTTGAGGTTGTACAACCGCTTGGTTTCTTCATGTTTTCTATTGCTTATGTGCACACTGTCTCTGTATTAATACCTTTATGAATACAAGTAATGCATGCCTACATACGTATACATATCAAAAAACAAAGTTGGAAGGGTAACTTGCAAAAGGGTGTACTTGAGGCGGTTATCAAGCCGAGCCTTCTTTAGCTAACGGGTTTGTACATGGCCTTTTCAGTTTCTTCTGGTTCTTAGTTTTCTCCGGTTGTCCATTTTTCCAAAGAACTTTGACATTACAGAAAAAAAATGGACTTGAAGATAATTGCTCTAAAATCTTATATAATCCAAAAATATGCGAACGGATTATTGTCGTGCGCATCTACTGATGTAGTGGCCGGAGCTACACTTCCCATTTTAATTTTTTTGAGAAGTGTGCTAACGGTTGCACGCACTCATGCTGCTTTTGTAGCGTATATTTAAATAATATAGAATTTGAAAGGTGGGATATTGATCAAATCCCACATTTGTGAAGACAACATACAACACAACATTCGTGGTGGGTGGGCTACGTACACAAAATGGCGTATGTAGGAATGAAGCAATTCCACTTGAAAATTGCGTGGAAAAACACCATCGAAACATGAGAAATGGGAATATTTTTAAAAATCATGCTCGGTAATTTGGACACTAGTTGAAAATTTACGCATTTTCTAGTTTAATTTTGAAATGATATGAAACAACGACGTACATGTGTTCCCTATGAAAATTGGTTGCTCACTTCCTTCCTTCCACTCCCTTCTCTCTTCCTCTCTTCATCCTCCACATGCCAACGATGAAAAAACATGCCTTTCTAGTTGAAATGGTAATCTTACCTTTTGAGTTTATCTTTAGTTTTTACTAAAAAGGTCCGTGAACTATACACTATACCAAACAATAGAAAAAAAGTGATTCTGAAGAGTAAAAAAGAATAGTTATGTCGGATGGTTAAATTGAGCATGATCTAGTGAGGTAACATGATAGCAATGAACCACATTGGAGTTACATGTAAACTATGACATGGAGGGCACCTATCCCATTGACGGAGTAGCTAAAACCCGGCATTAGTTGCTGATGAGGGCTGAACTCGTCAATGCCCATTGTTATGAACTTGGGTTTTGGAGAAGGAGGGGACGCTGGAGATCACGGAACGACTAGCAAACAAGCAACACGGTAGACGAGATTTACCCATGTTTGGGCCCCCGGAGGGAAACCCTACTCATGCTTGTCTGCTCTTGATTAATGGCGAGGCCGAGAGTTACAGGGGTGCGCAGATGAGATCTGGCGGTGGTTGTTAGGTGTCCTTCTCGCGGTACCCTCTTGGCATTTATATAGATAGGCTAGGTCGAGTCGGTTACAAATTAGAGTTTTTCCTTTCAATTTCTATCTAAAGCTAGCCATGTTTCTCAAGGAGTCGCATTCTTTATGAGCTTGGGCCACCCAAAATCCTTCTAGGCTTTGCCATCAGGGGTACGTCGTCTCATGGGCTTCCGTTGGGCCGGACCGGATAGACTAACATTGGGCATCCGTAGGGCATACCCATGGCAGTTGCACTTTGGATTCGACTTTATGACCACATGGCGTGTTCAACTTGGCATCGACGCACTTTCTATCGCATGTATGATTAAAATCTAGTGACCACATGGGATGGAAGTGGCGTGTCCTACATCGGATTCCCCTACGACACGAAATGCATCTATATAATGCCAATGAGTCCCTGGCTCAATGAAATGTACAATGAAGCATTGGTTGCACTTTCGATTCCGCTTTATGAGTACAAATGATGTGGCAGTGATATTTTCAAGTTGGAACATAACGTGCTTTAGATGTTATCTAATCTTGCGTCCACATGATGTGGAAGTGATGTGTCAAACTTATCATAACTTTGGATGCCTTTATGAATGTTTATCAAACAATTGCATGACATCACGATGGAATGCAGAAACCGTGCACCAGTTAATACTCTTTATTGTTTGCTTGTCCATATGCCATGAAACTAAACATCCATTTTAGTTTGGATGTAAGTATGATTGCAAGTCGCGAGATAATAGTGTCGTGTAAGATCTCACATCCTCTTTGCTTCATATCTTTCTTACCGGCCATGAGACATTGCCTATGCTTTTAATATTCTTTACAAAAATGTCCATGTATAGAAGATTGTTAAATACACGATCTTAATCAGATAATAATGCGAACCTATGACATGTTATCATTGTGGTAGCATACAACCATGCATAAACGTGTTGCTCACATTGCCAACTCATTAACTCGAGCAATTAATCTGGTGATTATCTGCTGCTATTTCCTTAAACATACACGAACAAGACTTGAAGCACAATCTATCACTACCACAGTGAATGGATTAGTTTACAAACAAAATAGAAAGGTTTAGTTCTATTGTATCCCCCCACATTAGAACACCCTAAAAAATGAAGACTTTGCTATGGCACCGTTGAGTCTTCTATTAGACATTAAAAAAACAGCACACCCATGGTTTGCAGTCCCTGTCAATATCATCTTTGGTATCAATCCATTCTTAGAGCAACATTCGATATAATTTTACAAATCTCAACGTGCTTTGTGGTGATAAGCACTCAAAGATCATCATTCCTCAAAGGCACAAATAGTTTATTCAATTATTGAACATCATTCCTAAGTCTCACTTTAAAGAACACACACGCCAATCTTCTCCATGAAGAACGGTACAATGAATCCGGCAGAAAAAACAGCCGCTTGCAAGTGCTTTATGAGTAGTATTGCTTTGTACTCAATCAAGTTGGTATATTTTGTACTACTCCGTATTTGCTTAGCTGTCAGTAGATTTCAAGCTTTCCTCTCTATTTAAGCGCCATTCCTGGTGGCGAGCGAGACATCCGATATTCAGAAACAAACTCTCTCTCTCTCTCTCTGTGAAAAAAAATGATGAGCCCAAAGAGCCGTGTTCCAGATCGCGAGGTCCACCAGATGGACCTCATCCCCGGGATGCCGCACGACGTCGCCGTCGACTGCCTGGCGCGCGTCCCGCACGGCGCCTTCCGCTCGATGCGCCGCGTCTGCCGAGGGTGGAAGAGCACCGCTGCGGCGCCGGAGTTCGCCTTGGCGCGCGCCGAGGCCGGCGCGAACGAGGATCTGGTGTACCTTCTGCAGTTCCGCAACCCGGCCGCCGGGGACGATGGCCCCAAGGTCGGCGAAGCGCCGGCCTACGGGGTGGCCATGTACAACGTCACCACCGGGGAGTGGCACCGCGAGCGCGCGGCACCTCCGATGCCGATGTTCGCGCAGTGCGCGGCCGTGGGCACCCGCCTCGCGGTGATGGGCGGATGGGACCCCGAGACCTTCGAGCCCGTGGCGGACGTCCACGTGCTCGACGCCGCCACCGGTGTGTGGCGGCAGGGCACGCCGATGCGGTCGGCGCGGTCGTTCTTCGCGTGCGCTGAGGCGGGCGGCAATATCTACGTGGCCGGCGGGCACGACAAGATGAAGAACGCGCTGAAGACCGCGGAGGCGTACGACGCGGTGGCCGACGGCTGGGACCCGCTCCCGGACATGTCGGAGGAGCGCGACGAGTGCGATGGCATGGCCACCGTTGCTGGCGATAAGTTTTTGGCTGTGAGCGGGTACCGCACGGGCCGGCAGGGCGGGTTCGAGCGCGACGCGGAGTGGTTCGACCCGGCGTCCCGGGAGTGGCGCCGCCTGGAGCGCGTGCGCGCGCCTCCGTCGGCGGCCCACGTGGTGGTGCGCGGCCGCGTGTGGTGCATCGAGGGCACGGCCGTGATGGAGTGGCGCGGGGAGCGCCGGGGATGGATCGAGGTGGGGGCCTACCCGCCGGGTCTCAAGGCCGGCACGGCGCGAGCGGTCGCCGTCAGCGGCGGCGAGCGTGTGGTGGTCACCGGCGCCATCGAGTCCGGTGGGCACGCGCTGTGGGTGTTCGACGTCAAGTCCAAGAACTGGACCGTGGTGCAGCCGCCGGCGGTGTTCGCCGGCTACGTCTTCTCCATGGCTTCGATCCGCGTGTGATGAACAGAACATCGTCGTCAACAGGATGTGCTGGAAAATCAACTGGAGTAGTCGGCAATTCGCGCGGAGCTGAATTCGCCAGGACGAAATTAAGAATGCGATCAAGGCTATGCAGAGTGCAGTCATCGATCTCAGGGAAGGCCGAACAGTTGAACGCAAAACTCAAATCGATCAAGCTACAGCCATACAGAAAGCACTTGATCCTGAAGCACCGAGAACCGCAGTGGAACTTGTGAAATCTCAACTGTATATTGGTAGTAGATCTAGTAATCTCTGCGCTGTGAATCGAGATGGTCAAAAATCGAAAGAGTCTACCTTCTTATCCAAAGAATTGTGAAATGATAATCCAAAGTTTTTCTGTCTATAGTTCTTTTAGCTCACGACGTGTTGAAGAGCTTCAACAATCTGTGACAATCGCTAGCTCTATGTCATCCTCTGAATATGCTGCCGGATCTGAAGCCCTGATGGAAACAGTTGTAGTGAAAAACCATGATATTTCTGAAGAATGCAAATGTTCCATATTGACACAGACATCTGGCACAGCATCAATCTTTTGTGTACCAATCATGCCGATTTCGAGGTAGAGATGTGCCTACCAGACCATTTCAAAACTATATATCAATTCTCTGTGAAGATTGCTACTCAGTACGTATTAATCAATCTTGCGAGGCTGGTGGTAGACTTCCTGTCCTCGTGACAAATACAAAACCGTGGCGGCATTTCCTGGCACCATAGCGCTTGGCTTGTTCTATTGGCTTGTGGACATAAAAGAAGAAACGATGCTAGGCAAGTGTGATTACTCTAACCAAAATTTCTGATGCTTGCGTCGGCGAATGTCGATGGGGAGTAGTATAATGTAAGTATAAATGCAGGCCTCGACAGACTGAGTATCCCCAATTTCAAAGACTTTGCTGTACCCGAACGAACTTGGCGCTTCAGAATAAGCGCCCAGAATTTGGCGCTACTTTGAATAGATCTGGCTGAGTTTCACCGAGAAATGCACCGTGACGGTGTGTATCGATTGGATCATTGTGTGTCCAGACACAAGGATAGAGTCGAATTTCATTCGGATTTTTGCCAGGGGCCGTTTGCTCCATTCGCCTGTGGGCTGTGGTATAGGCCAGGACGACCGCTGTTCCAAGCTGTGTGAATTTTGTCAGTTTGAACTCCAGGTCTACGTACAAGCAAAACTAGGCATCTCTGCTTCTGTCTTTGTAGGCAAAATTTGGTTCATGATGTCGACGGTTGGTCAAGAAGATGCAGAGAAGCAATTCCGCGCCATGTTATCTAGCTACTAACCATTTTGAATTGACAAATTTACATGTAGTACATATACCATTACAAATTTACATGTTATCACATTGAGCTCCGTGGATGAAATTGTAGTACATATACCATTACATTTTCTCCTCATCGTACCGCTCCGTCGTCGATCAGCTCGAACATTTCCGGAGGGATCCTTTTGTTGCGTGCACTTTCAGCCGTCGAAATGTTTCTAGTAGAAGGCCAGACAGAAAAAAGGGACATGGTCACATGGGTTGCATGCTAGTACTAGTACCTGACCTGGTTTCTCGATGGCATGCATGTTTTTGCTTTCGAGCATGTCCATTTGTAGTTGCTGCAATATCGGAAGTTTGTCATGGGTATTTCTATATAGAAAGCGGAGGAGCGACACCCTCCGGCGTCTCTCTCTCTCTGCACTTTCCCTTGGTTTGATTAGGGGTATTCGATCCAGTTTCTACCGTTTGTCAGGATGGGAGCTTTTGCTGAGGTTTTGAAATGCTTGTAGAAGCATGTTAGTTAAACTGGACAATGGTTGAGCCTTTGTACCACCTTAGATGTGGATGTGTGGATGTGCGGAGTTCGCCGGTTACGTCTTCTCCATATCCATGGCTTCAGTCCGCGTGTGATGAACATCGTTGATAACAGGATGTGCTGGAAAATCAACATTATGCCGAGTGCGCGGAGCTGAATACAGTGGGTGGGATGCAAGACCAGTTTAAGAAGGCAATCAACGCTATGTAGAATGCATTCATCGAACATTCTCAGGGATGATTCTCTAAGGCCGAACACCAAACGGGAGAGCGTTCACTTCAGGGATGATTCTCTAAGGCTGAACACCAAGCTACAGCCATACAGAAAGCAGTTGAAGCTGAAGCACTGAGAACCGCAGTGGAACTTGTGAAATCTCAACTGAAATAATGTCATCCTGTGAATATGCTGCCAGATTTGAAGCCCTCATGGCAACAGTTGCGGTGGAAACCCCTGATATTTCTGAAGAATGATCGATCTGCTAGATGCTTTGTAAGTGTAAATGCTCCATATTTACATATACATTTCTCAACATCTATTAATCTAGGTGTATCAATCATGCCTTGATTTCCAATTCGTACCAGACCGTTTCAAAACTACTCCCTACGTTCAAAAATACAAGTGAATCTATACACTAAAAGACGTCTCGATACGTTCATTTCACAAAGCTAAAACGTCTTATATTTCCGAACGGAGGGAGTATATATCAATTCTCTGTGAAGATTGCTATTAATTGACCCTGCGTGGCTAGTGGTAGACTTTCTGTCCTAGTGACAAATACAAAACCGTGGCGGCATTTCCTGGCACCATTGCCGTCACGCTTGGCTTGTTCTATTGGCGTCTGGACATAAAAGAAGAAACGTTAAGTTGCTAGGCAAGTGTGATTACTCTAACTTCCGATGCTTGCGTCGGAGAATGAATGTCCTTGTGGAGTATAATGTATGAATTGCAGGCCTCGACAAACCGAGTGGACCCAATATCAAAGACTTTGCTGTACCCGAACCTGTATCTGATTTCTAAAACATAAAAAGGGACAGTAGTTCTCGTTGTGATTTGGTAGTTGTTAGCGCCTCAGATTCAGCGCCCAGATTCACCCGCGTAGGCTAAAATGCCCTCGGCGTAGCCTCCTCGGCAAAGGGCTCCCTCGGCGGAGCACGTAGAGGCCGTCGGCGTATTAAAATGCCGTCAGCGTATGCTACGCCGAGGACAGCGGCCGTCGGCATAGCTTGTCGACAGGTTGCAAAAATATTTTTTTCAAAAAAAATATTATTATTTTTTTAATTTTTTTCTCAATTTTTGAATCTTTGACTTGTTTGACTCGTTAATCTCTCACTTTGAATATTTTTAACACTAATTACACTTAATATTTAATTAAATTGCAGTCTTGGTCGAACTTCCCGGCCGGTCACCCATCCTAATACTACTCCAGCTCCAGCACGCTTAACTTTCTCGTTCTTTCAGAATCTGTTTCCGCAAAGTAATTCATATATTATTGTCAATACTATGATATCAATCATATTAACCCTTATATCAACATGTCACATATTTGTATTTTTTGAAATTGCAAACAATTATTTAAGTAAACATTAATTAATAGGTAAAAATATTATTGAATTCAAATAAAAATATAATAATTTTACTTTTTTGTATTTTTCTATTTAATATGGAATAATTAATATCTTTAAATATGTAAATCGGAATTTAACAAATAATATGTCTAAATTGATCAGAAAAATGAGAGGAATCCAAATATGATATTCATATCAACTAATCACAAACACTCCTTTTTTGAATTATCTGTTTGTTGGTTGCTTTAGAAAATTTCCTTTTTGCGCTCGGATAATGAAAAATGGCTTTTTGGTGCGATGAAAAGGAAAACTTGCATTGAATATTTGATGAAATAGCATATTGTGAACCTAAAAATGATTTTTCAAAAAAAAACATGAGCATCGGATCATGTACATGTAGTTCATATCTGACCCAATTCCTATCGATTCGGCAGGAATTTGTCTTTTTCACCAGAGGTGGACGGAAAGGTTTCGGATCCCCCTTTTGGGACATTGTCCATATAAGGAGGTATAGTATTTTTTTTTTAAAATGTGGTGGTAGCATTTTAAATTATCCATTTGGTGGTTGCTTCACAAAATCGTCCGTTTTTTATGCTCGAAAAATGGGAAATGGCTTTTTGGTGCGACGAAAAGAAAAACTTCCTCCTGCAACATTGTTCGCCATCCCATGATACATGTGTATGCACAATATGGGCACATTATCACAAACTATGCCTTGATTCTAGCCATAACATTGGTCATTTGACCCGAAAGCCACAAACCTCGAATGAGATAGGTCATTTTGTGAAGGTTTTTTTGAAACATAATCAATATATCAAGTTTAATATTTTTTCTTATAACTATGTCACACAATATGACACCACGCGAAGGTTTCGCATTGTTTTGATCGTTTTTAAATTTTTTATGCCTGTTTTAAACTATCGTCAAACTTTGTCGAACGGCGGGCATGAAGATTCTTAGCTCGGGGCCGAGCCTCGCTAAACTTGCATTGGATCTTTGATAAAATAGCATATTATGAACCTAAAAATGATTTTTGTAAAAAAACATGAGCATCGGATCATGTACCTGTAGTTCATATCTGACCCACTTCCTATCGATTCGGCAGGAATTTGTCCTTTTTACCAAAGGTGGACGGAAAGGTTTCGGATCCCCCTGTTGAGACATTTTCCATATAAGGTGGTATAGTATTTTTGTAAAATATGGTGGTAGCATTTTGAATTAGCCATTTGGTGGTTGCTTCACAAAATCGTCTGTTTTTTGTGCTCGGAAAATGGGAAATGGCTTTTTGGTGCGACGAAAAGAAAAAATTCCTCCTGCAACATTGTTCCCCATCCCATGATGCATGTGTATGCACAATATAGGCACATTATCACAAACTATGCCTTGATTCTAGCCATAACATTGGTCATTTGACCCGAAAGCCAAGAAACCTCGAATGAGATAGATCATTTTGTGAAGGTTTTTTGAGACATAATCAATATATCAAGTTTAATATTTTTACTTATAACCATGTCACATAAAATGACACCACGCAAAGGTTTCGCATTGTTTCGATCGTTTTTGAATTTTTTATGCCTGTTTTAAACTATCGTCAAACTTTGTCGAACGACGGGCATGAAGATTCTTAGCTCGGGGCCGAGCCTCGCTAAAATTGCATTGGATCTTTGATAAAATAGCATATTGTGAACCTAAAAATGATTTTTATAAAAAAACATGAGCATCAGATCATGTACCTGTAGTTCATATCTGACCCACTTCCTGCCGATTCGGCAGGAATTTGTCTTTTTCACCAAAGGTGGACGGAAAGGTTTCGGATCCCCCTGTTGAGACTTTGTCCATATAAGGTGCTCTATTATTTTTGTAAAATGTGGTGGTAGTATTTTGAGTTAGCCATTTGGTGGTTGCTTCATAAAACCGTCCGTTTTTTATGCTCGGAAAATGAAAAATGCCTTTTTGGTGCGACAAAAAGGAAAGCTTCCTCCTGCAACATTGTTCACCATCCTATGATGCACATGTATGCATAATATGGGCACATTATCACAAACTATGTCTTGATTCTAGCCATAACATTGGTCATTTGACCCGAAAGCCAAGATACCTCGAATGAGATTGTTCATTTTGTGAAGGTTTATTTGAGACATAAGCAATATACCAAGTTTGATATTTTTACTTCTAACTATGTCACATAATATAACACCACGCGAAGGTTTCACATTGTTTCGATCATTTTTAAATTTTTTATGCCCGTTTTAAACTATATATAATGTTTTATGTTTTACTTAATTTTTATTTACAAATGTGTAATATTTGAGTGTAGATAGATAGGTCTTATTTTTCTGCAAATTTTGATATATTATTTGTAATTTTACGAATTAGAATGATTTAGTTATGATTTTTTAAAGTTTAATGAGATAATATAAAAAATAGCTACGCCGAGGGCAGCCGTCGGCGTAGCATAGGATATGCCGATGGAAATTCTACGCCGACGGCTGCTTGACGGAGCTGGCCTTGGCTACGTCGACGGCCCCGATGTTTGGCTGTCGGCGTAGCGACCGGCTATCGGCGTAGCGACCGGCCGTCGGCGTAGCTTCCCATTCCAGTAGTGACACCGTGACATGCGTATCGTTGGATAATTGCGTGTCAAGGATACTGTCAAATTTCATTCGTATCTTTGGCAAGGGCCATCACGTGGAAGGCCGGGACGGCTGCTGTTGCAAGTTGGGCGGATCTTGTTATTTCAAACACTTCCAGGCTCGTGGTTTGTGATGCGCGGTCAAGAAGATGCAGAAGAGCAATTCCATGCGATGATGTTATCCTAGCTAACCATACATGTCTTTAAATTGACAGATTTACATGTGCAAGCTAGGCTGCCACTGGTGGAAAAATGGTCATATAGTCCTGGGCCATAATAGGTTCTAGTCCCGGTTTTAGACCCGGGACTGCCAAACGCTTCAAAGCTCGTGGTTTGTTGCAAGTTGGGCGGATCTTGTTATTTCAAACCCTTCCAGACTCGTGGTTTGTGATGCGCGGTCAAGAAGATGCAGAAGAACAATTCCGTGCGATGATGTTTTTTTTAACTCCGTGGGATGATGTTATCCTAGCTAACAATACGTGTTCTTAAATTGACAGATTTACATGTGCAAGCTAGAGGCTGGTCTTGTAGGAATATAATCAAATTGGTTCACAGTTTTTTTTCCATGGATGAACGAAATTGTATATACCATCGCATTATTCTCATATACGGCTCCATCGTCGATCAGCTCGAACCTTTCGGTGGGAGCTTTCTGTTAGCCGTTGAAATGCTTCTAGAAGGCAAAACAGAAAAAGGCATGGTCACATGGGTTGCATGCTAGTACTAGTACCTGATGACCGCGACCCTAGATCTACCAAGCAGGTAGAGATCTGGACTCTCGAGGCATGTTTTTTTTTGCTTTACATCTCATCGGCCATGTTCTCTTGTAGTTGCCGCATCCGAACTTTGTCATGGATATTTCTATGTAGAAAGCGGCGTCTCTCTACACTTTCTCTTGGTTTGAGTGGAATTTTTGACAGATCCGTGCGAGGTGAGGTGATTCGATCGAGCTTCTACCGTTTTGTCATGGCGGGTTGCTTTTGCTGAGGTGCTGAAATGCTTCTAGAAGCATGTTAAACTGGACAGTGATATGCAGCCTTTGTACCACCTTAGATGTGGATGTGTATTGACGGATGAGTCAGATAACATGATCAAGTTTTGTACATGCAAGCTTAATTAGAGTTAGAACATGCGTATATTTTGAGCTAGCAAAGTGTAATATTTCCTCGGTTTCCTAATATAAGACGTATTGGGTACTATAGATTAGTACCCCAACCCCTGTAGCCTAGCATCAAGGTCAGACAAAGTGCGAGCTGGTCCTTGATTAGGGTTTATGAAGCTATAATTCAAATTACATGCATCTTGCCAAATGACAAGGACGGGCAGCCTAGCCTTTGCCCCCACAATTAGCCGTGTGGTATTATACTACTCCTAGCTTGCAGTCTTGAAGGAGACTTGGAACCCAAAATGCCTTTACGATTCCTTTAGGTACCCCTCATGTAGTCGTGTCTAACAGTCTAAGTGTGGGTGTTAGTTTAATTAGAAACAGTTTGAGTGCTCCGATGTGGAGACATAAATTGCAAACATTGACACACTATACTATTACACTGGAGGAACAAAATAGAATGCGATGCAGCGAGCGAGGGAAGGGGATCGATGCGGAGAATACGGGACATTGAACATCCGCCGACAATGAATCAGATCGAACAGGGTCAAGCGAGCGAGTGAACAGTAGTGTCATTTATGGCGTCTGGCGACAATGCCTTCTCTCCACCTAATCTCTCACCTCTCCATTCAATTCCCAAAATCTCCATCCATCCACGCTCTCAGCTTCCCCCGATTCAGAGCACTTTTCCCCTCTCCACTCATCCATCTTCGCCAAAAATCTCCACCAAAACTTCCCTCCCAACCCAATACTTGATGGAAGAAGAACAGCAACAAGATGAGCAGAAGGAGGAGGAGAGACATCGGTTGGTGCGTTACTCAGGAGGGATGTCAGATCTAGCAACAACCCTTCAGACTATGAATCTCTCAGATCCAGGACTTTGTAAAGTTTAGGATCATCAAGTGATTCAGGAACAGCAGCTGGATTTCTCTCACTGTCTTCTGATGAAAGTAGCTTGCACTGGAGGTACTCCAAGGAAAATCTCTCAGCAAGCTCTTGAGCAATCAATGGCAAAGGCTTGGAAAAGCAGCTTCCTTGCAATATCCCAGGTATCCAGTACTGTCTTTATGGCTCACTTTAGGAATCATGAAGACATGTTCTCAGTCTACTCTAGACAGCCCTGGGTGGTTAACTCTGAAATCATGCTCTTAGATTGGTTTGACCCTCTTCACTCTGCCTCTTCTAAGGAGTACTATAAGTTTGAGCATATTTTAGTTACAATCAGAGCTTATGGAATCCCTAGGAGCAGGAGATCTCTGAGCTTGTTGGAAAGCATTTTAAATCAAGTAGGAGCTGCTTCGGAATTTCATATTTTGCAAGACAGTAATCTCTATGCGAGGCAGGACTACATCTGGGGAGTAGCTAAATTGAAAGTAGATTCTCCAATCAAGGATAGAGTTATCGTTAATTACTCAGATAACTCCAATGGACTGGTGTATTTGCACTATGAAAAGATAAGGAGAATCTGTCTATTTTGTGGTGTCATGTTCCACACAGCTCAAAATTGCAATCTAAGGAACAATCTGATCTCAGAAAGATCGAGAAGCAATCAATCTGAACTCCATATCCCTACGCAAAGATTTGGGCAGTGGATAATAGATGAAGAATACATTCCTTCTGACGTTTTTCAAGGCTCTTCTTTTGGGTATTCAGAAAGCAATCAAACTGGGAATATCATCTTGAGTAGACTCCAAAAATTATTTGCTGAAGAACCAAAAGGAAAAGGAAAAGACTCTGCAGATCAGTATCAAGTGAACAGTAGACAAGCAAGCGATGGTCCTCAAGGGCATTTTAGTCATTATGGGAAATTGACCAACAGTACTAAGCACTCTCCTACCCAGTGGGCACTTCCACACTCTTCCTCAGGTACTGTACTCCAGTCCTTACAACATGAACAGGCAACAAGTGTCACTGCCAGAAACTTCCAAGAAGGTGCAAAAGGAAGCAAAAAGGAAAGAACACATTCGGTTTTTTTCCAGACTGGTGAAAACAGAAGAATCCATACCTTTCCAGAAAGTTTAGTCTCAAAAGGACTTCCTGATACGCCTGGGCCTTTTTTGGGCCAGCAACTCAGAACTGGCCTGCCCCAGCAACTTTCTGAATATTCTATTCCAAATCAGCAAGTGGGACAGCCTAACGTTTCGTCTTCAACCCCAGATACCTTTCGTCAGCAACAACACACTTTCCCAACTTCCTCGACTGATTTCTTGCCATTGCCTCTGCAAAACCTGAGCTCCCATCACATCCAGCAGCCCTCTACCACCCTACCCCTACAACTCGCCATGGAACCTTGTGCACAGCTGCCTTTTCACACTGCGCCTTCTCCAAATCCCCACTCCTCCTCTCCTGCGCTGTATTCTGCCCCCACTATTCCCCACCCCATACCCTCCCTCAAATGCTCATCCGCACCATTAGCCCCTGAGCCCCGGCTTCCGATCAGGAAGGACTCGCTGCAACTCGATGGACTCCCCGGAGATTCGCCGCCGCAGATCCCTTCCCCCCGGAACGAATCCCCCCCCTCGCCAGTCCTCCTCACCAGCGCTGACACTCTGTTCCGGACACAAGGAGCTCGGGGAGGGATACACCCACCTCCCCACACATCTGCATCCAGATGGAGCCACTGGAAAAGGAATCCATGAGGAAGGCCCGGGAAGAGAAGAAGGAGCAGGAAGAAACCTTGAAGTGAGAGGGCATGAAGAGTCAGGGGAATCTGGAGCTGAAAGAGAATTTGGTGCCTCATCTCCCACTGCAGAAGGCCGGCCTGGCGATTGGCCTAGTGGAAGCACCCAAGGTAGAGCTCACTTCTCACCTTCTCTGGGGACTGATTTCCATAAGCATGACAGTTCCAATACAAGAGCTGGCCAAGGGAACATCAGGCTGGGGAGTGGCGGCCCTGACCGCAGAAGCAGGAGCACGGCTGTGGAGCGCATGGTGCACCCCTATGCTGCAGCATCTCGCAAATCGCCTCCAAGAATCAGCCCTGAGGATTCAGCTGAATACGGCCCCTGGCCTCTCAGGCCTGTCTCGCCGACTCGGTCAGATGGCTCAGAAGACTCTCGTTTTGGGGCTTTCTCACCTCCTAGGATGGTTGGCGACTACTATGTGGCGCCGAATGTTGGTTTTAGCCGCCATGGAGAAGGAGGCCAGGAAGAGGACAGAGGTGAAATACAATCTGGAACCAGTCTTAGTGAATCTCAGTCTATTTGCATGCAAGATCATGACAAGGAAGAACATAGCAGAGATATGGAGTTGGATGAAGAGGCAATGGCGCCAGCCTTTAAGGCGCCACGAGCGCCATGAGGGCCCTGGCCTGGAACTGCCAAGGCATGGGCAAGAGCCTAGGTAGTCCAAAGATGTGCCATCTTGCCAAAATGATCTATGCTACTAAATCTCAGGTAATTTTTGTTTCGGAAATTAAGTCTTCAAAAACTGATTCACATGATCTTGCTGCAAGGTTTAATATGAATGATGCTATTGTAGTGCCTTCTCGAGGACGTTCGGGAGGCCTCTGGTTGATGTGGACTGATGATGTACAAGTCCTAGTCCACTACTACAATCAGTATATTATCTTAGCCACTACTATTATTAGAGGTAGCAATCACCGTTTTGGTCTTGTTTGTATATACGGTGACCCCTACCATAGAACTACTGAGCAAATCTGGGACCAGATTGCTTCTTTTGTGTATGATAATGCTAATATCCCTATTATGTGCATGGGAGACATGAATGAACTCCTGTATGATATGGACAAAAGCTCTTCTAATATAAACCGTACTCGTATGAATGCCTTTCGTCTAATGATTAAAAACTGTGGACTGTTTGATTTGGGCTACAGTGGTTCGGCATACACTTGGACAAACAAAAGATTTTCATCAAAGCCAACCTATGAGAGGCTGGATAGATGCCTAGTAAATGCTGAATGGTGTGCAAATTATCCAAACTCCAATGTTTATAATATGCCTCTCATTCATAGTCTAAGTGATCACGCTCCTATTCTCCTATCTACGGAAGGCCAAGCTAGGAAAATTAGAAGATCTTTTAAATTTGAAAATTGGTGGCTAAAGGAAAAGGATTTTCAGCAGCATGCAAAAAATGTTTGGTCCTCCAAGACAAACTGCTCATTCTCTATGAAGACTAATTATCTTGCAGGGGCTTTGAGAATCTGGAGTAGGAAAAAGAAGCCAATCCAGCAGGAGCTAAATGAGATTGAAGGAAAGATCAAGGAAATCCAACAAAGACCATTGTTGGATCAGGACCATGCACTTGAGGCAAATCTGGTAGAAAGATATGAACAAAATATGGTTAAACTAACAGACTTTTACATGCAGAGAGCCAAGAAGAATTGGATAAAGGATGGAGATAAGAACACCTCCTTCTTTCACAAGGCCATTGCAAAAAGAAGAAGAAGGAATAAAATTGTGTCAATCAAGGATGAAAACAATCTCCTACAATACATGCCTGACAAGATTGGTAATACCTTTGTTAAATATTTTAGAGAAATCTTTGCCTCCTCCAACCCTAACAATGGCAGGCCTTATTTATGTACCAGTGTACCAGAGCAAAGTAGCGACTACACCTACACTATACCAGACAAGAAGGAGCTCCTGGACACCCTCAAACAAATGAAAAGGAATGCCTCTCCTGGCCCTGATGGTTTCAATGTGGAATTCTACTTAGCAACTTGGGACTGGATAGGGCAAGACGTGTATGATCTGGTTGAATCATTCTTCAAGACAGGTATTCTCCCCTCCCACGTCAATGATACTCACATAGCTTTGATTCCTAAAAATCTTGTTCCTTTGGTACCAACAGACTACAGATCTATAAGCCTATGCAACGTCATATATAAACTCATCGCAAAGTCCCTAGCGAACAGACTCAAGCCCCATCTCCCTGATTATATCCATCCTACCCAACAAGCTTTCATAGAAGGGAGACGCGTAAGTAATAACATTATCATAGCTCAAGTGATCACTCACTCCTTTAACCTATCCTCCTGGAAAAGCAAAGCCTTTATGCTAAAAATAGATCTGGCCAAGGCTTTTGACAGAATGGAATGGAACTTTATTATTCGTGCTCTCGCACATAAAGGGCTGCATGGTCATTTCATCAATTTGATACATGCGTGTGTCTCTTCGCCGACATTCTCTGTCATCATTAATGGCCAGCCTTTTGCGAAGTTCAAAAGTAACAGGGGAATACGACAAAGATGTCCTCTCTCTCCGTACCTTTTTGTCCTAGCCATTAATGAATTATCTATTGAACTACAGGAAGCCATGACAAATCTTTCTATAAGTGGCATAACTTTTGGATCAAATTGCCCATCTATCCACTCTCTGCTTTTTGCAGATGATCTCCTTATTTGTGGAAAAGCGGATGTCAAGGAAGCCTCTACGATAAAAAAATGTTCTGGACTCCTTTTGTAAGCAATCTGGTCAAACTCCAAGCTGGCCTAAATCAGGCATTATCTTCAGTAAACTGGTGGATCAAGATACTGTTGAGGCTATTAAGAATATCTTCCCTGTTTCTGAAATGGACCCATCCTTCATCCATCTTGGGCATCCTCTGATCCTGCCAGTCAAAAATAGAACTGCAGCCTATAATTTTGTTATTGAGAAGTTCAGAAACAAACTCACAACCTACAAGGATGACCATCTATCTCATGCAGCTCGACTCACTCTTATTTAATCTGTGTTTGCCACTATTCCTGTCTACTACATGTCAAATATCATCTTTCCAAAAAGCTTCATTTCAGAACTCAATGCAATTGTCAGAACCTTCTGGTGGGCAGGGATCTCTCAAGACAAATCAAGCAAAGCTCTTTGTTTAAAAGCTTGGAAAGATGTGTGTGCCCCCAAAAAAGAAGGGGGTCTGGGCATTAGGAACTTCCAAGCTATCAACTATGGCCTGATCCTAACGGCTGCCTAGCGCATTGCCTCCAACCCTGATGATTTTCTCCATCAGGTTCTCAAAGCAAAATATTTCCCTAACTCCACAATCTGGTGTCCATCTCCTAATGCCCCAAAATCTGCATTTTGGTCCTCCATTCTGAAAGTTCTGCCTATCCTTAAAACACACTGTTGTTTCCAACTCACGCAGGGTAATACTGCTATATGGAACAATCCTTGGTGCAACCAATGGGAAAAAATATATGAATGCTTAATCATTCAGGATAAAAACTATATCTACCCTATGACAGTCAAAGATCTGTGGTGTGAAAATGGAAAAGCTTGGAATACACATCTTATTGAATCCCTTTTTCAGCAACCCTTAGCAGACCAAATAATGCAAACTGCTATTATCCCTGCTCAGGAAGAAGATCTTCTCTGTTGGAAACTTACACCAACAGGGAAATGCAATGCTAAGAGTGCATACTATGCCTGTTTACACTATCTACAGGAAAAAGGGGAACCTAAGCCAAGGCAAGCTCCTGCAGCCATAATTAACCTTCTGAACCAGATTTGGAAATCTAAGGAGATACTCCCTAGAGTACAAACTTTTGCTTGGAGGCTCCTACAAAAGGCAATCCCTACATGACAAAGAGCAGGGGAATATTCTAAGCATATAAGCAAGTTCTGTTGCATATGTGGCATGGAAGAAAGTGACATGCATATCTTCTTCACCTGTCACTTTGCGAAAGCAGCCTGGTTTCTTCCTCCATGGCATATAAGGATGGAGAATATCACTCAGAACAGCCAATCTCTGGCAGATGTCATTTTGTGCCTCCTAAACATGAATCACCCACATGTCTCCACCCACAATGTCTTTACATTCCTTTGGTGCCTATGGAAATCTAGAAATGCTTGCCTTTTTGGTAGAAATTCTGGAAAGCCCTACCAAATCATTATCAATTCCCAGGCTCTTTTAAATTCCATGCAACTTACGGGGATCACTAGCAATTTGGCTGGAGAGGTCGACTGTCAAAAAGGAAGTGGGAATAAAGTGAAGCACTTAGCACTGGAAAACCAAACTTCTCCAGAGGAAAGCAGTTATGGTGTTCACATCTATTCGGATGCAGCCTGGAAGAATGAAGATGAGAATAATGTATCATGCACTGGAATCACTGGAATCGGTATCTTTATTCAAGCAAAAGAAGGAAACGTCCCCTATCAGCTGAAAGTTCAGGCTTCCTCCTCATCCACTGCTATTTCAGTGCTCCAGGCAGAAGCCATGGCCTTGCTCTTAGCTATGCAAATTGCAGGTGCACTGGGAATAAAAGGGAATATCTTCTTTACTGATAATAAGCTCTTGGCTAAGGCTGTTAATAGCAACAAGATCGACACTGAGTTCATCCATTGGAACTCTAGGATCACACTAGCAAAAATTTTGAATGTCATTAGAGAATCTAAGGCTAGAGTGATCCATATTAGTAGAGACCTTAATCAGGAAGCCAACCAATGTGCTCATAAGGTACAAAGAAACTTTTCTTCTGTACCTATACTTAGATGCTCATCTGCAGATCACTCTCCTTTTTCCTGCCCAATCACCTCAATGTTTAAAAATAATACTTGGCAGGACTTTGTAATACATGATGTAATCTGTTGTTGAGCTTCAATGAAAATTTGGTGCCTCTGGCACCATCAGTTTCAAAAAAAACTATACTGTTACACTTTTCCACGTATATATGTTTGCTTACCAGCCTAGTACATGTATATATATGAGTATATACTAAAAGTTACTTAACTTGGTAGTTTTTCTTGTTTGCTGGACGTAATCTGTAGGACCCATGCGTTAATTAAATGAAGATAATTTTAAAAGAAAAATTAAATGAAGATAAACAATGTTTCCAGCCATCCAGTCATGATCAGCCATGATCAGCCGCATGCCAAGGATTGTAAACTAGCCGCCTTAATTTGGTGTTATGATTTATCCGGAATCCATAACCTTGTCATCTTCTTATCGCTTCCGCAGGAGTAAAACATAACGAAGGAAAAAGTACATGAAAGTGACACGCACATAAACTATAATATACTCCCTCCAACCAATATTAGTTGACTCAGTTTTGCTACATACATATACATCTAGAATAGATACTTAACTAGATTCATCTAAATCTAGACAAATTTGAGTCACTAATATGGGTCGGAGGAAATAGCATTTTCTTTGTCTTAAAATTATTTTTTCTATTTTATCTAGATTGTCATATATTAAACGTATTTTGATGTATAGATACATATAAATTTAGAGAAAACTGTGACAACTAATTTTGAATAGAGGGAGTAAAAACTAATATAGATTGTTAGTTGTCAAGAGAACGCTTCGGCAAAGTATTTTCTTGCGATATTTCAACATAACGTGTGAGGGGTCGCCGTGTCTCGGAGTGGAAAAAAGAACCGGTTCACCGGTCTAATAGAAAATGCAGATAGACGTTACTAGCAAAGATCGTACGGCCAAAAAACATGTTGCGACGTGCTAAGCTAGAAGAGGAGGTATCTCGACCACGATATTATCTTAACTTATGAATCTGTAATATATAAGTTGATGCGACACGGCCATCAAAGACAAAAGCAACTCCTTTTTCTCTAGAGACAAGATAAGCCAATCTATAGACTGTTGATTACAATCTTAGGGGATATGTATCAAACCTCACTTAATTGATATTGTTCTTAAGGCCCTTGTCTTTAATTTATTGTTTGCTAGGTGTAATCAGAGGGGGTCCCTCGTGTTTGAAATGAGGATAAGGAAGTTTTATCCATGCATCTGGATCAAACTGCTTAACAAAGAAGTGTACCAAATTTTCTTTTTTTTCGTACGAGATAGTTTACCAAATTAAGCGACCCCTCTCAACGACATATATATATACCAAGTGTCAAACCAGGTGGCTTTACATTACATGGTATCTTCGTATCGCTTTGATCAGGGAGCACCTTTATTACATTTCATCTCTGATGTTCATGCACCGGGGAAATTAAAGCTGATAAAGTAAAAAAGATACTACTAGAAAAACTGACACATATCCAGCTGATGATGAATGCGTATCCCCTTGCACACCCATATGGTGCGGTGGCGGGGACTACATCATTAGGTACCGTGTAGTCCTTGCAAGATGGTGCGGTGGCGGGGACTACAATTGTGGCTTGTAGCATTGCATGTTACATTCAAGATGGGTGTACTACCTTCAAATGATTCTACAAGCAACAGTACACACATGGGACAAATTTTGTACGAACTAGACATGGATTGGTTTATGAATTTTATTAGATGAGTCAAGAGTGGGTAAGCATGCACCTTTACAGGACCAGATGTGGGGTGTGGGAGAGAGGGGTCCGTGGTTCTCGCGTTTACTCTCTCAGTTTAGAAATATAAGATGTTCTAGTTTTATGAATTAAATGTATCTAGATGCTTTTTAGTGTATAGGCTCATAAAATTTTAGAGTGAACCTATATACTATAAGAGTCTAGATATATTCATTTCACAAAGATAAAATGTTTTATATTTTTTAATGGAGAGAGTAGAAGAGAAGGAGAGTGATCATTCGATGGATCTGCATAAGTGGCCAACACATGACATGCAGCTGCAGCTGCAGATCAACATACAGGTGGGCGATCACATGTCAGCTACTTATCATGTCTGCTTAAGACATAAAAAGCACCGATCAAGCTATCTCCTTTCGGAATTCATAAGAAGGACCGTGACACTTTAAGCAGATCGAGCGGTATTGGTTCATTCTCTTCTCTACATCTTCTATCATTCCTGCTCATTTTGTAAAAATCCTCGTGGATGTTCAACACGTCATAACATAAGTGCACCGTGAATAAGAAAAAATTTAAACTGATTATGTTGGAATAGTGAATAGTTATCCCACAATGGTTGACGAATTATTTTTGAAAGTTTTGTAACGAAGGAAGAGCAGAGAGAACGTGCAAGCCAGATATCATTGACTCCAGATGACAAATGAATGAGTATCACTATGTTTAGGGTGTGTTCGGTTTTAGAACCGCATTCCGACGTCGGATGATACTGACATGGTGGCTTTATACTAAAACTCAGACAAGGACATATATATACCCCCGGCGGCGCACGAGGGACCACATGGTGGGAGCACGCTGGTTAGGCTCGATCACTATGCTCCCAGCAAACTCCGGCCGCCGGAAAACTGCCGCCCGCTGCAGACTATTCCATCGCTTTCAGACCTTGGCTTTTCGTAGCTGGATTCGAAAAACTTAAGCCACCACCCAGGGTCAATGCGACCACCGGGATCCGCCGCCCTATCGCCGTTGGTAATTGGCTCTTGGTGATCAGCTAGCCGGGCTGCGGTCTAGATATTGTATTCGTTAGATGCCCATCGTATGAACAAACTAGTGGCTGAAACCGTCGTTCTTTCCTTGTCCACGATCAAAGATAACAAGCCGACGTACGTACGTGATTCTTATAGCAGCCAAAACCAAGATTAAAAGAAATCTAATAGGCGGATATGTACTAGTGGCAGACACTAACTATCGTTAGAGTTTAAGGTCAACCATATGGTAGCTGTCATGGCCTGCAATTAATCCAAGCCAGGATTGAATAAACCTTAAGGCCTCGTTCTTTTAATCCCAAGCAGGCATGGATAGGTCTGGATTGGGGCCTCATTCCAGCTATCCACCCCGACAAGGTAAATATTCCAGCCCAGCCAGTCCAGCATATGTCCTGGATAGCAACCCATCCAATCCCGTTCACTTTCTGCTGTCTAAGGCATGAAAAATTATCTCGCCACCTGACCTCTGGAATTTCCTGGCCAGGTTTTCTAACCCAATGAAACAGTTGATGCATGGATCATGCATGATAATTAATCCACAGATGGATTGGGTGAAGCATGAGATCAACCAAATCCCCACGGCGGGGTTCAGATCCATGCTTGGATTCATTCCCCGGCAACCGAGCGAGCCCTAATAAGTTTGGTGTTAAGGTCAACCCGTGCTAGTTGTCATCGGTTGTTCTTTGTCATGTCCTTGGGCATTATTTTAGCTGTATGTCCTAACGTATCTCGTTGGCGTGGACACGTAGAAGAACCGGAAGTCGCTTTTCCCAAGCAAGAACCGAGAGATGATGCACGAGGGTTGCATGCATGCATGTGGAGTGTGCCGGTGCACACACAAAGCATGGAATTGCTGTTAAGTTGTCGGCAAGGAAGCGGTGCGGGTGCCCTTTCTGACAATGTGTAACGTACTACATGAAACCAGTCGGCCTAGTATATGCCGACAGCTATCTGGCCGTCGGCATAAGACAAATCATCGATGTTTACTTCTAGGCCGACGGCTATTCTGGGCCATCGGTGTATACGCCGTCGGCGTAATGCTTGCGGGGCCAACATCGGCGAATGACGGCCGTTAGCTCTGGCGGTAGCTATGCCGACGGCATTGCTGTCGGTCTAGCCTGCCAAGTGTCGTCGCTCACATTCCTGGGAGGGCCTCCCGTATCCTAACGTCGTCCCACGTCGATCAGATATGCCGGTTGAACTATGCTTGTGCGCTTAAAATACTGATGAAGACGATGATATTCCCTACCCCAATCAAAATGAACTGCCTTGATCTTGGCATTCAAAATACGTTTAACATGAGCCTGGTACGCATAAAAGACTTTCTCAACATTAGACTTGTGTTTAAAAAAATATATCCAGCAAAAACGAGAATAGTCATCCACAAAGCTTACATAATACTTGTACCCCTAGAGAAAACACTGGTCGGCCCCAAACATCGGAGTGAATCAATTTAAGAGGTACGGTAGAAACACGAGAAGACAATGTGTAAGGTAAGTTATGACTTTTGCCATGTTGACAAGCATCATATACTAAAGAATTATTTTCTAAAGGAGAACACGAAAGCTCATTGGTTCTAACAATGTTTTGAACTACATTATTTGATGGATGACCAAGGAACACCGTAGACTAGCTTGAGTATTCGCAAGCCATCATCATCTGTTATCAGTATTTTTACGGATATGGATTGGGTAGGGTGTGTGGATGACAGATGGTCCACGAGTGAGTTTGCCGTTTTTGTTGGTCCAAACCTCATCGCTTGGAGTTCAAAGAAGCAACCCCACAGTCTCAAGATCTAGTACTGAGTCATGATATAAGGCATTGGCTAATGATGTTGCTGAATCTATATGGGTAGACTCTCTACTTAAGGAGCTTGGTGTGACTCGGCAGCGTACCCCATACCCCCATATTATGGTGTGATAATCTTGGGGTTACTTAGCTAACGGCGAATCTAGTCTTTCATGCTCGAACTAAGTACATTGAGATCGATTTTCATTTTGTGTGAGAACGAGTAGCAGCCGTTGAACTGGATGTCAGGTTCATCTCCACTCATGACCAGTTGGCTGATGTATTCACTAAACCAGCCACACGACAGATGTTACATAGATTTAAGTTCAATCTTAACCTTGTATGTAGCGGTTTAGATTGAGGGGGAGTGTTAGAGTTATACTCAGACTAACCCCATCTGTCGTGTATCACGTATACGCCTTATATATATATATATATATATATATATATATATATATATATATATATGTGTGTGTGTGTGTGTGTGTGTGTGTGTGTGTGTGTGTGTGTGTAATGAAGGGTTTCGCGGCATAGTAAATCAAAATTTTCTACGGATGCGAACAGAGGGAAAGCCAAGATCTAATCTAGGAGATGCAAACAACGAGAGAGATTGGATTAGATCTTCATACCCTTGAAGATTCGCACAGCGGAACGTTCGTCGGAACGTGGGTGATGTAGTCGTACTCGCTTCTCCTCCTCGCGATCCGATCCGATCTAGCACCACAAGTGGCGGTGCCTCCGTGAGATGCACACGTGCAGCACCTCGACGTCTCCTCCTTCCTCGGACCAGCAAGTATGGTGGAGAGACGGATTGGATCTACAACACGACGGCGTGGTGTATATGGTGGAGAATTTCTGCAGCAGGGCTTCGCCTACAAACAGTCGGGAGGGAGAGAGGAGGGCAGCAGGGCAGCTAGGGTTGGAGGGGAAGGTGTAGGGGTTGGTGCGCCCCCAGCCCTCTATATATAGAGGGGTGGGCGCATCCCTAGCCCCTCCCCCAAGCCAAGGCCGGCGGCCCCAAGGAGGAAGAGTGGGGGGCAAGGAAACCCCCCCTTCTAGAAGCTCTATCTAGAGTTTAAACCTCTCTTGGCCGGCTGGGCCCTATGGGGCCTTGTGCCCCTGGCCCAATGCGGCCAGGAACTCCCTCATAGGCCCATGCCCCCTCCCGGAAGGTGGGGCCATGTTGGTCCCCTTCCGGAAGGTTCTAGAAGCTTCCGGTACAATACCGATTAACCCGGAACAATTCCGAACTCCAAAAACTGCACTGCCTTATATGAATCTTATTCTCCGGACCACTCCGGAACCTCTCGTGATGTTCCGGATCCCATCCGAGACTTCGAACAAAAATTCATAAACCAATTATCCAATCTATCCTAGCGTCGAGACACGTTAAGTGTGTGACCCTGCGGGTTCGAGAATATGCAGACATGATCTTCTATCAATAATCAACAGCGGGGTCTGGAAACCCATATTGACTCCCACACATTCATCGATGATCATATCGGATGAACCACGATGACAGGATTCAATCAATCCCATATATATATTTCCTTCGTCTCGCGATATTTTACTTGCCCGAGATTCGATCGTCGGTACCGTCATACCTAGTTCAATCTCGTTCACAGCAAGTACTTTACTCGTTCCGTAATCTGATATCACTTTGTGATTAACTCCTTAACCACATGCTTGCAAGCGGTGTTGATATCGATTACCGAGTGGGCCCGAAGTATATCTCTCCGACTTGGGAGGGACAAATCCCATCTCGATACATACAACCCAACAGATACTTTCCGATCACCTGAGAGACACCTTTATGATCACCCTCTCATAGGATGACGTTTGATGACCTCAAAGCTTTCTTCCGATACCAGGGAGTTGTATTATCTCATGGTCTAAGGAATACAATATTTGACATAAGAAAAGCTTCACAAAGACGAACACGATGACACGATCTAATTGCTTCGCTTAGTTTGGGTCTGTCCATCATATCATTCTCCCAATGATGTGATCTCATTATTAATTGATAACTCATGTCCATGGTTAGGAAACCTTAACCATCATTAATCAATGAGCTAGTCCATAGAGGCGTACTAGGGACACGGTGTTGTTCACAAACTACACAAGTATTAAAGTTTCCGCTTAATACAATTCTAGCATGGAATATAAACATTATCATGAACAAGAATTATAATAATAACATCTTTATTTTTGCCTCTAGGGCATAATTCCAACATATAACTTGTATGTGGTCACGCCTATATAAGTGGAGCACGTGCGAGTTTTAGTCTCATGCACAAAACCCTAAAATCTCTTTTCTATCTCCGGTAACCTAGGCTACGTGTCGTGCTAGGCCAAGGGCCTTCTCTACACCGATGATGGCCGTTGAGGCCTGTCTGGACCTACGCTGACGGTCATTCTACGTCGATGGTGGACGTCGGCGCTGCCTGGCCTACGCCAACGACAAAGTTAGGCCGATGGCCGTGTCGCCCGGCTGCCCAGCCTAGCCACCTTCGCCGACGACCCTGACTTTTTGCCATCGACATAGAGCTAAGCCATCGGCGCCTTCCTTTTCTCCCGTAGTGGTGCCATTTGTGTGTCCACCAACTTGACTTTTTTGTGTGTGGTTGAACGGGGTTTCCCTACAAACCAATGGTCCCACTAATATTTTTTGTGTCAGCCAGCTAAGCTTCCTCGCAAAAAAAAGAAAAATAGAAAAAGAAGAAATGTTGTCACTACATCACGTCCCACGTTTAGAGTCACTCAAAAGTGTCTCTAATAGTCAAAATAGTGTCACAAACAATTTTTTAAGGCATTATAAAAACGTCCCAAAAAATTGTGTAGGTAAAAATCATTAGAGACAATTTTAAGAAATGACTCCAAATCCTAATCATTTGAGACACTTTAAAGAATGTCTCTAAAACTAACCATTTAACACACTCTCAACTGTGCTTCTAAAGCTAACATTTTGAGACACTCTCAAAAATGCCTCTAAAAGATAACTATTTGAGGCAATAGCTACTAGTGTCTCTAAAGCTAACCATTCGAGGCACTCTTAAGAATGCCTCTAAAAGATAACCATTTAAGACAATAGCTGCTAGTGCCTCTAAAGCTAACCATTGCACTATTGCTAGTACCTTTAAATGATAACCATTCGAGACAATATCAATAGTACCTCTATTTGAGGCAAAATGCATCTAATATGCAACATGCCTAAGCGTGGAGGAGCTCCAGTACCTCGCCTCCGTCGATAGAGACGAGCGCTGAGTGTCTGGGTGCTGACTCGTGGGGCGGCCCCATTCTTTCTTCCAATGGTGCACCAAGAAAAGCGAGAGGTGGGTCGGGAAGATAGGGGAACGCGGGCGACGGCGCCATTGCTAGGAACGCCAAGAAGGGGCGTGCAGGAGGGCGCGGCGGCGTCCATGACCTGGCCATGAGCAGGGACGCCACATCGCCGGCCAAGACCTCATCAACATGTCAGCAAGGGGGCGCGGCAGCGCTCGGCCTCGAGTAGAGGCACGGTAGCGGCGGTGGGATGGGTTAACGGAGGCGCTGGTGGTGGTCGGCTGGAGAAGATGGGACCGAGGATTGTTTTTTCTATTTCCTTAGATTTTTAGGTTTTTTAAGTGGGCCGACATGTAATTTCCATGTCAATAGTGCCACATCAACCGACAGGTGGGGCATGCCGTCCTAAACCGTGTCAATTCGCTCATAGCGCATCATTTGCTCAAATTGCAAAAACATGTGATGTAGAATGGTAGATTTTGGTAAATTGTGAAGTGGTACGATTTTGTAAATTTGTTTAATTTGGCAGTTTTATGCTATTAACTGGCTAGGCGAGACGCTAGGATTCCAAGCCATGATTAAGTACGTAAATCTTAAGGAGATGCCACTTTGCAGTTTATGTCTAGTAGTTAGGAATTAAAGTCATGGTGCTAGCTGTCTTAATGGTTCTTTGTCGTGCCCGTGGGTACTTTTTTAGGTGTCTTTCGCAGCGTATGTCGTTGCCGTACGTCGACGCGTAGAAGAACCGGAATCATAGGCGGACCTAGCCGTCCGTAAGCCCGGGCAGCCGTCCAGGCTTCCGGCTGGCCGACAAGCCTAATTTTACAGCAATTTGATCAAAAAACAGTGTCATTAGACTTAAATTACACTGTTTGCCCAGGCTTTGAATAATTCTTGG
Organism: Avena atlantica; assembly: GCA_910589765.1. NCBI lineage: Eukaryota > Viridiplantae > Streptophyta > Magnoliopsida > Poales > Poaceae > Avena > Avena atlantica. The sequence continues at coordinate 322,185,604 of OU342736.1, read as the reverse complement.
GTCCGCCACTGACCGGAATCTCTTTTGCATAGTACTAGACGTCTTCCGAGAATTTGTGCTTTTTATCCTTCGGGTTTTAGTTAACCACGTGTTTTTTTATTCAAAATCCCGCTTTTGCTATAAAAAATCCCGTTTTTGCTATTTATTGTTCCGCTTTTGCTACATGTAGCAAAAAACGGTTCAGTCCAGAAAATAGGAAAACAGACTAGGCCTCGCCGGAGATTTCGCCGGAGACCTCGCCGGCGACCGTGTAGCAAAAATGTTATGCTAATGTAGCAAACCCGATCTCACCGGAGACCTTGCCGGAGACTTTCGCAGAAGATCCTGTAGCAAAAACTTTACCCTGTTGTAGTAAAACCACAAACGTATGTAGCAAATAAAATTTCGTATTGTAGCAAATTCAACTTTGCCGAAGACCTCGCCGGAGATCTTATAGCAAAAACTATATACTATTATAGCAAAACGATAAACCTAATGTAGCAAAAAATTTATAGCAAAAATCTGACGCTACTCGTAGCACCGGTGGATGTCTCGTACAGTCGCACGTAGCAAACTCAAACATCCCTTGTAGCACCTATGCCTGTCGTATGTAGAAAATCCGATGATCGCTTGTAGCAAAGCATCAGACAGCTCGTAGCGAGGGCAAGGAGTAGCACAACCACCGACGCAGGGTAGCACCACTACCGGTGCCAGTAGCACATGTCGCCGCCGGTGCAACCACCGGAGATGGCATCGCCACCACCGGTACGGGCAGCATAGCTCGTCGACGGTGAGAGCTCGTGCCCATGGCTGCTCGCTACAAGGGTCCCGACGGCACGGCGGCGCTCGCTGCACGGTAGGCACAACAGGTATGGAGCACGGCGGCGCTCGCTGTAGAGTCCGCGGCAGCGCGGGCACTAGCTGCGCGCAGGGGTGAGGAGGCGCTTAATGCAGGCAGCGCAGGCGAGGGCGCGCGGCGCCCAGCGGTGCGGCGGCGCGAACGGCGCAGGGCATGGCTGCGCGCATGGGTGAGGAGGCGCGGTGGCTCGGCCCCTACAGCTGCGGGGCTGCGCGTGGCGTCGAGGATGAGGGACGGCGGCGGTTGCCACGAGGAGGCGCGTGCCGGGCTGAGCAACATAGATGGATCTGACGGGTCTTTTTCTCCAGGCAAGAAGGAGAGACGCACGCAGAGCAGCAATTCTAGCGTGCACGGTATCTACCGTGCATGCCCCACCTTCTCTCTCCTACCATTTTCTATACAGCTGTGTCAGCTCATTCTCTCACCTCTATTACTTTATGAATTTAGCTGTAAATCTTAAAACTTTTATAGCTCTTAAACTAAAAGTCTCATTTAAAAACGGTTTAAATATTTGGATTCCCGCGATAGAGAGTTTTATAACAAGACCAATATTGAATATATTTTGGCAATATTTGAAAATTGAATTATAAAACATAATAAATTTTTGAAAACCTTAATAAAACCTGGTAAAAATTATTTTTCAAACAATTTGTTTTAAACTTGATTCATCAAATTCTGAAAATAATTGACAATATTGTGTATCTACAATTTCATTGCGGTTTTCCAGAAAATTTAATTTTGCATGTATACATAGAGTTTCACTATGTTCCATAGAGTTTCATCATGTTTCATAATTCGAATTTTAAAAATTGTATGAATATTTTTAAAATTGGTCTTGTTTCAAAGTCCTTAGCATTTGAAACATAAATATGCAATTGGAATATAAATTAGACACTTGATTTAAAAGTTAAAGCATAAAATAAGATTTTAAGATCTTAGTGTATGAAAAAAGGACGGATGATTGAGAGGAGAGAGGACACATGTACTGTGAAAGGTGTGAAAAGGTGTCAGGAGATGTATTGTGGGAGACACCACTCAACGAAATGCAAATAAATACAACCGAAGCAAGCTGGCTCATTTTCTAATCGCAAACTGAATGGAGGGCTCAGACAAGCACGCTATGTCGCGTGCACGCTAGAAAAGCATTTTTGGAGACGCACGAGGCTTGCATGTGCAGTGGCGGTGCCGGTGCACACACAAAGCATGCCGCGTTGCCGTTTGGTTGTCGACAAGGAACCGGTGCCGATGCCCTTGTGTACATACTGTATCATTAATCTTTTTCTTGTGAGCCAGCCAAGCCCAAGCTATTGTCCCGCCGATCGAGCGAATCACTCTCTTTTTTTTTCCCGCATCATGCGCGCCAACCGACGACGCTTCATCACACGGCTTTGTCTGGATGATTCCCCGTGAGGCACGCCGCTTATTTCCATGCCAACCGGAAAAAAAAAAGAATATCACGAGGGCTGGATCGATGGCACACGGCGATCAGATCAATATAGCCAGGACGACGCGTACAGTCCGTGTATATATACCGATTCGCGCCAAAGCTGGAACCTATCTCAATCTTGCACTTTCTTCATCCACAAATAACTATATTAAAATATGTCTAGATATACTTAAATTTAGACAAACCTAATCAATTATTTCTAGACGTTCTAACCGACAAGTGCTTGTGGATAGTACTATCTTGGTCCCAAGGCTTAATGCATAACTTTTTCCAAAAATTAAACCGACTAAAGTTTGGCCAAGTTTATAGAGAAAAATATTAATACTTAAAATACGTAAATATCCTTTAGAATATCATGAAACATATTTTCACATTATATCTATATAATAAAATAGTTTGATAGTTTTCTTTAAAAATTTAGTCAAACTTTATATGACTTGACTTTAAAAAGTTATATGCCTTCAACCTCGGGATAAAGGGGGTAACTTTTTCAATCTAACACGGATCGGACTGTATAATCACAACATTGACCGAAACAATCAGGATGGAAGAAACTTGTGGACAGAATTACGAACTATGATTTCGTTCTAATAACCGGTCGCGTCAATATAAATGTTAGCCGTCAATCTTGAAGATCGCTACGCAGCCATCGACCAGACACGTGTGTTCTGTTTAGCCAGACTCATTTTTCTTTTAACAAGTATCCTCCGTCCTAAAATAGATGTCTTAGATTTATCAAAATTTAGATTAACCATTATACTAAATAGTGTATATATTTATCTAAAATTTGATATTCAAGACATCTATTTTAGAACGAAGGAAGTAATAATAGTACTACCTATCTTTGCTGGCCTCTCGTGATCGACTTAGCTAGGCAAGTGCAACTGTACATCGTGGCGTCAGTGACGGGTGGATCCGTGGATGCGGTGACTCGATCGGTACGTGGCGGCGGCTAGCTTGAACCACACACGTAGTGACGTAGTACCACCATACCAGTGCAACTGATAGCGTCAACTCGGTGCTTATTTTCTTCGTGCAATAATTAAGATTCATATGCAGAGATAAGTAATTTGGAGGTGATTGGAATTCTAAATAAATAAATAAAAGAGTTTTATTTAATGAGAGATTGCATTAAATTTGGTGGTGAGTGGAATTTTGAGTGGGTGGCTATTTATGTGAGTGGGAGATCCACCCACATGAATGTGAAAGAGGTGGGGACACCTCCATGGCTGCCACGCCATGGGAGGGGGCTGCCCCCCTCTCCCTATAAAAGACACCCCATTCCCTCCTCTCATTTTACACCTCCTCGCGAAGGATCTCTCTCCCCCTTTAAAATTTCTCCACGGTCTCGGATTAGTGAGATACATATTCTTGGTGGCTTTTTCTGGAAGGATTTGTTGCTTCCGCTGCTTCGCTGGAGCAAGGGCACGGAGGTTGTCGGGGTACCCTGATGTGTGTGCGATCACGGATGCACCACTGCTTTGCGGTGCTGGACGTGATGGTGCTGGACCGGCTGGACCAGATAGACTTCATCACGATCTTGAGATCGGCAAGTGTTCGACTACATCATCCACGAGTACAACCTCGTTAACGCTATACGGTCTTCGAGGGTATGTATTCTATGGATGTATATCCACTCGTTGCTTGTATCTAGTAGATAGATCTTGGTGTTTTGTTTCTATCGTAGGAAATTTTTTGTTTTCTATGCTGCGAACCCTTCAGTGGTATCAGAGCCGGATCTATGCGTAGATGCTTTGCACGGGTAGTACACATATGAGTATGTGGGCGATGATGATCATTTTATTGCTTCTTAGTTGTACTTTGGATATTGGTGGCATCGTGGGATGAAGCAGCCCGGACAAACTTTATATGTCTGATGTCTACGCACTTATATTCTTGTAGGCAGTTGTTGGGCCTCCAAGTGCAGAGGTTTATAGTACAACAACAAGTTTTCCTTAAATGGATTACCCACGGTTTATCAAACTCAGGGAGGAAGTGATCAAAGGTATTCTCTCTCAAGCAAGCCTGCAATCAAGATACAAGAAGTCTCTTGTGTCCCCAACACACCCAATACACTTGTCAGGTGTATAGGTGCACTAGTTCGTCGAAGAGATAGTGAAATACAGGTGGTAATGGTGCCAGAAAAGAGCTTCTGACTTGTTGTGGATGTGGGGTAACGGTGCCAGAAAAGAGTTGATGGCGTGGAGGAAAGGTAAAATCCAAAACCTCCCCGGCAAACGGAACAAAGATGAAAGCAAACAAACATGCAACAGATCTAGATGCAAATGGTGTCTCAATGTTTAGAAACAAGGCTTAGGGATCATACTTTCACTAGTGAACACTCTCTCATATAAATATCCTCTCTTCATGATACTACTCTTAACTACACTCCGGTTGGACACTCTAATCCAAGGTAGGGCTATAAAAATACACCTCAAAGTCTGCCTTCCCCAATCTAGATAACCCCACACTGTCACCTTGAGCGCTAGATGGTTCCAACAAACACCACAATTTTATAGAGACATCCAACTCCAAATATAACTCATAACAAATATTCAATCTAGCCAAAGTGCCACACACGGTATGCACGCTGTCACTTTCACACACGTGGGGAAAATCATAGATCTATTAAAGCACAAAGAGTATTTATGTACACTCAAACCTAAGTGCCACCATGGCATGCACGCTGTCACTTTCACACACGTGGGGAGAGCAGAGATCTAATGAAGCACTTGAGTAGCAAGGTAGATTTACTTGATTACAAAGTGAAGAGAATATGCCCTGAGAGGCAATAATAAAGTGTTTATTATGTGTATTCCAAGTATATGATAGATGTTTATTTTGCATACTATAATTGTATTAATACGGAAACATTAATACATGTGTGTTTAATAAACAAACAGAAAGTTCCTAGTTATGCCTCTCTCATAAACTAGCTCGTTGATTAACAAGATGATCAAGGTTTCCTGATCATGGACATTAGATGTTGTTAATAACGGGATCACAACATTAGTGTAATGGTGTGATGAACATTCATCCGAAGTATAGCATTTACGATCAAAGTCATTGAGTTTATATTGCTATAACAACTTACGAAGTGATCCTAATCCTTAGACCATGAGATCATGTCAATCACTAACACCGGAAGAGTTTCTTGATAACATCAAACGTCACACCGTAACAGGGTGATTATAAAGATGGATTCAAAACTAATAAAGTGTTATGTTGAGGCTCGTGGATCGAGAGTGTAATTTGTTCATCCCGATGACGGATAGATATACTCTGGGCCCTCTCGGTGATATCACATTGATTAGCTTGCAAGCAAGTGATTTGATCACTAGAATGTTATATCACGGGAACGAGAAAAGAGTGCATGTCGGTAACGAGATCAAATTAGGTATGGAGATACCGATGATCGAATCTCGGACATGTAATATATCGTGAAACAAAGGGATTAAGGTACTAGCGTAAAAAGGTTCCGACGATCACTAGAAAGTCATCGTTGAATGTGTGGGAGTCAGTATGGGTAACCAGATCCCGCTTCTGATTATTGATCCGAGAGGGGTCTCGATCATGTCCGCATTATTCACGAACCGTAGGGTGGCACACTTAAGAGACACCGACATCCAATTGGAGCAAAAGTTTCATGCCGAAAGAATGAACAAGCGCAGGAATTTATTTCACTAGATACCGAAACAGGTTTTCGGGTGAAATTGCATAAAGTGGTTATGCATGTGAAATGGAATTCTAGCAAGGGATTATTTGTGAATGTTTGTCATTAAAGTAATTGACAAAATTCTGAATAAAATAAAAGAGTTTTATTGAATGAGAGTTTGCATTAATTTGGTGGAAATTTAATGGGAATTTGAGTGGACTTTTGAGTGGAGGAAATTTAAAGGAGATTTGTGAGTGGAGTGTCCACCCACATGAAGAGGGGAGGGCAAGGGGTCAGCCCCATGCGCCGGACACCCCCTTGGGGTTCCCCCCTCCTCCTATAAAAGGAGCTCCCCTCCTCACTTGTCTCTCACACCTCCTCGTGAAGGATCTCTCTCCCCCTCTAGAATTTATCCCCCATGGTCTCGGACTAGCGAGATACATGTTCCCGGTGGCTATTCGGTAAGAAAGAGTTGTGCTTCCGCTGCATCGCTGGAGCGAGGAGGCGGAGGTTGATCGGTGCCTCGAACGTGTGTGTGAGCACGGATGCGCTACTGATTTGCGGCGCTAGGACTTCCTCTCGATCTTGAGATCGGCAAGAGATCGTCTACATCAACCACGAGTTGAACTCATTAAGCTTTGTCGGTTGTAACTACCTCGGTGAATTACGCTCCTAGTTACAAGCCTGGATGAGCGGAAATGGTTGAAATAGTACGGTGGGGCCCAAATGCCACTCACAGGTAGACCTTTCGGCCGTCCCAACCATTTCCAAACATCGGGACAAGAACGGGCAGCGTAATCGGCAGGCGAAGGGATCAACTACATACACAAATGGGTATGTATGCAAGCCACCATACAACAGTACATCAGAGCCATTCCATCTAAAAGAAATAGAAATATTGCAACGCCATACGGCAAGATCCAAATGTCCTAGATAGATATAATAGTTTAGGATATCTCCTCATACATCAAACATCAGAGTATCAGGCGGAAGCGGAAAACAAGATCCGAGTACGGATAAGAAGCAAATTGGCATAAGATGCCCCATAAATAAACACGTACCGCCCACAGATCTCACGGATCCCCGTTCCCGGAATCTCTACACCGAATGATCGTTGCCCATATCGTCCGTCTCCTCCACCCAGTATCCATCTTGTGAGTGTACCTGTTCATCTGAATCAAATAATTTATCGTGTGAGACCCTAGGGGTACTCAGCAAGTCTTTATGCCTCTAAAGGGGGACACAACCTGGGGTGACGCAATTGCAGCAAAAGATAAACCCTAACGATTCTATAGATACTCGCTAACCATCCGCCTAACCAAAGATAGACGGATGTCCGTGAATTAATAACAACAATTATAACAGTAATATTAACAGATCCATCCTCCTCCTCGCTTACCAACGAGGAAGCGGACGAACAACCCCCCATCCATTGGCAGTTTTATTATCCATTCCATGAGTATTGCACTATTTACTAGTCAGTTACTTAGTCAAATTAAAAGCGGTACTTTAGTTATACTTGTCTATGATCAAGAAACTGTGCTCCAAGTCGTCCATAACCGCGGACACGGCTTTCAGAAAGTTTTACCCTGCAGGGGTGCACAAATAGCAACACACACTCGATCAACCTCGGAAAAACCAAATCAAAACCCAACGAGGCATTCACGACAAAGCAATCACCAGATTCAGAAATATTTCAGGGGGCCACCCCATTAAGCTACCCACAACGAAGTTAGCTGACTCCGAGACGGACTCAAGGTTTGCGTCAGTGGCTGTAAACGACTAGGAACCCAAAAATGTGACTGGGCTTGTCGATACCGCGAAAACACTCCGCTTCCCTAAACAGTACAGGTGCAGTACCTCGCACAATTTAAATAAAGCAGTAAGGCATGGCATAAGTACAGGATAGTAAATAAAACCTCAAACTAGTTTGTGGCCCCAAGAAATAAGAATGAATCAAGCTCTGGCTCAGGGGGGTCCCATAATCCTCCCGGATGTGGATAGCGCGAATATTCAAGGAACAGGAATCAAGTACTCGGGGTCCTACAGGACACAAGTGAGCATGAAAAACCAAATAGCAGATATTGCTCACCGGTGCCACTTTCATTAGTTATCCCATTACTACTCAGATTAAGTTTTTTAGGTACCTCGTTATCCATCAGACACTCACATACCCTACACATGCTGTTCTACGACTCGCATGGCTCAAGCAACTCCTGTAGTAATGGCTCATGGGATGGAGGAACAAGCTTCGGTGGGGTTTAAAAGTAAATGCTATGCAATACTTGGGATTCAATTTAATGCAATCGCGACTCAATGATGCAAGAATAATAAAGAGGCAATAAGTACTATATGTATGCAAGCATGTGGTAGTGCTTGCCTGGCAGCTCAGTTGAAGCGAGAGAAGGATCTGGGTAGTGCTCCTGGGTTTCTTGATATATCCCCTGCTCAGCGTCTATTCGAAGAAGAACCAAACAAACAAGGGCCAACATAAATAAAGGGCACAAGCATAAGAATAAAATGCGACAAGAAAACAATCATGCCATGATGAATGATGCACAATTTGCATGGCAATAAAGTAGCATGGCATGGGTAAGGTGAGTAAACACTAATAAGCACTTTGTTAAATTATTTAGACATGTTTACTCCCATTAAAAGTTCTGGTTTTGCAATATTTATGTGATGCATGCTTCAATTCAGATCATGGAATGCATAAACAGAAAGGTCTCGTCGAGCTAATCATTTTAGACATATCATTTGTCAGATTTGGAGTTATAAAACAAAAGTTATTAATTAATTAAGGAAAATGGCATTTTGTTTTAATTTTAGACAACTTGAAATTTAAAGTGTTCAAACATTATTTTGAAGGCCATATTTGAAAACCTCACATTTTTCTGATTTGAAAACATATATTATTTGTATTATTTGGAATTATGAATTTAAATTTATTTTAAAGTCAAAATTAGTCAAATGGAGTCAAAGTCAAAGGTTTGACTATTTTAAATCAATTCTAAAAATATTTGATTACAGATTTGAATTGACATTCAGAAACAAAACATATTTCATATAGAGTTTGATTTCAAATTCCAAACCATTTGAAAGTTATGAATTAGTTTATATTTAAACAGATTTGAAATTTGAATTTGAATTAATTTGGGAAAGTTTGAATTTAAAAAAGATAACAGAAATCCTTTTATTACTCAGGCAAACCTAGCCCTAGACACAGACAGGTGGGCCACATGCTGACTGGGTGACACAGTGGCAGAACAGGTTTCTGTCACCGCGAGTTGAGCTAGACCGAGAGGATGACAGGTGGGCCAGGGGCAGAGCAGGGCCACGCACGCGCGCGGCCAGCCGGTGGGCGACACGTGGGTGATCCAGGGGAGTGCGGGTTGAGGAGTTCAGATATGCGGGGGCTCCTCTGCAAAACTGACGGGGTGGTTGGCAGGTGGGGCTCTGCGGACTATGGTTTGAGGCAGGAAAAAGGCCAGGGTTGTCTTTGCAAAACGACGGCGGCTGCTGCAGCGCGCTGACGAACGCGGCTCGGACGGCGGCGGATCTGGCCGGAGTTTGGACGACGATGGCGACGCCTACGCTGGACCAAACGCGCCGCCACAAAAACGAAACAAGGAGAGGGATCCACGGGCTACCACTTTCGTTCAGAGAGCTAGCACGGAAGAGGGCTACAGCGCGCGGGGCACGACGAGAAACAGAGGGCAGAACGTTGCTGCAGACGCGACTGACGCGCACGCTGGCGGTGACTGCGGCGGCGCGCGTGCACGCGGGGTGCTCGACGCAGGGCGGCGGCGCTACGATGCAAGAGAGGGAAGGGGTCCATGTCTAGGAGCTCGAGGTGCTCACCAGGAACTCGTCGGTGTGGTCGGAGGAGCTCGGGACGCAGGGGATCGGCGATGATGCAGACGGCCGGTGTGCTCCTGGTGCTCACGGACACGGCGGCGGCGAGGCTTCTCCGGCGAGGTCCAGCAGCTCCCAGCGGTTCTAGACGTCGAAGAGGAAGCAGAGGAAGCTCCTAGCGTTCCTTGGACAGCTTGGCGCGCTCCAGATCGACTAGAGGAGGATGTGGCATTGGCTAGAGTTTTGGGGGCATGGTTGTGAGCTTGCAAGCCTGGGGGAGGAAGAAGGGAGGAAGAGGAGGAAGAGGAGGACCTGGGAGCCTCCTGGATAGGATCTGGGGTGGTGGTAGATGAGGGAGGAGGGGAGAGCACATGGGGGTCACCTTTATGCAAAGAGAGAAGGAGGTGGCTCGGGTTAGAGCTAGGGTTAGCTAGGGAGGGACTCGGGTTAGGGTTTGGGGTGGTGGCAGCCAGGTGGGTCCAGGGTGGTCAGGTGTGGTCTGCAGGGCAGTGAGAGGAGGGAGACCGAGAGAGAGAGGGTGGGAACTAGGGTTAGCTAGAGGGGGCTCGAGTTAGGGTTTGAGAGGAACTAGGGTAGATCATGGGTGGGATGAGAGAGAGATGAGGCCTAGGATTAGAGAGGGACATTAGGTGGAGTGGTCTTCCTTTTGTCAAGATCAAGCAAGAACATGCCAAGCTCAAACAAGATCTAGACAAGAAAAAGAGAGGGTGAGATGAAAGGTGGTGAGGTATGGATGGAGATGGAAGGAGAGGAAGGTGGGGAAAAGTGAGAGAGAGATGAGATGCGAGATGATCCACTCAAGAATTCAAATAAAAGCCAAAGACTTAAAGGTGGTGGTTCTTGCATGGCCCATGCAAGATAATAAATGCCAGGTATCATCCTTGTGAAAACAAAATAATAAACATGGCATTATTCCTATGCATCACCCCAAAATGTGGAGTATAGCCCAAGCAAAAGAAATTAAAAGGATGTCCCATGTGAAGTAGATGGAGATGACCATATTTGAATAAAATGGGACATGCTAGTGTGTAGGTGCCACTAGATATTTTATAGTCCCAAAATATCCCAACATGAGCATGAATCCATGATAATCCATATGAAAGCTAGGAAAAAGGAGCACTACTCATAATGCATGCAAAGGTGGCTCCACATATCAATAAGGTGAAAACCACCTGATGCTAAGATGAGAGCATGAGGAAATAGAATTGGATCCATCCCAACCCACATGAGCTAGAGGTAAAACCAAATAAGTTGCAATGCTCATATATGGTGGAATGGTGGAATGATGGGGTGATGACAAGAAAGGTGGTGGAGTCAATAAAAGATATGCCCCCAACTCATCTTGGGCATTTACACAATATATCAAGAACCAAATACAATATCAAGAGGCAAATACAATTTACAATGCATATGAGAGAAGAACCAAATCAAAAGGGTTTTATATGATGCTCAAATGCAAGGTGGCATGATGACATGAGCATGATATAATGATGATGCAACAATTGTATATATGAAGTAGCCATTATATTACTAGACAAAGTAGCATTACAATTGTTAGACAAATGGGATGCTACAATTCTCCCCCACTAAACAGGAATCTCGCCCCGAGATTCTAGGAAGAAGAAGAAGACTCAAAGAGGGTAGGATAGTTGGCACGGAGCTCATCTTCACGCTCCCAAGTGGCTTCATCAACGGAATGGTGCGACCACTGCACCTTACAGAACTTGATGGACTTGTTGCGAGTCCTTCTTTCTGCGATCTCAAGGATTTTTGTGGGGTGTTCTTGATAAGACAGGTCTTCTTGGAGATTGATTAGCTCATGATCCACGGTCCTGCCGGGATCTTTGAAGCACTTCTTGAGTTGAGAGATGTGGAAAACATGATGGACCTTGAGTTTTTCCGGGAGCTCAAGAGCATAAGCAACTTCTCCTCTTCTTCCACGAATTTTGAAAGGACCGATGTATCTAGGAGCCAGCTTTCCTTTGATACCAAAACGGTGCGTGCCTTTCATGGGAGTGACACGAAGGTAAACGAGATCACCAGGGACGTACACCATGTCCGTGTGCTTTCTGTCATAATTGCTCTTCTGGCGACTTTGAGCAATCTTCAGATTTTCAAGAATGATGTGCACCTTCTCCTCCGCTTGAGTTACAATGTCAGGGCCAAACCATATTCTTTCTCTTGCACCCGACCAACCAATCGGAGTTCTGCATTTGCGGCCATAGAGAGCCTCAAATGGTGCCATCTTCAGACTTTTCTGGAAGCTGTTGTTGTAAGAGAATTCAGCATAAGGAAGACATTCTTCCCACTTCATGCCAAAAGAGATGACGCAAGCACGAAGCATATCCTCCAGAATCTGATTGATCCTTTCAACTTGTCCTTGCGACTGAGGGTGGTAAGCTGTGCTGAAGTTCAATTTTGTTCCCAAAGCATTTTGGAAACTTTCCCAGAACTTGGAAGTGAAGATGCTCCCATGGTCTGAACTGATCTCAAGCGGAACCCCATACAGAGAGACAATTCTGTTGATATAGAGCTCAGCCAACTGAATTCCAGAAATTGTTTCCTTGATGGGGAAGAAGTGAGCCACTTTAGAAAGCCTGTCAATGACAACAAAGATTGCATTGTTGCCCTTCTGCGGATATACATCCGCCCGTTGTTTGTATCTAGTAGATAGATCTTGGTACATAGTTCCCATCGTAGGAATTTTTTTGTTTTCTATGCCGCGAACCCTACAGTGGTTCGTGCTCTGGAGACCGGGCTCGGGGACAGTGAGCGATCCGAGACATCGGGCATGTGCGAAGGATTTTTTTGGGTAAAAGCTCAGTTTCGACACCAACAGCGGCGATTGCTGTGGTGTCGTGACCCTCTTGGGGACAGTGTTGTGGTTACCATCGTTCTGCTAGGGCTCTAGGTGAAAACTCTTGGCCTTGCAGTCTCGACGATGGCGGCGCGTGCGCTGTTACATTTGGGGGCGTCGACATGGAGTCCCAATCTTCCTCGGTCTCGTTTCAATGGAGTCTCAATCTTCCTCGGTCTCGTTTCAATTGTTTCAGTGGTAAGTCTTGGTTTTTCCTGTTATTTTTTGTTACCTTTGATCTGCTGTGTACGAGGTTCTCCTCATCACGTTATATTGGTTTGGCTATGGCTTTATGTATAAAGCGGGACGAAAGAATGTTTCAATGACTTATCTATAGAAAAGAGGATAGTAATCGAGTGAGTTTTCTCGCTTTAAAACTCCTTAAAATATCCCGGTTGCGAGAAAACCATCCCTCGCCAATTCACACCATGCACTGATAGAGCACATGGCTGGTGCTCTTTTGAAGCTTTTGTCTTCGGCACATCACTCCAATCAGCAACACAACATGTTCAGTCCAAAAAGATAACTTATCGATCGAATGCAGTTTTTCTACCCATATGTGTGTGTCACTGGTTTATCCTAAGGTCAGCATCGTTCCAAGATTTGTGTGTGCAACTTTACATAAACAACCTGTACATTGTACAACTTCTCACCCTTAAGGAACCAAAGTGCACAGGTACACTTCGTTTTTTCCATCATGGTCTATCTCTCTTTGTCCATCCACTTCCTCCTCGACTGCGTCTGCGCCGCCTATGCCGTATTTTCCTTCTCCAACTTCTCTCACCTGCTTCGCCACCACGTGTAACACCCTCAGAATCGACCCTATGCAAGTTTTAGCGAAACCCGCCAAACCCGCATAGAAACGATTCAAAGGTGCCCACCAGGCACTTTCGTGCGGGTGGAAAACAAAGTAATAACATTACACAACAGTCCTCGATGGGACCCACAGAACAGATATATATACAACAGCGACTCCATGAGTCAAGAATACAGATATATTATACGAAGATCCAAATCACCTTGAAAATGATAGAGCGTCCGACTACGGACAAGATGCAAATGGGGCTAAGAGCCCTGAAGAATAACCAATGGCGTCCATAACCCTGCTAACGACGCCGATCTCAAAACCTGCTTAAACAAAAGGGGTGCCGACAAAGGGCAAAGGAAAAAGAGGAGCGTCAGTACTGAGGCCAGTACACGACGAGACTAGAATTCGGCGGTCCTCGCCTACATAGGTATGGTGGACTGAAGCGGCAGCGGCAGCATATGCACTAAACCACCTATAGAGACTCGATACAACTGGCGGCTATCAGAGAGGGGTAAGGAAGACCTATTCGGATCCAACCTGATACTATCATCAAACAAACCCATCCTGGCGTTTCCCCCTCGAGACCAACGAGGAAGTCAACCGAGGAACTCACACAGTTGGCAGTTTTATTTATTCAGTTATCATTGCAGCAATTACTAGTCAGGTATAGATAATCATCCTGACAAAATAAACAGTGGGCCGTTTTAGTTAACCATTCCGTTATAGTTGCAACACTTACTAGTCAAATACAATTAGCATGAGATAACCCAAAACCCAGCAGTTGTTGGTACTTTTATTTAGCCATTCCGTTGTAGTGAAGCTGATTACTAGTCATATCGGAAACAAGTCAAATTATAACAGTAAACTTTAGTTATAGTTGTCTATGATCAAGCACTGTGCTCCAAGTCGTCCATAACCGCGGACACGGCTTCTCGAAAAGATTTAACCCTGCAGGGGTGCACCAAAGTATCCACAAGCACTTCGACCCTTTTTGCCAGATCAGTTAACATACACCCATCGGTATGTCGGCGGGGCCTAAGTCACGACGTTCCCAGACCCAAAGCAAGCACGGGGGGCCACCCCACTAAGTACACCCGCAACGAAGTCGGCCGGTCTCCGAGACGGACTTAGGGTTTGCGACAGTGGCTGTAAACGACAGCAAATCCCCAAACGGGGACTGTCGATACCGCGAAAACACTCCGCTTCCAAAACAGTACAGCGTGCTCCTCACACAATCGTAAATAAAGCAGTAAAACATGGCATAGGTACAGGATAGTAAATAAAACCTCAAACTAGTTGTGGCCCCCGGTACAATACTTTGAAATCAGGTACTAATCAATGGGGGGCCCATATCTCCCCACCTGTGGTTAGCGCGCTCGATCTCGGAACAGGTGTCAAGAACTCGCGGTCCTACGGGACACAAGTGGGCGGTCGGAAACCAGATATTATCTATCACCCACCGGTGCCTCTGCTTACCTACTTCAATTTTAGTTGTTAAACGGTAATTAAAGTGAACAATAATTAAAGCCATGATCATCTCCAACATCAACATGCGGCAATTACTCTAACAACTGTGGCACTTGACGACACGCAACAGCTCTTGAGCAAGCGACTACGACGCGCAAGTCCAACTATCTACCAAATATCAGGTAATGCGATGTGTCAAAGGCAATATAAGGCTGCAAGGGATATCACGGGTACGAAAACTAGAGCATCGCAACACAGGTAGCAATAGATCAACAGGAGGGAGTAAATACTATAAAAGTAAGATAGGTAGAAAGGGGGAGATGCTCGCCTGGAAACATTGTCGAAAGTTCATCCGAAGAACGGGGCGAAGCTCACATCAACTCAACGGCCTTATCCGCGAAGAAGCAAAACGCTAGAATAAACACCGGATGCAATATTTTAATACAACGACAGAAGATCGGCATGATGCATGTATGATGCATGTCACGACAAAGGTACGATGCAATTAGGCAAGATTAAGCGGAACCGGGGTTCCGACAATATTTAGGTGGTTCACGTTGTTTAGCTAACCCGCAATTTAAATGTTGTTTCACAAGGCAGAATATATCACCGGTTCGCTACACAAGTTTAAATGAGGCCGATATGAGACTAGATTTGCCCGCATATGGGCCCCATATTTAATTATTAGGTGAATCGGCATAAGGCCCCCAAACCACACAAATATGCATGCGAGATGAACAATTAATATGCAACAAGTTGTTATTTCATTTATAAAATAGGGCTCGAGGAGAGGGGTCACACATTAGGGTTCGGCAGATCTTGGTTTCCGGGGTTCGGGGTTCGACAGGGTCCGGGGTCCAGGGTTCGACGGGTTCGGTCTCGGCGGAAGCGTTCTCGGATTACTGGGTAGATCTTGTCGCTTCCGGGAAGCAGGACTTGGCGTTCCGCGGCGAAGATCTTGGCGTGCCGAGGGTTCGGGTGCGGTTCTCGGCGAACTGGTCGGTTCCCTGTCGGAGGTCTCGGTGCTTTGGATCGGTCTTCGGTTCGGGGACTCAGGGTCTTGGGGTTCGCGTCCGTGTGGCGATCTTGTCGTTCCGTGTAGGCGTTCTCGAGGTCGATGGCGAACTTGTCCGGTACCGGGGTTTTCGGAGATCTTGGCGCGGCTCCGGGTACGGGATCGAGGCTTGGATCCGGGCCTTGGTGTCCATGAAGGGGACCTCTGCATCCGTGATGTAGATCTTGTCGGTCCCACCGCGAAGGCCTCGGGTTTTGGCTTCGGTTGCCGATGATGGTCTTGGATAGTCGCCACATAGTCGTCAAGTATCGTCTTGGTGTCCATCGGGTTCATCTTCCTGCATCGACGTCAGCGATGGGCGGCCAGAGCACAGGTGGGCGGAGGCTCGAGGGCGTCCGGCGACAGGGCGAGCTCCCTGGGACTCGCCGGCCGGGAGGACGATGACGGCGGGTGGCTCGGCAGGAGGTGCAGAGGGGCAGCGCAGGGCGGAGCCGCGGACGGCGGACGGCGGGGCCAAGCTCGGGGCGGCTCGCCGGAGGGCTCGGGGTCGGGGAAAGGGCGCTTGGGCGACTTCGTCGGAGGTGCGGGGCCCGGCGGCGCGGGGCCGCCGACGAGGCGAGGCGGCGGAGATCGGGGACGGGCCGGGCGAGCAGCGGCGGCGTCGGGAGGAGGTCGACGGGCGGCCAGGCGAGGGGACGCGGGCTCACGGGGGCGGTCGGAGCACGCGGGCCCGCTGGCGAGCTCGGCGGCGGAGCTAGAGGAGGCCGGCGACGAGCGGCGAGCGGAGGCACCGAGGGCGGAGATCGGCGGCGCGCTTGGAGGCGGTGGAGGCGAGGCCGGCAAGGGAGGAGGCCGGCGAGGAGGACTGGTGGCGGGGAGGGCTTGCGCCGGCGACGGCGGCTCGAGGCCAGGCGGCGGGGCAAAGGGCGAGGTCGGGCGGCGCGGGGTGGCTCCTGGCCGGCGGCGCGCTGCTGCCAAAGGGGAGGAAGGAGGCGGTGACGCTGGGCGGCGGCAGGCGCTGGCGAGCGCGGAGGCGAGAGGGCGAGAGGGGGGTCGCCGGGCGGTGGCGGGCGCCGGAGAGGACGCAGAGGAGGGGTGGGGGTGAGGCGCGGCGGCGCGGCCGGGGAGACGAGCGGGGAAGGCGGAGCGACGGGCGGCTGGCGACCAGAGGGAGGAGGGGGCCGGCGGGGACGCACGCGGCGGGCGGCGCCGGAGAGGAGAGGGAGGGGGAGGTGCGGGTCGGCGGCAAGAGAGAAGCAGGGAAGGGAGGAGCACGCGGGGGAACGAGGCGGGGGTCGGGGAGGGAGGAGACGCGTGGGAGAGAGAGAGAGGGGTGGGCCAGGGGAAGTGGGGTCGGGGCCACGGGGCAGGGTCGGCTGGGGTTGGTGGGGTGAGTGGGGGAGGTTGGGGGTGATGTGGCAGAAGGTGGTTGGTGGGGATTTGGGGAGGGGCGACGTGGGCGGCGTGGGACTGGTCCAGGTGAGGTGGCCGGAGGGTGTGGGTAGATAGGTTGGTAGAAAAAGGGTTTGGGGTGGACCGTTTAAATTCCTGGGGGTGGTCGTTCGGGTCTAATCGGCCCGTTCGACTGCCCCCACTAAAATAATATAATATTTTATTTGTTTAAAATGCACCGTTTGCAAACCGATAGCAGACAAACAAAATAATCCGGAGACCCGGGGTTTGCGTTATAATTAAGATGGGGCGTTTTAGAAAACAAAAACAGGCTTTGCGAAAATAGTTTTAGGCAAACGATGCATGATGATGACGATGCAATGCGCAAAATCAACGCGATTTTCTAGTAGTGGTTTTGCGGGATGCCACACCACGGTGGCCGGGGGTCTTGACGCCAACAAGACCACGCTCAAGCACGTCGCCTCCCGGACATCTCCCCACGACAACGATGTCCATCCCGACAGATACAGAGCATTCCCATCTCATTCCCCGTCCTCCCCAGGTCGCCGGATGTGAACGAGGGTTGTCGCTAGGAAGGAGGGGTTGGTGACGGGATGAGAGGGGCGAGCGGCCGATAATCATCATTTTTCGATTCTGATTTGCTACCCTCTTTCCTTATCTTGATTTAGTTCGGTTCTTCCCTTTTCCCCAAATCCAAGCTCCATATTACGTCTTGATTTGCTTTCATGTTTGAAGATCTGATTTGCTTCCACATTCTATCGATGATACTCCCTCTGTTTCAAAATATAAGATGTTTTAGGTTTATAAAGAAAATGAATCTAGACTTCTTTTATGTGTAGATTCATTTCAAAGTTGAGTAAACCTACCTACTAAAACAAGTCTAGATTCATTTTCTTCACAAACCTAAAACATCTTATATTTTAAAACGGAGGGAGTACATGATGGATTTGATGATGGTATTCCTAATGATCCTGGGGTACTAATTCTAGAAATAAATAAATTTAGGCAGCAGTTGAAGGTTTTGTATACAAAACGGTAGGGACCGTGGCATGAGAAATCGTTTTAGTAGGGGGAGTTCTCTGTAAAATAAAGACACAAATCTCCATGCGAGTAAGACTATTGGACGTCATGTGATAAGACCGTGACGCCCTCGTGTGAGGACAAAGCTTCTAGAAGCAGAGCCTGCACTTCCACGTCGCATGATGATCCAGAAGATGGCCTGCACTTCACCTCTTCTACTGTTTATTTGGCCCGCGTTGTTAGAGCATCTTTAATCTGAAATCCGGACCAAATTTTGGCCGGACGAAACTCGTTTACGGCCGTGAGTTCACGTGTTTGGCTAAAATTTAATAAATTTAGCAAACTTTAGGCGAACTTTGGCGAATATAAGCGATTTTGGGCGAATATGGGCGAACTTTAGGCGAATATGGTTGATATAAACGAACTTTGGGTGAATATCGTCGATATGGACGAACTTTGGTCGAATATAAGCGAATATGAACGAATATAAACGGTCTTGGCCGAATATGGACGAACTTTGGGCGAATATGGTCGATATGGACGAACATTGGACGAATATGGGCGAACTTTGGGTGATACAGACAAACTTTGGGCGAATATGGGCGAATTTTGGGCGAATATGGTCGATATGGACGAACTTTAGGCGAATATGGCGATATGGATGAACTTTGGGCGAACATGGACGAACTTTGGGCAAATATGGGCTAATATGGACGAACTTTCGGCGAATATGGTCGAATATGGGGGAACTTTGAGCGAATATGGGCGAACTTTGAATGAATATGGACGAATATATGCTGACTGACGGGTCCACTCGCCGAATTCGCTTCGTCCGGCGTTCCCAGGGCGTTCGGCCTGGGAAGCCCGGACCAAAGTTCGACCATATCCGGACGAAAACAGGTTTCTGGATACGCGACTTGGCTGATTTTCGCGTCCGGATCTAAATTCGGCGTCCGGATAGACGTCATGGGTAGCCGAGTAGAGATGCTCTTATCCTCGCCTATCCGATCCAAAAAAAACGCTAATTTTTTTTAACTAACCCCCAAACACTTTTCTACATGATACACAAAAATGAATTAGAAATATTAGCACCGAGGCAAGACCCAGCCATGAAGGTTCTTTGTCATGGGCTCAGTAGGATGGGCAATCTCTCCTCTTATTTTCCTTGCGCGTGGAAAGTTGGGCGCGCGCGTATGTTTGTTTTGTCTGTGATGATACTCTGATTGAGAGCAGCATGCAACTTGGAAAAAGAAAATGCATTCTGCCATCTTGTCAAACAAGAGATATGATTTACTAGCGGTTCGTGCTCATCTAGATTGTACTGTTAGAGTATCTCCATTCGCGTCCAAAAGTTCCCCTAAAGGGCTATATAGGAGCGTTGGCGCTTAAAATCATGTCCAGCTAAACCTTCAATCCTTTTTTTTTTTGCGCCGGTGTGGCCTATTTTCTCATTCGGCACCTCTAGGCTGAAACCAAACAGGGGGAGGGCAAGCGGGGCACCGGATGGAGACGAAAACAACACGGGCCCGGGCGCCGGATGGAGACGAAAACAACACGGGCCCAGCCTTGATAGTGATATAGACGACTCGTCTTCCGAGCGTTGTCCCGTCGTTGGCCACGCGACGATGAAATTGCTCGCCATCACGTTCTCCTGCCATGCCCTTCCCGCCTTTTCCACCGCCTCTCGCCCGCCCTTCCCATTATTTTCTCGCTATGTAGGCACGCCGGCCATCGTCATTGTAGATCTATATCTACACCATGACCACATCACTCTCCCGCTATATCTAGGGCACCGGCCGGAGTTAAAACGGCCCCGTCGGCGCCATTCTTCACACAAACGCCAGCATTGAAACCGTAGTCAATTCCTCGCCGTCGATGGAGCCTTATCTACAAGATGGATCCGCCGTCCACGGCTATGCGCAGGCGGTGCCTACGCGTCCAGGAGGCGCGGGTGCTTTGGGAGGCCTGGTACCCAGTCCTTTCGGACACTCGGTTGCCGAGGGGATGGGCGCTCGGCGATGGCGGTCCACCAGTACCTTCGGTGCCGGTCGGCGAGGCCCTATCAGCGGCCATCTTCGTACACTTCTAGACCGGCCTCACGCCGGAGGAGAAGGACGAGCCCCAATGGCATCCCAATAACCACGACGCGTGGATGTTCTTCATTGAACAGCAATGCTTAGGCCGCATCATCGCCTACGATGACGCCCCCCCTCCCCCGCCGCCGCTCAACAATTTCGACGACAGGAGGCGATGGTGGAGCATACCAGGGCGCACGCTTGACTGGGTGCTCGACTATATCGTCGCGGGGAACAACCCACGTTTGGATTAAAAGTCACTAGGCTTGCACTCGGCGCCGGAATCGACCTCCTCCTCGCCCATCTAGTAGTTCTGTCTTTTTTTCTCTTGTTTGTTCAAATATGTGTAAACTTGTTCAAACTATGTGTAGAATCGATGTTAACTTCATATGTAGCAATTATTTCAAATATTTTTTTTTTGTATGGGGGGGCACGGCCGGAAGCCATTGCCCCCCAAATCTGTGATCGTGTCGTTGATTTGTGAGAGTTGCCGATTCATCACTTTAGGCTAGTCCCTACCCACGATTTGGTAAATGTGGCCGGTCTCTAGCCGCAGATGGAGCAGTAGGTGGTCGGTCGGTAATAACATGCGATGCTGAATCGGAAACAAAGTTGCATGTCTGCCGCCGCGGCTGCGTCGTACGCACCACCTTGCCCTCCTCCGTCATTCCCGTGGCTGTGTTCCCCATGACCATGATCCCGCTTCCTAGATCGTGCTCTAGAGGCCGGCCTCAGGGATGGTGAGCGGTCTGAGATATCGGACATGTATGAAGATTTTTCTAGGCGAAAGCTTAGTGTTTTCACGCTGACGGCGGTGATGGCTACGGGTGTCATAACTCTCTTGGGGGCACTGTTGTCGTTACCTTCGTCGTGCTAGGACTTCGGGTTAAAAGCCTTTACATTGCGGTCTTGACGATGGTGGCGCATGCATCGTTACCGTTGGGGGCGTTGCCGTGGAGTCCCGATCTTCCTCGGTCAATGGCTTTGGTGGCAAGTCATCTGCTTTGTAAGAAGTGTTACCTTCATCACATTGTATCATTTTGGCTGTGTGTGACTTTATTTATAAAGCAGGACAAAAGCTTATTTTGAGGGCTTTTCTCACTATAAAACTCCTCGAAATAACCCAGTGGCTAGAAAAGCATCCCTTACCAATTCACTATGCACTGATGCAACACATGACAGGTGCTCCTTTTGAAGCTTTTGTCTTTGACACATGACTCCAATCAGCAACACAACATGTTCAGTCCAAAAAGATAATGGCTTATCATCCATGGACGATAAAGCTTCTAGAAGCAGAGCCCCACCCCGATCAATATCCTTTGTGTGTGTGTGTGTGGCGAAGCGTTGAAGTGAGCATGCATGCCCACTCCCTTGAGATGAGATCTAGTCGAACTGCTGTGCTGCTGCCCACCAAACTGGTCCCGCGCGATAATAAAAAGTGAGTAGTATGTGTCCTGTTTTGCTCGAGAACCAAAAGGCAAAAACCATGGATGATTAACGGTGCCAATCCATGATCAGTGGGCGGGGATTGGCCACTTGCAGCTCCAGACTACGATGGAGACCGGTCTCCCTCCACCTCGCATGATGATCGAGCAGATTCTGTGATCGAGAGCAAGCAACATGCAAGTTGGAAAAAGAAAATGCAGTCTGCAATCTTGTCAAACAATCATTTGCGGTTAGGCCCTCCCCCACGATTTATTTGTTTTATTTTGAACGGCTGACATGTGGCCTTTTTTTCCTTTGCCCGGTCTGTAGCCACAGATCGATCAAGCAGTTAATGGAACAAGCTGCTGGTATCGGAGAAACCAGGTATAACATGCGATTCTGAATCGGAGTAAACAAAGATTGCATGTCTGCCATCGGCGATCGAGGGCTGGATCGATGGCACACGGCGATCAGATCAAGCACCAAGCAAATATAGCCAGGACGACGCGTACAGTACAGTCCGTGTATGTATACCGATTCGCGCCAAAGCGCTGGATGAAACAATCAGGATGGAAGACCACTTGGGGACAGAATTACGAACTATGATTTCCTTCTAATAACCAGCGGTCGCGTCAATATAAATGTTAGCCGTCAGTCTTGAAGATCGCTACGCAGCCATCGACCACACACGTGTGTTTTGTTTAGCCAGATTTTTCTTTCAACAAGTACTTATTAATAGTACCTAGCTTTGCTGGCCTCTCGTGATCGACTTAGCTAGGCAAGTGCGACAGTACATCGATATGGCGTCAGGGACGGGTGGATCCGTGGATGCGGTGACTCGATCGGTACGTGCCGGCGGCTATCTTGAACCAGAACCACACACACACGTACCACCGTACCAGTGCAACTGATAGCGTCAACTCGGTGCTCATTTTCTTCGTGCAATAATTAAGATTCATCTGCCGAGATAAGTTTGCTGCAGCACAGTACGCTTCACAGCACAGCCACATAGGTCGCCCTCAGCCCTCGCAAAGGGCTCTGGCTTCCAAACATGACTGAAAACTCGTGGGGAAGATGATTGTGGTACTGTATTGGATCTGAATTCCTTCGAGCCTAAAACCTCGTGTGTCATCGTGGCAATATGACCGAAAACGCGTGGGCAAGATGTCGCTGGGCGAAGCCCGCGCAACGGCAGCCTTCCCTTTCTCGCGGGCGGCGGAGTTCTGCGCGGGGCGGAGCTTCCCGGTGGCGGTGTGCTTCTGATAATGGCAGGCTCGGTCCAGCAAGCGGTCGGACGTGTGCGGCGGTGATTTTGGCGAAGATGGCGGCGTTCAGGCCTAGCCGTCTAGAGGGGGGCGGGCCATGGTGTGGGATGTCGACCTCCATGGGGATGCGGGTCTGCAGGCCAAGACCTGGGCCCTTTCGAACCCGATCCGGGTTAGGCGGACCATGGCTTGGGTGGGGCATGTCCGCTGTACCTGGACGCATCCGTGGGTTGGTTGGCCCGCTTTGGACCATGGCGACCTTGGACCTTGGGTCACCCGGCAGTATTGCGGCGGGATACTAGCGTGGATGGCACAGCTAGGCGCGGTGTGGACTTGCGGGTGAATGGCGGCGGTGGACATGGCGATGTTGAGTGGCGGAGGGGCTAGACAAGTCCGCCGGACCTATGTGGAGGATGGTTGATCTCCTCCTACTGACTGCTTCACGGAGTTTCTGACGCCATCTTACCTTGCCCTACTCGTCGGTCTTGCCTGGTTCTGAGCTCGTGGACGCTGGGGCGGCAGCCTCAGAAGGTGGACTACACGGGCATCTCTACGGCGAGCGGCGTGGCGGTGGTGATATCCTTTCTCTTCGGCTGTATGGGTGGCTAGGAGTGGGCGGTTGGGAATCCTGGGGTTGGTGGCGCTTCAGCAAAGGTAGCTCCCAGATCGTGCTCTGGAAGCTGGGCTCGGGGACAGTGAGCGGTCCGAGACATCGGCATGTGCGAAGGTTTTTTTTGGGTGAAAGCTCAGCGTTTCGACACCAACGCCGGCGATTGCTGTGGTGTCGTGACCCTCTTAGGGGCACTTTTGTGGTTACCATCGTTGTGCTAGGGCTCCGGGTGAAGAATCTTGACCTTGCAGTCTTGACGATGGCGACGTGCGTCGTTACATTTGGGGGCATCGACATGGAGTCTTAATCTTCCTTGGTCTCGTTTCAATGATTTGGGTGGTAAGTCTTGGTTTCTCCTGTTCTTTTGTCTTATCTTTGATCTGCTTTGTAAAAGTTCTTATCATCATGTTATATCGGTTTGGCCGTGTGTGGCTTTACTCATAAAGCGGAGCGAAAGACCATTTCGATGACTTTTCTTCAGAAAAGAGGATAGTAGTCGAGTGAGTTTTCTCGCTTTAAAATTCCTCGAAATATCCCGGTCGCGAGAAAAGCATCCCTCGCCAATTCACTATCAGTGCACTGATAGAGCACATGAATGGTGCTCTTTTGAAGCATTTGTCTTCGGCACATCACTCCAATCAGCAACACAACATGTTCAGTCCTAAAAGATTGCTTATCGATCATCCATACAGCATAGAGGATAAAGCTTCTAGAAGCAGAGCCCCACCCTGATCATGTCCTTGGTGTGTCTGTGTGGCGAAGCGTCAAGTGAGCATGTGCTCACTCCCTTGAGATGAGATCTAGTCGAACTGCTGCCCACCAAACTGGTCCCGCACGATGAAAAAGCATGCGTCCTGTTTTGCCCGAACTGAAAGGCAAAAAACTGTGGATTCCCCACTTCCAGCTCGAGACGATGGAGACCCGTCTCCCTCCGCCTCGAATGATGATCGAGCAGATGGCCTGCACTCAGGGCCGTCTCCAGAAATTTAAGGTCCCGGTGCGAAATACATAATGGGGCCCTAAACTAGAATGTGTCGTTGGATACGAAGAGATGCATTAGAAAAACAAAATTAAGTAATCACATGGATCTAAGTGTTATTTTTCTCGCTAGTCTCAACCAGAAAAACAAAGAGAGTGAAAGAGGAAATATAAGAGTCACATGTACCTTTAGTTAAGGAGTCGAAGCCTGACCGGAGGATAGAGCTCTACCCTCCCACTCGGTCTCTATGAGGCGCATTATTTTTTCTAGTGATCCTTGATTAGCTAAAAGAATACTAGACGTACAACGGTACAAGTACTGCACCAGGAGGTGTTCTACCAATTCAAAATTGCATATTCATGTAGTATTTCATAAGTGTATGGCATTATTAGTTTGATATTAATATAATTTCTACCTAATGACCAGAAACAGCGAAGGCATGAAAAAGTAAACAGCCAATCCATTCAGCACATACCAGCTTAAAATTCATCGTTGAATCAGGACTCCAGATGCTCGATCCCATATCTGAATATTAGATCTTGCCGATGCTGCACCTCCACAGCTGATCTTGTGGGCGGCCAACGCACGAAGCGACAGAAACAACAGTTTTTACACACCTGTGGCTCACGCCCGATCGGCGACAGCGCCTGCTCTAGTGATTTCTATAGGGTCGAGGTGTCACAAGAGGCACGACAAAGGCAGTCGGGGGGAAGAAAAGTATTCAGTCAAACCTGGCAAAAACAATTTTGCCCCACCAGTAACTTAACCCTTCGCTGATGGGGCCCGCAGGGCAGGTCCACCTACCTCTCTCTCCCCCAAAATACGCACAAAAATACAAACGAGCAATTAAACCTTCAAATCCATGGCAAATTGGCAATGCACCGTACATTATAGGATTTTTGGGGCCCTAATTTTGGGGGGTCCTGGTCGCTCACCTCGCACGCCCTCGTCGACAGCCCTGTCTGCACTTCACCTCTTCTACTGTTTATTTGGCCGCTTCCCCGCGTTGTTATCCTCGCCTATCCGATCCAAAAAAAAAAACTACTGTACTGAATTTTTTAACTAATCACCAAACACTTTTCTACATGATACACAAAAATGGATTGGAAATATTAGAACCGAGGCAAGACCCAGTCATGGGCGGATGGGCCCAGTAGGATGGGCAATCTCTCTTCTTATTTTCCTGGCGCGTGGAAAGTTGGGCGCACGCGTATGTTTGTTTTGTCCTGTGATGATACTCTGATTGAGAGCACCATGCAAGTTGGAAAAAGGAAATGCAGTCTGCAATCTTGTCAAACAAGAAATATGATTTACCGGCGACTCATGCTCATCTAGATTGTACTGCTAGAGCATCTCCACACTCGGGGTCCATAACTAAAGGGCTTTTGGGGTGTCGACGTTCAAATTCGCGCCCAGCACCTTCCCTCCTTTCAAAAAAAAATTCACGCCGGCACGGCCCGTTTCCTCATTTGGCGCCCCATGCCGAAACCAATCCAGGGGAGGGGGGGGGGGGGGGGGGGGGCAAGCGGGCGCAGGATGGAGACAAAAACGACGCGGGTCATACCTGACAGTGAGATAGATGGCTCGTCTCCCGAGCGTCGTCCTGTCATCGGCCACACGACGGCGAAATTGCTCATGGGCGCGTTGTCTCTCCATACCCTTCTCGTCTTTTCTACTGCTTCCCGCCCGACCTTCCTGCCATTTTCTCACTATATGTGGGCGCGTCCGCCAACGACATTGCAGATCTACATCTACATCATGACCACATCCCTCTACCGCTATATCTAGGGCGACGGTCGGAGGTAAAACTGCCTCGTCGGCGCCATTCTTCACACAAGCGCCCGCATCGAAACCGTAACCGATTCCTTGTCATCAATGGAGCCTTTTCTAGAAGATGGGTCCGTCGTCCACGGCTACCCAGTCCCTCCGAACACTCGGTTGCCGAGGGGATGGGCGCTCAGCGATGGCGGTCTGCCGGTACCTCCGGTGCCGGTCGGCGAGGCCCTATCAGCAGCCACCTTTTTCCACTTCTGGACCGGCCTCACATCGGAGGACAAGGACGACCCCAATGGCATCCCGATAACCACGACGCGTGGACGACCTTTTTTGAACAATGGCGCTTGGGCCGCATCATTGCCTACGACGCCAGGAGGCAATGGTGGAACGTACCAGGGCGCACTTCAAAGCTGAGGAATCTCTTAAAAATTGGACATCCAGATTATATTACTGAACAAGCAATTTGATTTGGTCTAACTTTCCGGTGCTTATATTCATTTTCAAGAGTTGGGAATAACTTTGGAAAGGGTGCACTTCAGCGTCAGATTATCAGTCTTGTTTCGTTATGTCTCTCTTTTTTGTTTTGATTGTCTTTCTCTGTTAGCTGAACCTCTGTCCCCTCTTAATTGAATTCGCAGAACACCTGCCGTTTTCCCTCTGAATAAAAAGCTCCACTAACTAATTGGCTTTGATTACTTGAGCTGGCAGTTCAACAGGAGATGTGGTGACCAGCACAAAGAGGACCGCAAACCCATCGTCCTCGCATGCAATCAATCCTCGCGAGCTGCTTCGGCATGGCACGAGATATCGGTGCGTAGCTCGCAAGCATCGTTCACGTGGCCCATGCCGAGAGAACGGATGGATGGATACATACAGCTAACAGCAACCTACATGCTTCCTACTAGAAGCTTCCAACTGAGCTTTCTCGCGGGAACCAAAAGTCGCTGCAGTTAATGGCAATCCGTGCGAGATAAGGGCCGACGAACGGTTCAGAATGGGCGAGCCGAGCACGGACGCCATAATCGGTGGCGACCTTATCGCCGGACTGTTCAGACGATGGCGACGTTGGGGAAGATTTGATTTAATCGCTGATCCTTTGAGTGCAAGCAATGTCAACCACCTTCATCCGCTGGAAGCCGCCGGCCAGCACCAATGGGGGGCAGG
The DNA here is from genome assembly GCA_910589765.1 of Avena atlantica. NCBI lineage: Eukaryota > Viridiplantae > Streptophyta > Magnoliopsida > Poales > Poaceae > Avena > Avena atlantica. The sequence goes on along the minus strand of OU342736.1, from coordinate 322,157,914 downwards.
CAGCATCCGGGTTAAGGGCAAATATAAAATGGAAGAAACAATAATGTAAGGCTGATTGTTCAACGGCGACGAGTCGCCGGCGATTATTCAGCATTTGCTGGCGTGCCGGCGCTGTTCAACAGAAGGAGAACTGGATCTAGACAGAGCATGAGAAACCAAACAGCATGATTATTCAACTAACAGGAGTATGTACATTGATTGATTAATTCGCAAAAAAAAAGGAGTATGTACATTGATTGATTAATTATACAGTAGTACACAACGCAGAAGAACAATCCCCAATCATGTAACAAAATACACCAAGCTCTATCAACAACAGAAAAAGGCACAAGCCTGTCTCAGCAGCAAAAGAGGAGGAGAGGAGAGTTTACAACCATGATGATGACTACAGATCTTACAAGCTTTCTTCCTCCTGTTTTTTTTTCTTCTTTTTTGTTTGGCGATGATGATTCCTACGGTCTTTTTGTTTTCTTTGATAAACGAAAACACTAGTAGTTGATGCACCCAGTATGCGCAGATCTCAGGCGATGAGACCGCGGATCTCAGATCCATCAATGGCAAAAGCACTGCAACTCAAGAACTCGCATACATACTCTCACTAGTAGTACTAGTAGTCTTCTTGGTCGGCCATGGGCACTGAGATGGACGGTCGGCAACGGCAACATCACACGCGGATGGAAGCCAAGGAGAAGACGAAGCCGGCGAACTCCGCCGGCGGCTGCACCACGGTCCAGTTCTTGGACTTGACGTCGAACACCCAAAGCGCGTGCCCACCGGACTCGATGGCCCCGGTGACCACCACACGCTCGCCGCCGCTGACGGCGACCGCTCGCGCCGTGCCGGCCTTGAGCCCCGGCGGGTAGGGCCCCACCTCGATCCATCCCCGGCGCTCCCCGCGCCACTCCATCACGGCCGTGCCCTCGATGCACCACACGCGGCCGCGCACCACCACGTGGGCCGCCGACGGCGGGGCGCGCACGCGCTCCAGCCGGCGCCACTCGCGGGTGGCCGGGTCGAACCACTCCGCGTCGCGCTCGAACCCGCCCTGCCGGCCCGTGCGGTACCCGCTGACGGCCAGGAACTTGTCGCCGGCGACGGTGGCCATGCCGTCGCACTCGTCGCGCTCCTCCGACATGTCCGGGAGCGGGTCCCAGCCGTCGGCCACCACGTCGTACGCCTCCGCGGTCTTCAGCGCGTTCTTCAGCTTGTCGTGGCCGCCGGCCACGTAGATCTTGCCGCCGGCCTCGGCGCACGCGAAGAACGACCGGGCCGACCGCATCGGCGCGCCCCGCCGCCACACGCCGGTGGCGGCGTCGAGCACGTGGACGTCCGCCACGGGCTCGAAGGTCTCGGGGTCCCATCCGCCCATCACCGCGAGGCGGGTGCCCACGGCGGCGCACTGGGCGAACATCGGCATCGGCGGCGCCGCGCGCTCGCGGTGCCACTCCCCGGTGGTGACGTTGTACATGGCCACCCCGTAGGCCGGGGAGTTCTCCGGCGCGTTGCCGTCCTTGGGGCCATCAGGGTTGCAGAACTGCAGGAGGTACACCAGATCCTCGTTCGCGCCGGCCTCTGCGCGCGCCAAGGCGAACTCCGGCGCCGTGGCGGCGCTCTTCCAGCCTCGGCAGACGCGGCGCATCGAGCGGAATGCGCCGTGCGGGACGCGCGCCAGGCAGTCGACGGCGACGTCGTCCGGCATCCCAGGGATGAGGTCGACGTGCTGGAACGCAACACGGCTCTTTGGGTTCATCATTTTGATTTGTTTTTTTTCTGAGAGAGAGTTTGCTTCTGGATACGGACGGCTCACTCGGTGGCAGGGAGGGTGGCTTAAATAGAGGGGGAGGGTTGGAATATGCTGATTGGTCTCTATATGACAGCTAAGCAATAACAACTTGTTGATTGTACTATAAAGCAATAAAGCATTTGTAATCGGCTGTTTTCCTGCCGGATCATCGTGCTGTTCTTCATGGACAAGTTTGATGCATGTTTTTAAAAGCTATAGACCGGTAACTGAATGTTGTTCAATAATTGGGCGAATTATTTGTGCCTTGAGGCTTGAGGAATGGCATGTGAGTGCCAATCACAACAAACCATGATCAGATTTGTAAGGCCTTCCACAACGTGAGGGGTGCCCAAATCCTAAAAAATAGGCTAGCTTGGCAGCGATGCCCCGAGAAATATTACGGGCACCGGTCTCACAGCGTGGTGGTGCCTAAAAATATCTAGTGGGACCCACGTATGGATAAAGAAACCTTGACCAAGCCAACATCCACAGTTTCTTCCCGCGAGTTCTATCGATCCCCTTTTGCCTTCTCTGCTCGTGCATATCCTCGCCTAGATCCGTCGGGATTCCGCACTCCCAGCGAGCTGCTCTGCTAGTTGTGGTAGGTATTGTTGACAGCGGTCAAGTTCGCCGGCCGGATGGAAGTGGGATCATCCCAGCGTTGCCGCGTGCGCCCCAAATCACGGCGGCAGCTTCCAGTGCGAATCGAAGCGGAGGACGGCCGGATCCTTGGCGCAGAGTTCGTCCAGGCCAAGTCTAGCGCGCGTACGATGCCCCTGGACAAGGTACTGGCCGGTGGTTTCGTTGGCTTCATAGCAGCGCCGTACGCAGGTGAGGATTCTGTTCACGTTTTCTTGTTCCAGCACAAATCGTAGAGAAATTTCCTACTCTCTCTAACCCATATAATTGACTCAAAATTGTCTAGATTTAGATAAATCTAGACACTATTTAGTATATAGGTTCATCCAAATTTTGACAAATCCAAATAAATTAATATGGGTAGGAGGGAGTATTGTATGGTTTCTTTCAATAAAGAATGATCTATTGTTGCTTGGTGGTTTCATCCAATGTACTAGCTCGTTAGTTGTTATCAGATGCAGTTGTATGTGTTAATTTTATGAATTTATAAAGGGTCGAGGAGGCTCGTAACTCAGCCGTACATAATATAAAAAGTGTCATTCTTACTTGATACAATACAAAATAGATATGCTCGAATAGAAATTTAAATTACATAAAGGGTAGAACTAATGAACTACTTCTGAAATCCAATCAAAACTAAACTATATTGCCGCCAAACTTGTCCCATATATTCTCTACCAAATCAGCCTTGAGACGACGATGTGTGGCTCGATCTCGAATAGCTGTCTCTTTTTCAAGAACCAGATCAAACCCATCAATTGGCCCTTATTCAGCTGCAATGTATGGTACGGTGAAGTCCGCCTCTTCATAATCACAATCATACTTGTCATAGCATTTGTATGTGTGTCTTTCATCTTCTACAATCATGTTATGCAATATAATGCAAGCATACATGATCTCAGCAAGTGTATCCCTGCGGTGCATACGCCCTGGATGACGAACAATAGCAAAACGAGCTTGCAAAACCCCAAAAGTCCGCTCAACATCTTTCCTTGCTCCTTCTTGGTGTGCTTTATATAACTTGTCCTCGTCACTTAGAGGCATAGGGATTGATTTTACAAATGTTGCCCATTCTGGATAAATACCATCTACTAGGTAGTATCCTAAGTTATACTCATGTCCATTGACTTCAAAATGTACCTCAGGAGCTGTACCTTGCACCACTTGAGTAAACAAAGTAGACTGGTCGAGTACATTCAGATCATTACTTGATCCAGCAACCCCGAAGAATGCATGCCATATCCATAGGTCCTCAGAGGCCACAGCTTCGAGCATGACTGTTGCAACTCCATGATCTCCACGAGTGAACATTCCCTTATGAGCCACAGGGCAATTCCTCCATGTCCAATGCATGCAATCAAGACTTCCCAACATGCCAGGAAATCCACGGGCATTTCCTACAGCAAGTAACCTTTCTATGTCTTCATTAGTAGGCCTTCTTAGGTATTTTGGAGAAAAATTTGCTATCACACCTTTGCAGAAGGTGATCATGCACTCAATAACTGTGCTTTCAGCCATTCGTAAGTTCTCATCAAACAAATCAGCAGGTGTGCCATAGGCCAACATTCGGATAGCTGCAGTGCACTTGTGCAAGGGAGAAAAGCCAGGTTTGCCAAATGCATCACTCCTTTGAGTGAAGTATGGAGACCATGCACTAAGGGTTTCAACAATCTGAAGAAATAGATCTTTCCTCATACGAAACCTACGCCTGAATTGCTTGTCAGTGTACCTTGGGTTGTCTATGAAGTAGTCAGCCATTATCCGGTCTCGACCACCTTCCCTATCTCTATCAATGTGCCTTCTAGGTAGTCTTCTGTGTTGATTGGACGTACCTATCTGTTGCGCTGCAATTTGGGCTCGGATTTGTGCTTCAATCTCGGCTTCAGCTGGGTCATTGATGAAATCCCAAAAAAACTCACTCGCAGCTTTGAAACTAATTGCTTCATCAACATTGTCTTGTTGGTTTGCTTGTGGGTTCTCATTGCTGGACATGATGTGAGTGGAAGCTGTCTTGGCTGCAAGTAGTGTGAGTGAAAGTTGTATTGGCTGAAAGAAGTAGGGGGTACTTATGTGAATGGAGCTGTTGCTTCTACTTATAAGGAGCGGTTTCTAACGGCTAGTTTTTCAACAGCTAGATTTCCAACGGCTAGTTTCTCAACGGCTAGATTCCCAACGGCTAGTTTCTCAACAGCTAGATTCCCAAAAGATAAATTACAACAAGATAAAATATAATTATTTCATGATAACTCAGAAATTGCATACAACTGATTGCTACGTACTGAACCATAAAATGCTAGAACTAATGATTACATAGTACATTAGAACATACACCAAATTTAACCGAACAATTCCCTAGCTAAAAAATCCACAACTTGGTCATGTCTATTCTTTTGAGCAACATCATAGCCTGAAATATCTTTGTGAAGAAGATCAAGGTATTTATTAAGTTTCTCAAACTTTATCCTCTCCTTCTCAGTTTCAATCCTTTCTTTCTCAGTTTCAGCTTGAATAAGGGTGGCATCAGCCATTTTTTCAGCAGCAACTGTTTTTCTTAGTTGAATCTCATTAAACTGGTCCACGGTCTCATTTGTGATGCTACCGGATGAGAATTTTGATTTGCTTGTAGATTTCTCTTGTGCTCTTGCTTTGTTGCGACCCATTGGTTTTTTAACTACTTCTTCATCTGTTGCTTGGCTTGAAGAGCTATGGGCTCCTGAGGATTTGACCTCGTTTTTCTTGTTCATATCTTGAATTGAATATGAACTTTTCCATTTAGCCTCGTTCTTCACAAGTTTCCACCAGTGCTCATATGCAAAGGGTCTTTTTGTATTGGCAGCAATCTTGTATTTTGCACGAACTTTCTCCATCAAGTCATGGTCATTGGCACCACTTGGCCACATAGTCCTTTCAACATTGTAGATGCCATTGAACTTTGTTACCTTCTTTGTTGTTTTTGTCCAATGGTTCTTGCATTGCATAACGGTTTTCTTCTCCCCTTTTGCTGCATACTTGTTTAACTCTGCTGCTACTTCTTTCCAATAGTTTCCTGACCTCTTGGAGTTCCCATGTATTGAGTCACATGAGTTGTGAAGCCAAGAAGCTATTAGCAGTTCATCCTCATGTTTACTCCAACTCTTGCTTTTTCCCTTTTTTTCAGTCTCATCAGGACTGCTCTCACTGCCTTCTTCATTGTTGCTAGCAGGATCTTGACTCATGGGATAAACAGGAGACATTGGATATGCAGGTGACACTTGGTAGGGAGGTGACATTGTGTGACTTACTCCAGGTGAGCTGCTCTCATCCCCTCGTGAACCAGTGCCTCCAACAACTCCAAGAAAGGGCATGCATCCAACCGGTGATGACGGATTGTTGCTTGAACTAGCTCCATATGCTCCTGGAGGATACATCCCCCCGCTGCCATGGTAAGGAACACCATGATAGCTGGGATGCATCGGTGATATTGGTTGATAGCTTCCTGGAGCACCATATAAATTTGCATGATGTGGGTAATGAGGCTGAAAACTAGGATTGAATGGAGGTGTTGGATAGTTCATATGAGATGGATGGAAGTTTGGATATTGCTGGCTCATTTGGTTTTGTGTATTTTGTAGGAAATTTGGGCTTTGTGGATCTGAAGGTGAAAGCGATGAGTTCATCATGCTTGTGTAGCTTTGGGAAGAAGAGTTCTCCATTTTTCTAGAGAGCTTGTGGTTGGACAGAATTTTTTCACCTTGTTGCTGGATGAAATTTGCAATGCTTGTATGAGCAGATGTATCCAATATATAGATATTGCTACCTCAAACGGTCATATTTTGTTGTTGATGCACAAGTGCAACGGTCGAATGTGAATTGAAGTTGGCTGTATACAATTGAAAATATAATATTTTATTGGAAGGAGTGAAGTGGGCATCGGAGCACCTATGTGCTCCGGTTCCTTGCATTATTTTTGTGGCACCGCTTGTGCAATGTGGGGCACCGGTGCCCAAAGACACCGAACCATTTTAGGCACCGATAAAACAACACGCTGTGGAGGGCCTAAAAATCTATCTTTTTTTCTTCCAAATCGTACCAAAATTGATATTAAAAAGAAGTGTAAACCAATGGTTGTCTTGTTTATTTATTGCTTAATACTCTCTTCGTTCACAATTAGATTGTATTCTGACTTTAGTCAAAGTCAAACTTTTTAAAGTTTGACCTAATATTTAGCAAAAAATTAAAATATCTATGACGTATAACTTATAGTATTGGAATCTTTATAAGCTAAATTTTTATAATATATCCATTTGAAATAATGATTATTGATATAATTTCATATATTCTTGACCAAAGTTGACTCTAAAAAAATCCTAAAACGCAAAAAATAAAAAAGGGAGGGAGTACAAGACTCAACTGTGTCATGGGAGACACAAAGTCTTCGAATTTTAACAAGGCTGCATCAAAATCCAGGCTCCTCGCCATATTTATCCCGACCAGGTAAGAGAGAAGAGAGAGGGGCGCTTCCAAGGCGGCGGCTAAAACCCATTTAGGGTTTCTTCCCTCCGCTGGTCGACGGGGGATGCCCGGAGTCGTGTGTCCGACGAATACCTTCGAATCCAGTCGTTTTTCGTATTCGTTGTTGTGGTTTAAGGTCATTCTCCTCCTATCTACATTTGTCATCTTCGGTGATGGTTGTTACTCTGGTGTGCTGGTTTTGGGGCCTTAGCACGACAAATTATAGTCTGTCTACTACAGCAAGCTCTACTACGACAAGCTTTGCCCAACTCTGATTATGGAAGGGTTAGAACGGCGGGGCATCTTCGGCTCGTGGTAGTGTTTGCAGTCATAGCTACGGGCCGAGATCTAATCCGTTCGTCACCTGACGCCAGCGCCTAGGATCTCGAGGCCATGTTCGCGACACTAGAGCTTTGGTAACGCCAGCCAAATAAAAGTCTATTGGGCTTTGGTCACGCCAGCCCAAATGGCATGAGCCCAGGGGCTAGACGAAGAAATAACTTTCATCACAGGTGACAAGTCGGATTATAATAAGTTCTGAAAAGAACCATTTAGGACAAATGACTCGGCTTGTTCCGTGGACTGCTCGATCTGTGGCTAGAGAAAAGGAAAGGCCACATATCAGCCGGCGAAAAGAAAAACAAATCGTGAGGGAGGGCCTAACCACAAGTGATGAATCGGCAACTCTCACAAATCAATCGACACGCCGTGACAGTAGATTAGATCAGGACAAACCCACTACTGTAGTAGTAAATCTTATCTCTTGTAATTATAAAATCCAGTAGTTTCAGATCAGATGGTCGGGCAAGAAGGTGGTTTCCATCAGGATAAGAAGGCGGGGACGCGGCTAAATTGACAGTAGAAGAGGTGAAGTGCAGGTTATCTGCTGGATCATCATGCGAGGTGGAGGGAGACATTGTCTCCATCGTGGCGATGGCGAAGCCCCGCCCACTGATCATGGGTGAGACCGTTAACCATCCACGGTTTAATTTGCCTTTTGGTACGAGCAAAACAGGACACATAGTACTTTTTTTTTAATCGTGCGGGACCAGTTTGGTGGGCAGCAGCAGTTCGACTACGAGTGGATCTCATCTCAAGGGAGTGGGGCTCTGCTTCTAGAAGCTTTATCGTCCATGGATGATCGATAAGCCAATCTTATTGGACTGAACATGTTGTGTCGCTGACTGGAGCAATGTAATGTGCCCAAGACAAAAGCTTCAAAAGGAGCACCAGTCATGTGCTGCATCAGTGCATAGCGAATTGGTAACTAAGGGATGCTTTTCTCGCCACTCGGATATTTCTCGAGAAGAGATCGACGTATGTACGCCCGGGAAAAGTTCCCAAGATTTCCTTGAAAAGAAAATGTTTATAGAAGTCTCGGAAGGAAAGGAGTACTCCTTCCGTTTCAAAATATAAGATGTTTTAGCTTTATGAAGCAAATGTATCTAGACTTGTTTTAGTATCTAGATTCACTCCAAACATGAGTGAACCTATATACTAAAACAAGTCTAGATACATTCTCTTCACAAACCTAAAACATCTTATATTTTGAAACGGAGGGAGTACTAGCTAGTAAACTGTATATAAGGTTCAGCCTCTTCTCGAACTTTGTTTAGGATCGATGCTTACTTTCATTTGATCAAGTCGATCGGTTGGACCACATATATAGAAGAAGGTGGCACCAACAAGACTTGGGTACATGTAACTCTCTGATCCACTAGATACATCCGATTAAATGACAATTAATATGAATTTGAGGGAGTAGCTATGATTTACAAGTCTAATTTATCTTAGTTAAGAGAGCTTGAAATTATGATTTTATTTATAATAATAATAAAATATATTAATATCGTGAAGATGCATTACGGTTGCATACAACCCTAAATAAAACAAAACGAATGGTCAAGTTGTGGTTACTACACTATTTTTATTCCCGTGACTAGTTTTGCCCCCGTGGCGTACGTTTTCGGCCTGACATTTGGCCGTCGACGTCTTCAAGTTTTCCTGTAGTGTGTATTAATACAGTAATTCAGAAACGTGTTACTCCCCTCTGTACCAAAATATAAGGTGCCTAACTATTGGTCAAACTCAATGTTTTTCAAGTTTAACCAAGTTTATATACAAAATATGAATATTTATAATACCGAATTAATATCAATAGATTTACTATATACAAAATATATTTTATTAACATGTCCATTTAATATTGTAGACGTAGATATTGTTTTTCTAAATATTTGGTGAAATTTAGTAAGATTTAACTTTTAACTAATCCATAGCAGGGGTATACTAGGAAACCGGTCCAGTTTAACATGCTTCTAGAAGCATTTCAACGCCTCATCAAAACCACCAATCCTGACAAACGGTAGAAACTCTATCGCATACCCCACCTCTCAATAAACAATCCAAACTTCCACTAAAATCAGAGAGAAAGCGCAGAGAGAGACGGGAGGGTGTCGCTCCGCTTTCTATAGAGAAATATCCATGACAAAGTTTCGATGCGGCAACTACAAAAGGACAGCCTAACTCTACTCGTTGGGAGCAGATATACAAACTCGCTAATTTTTTTAAATAATACATTTTTTAGTCAATTTCACAAATAATACACGAAATCCAAAAATTGCAAATCTAACGGACCGTCGTCCGTTGAAAAGACGAAGTTGGTGGTTCGTCTTTTGAAAAGATGAAGGGGTGGTTCGTCCGTTCAAAAGACGACGGACCACGCCAAGCCAACGTGTGAAGAACATGCCCATCGTCTTTTCAAAAGATGAACCATTCCCTTCATCTTTTCAAAAGACGACCCCCCCCCCCTTCGTCTTTTCAAAAGACGAACCATTACCTTCGTCTTTTCAACGGACGACGGTCCGTTAGATTTGCAATTTTTGGATTTCGTGTATTATTTGTGAAATTGAATAAAAAAATATTATTTAAAAAAAATTAGCTACAAACTCAACACCTAGATTTGAATCCTTATGAATGCAATTTAGGTCCTTATTAATACTTAAGAACTAGGCTTGGTGTTTAACCAAGTTTAAAAATCTTGATACTTATATTTAATGGCTATATGCATCCCTAGTTGGTACAGATGTTGAGGAAGTGAAATCCTTCCTTCATTTTACTTTGTCTGAAGTCCAAGCAAAATTGACCGATTCACTTTTTTTGGAAAGAACTTATACGGGTAAAGTCTGAGTTTTTTGTGTGAGACCGTTTCCAAATTGGTGATGGTAATAATACTAGGTTTTAGGAGGATATATGGTTGAGAGATGCACTCTTATCACAACAATATCTATCTTTATACAATATTGTGCAACGGTCAAATATAACAGTGGCGCAGCTATTAGCTCAAGTAACACTAAATATTGGTTTTATGCATGTACCTACTGGCAATAAATGGGGTGATTTGTTGAATCTATGCCAAAGGTTGATGATGATGCAGTTGTCGAACGATCAAGATAAGTTCATTTGGAACTTAACCGCGTCTAGGGTGTACTCGGTTAAATCCATGTATGAGAACCTTATGAATGATCATACGGTCTTTTCTCGAATGTATCTTTGAAAATTGAAAATCCCGCTTAATATTAAAATTTTCTTGTGGTTTTTAAATAATAAAGTTTTACTTACAAAGGGTAATTTAATTAAAAGAGACTGGGTAGGATGTAGCAAGTGTTGTTTTTGTGGTTCACAGAAACCATAGAACATTTTTTCATATCATGTCATGTTCCTCGCCTTATGTGGTATTAAAAAGGTCAAAAGACATCTTCACCTAGTTGTTCCGACGGCATACTAGTAGACTACAAGATGTTTAGTCTTCATATCTCCCTTTTTACACTAGTTGGTGCATGTATTAACTTTCTGTGATCGATATGTAACATTTTCTGTATGTTAACTATAAATAAAAGGATATGCGCATCAACCGATGCAGAGGTCGGAGTTTTACTCCTCTTTTCGAAAAAAATGGTCGATGAGACGTAAAGCAAACTAGCCTCAAGAATTCACATCTCTAGCTGGTGGTAAATCTAGGTCACAATCAGGTACTAGTACTAGCAATGCAAGCCATGTGACCCTGCCTTTTTTTTGCCTTCTAGAAACATTTCAACGACTGAAAGTGCTCACAACAGAAAGGATTCCACTCAAAAGGTTCGAGGTGATCGACGACTTAGCGGTATGAGAATAATGCAATGGTATATACAATTTCGTTGAAAAGAGATTGGAAGGTAAGGAGTACTAGTAAACTATACATAAGGTTCAGGCCTGGTTTGGCATCAAAGTATTTTTAAAGTATTGAGAGAATACTTTGGTTTCTGAAAAAACTGAAGTATTAAATAGTTTGAGGTGTTAGGATCTAATAAATAATATGGTTTTAAAACTGAAGTATGCTCCAAAACTATGGCTTTTTTGAAGTATTTGAGAAAGAGGCTAGATCCTGTTTTCTCTAAAACTGAGAAAAGAGAAAAACTGAAGTATTGATTTGCTAGGCACTAAAATACTATGATATTGATATACTTCAGTTTTAAAAAAACTTTGTTGCCAAACTAGGCCTCAGTCTCTTCTCAAACTTTGTTTAGGATGCTTATTACTTTCATTTGATCAAGTCTCTTAAGAGAACTTGAAATTTTTATTTTATTTAAAAATCGACAAAGAGAACATATTAGTATCATGAAGATAATAGTTATACCGAGCCTCTATAGCAACACACTGCTCTAAATGCATTACAGTTGCACACAACTCTAAAACAAAAGGAATGGTCTGAGTTTGTGTTATTGGACTTTTTTTTTCCCATGACTAGCTTTGCCCCTGTGGCCTCTTCAGCCCCCGTGTTGCTAATAAAAGGCCCGGCTTGATAATCTGACACTGGAGTGCGCCCTTTCCTGAAAAAGCAATGCAAAGTTTGGACCAAAGCAATTTGCTTGTTCAGCAATCCGGATGGCCAAGTTTTAAGGGAGATCCCTCAGCTTTGACGTATGGCCCAAGGTGGCGATGGTCTTCCTATGGGCGCTGGGTTGTACTCCCTCCGTCCCATGGAATAGGGCGTAAAAACTTTTGCATGGGACGGAGGGAGTAGTAGGCGATGAGTCAACTGTCAACTTGGGAAGTTGTTCGATAGGCCGGCTAGGACGACGCAGGAAAGCGGGGATCATGGGGGAACACAACTGCGGGAATGACGGAGGGGCGCAAAGGTGGCGCGTACGACGCGGCCCGGCCGGCGGCAGACATGCAACATTGTTTACTCCGATTCATGCAGCATCGCATGTTACGGTATTTCCACCGGACCGGGTCGACCTAAGTCTGTTCTTGTCCGTTTGAATCGAGCCGTAGTCAATTTGGATAGGGGCCCGGCCTGTTCTGCCAGCCACATTCAGCGGCGTGACCCATTTATCCGGTCTGGTTGAGATAATTTTTTAGATTCAAACACAAATAATTCGCGCGAAAAACTGGCAAGATTTGTACTTAATTTATATTCAAAATATAAAAAACATAATTTAAATTACTAGCCCTAGCTATTGGTATTCGCGCGCCGACGTCGCTTCGTCCATCTACGGGTCGAGGTGTTGGAAATATGCCCTAGAGGCAATCATGTATGATAAGTTTTCCCATTGTATTCATAAAGATATTAAGTTGTCCTTATATAAACATCTGATGTGTATCATTGAATATATGACTCGGTTGTGGAACTATACATTCATGTTGTTTGTACTAAATATCCTTGGTCATTGAGGTTGTGCTGGACATACAACTTAGACCAATGTGAAAGTTGGCTTGATGACTCGGTTCCACTTGTCATGGGCATGGAGATGCTATTCCAACTTACACAGATTCAGCTAAAGAGTTTAGCGAGTCGGATTGACCCATATTGAGGTACAACGAACAAGTTGTTATTTGTATATCTCAATCAATGTAATCCTTAGACCTGAGGTTGTTGCATAGTCCGAGTTGAGGATCACCGACTTAGATTCTGTCAAACGTTGATCCGTAACTGGGCAGTTATAAAGGCAAGGTTCGGGTCGACTAAGAATCAAGCTGCGTGATGTGAATAACCAAGATAGGATTTTGCCCCTCCACTCGGAGAGATATTCTCTGGGCCCTCTTGTGAGATATGATTCGAAAAGCATGGCCATGCACGACTTGGTTAAGTGTTGACCGAGACGATCGACTAAGAGTTAGTCGGGTAAATCACTTATCTCGGATCGAGAAGAGAGTCGGACTATTTAAGGGATGACAATTATTCGCCTATAGTCTGACAAGGTATATCGTGAGGCAAAAGGGACTCGGACGCAAGTCGCATTGGAAAGGCAAGTCGTCATGACTCATTGGTACTTGGGAGTCGGCACGTTCTGCTAGGAGCCGCTACCGGCTGATCGATTGCGAGTCGGACTCTAATCGTGTCCGAGTAACCAAGAGCCTGCCGGGTCACACACTTAAGAGCGGGAGCAAGTTCGGATTGGATCTAAACCGAAAATCTGGCCGGGTTGGACTCGAGCCGGATTAGGACTGAGTCAGTGAGTCAGACTCGCGGTGACTAGTGTTATATGGGCTTTAGTGAATGGGCCACGAGAGTGGAGCCCATGTTCACTCCATATATACAGTGGAGCACAGTAACCCAGAATTCTGGGTTAATCGTTGATCGGTTAGGTCATTCCATGTGTTGGAAACCCTAGCTCCACAACAGTCCTGCCGTCGCATCGAACCTAGCAGTTCGTCGCCAGTGCTCCTCCTTGTACGTGTGGATACCAGCAGAGGTGCTGTACGATCAGCACCAGGACGATCGGATCGCAAAGGACTGCACTGCATCAACTGACGCGCTTCATCAGTAATCCGCAAATGCACGTCTAGTGGTAAACCTCGTGGCCTACTACCTCGGCTAGATCTTGGGATCACCATGTTAGAGGAAAAGTTTTGTTTCATCTCTGTGTGGCCCAACAGTGGTATCAGAGCGATAGCTTCTGGTTTTAGGCTCGAGATCTCGCATATGTGATATGCGGTAGGCTGTAGATGAGATCTATATGTTGTTTTGGTGGTTGATCTATTAGATAGATCGGTTTTGTACGATGTTGATTGGATCAACTGTACTCGGGGAATGGTAGATCTGATTTCTGTGATCATACTGCTGAGGTCGTGGAACGACATACCCCTATCGGTCGGCTTCCGCCATCGGGGTAGACTGTGACACGTAAATTCAGATGCGGTGATCGAAGATCAAAAAGTTTGATCGAATCGGAACAATGGTCAGAATCCATGTCCAGATCGCCGGCTTCGCCCAGTCGTAGCGCGTTAGACGTCGTTGCGAGTTTCACAACACCGGTAGATATTGTATCTATGCATAACTTGTTTTTGCAGGAAGTTGTGGATGGTATGGTTCATGTGCATGTGATGTATGTGTGTAATCCATACGTGATCTCCGAATCACGGTTTTTGTCAGCCGGCTGGAGCCTAGGTTCTGTCACTTTATTGTATAACGACCTGCGTGTCAGATTCTCTATGTAATTTACTTTACTTAGCTAGTGTAGCTGTTTGGAGAATCCGGATGGCATGCAAGGCGATGTACATGTCGGCGACATGGAGTAAGACGGCAAGTGACAAGAGTTGGCACGAGTCGGATTACAGGCTTTGTGGAGATGGAGATCGCCATGAAGGGAGCCAAACCATTTCACATTATAATTCCTTTATTTTGTGTTATTGTTATGTCTCTGTTTTACCTCTATTAGATAGTTGGTAAAATTTAATCCCTCAAAGAAGGTCTAGTCGGTTTTCCCGCCAGTGTTTGCACCATCATAAGCCGGACATTTTTGGTAGTGGGCTCATAAAATTGAGGTGCTGCCAATTCTTTCCGACTAGGTGGGTTCGAGTCGGACTCTTACTGCAGAAACACTCGGTAAGTTAGACGGGTCTATCATAACGGTTGTGGGGCTCAGGGAAAAGTCGGATGGGAGCCGGGGCATGTGATGCCACCCGTCCAACAGGAGTCGTATGAGATGCGATTGACAAGGAGTTGTCTACCTAGATCACTTGGCAGCTAGCGGTGATGCTAAAGCTCACTAGCCGACTTGCTTATTTAGGGTCCTGAATCACTAAGTAACCATCGGAGGGGTGTTGGTTCTAGTGGGAGCATAAAATATTAAAATGTTTAACATGCTTGCTATTTTATGAATACATGTCTTAAGTGTTTTGCATATTTTCTGTTGTAGATCATGGCACCAAGTAGCAGTCACTCTCAGATATCCGGTTTTGCGTTGAGAACTATCCTTGAGAAATATAAACTGAACGACGCTAATTTTACCAACTGGTATCGAAATCTGAGAATTGTTCTCAAACAAGAAAAGAAGGACCATGTCCTAAACAACTCACTTCCAGATGAGCCGAATGAGAATGCGACTGTCGCTGCCACCAATGCCTACCGTCGGGCTAAGGATGAGTCCACGGATATTAGCTGTCTTATGCTTGCTCACATGGAACCGAACTTGCAAAAGCAGTTTGAGAATGTTGAGGCCTACGATATGATCGAAAGCCTCAAAAGTATGTTACAGGCTCAGGCGAAGACTGAGAGGTATCAAGTCTCTCAGGCTTTGCTGAGTTGCAAGCTTAAGGATGGTGATCCACTGAGTCCGTATGTGATCAAAATGGTTGGTTATGTGCAGTCTCTGGAGAGGCTTGGATACCCCATTAGCGAAGAGTTCACTACGGATATAATTCTGAACTCTCTTCTAGTGCATATGGGCAGTTCATTTCGAACTACCACATGCATGGTATGGATAAGAAGCTCACTGAATTGCATGGGATGCTCAAGCAGGCAGAGGCGGATCTCAAGAAGGGCGCCAGTCAAGTGTTGATGGTGCAGAATAAGGCTAAGTTCAAGAAGAGTTCTTGGACTAAGAAGAAGTCTAAGTCAGGAGGAAAGCAGGCTCAGGACCCGGTCCCAAGCGCTTCCTCAGGGACTAAGCCATCTCCTTCAGCCGGATCCACTTGCTTCTACTACAAGGCGGATGGCCACTGGAAGAGGAACTGCAGCAAGTACTTGGCCGACAAAGCCAAGAGTGGAGGTATGACTTTCAATTTAGGTACACTTGTTTGCAATGTTATAGACATATATCTTGCTGATGCACCTAATAGTTCTTGGGTATATGATACCGGATCAGTTATTCACATCTGCAACTCGTTGCAGGGACTGGTAAGAACTAGGAGCGTAGCAAGAGGCGAGGTTGATATTCGAGTCAGCAACAAAGCAAGAGTTGCCGTGTTGGAAGTCGGCACGATGCAACTTCATTTACCTTCCGGATTCATTATGGAACTGAATGATTATTATTGTGTTCTAGTGCTCAGTCAAAACATTATTTCTTCTTCATGTTTGATGAGGCAAGGCTATGAGTCGAATATCAAGAATAATGGTTGTTCTTTGTATTTGAAGGATATGTTTCACGGCTTTGCACCCGTCCAGGACGGGTTATTTATTTTGAATCTTGATGGTGAGTCGGTTTATAACATAAATGTTAAAAGGTTGAAACCAAATGATCTGAATATGACTTACTTTTGGCACTGTCGGCTTGGTCATATAAGTTGGAAACGCATGAAGAAGCTCCATGATGATGGACTCCTAACTTCGTTCGACTTGGAGTCGTTCGGGACATGCGAATCTTGCCTACTTGGCAAAATGACCAAGACACCTTTTGCAAAGATTTGCGAAAGGGCGTCCGACTTGTTGGGACTAGTACATAGTGATGTATGTGGACCAATGAGCACGACAGCCAGAGGTGGTTATGAGTACTTCATTACCTTCACTGATGATTTGAGTAGGTATGGATATATCTACTTGATGAAACATAAGTCAGAAGCCTTTGAAAAGTTTAAAGAATTCCAGAATGAAGCACAGAATCAACTCAACAAGAAAATAAAGTTTCTTCGGTCGGACCGAGGAGGCGAGTACATGAGCCATGAGTTTGATGACCATCTTAAAAGTTGTGGAATAGTTACTCAACTTACTCCGTCAGGAATGCCGCAAAGGAATGGTGTTTTGGAAAGGCGGAATCGAACCTTGTTGGACATGGTACGATCAATGATGAGTCAGACGAATCTGCCTTTATCATTTTGGGGCTATTGTCTAGAAACAGCAGCGTTCACACTAAACAGAGTGCCATCAAAATTGGTAGAGAAGACACCGCATGAGATGTGGACAGGCAAAAAGCCAAGTTTGTCTTTTCTTAAGATTTGGGGTTGTGAAGCATTAGTCAAGCGACTTCAGTCGGACAAGCTTACGGCCAAGTCAGATAAGTGTATTTTCGTGGGGTATCCAAGGGAAACCTTGGGTTACTACTTCTACAACCGAGAAGAGGGCAAAGTGTTTGTCGCTCAGAACGGTGTCTTCCTTAAGAAAGAGTTTCTCAGTCGGGGAGTAAGTGGGAGCACGGTGCAGCTCGAAGAAATTCGAGAGGAACCGGCTAGTAGCGAGTCGGCAAAAACCTTGGAGGTTGAGCCGATCGTGGTATCTGAGCCGGCAGCAGCACCTGTACTACGAAGATCGGCGAGATTACGAAGTGTTCGTGATGTCTTACTGTTAGACAGTGATGAGCCGACGAATTATTCGGAAGCGATGGTGGGATCTGATTCCGAGTCATGGCTTGGAGCCATGAGATCCAAGTTAAAGTCCATGGATGAAAATCAAGTTTGGAACTTGGTTGATCTGCCAGACGGTGCAAGACCCGTCGAGTGCAAGTGGGTCTTTAAGAAGAAAACTGATATGGATGGAAATGTTTCTATCTATAAAGCACGCCTTGTCGTGAAGGGGTTCCAACAAGTTCAAGGAGTTGATTACGACAAGACTTTCTCGCCCGTAGCGATGCTTAAATCAGTTTGGATCATGTTAGCTATAGCGGCTTATTTCGACAATGAGATATGGTAGATGGATGTCAAAACGGCTTTCCTTAACGGAAATTTAACCGAGGACGTGTATATGATACAGCCCGAGGGTTTTGTCTATCCGGCTAATGTTGACAAGGTGTGCAAACTTCAGAAATCCATTTATGGGTTGAATCAAGCATCTCGGAGTTGGAATATTTGCTTTGATGAGGTAGTCAAATCGTTTGGCTTCATCAAGAGTGATCATGATTCTTGTTTATACAAGAAGTTTAGTGGGAGCAAAGAAACTTTCTAATCTTATATGTGGATGACATATTACTGATTGGAAATGATGTCCAGATGTTGCAAGAAACCAAGGAATCATTGGAAAAGAGTTTCTCAATGAAAGACTTGGGTGAGGCAACATATATTCTCGGAATCTGGATTTATAGAGATAGATCAAGACGGATCATTGGATTGAGTCGGAGTACTTATTTGGATAAAGTGTTGAAGAAGTTCAACATGGAATCGTCTAAGAAGGGGTTCTTACCGATGTCACATGGTGTAAAACTTAGCAAGACTCAGTGTCCTTCGACAACTGATGAGTGAAGTCGGATGAGTGCGATTCCGTATGCTTCTGAAGTCGGATCCATCATGTATGACATGATTTGTACTAGGCCGGATGTTTCATATGCTCTAAGTGTTGTGAGCAGATACCAGGCTGATCCTGGAGAAATCCACTGGACAACGGCTAAAAATATCCTAAAGTACTTGAGAAGGACTAAGGATATGTTTTTGGTTTATGGTGGTGAAGATGAACTCGGTGTAAAGGGTTACACAGATGCGAGTTATCTTACCGACTCTGATGATTCTCGTTCGCAATCCGGATACGTGTTTATTATAAACGAAGGTGTTGTGAGCTGGAAGAGTTCCAAGCAAGAGACTATGTCTGCATCTATAACAGAGGCTGAGTATATTGCCGCCTCAGAGGCAGCAAAGAAGCTGTTTGGATGAGGAATTTCCTCATGGATCTTGGTGTGGTTTAGGTCTCGTCCAATCCGTTATACGTGTATTGTGACAACAATGGTGCTATAGCACAAGCCAAGGAACCTAGACAACACCAGAAGAACAAGCACATACTCATGCGGTACCATCTGATTCACCAGTTCGTGGATCAGGGTGATATCAAGTTATGCAAGGTACACAAGGATGCAAATATTGCGGATCCGTTGACAAAGCCGTTACCCCAGCCGAAGCATGAGGCGCACCTGAGAGCCGTGGGCATTAGATGCTTAGACATGTGATGTCGGAAGTTTGACTCTAGTGCAAGTGGGAGACTGTTGGGAATATGCCCTAGAGGCAATCATGTATGATGAGTTTTCCCATTGTATTCATATTGATATTAAGTTGTCCTTGTATAAACATATGATGTGTATCATTGAATATGTGATTCGGTTGTGGAACTATACATTCATGTTGTCTGTACTAAATGTCCTTGGTCATTGAGGTTGTGCTGGACATACAACTTAGACCAATGTGAAAGTTGCCTTGATGACTCGGTTCCGCTTGTCATGGGCATGGAGATGCTATTCCAACTTACACAGATTTGGCTAAAGAGTTTAGCGAGTCGGATTGACCCATATTGAGGTACAACGAACAAGTTGTCATTTGTATATCTCAATCAATATAATCCTTAGACCTGAGGTTGTTGCATAGTCCGAGTTGAGGATCACCGACTTAGGTTCTGTCAAACGTTGATCCGTAACTGGGCAGTTATAAAGGCAGGGTTCAGGTCGACTGAGAATCAAGCTGCGTGATGTGAATAACCAAGATGGGATTTTGCCCCTCCACTCGGAGAGATATTCTCTAGGCCCTCTTGTGAGATATGATTCGGAAAGCATGGCCATGCACGACTTGGTTAAGTGTTAACCGAGGCGATCGACTAAGAGTTAGTCGGGTGAATCACTTATCTCAGATCGAGAAGAGAGTCGGACTATTTAAGGGATGACAATTATTCGCCTATAGTCTGACAAGGTATATCGTGATGCAAAAGGGACTCGGACGCAAGTCGCATTGGAAAGGCAAGTCGTCATGACTCATTGGTACTTGGGAGTCGGCACGTTCTGCTAGGAGCCGCTACCGACTGATCGATTGCGAGTCAGACTCCAATCATGTCCGAGTAACCAAGATCCTGCCGGGTCACACACTTAAGAGCAGGAGCAAGTTCAGATTAGATCCGAACCGGAAATCTGGCCGGGTTGGACCCGAGCCGGATTAGGACTGAGTCAGTGAGTCGGACTCGCGGTGACTAGTGTTATATGGGCTTTAGTGAATGGGCCACGAGAGTGGAGCCCATGTTCACTCCCTATATATAGTGGAGCACAGTAACCCAGAAGGGTTAATCGTTGATCGGTTAGGTCATTCCATGTGTTGGAAACCCTAGATCCACAGCAGTCCTGCCGTCGCATCGAACCTAGCAGTTCGCCGCTGGTGCTCCTCCTTGTACGTGTGGATACCAGCAGAGGTGCTGTACGATCAGCACCAGGACGATCGGATTGCAAAGGACTGCACTGCATCAACTGACGCGCTTCATCAGTAATCCGCAACTACGCGTCTAGTGGTAAACCTCGTGGCCTACTACCTCGGCTAGATCTTAGGATCACCACGTTAGAGGAAAAGTTTTGTTTCATCTCTGCGTGGCCCAACACGAGGTCGATGTAATCCGGCGGCATCCAGAGGTTGAGCGGTGGTAGGGCCGGAGCGGGAGCGGGCGCAGGTGGATTGATCACCTGCCCAGCCACGGCGCCCAACCGGGTTGGATGTGCGCTAGCTCCATCCCCACCTCCGATGCCCAAACCGGCATCGACGGCGGTGGAGGCGGCTGGGCATTCGTCTCAGCCACCATGCGGGTGAGCTCGAGGGCCTCCTCGTAGCCGCTCCACTGGGCTTCCTCCTCCTGTGTGCTGGCTGTGATGGCCTGCTCGGTGAAAGCGTCCTCGTCGTAGCCCCGCGACAACACCTCGTGGTACTCTGGGGGGCAGGTTCGCGGTGTCCTCGTCGTAGCCCCACCACCGCCTCCTGCTTGAAGACGATGTCGTCGTCGCCGTCCTCGTCGTTGTCGTCCTCGCTGTCGAGCTCGGCGTCGGAGTGGTTGACGGCACCCTCCTCGTCCGAGTCGATGTTGGGGACAGGGTAGACCTCTCTCGGCATCAGGTCCTGGCGGATGGTGGTGACACGCCGCACCTTGTGCTCACATTCGAGGAACTCCTTCCTGTAGGGTTCGCAGCATAGAAATCAAAAATTTTCCTACGATAGGAACAACTATGTACCAACATCTATCTACTAGATACAAGCAACGGGCAGATGTATATCCATAGAGAACATACCCTTGAAGACCGACAAAGCTTAACGAGTTCAAACTCGTGGTTGATGTAGACGATCTCTTGCCGATCTCAAGATCGAGAGGAAGTTCTAGCGTCGCAAAACAGCAGCGCATCCGTGCTCGCACACACGTACAAGACATCGAGCAACCTCCTCCTCCTCGCTCCAGCGATGCAGCGGAAGCACAACCCTTTCTTGCCGAATAGCCACCGGAAACATGTATCTCGCTAGTCCGAGACCATGGGGGATAAATACTAGAGGGGGAGAGAGATCCTTCACGAGGAGGTGTGTTTTGAGAGGATGAGAGGGGGGGATTTTGTAGGAGAGAGGGGGGCACCCAAGGGGCATGGCGCCTAGCCATGGGGCTGCCCCCACCTCTTCCTCATTCATGTGGGTGGACACTCCACTCACTCAAATGGCTTTCAATTTCCTCCACTCAAAAACCCACTCAAATTTCCATTAAATTTCCACCAAATTTAATGAAAACTCTCATTAAATAAAACTCCTTTTATTTATTCAGAATTTTGTCAATTACTTTAATGACAAACATTCACATATAACCCCTTGCTAGTATTTGATTTCACATGCAGAAACACTTTCTGCAATTTCACCCGAATACCCATTTCGGTATCTAGTGAAATAAATTCCTGGAGATCGAGACCCTTCTCCGATCAATAATCAGAAGCGGGACCTGGAAATCCATACTGACTCTCACACATTCAACGATGACTTTCATGTGATCGTCGGAACCTTTTACGCTAGTATCTTAATCCCTTTGTTTCACGATATATCACATGTCCGAGATTCGATCATCGGTATCTCCATACCTGGTTTGATCTCGTTACCGACATGCACACCTTTCTCGTTCCCGTGATATAACATTCTAGTGATCAAATCGTTTGCTTGCAATCTAATCAATGTGATATCACCGAAAGGGCCCAGAGTATATCTATCCGTCATCGGGATGAACAAATTCCATTCTCGATCCATGAGCCTCAACATAACACTTTAGTAGTTCTGAAGCCATCTTTATAATCACCCAGTTACGGTGTGACATTTGATGTCATCAAGAAACTCTTCCGGTGTTAGTGATTGACATGATCTCATGGTCTAAGGATTAGGATCACTTCGTAAGTTGTTATAGCAATATAAATTCAATGAATTTGATCGTAATGCTATACTTCGGATGAATGTTCATCACCCCATTACACTAATGTTGTGACCTCGTTATTAACAACATCCAATGTCTATGATCAGGAAACTTTGATCATCTTGTTAATCAACGAGCTAGTTTATAAGAGAGGCATAAATAGGAACTTCACTTTTGTTTATTAAACACATATGTATTAACGTTTCCGTATTAATACAATTATAGCATGTAAAATAAACATTTATCAAAAATAAGGAATACGATAATAACCACTTTATTATTGCCTCTCGGGCATATTCGCTTCAGTCTCCCACTTGCACTAGAGACAATAATCTAGTTTGAAAACTTTGCGTATTGAACACCTATGGCTTTCTGGTGTTCCATATACGCAACTGCAAGTGGTTAATATAATCTACGGATCTGAAACTTTCAGGTCCGTGTGTATTTGCGTTTCTTTGCTTCTCCACACATCACTCATTCTCCAATGAGATGGCATTGTTAAATTTGGTCGTTTGGTGAGACATTTAGTTCCTTGGGGTTAAATCATGTTGATACTATTATCGTACAATATATCTTTAGTGTTAGCCCATTGCGAACCACACCTTAGTTGATAACAAACTACTTGACACAAATGCCCTCCTTTGCTGCTACTATAGCAGTCATATACTTAGCCTTTTGTTGTAGTATCCGTCACAATATGTTAACTTTGGAATTCATCCAAATCCATCATAGAAACTTTCTTTCTATTTCATTGTGTCACCCATAGTTCAAATTGAGATAAACTTAATTTGTATCTTGTGACAAAACTAGTATCAATGTAACGCTTTACAAACTATTTGTAATTGTTTGTCACCTCTTCAAAAATAGATTCTTAGTTCTTCCGAAAGATTATAAGAATATCCTCACTATCATCCAATGATCATTTTATGATTCATTCTGGTGTATGCTCATAACACTTAGAGCATAGGACATATCTGGATGTGTACATCATGGTATAATTGATCAAAACATTCTCGTGATTTCACTCATCAAGTGTCAAAGCACTTGAATCTTGTTTCACTTATCAAGTGTCGATACACTTGAGTATTGATTCAATTCCTTTCCATGCGACAAGAATTGTTTCTTGTCTTTTCTATATTGAACTCCTTCAATATATCATATATGTACGTTTGGCACAACCATATTAGCGTCACAGTCTATCCACTATAGAAATTCATGCTAAATATTCAGGTTTTGCCTAAGTCTTTCATCGAAATGAAATTCTTAACCTTTGTCAATAAATGATACATCATTTCCAATCAACAAGATGTCCTCCACATAATGTATTATAAATATGTCTCAACGCTCCCACTTAATTTCTTGCAAATGCAAGCATCTTCATCGTCTCCAGATGAAAACTCCTTTTTCATCACGGTGTAGATTCCAATTCCGCGATGCTTACTTCAACCATTAAAGTTTGCATGCCCCTTTTAGCATCCTTTGAATTAACAAAACCCTTTGGACCGTATCATGTACACGTCCTAGGTAACCATTCTATTAGAAGAACTTTGTTTTGTTTATTCATCTATCATATACCAAATGTAGTAGTTGCTACTTTAATCCGTCCAGACTAAATATCAATATGAAAGATCAAATCTTGTCATAGTCAACTCCTTGAACATTGCCGTAAAAACTTTACCGACATGTCGACTATTTCATAGATGTGAAACATCCATCTCTGTTTCTTTATAGATCCAAATACGACCCATAGGTTTTTACACCTTTTCGGAGGGTTTTCCAAGTTCAAAAAACTTGATTTCTCGTGTATGGAACTATCACGGATTTTGTGGCTTCAAGCCATTTGACGGAGTCAGGGCCCATCATCGCTTCTTTGCATATAGTTGGTTCATCATTGTCAAACAATAATGATTTACTCTCAAATCTCAGCATTTGATTGTTTATCTGACCGACTTGGTTCAATAATAACTTAGATCTCCGTGATCACAACTCTTGAGGCACATAAGCTATGAGCATTATGGCTGCCTCCGGAACATTTTGCGGCGCTGCGTAACTCAACACATATAGCTAAGGTTCGTTAACCTTATTAAAGTTCTATTTTCCTCCCACTAAACTTTTATGAAAAATTCCTTCTTCAAGAAATTTTACGTTTCAAGCGACAAACCCTTTTATCCTTGGTGTTATGGAGGAATAACCAATTTTTATTCGAAATAACCTACAAAGACATGCTCATCCGACTTCGGTTGTAAACATCTTACTTATGTTTAGCATACCAAAATTTAAGAAATGACAACTTGGGTTTTACCCCAAACCATAACTTCCATGGTGTAATTTCAACGGATCAAGATGAAGCTCTTTTCAGTGTAAAAGCGGTAGTCCCTAAAGCTTTTCATCTTTTAAAACATAATGGCAGTTTTATAAATAACACCTTTGACCCAACAATGTCAAACAAGGTTTTATTACAAATCTCAAACACTCCATACTCCTATGGTGTTTTGGGAGATGTAAATCTAGGTGTTTTGCTAAACTTGCAACTCAAATAAATCCCTTTATGATAAAATCATAATTCATGTATTTTCTTGTTACACTTGTAACTCAAATAAATCCCTTTATGATAAAATCATAAATCATTTATTTTCTTGTTACAATGATTTTCCACTTCATCTTGAAAGTCTTTGAACGTTTTCAAATATTTTATACTTCCTTCTCATTAAGTGAACATTCACTCAAATTTCTGGAGAAAGCATATGAAGTTGAAATCCATCACTTACGACTATACATAATAGACTACATATATCAATATGTATAAATTCCAATATTTTAGTCGTTCGTTCTTCTTTGGCCTTTGAACAAAGTTTTAATTATCCCGAGGAAAGTCTTACAAACGTCACTTGATTAAATCAAAAGACTCCAAAAATCCATGAAAATGGAGATTCTTCATGTTTTCTTTTCAATACAATTTAAACGGCGATGTCACTTGTCACTTTGTAAGTGATCTTCCAATCATTTGTCTTGCGACATTTTAGCATTAGCTTTATGGATGTGATTTATCCAACTATATTTGTAAATCATCCATCTTATATGGAATACGGTAATTATTTGAACAACCTTTGTTCTCATAATACCTGATTTAAATAACAATTATTAAAACAAATCTTGAAGTCAAGCTTTGATTTCAACGAGAAATACAAACAACGGTTTGTTTGTTTTCTATGAACATCATCACATATTCTCTTGCTAGTTATTTAGGCCATTGTGGTTTATGAATTGCGTCGTTCCGTATGAAATTTTATACCATCCAATTCGGTATCCAATACCCAAGAACCACATTGTTTAACAAGCAAATAATACAACCATAACATGTATATCATCCATATACCTAAATTGGATATTTCCAATATTTTCTTTTCTGCCAAATATATTTTATAGATTCTCTTTCAGGATTCCTTTTCCTTTTAAAAGAATCTATCAACATCAAAAGTGGCGCCATATACATGACACATAGTCCAAAGCGTGTATATTCAAATAATAATACCTTTGGACTTGCACTTTGAAGTAGATCACCATCATCAAAATGATCGGCATTCTTTCAAAATCCATTATTTAGTAATCTTTTAGTGTAGTAAACATTTTACATACATCTTCTATTCATCCTTATCATGACGACTTTCATGATCAAGCTAATATAGCTTATAAAGACGAATCGTGAGTATAACGTTACTTTCCAAAACCCTTTTGGATGATTAGGATGTCTAGCATCTCCAACCTTTGTAAATTCTCATCCAATATGAGAACATACATTATACTCTATCATATTGCAACCAAAATATTGTTTCAAATATCGTTATATCTGTCACACAAGATGGTTTCTGAAATAATTCTTTCAGCTCCTAGATAAACTTGATATTAAAACAATCAAGAATCATGGAGGCAAGCATGATACTTAAGATACTAACACTGGAATTGTTACTCTCGATTTAATACCAATTATTAAATTTCACAGATTAAACGGAGTTTGCTGAAAGTTTGCAATAGGAGTTTAAACTTTAGATTGACACTTAACACAATACGATACCAGTTCGTAAAGTAAATATCCAGAATTCTATAGTTCTATTATCTCAATTACAACTATGCATAAGGTGGTGAACGAATGCCAATGACTACAAAAAAATATGAAAATTCACTTTGATTTAATTTATGATAAATTGAGTTCTACTAATCCAAATTAGAAATAAACTCCCACTCAAAAACGACATCCCTCATGTCTTTTTGGTGATTGCATGAACCAAATCCACTACACCAAGTCCGATCATCACGTGAGTCGGTGTAGCTTCAAAGGCGAGCATCAAATGGGCATCATATCTACCATATGACTCATGCTTAACCTTTCGGTCCGTATTCCGAGGCCATGTCTGTACATGCTAGGCTCGCCAAGTGAGAACCTTAGTATTCGCGTGTGTAACTGTCTTACACCCGATCATCACGTGATGTCTTGAAGCGACAAAACATTGTCGGTGCATACTTAAGGAAGAACACATTTTTATCTTGATATTTAAATGAGGGATCATCTTATTATGCTAATAAAACGCCAAACAAGCAATATAAGATGCAATCAAACATCACATGTTTGTAAGTGAAAAGATATGGTTCCCGCATATGATCTCCATCATGTGCACCGTGGTATGATCTCTATCATACATCTATGTGTAAGGCCAAGGTGTATGGAACCTACACGTTATGTGTGTTGTAAGAGTATCATCTCATACTTTTACTTACAACATCACCATATCATAACACTAGCCCAGCAACAATCTAAACTAGACGCCTCTAATTTATCCATTGCAAGTTTACGTGGCTTAGGGCTTTCGAAGAAAGAACCGTTCTTACTTACGAACATGAACCACAACGAGGATAACCAAATTATTGACAACTCGTTGCAAATTAGATATTGACTATAGTAGGAGAGATAGACACCCGCTAGCCACTTATGCAAAACTAGTTGCATATCAAGCATGCAACAGGTCTCATGTGCGAGGACATGTAAAGTTTGTCTGGGCCGCTTCATCCCACTATGCCACCAATATCCAAAGTACAACTAAGAAGCAATAAAATGATCATCATCGCCCACATACTCATATGTATACTACCCGTGCAAAGCATCTACGCATAGATCCGGTTCTGATACCACTGTAGGGTTCGCAGCATAGAAAACAAAAAATTTCCTACGATGGTAACAACTATGTACCAAGATCTATCTACTAGATACAAGCAACGGGCGGATGTATATCTGTAGAGAACATACCCTTGAAGACCGACAAAGCTTAACGAGTTCAAACTAGTGGTTGATGTAGACGATCTCTTGCCGATCTCAAGATCAAGAGGAAGTCCTAGTGCCGCAAAACAGCAGCGCATTCGTGCTCGGACACACGTACAAGACACCGAGCTACCTCCGCCTCCTTGCTCCAGCGATGCATCGGAAGCACAACCCTTTCTTGCCGAATAGCCACCAGGAACATGTATCTCGCTAGTCCGAGACCATGGGGGATAAATACTAGAGGGGGAAAGAGATCCTTCACGAGGAGGTGTGTTTTGAGAGGATGAGAGGGAGGCCTTTTATAGGAGAGAGGGGGGAACCCAAGGGGCATGGCCCCCAGCCATGGGGCTGCCCCCACCTCTTTCTCATTCATCTAGTGAAATAAATTCCTACGTTGTTATTCTTTCCAGCATAAAACATTTGCTCCAAATGGATGTCGGTGTCCCTTAAGTGTGCCACCCTACGATTCACGAATAATGCGGACATGATCGAGACCCTTCTCCGATCAATAATCAGAAGCGGGACCTAGAAATCCATACTGACTCTCACACATTCAACGATGACTTTCCTGTGATCGTCGAAACCTTTTACGCTAGTATCTTAATCCCTTTGTTCATGATATATGACATGTCCGAGATTCGATCATCGGTATCTTCATACCTAGTTTGATCTCGTTACCGACATGCACTCTTTTCTCGTTCCCGTGATATAACATTCTAGTGATCAAATCATTTGCTTGCAAGCTAATCAATGTGATATCACCGAGAGGGCCCAGAGTATATCTATCCGTCATCGGGATGAACAAATTCCACTCTTGATCCATGAGCCTCAACAGAACACTTTAGTAGTTCTAAAGCCATCTTTATAATCACCCAGTTACGGTGTGACGTTTGATGTCATCAAGAAACTCTTCTGGTGTTAGTGATTGACATGATCTCATGGTCTAAGGATTAGGATCACTTCGTAAGTTGTTATAGCAATATAGACTCAATGGCTTTGATCGTAATGCTATACTTCAGATGAATGTTCATCACACCATTACACTAATGTTGTGACCTCGTTATTAACAACACCAATGTCCATGATCAGAAAACTTTGATCATCTTGTTAATCAACGAGCTAGTTTATAAGAGAGGCATAACTAGGAACTTCACTTTTGTTTATTAAACACACATGTATTAACGTTTTCGTATTAATACAACTATAGCATGTAAAATAAACATTTATCATAAATAAGAAATACGATAATAACCACTTTATTATTGCCTTTCAGGCATATTCCCTTGACTTCCCACCGTTGGGCCGGCAAGAGGCCCCTGATCCGGCAGCAGATCTCCTCCTCCATCCCTTTGCCCGCCTTGGGCACGGGCGGCACCGGGACACGGTCCCGGTTGAGGTGACAGCCGATGGGGAAGGACACATCGTTGTGTTTGATGCCCAGTCCTCCCTCCAGCGGCGCTCGCACTCCGTGATGCGGAGTACTGCCGCTCGCGGCGCTCCCCCTACGGCCACGTCGGCGGACGAACCTCCACGGTGTGGCCCCGGAAATCCTCCGACCGCGGCGGAGGAGGCAGGGACGTGCCACGGAGGAAGGCCGGCAGCCGAAAGCTCTGGCTGCTAGAGCTAGACGCTTCGTGGTCGTTCTTGCCCATCCCCTTCTTCAGCCACGACGGCGTCTTCATCGTTAGCGGCGGCTAGGGTTTGCGATGGCGAGAGGTGAGGAGCGCGGCACCGACGGGCGCAGGGTTAAATAGCCCCTTCGCCCGCGAACACGCGCAGCTTCTCGCTTCTTTGCCATCAATGCCGAAGCGATAACGCAGGCGGCGCCTAGTGGGTCAGCGTGCCATCGTGTCTCCATTGATGGCGAAGGCTACCGCCGGTCAGCCTTCCGCCAGCGCCTCTGAATCGCTGTCGCGGTTGCATCTGAATTGGTGTCGATGACCGCGTCTGAATCAATGTTGCGGGTCAATTTGACTGACGGGTGGACCAGTAGCACGTGCGGAACGACGCCCGCACTGTCCGCGCGCTTCCGGGCCGACACAATCGAGTCCCAGATTAGATGCATGGATGGGTCGAGCCAGACGCGTTTCTATGGATGGGTCAGCCCGCTAGTACGCCGCGCACGCGCACCGTGCCCACACGGACCGTTTCGAACACGCTCTGAACGGATGGGTTGGCCCAGTGAAGATGCCCTTACTACCGACTGACTAACCACCTGGTTTCTTCTATGACCACCAACTTCTTCCATGAACTGCTCGATCGATCTGTGGCCGCTAGCTGAGATCGGTCATAGCGGGAGTATCATAATATTAGTAGTATCATGCATATAATACTAGTGTATGATATTATGTCTCTGACTATTGTATTGTATCATGTAGTAGTATTATAGTACATGTATATTTATTAATTTCTAGAATATCCATGTAAATTTTATGTATAATATTTACTTACCAATATAATTTCTAGTTTTATATGTTATGATACGGTATGTACATATGATACTATAATTCGTGTCAAATTAGATTTTTACAATAAAGTATGTACCATACTAGATAGTCCCACTTTTAGATCATAACATAGCCGGTTGTTAGTTATAAAAAAATGTCATGTCATCTATAGCCATGCATATACTAGTAGTTTACTTGTATAATAATTAGCTACAAAATCCTACTACTTAATTAATATGTAGCCCACATTTCTCTCCACAAACTGACTAGGACACGTGCTAGAGCCGGATGTTAACTTATAGCCCGTTTACATTCTCTCTCCTCCATATTATCAAAAATGTAATATTCCCTCCGTCCTAAAATAGACTCAGATTAAAATTTTAATGAATCTATACACTATTTAGTATATAGGTTAATCCAAATTTTGATAAATCTAAGATATCTATTTTAGGATTGAAGACGTATTTATTTTTTATAGCTTTTTTTCGAAATGGGGTTGACCCCGACCTCTGCATCCCTCGGATGCATATATTTCTTTATTTAAAAAGTATCCACTAACAAAGTTCAGAATCTTAAAAACAAATCATGGATCAGATAAGGTTGATACAAACACCAACCATCTGAACAACACAAAAAGCCTCACAAGAGGGCGCAAACTAAGAGTAGACATAAGACAGTCTACTAGTATGCCGCCATGAAACCTGTCGGTATATATCCGACGCCACCGCCACAAGGCGATTGCACCCAGAGACCATAGATTGCCGGTGGTGCTCTGGTAGGAGGTATGCCCATAGCTGGATGAAGTATGCCGTCTATGTATAACCTGCAAAAAACATGAAACTTTGGCCTTGTTAAAAATAATATTATTCTCACATTTCTAAATAGACCAACATAAAGTTGAAACGCCTATACGAATTCTAGCTTTATTAGTCCCGATCCACTCCATTGAACCAATTTTCAAACATATTAGTGATATTGGTTGAAGGAGCAAGGTCATAAGTAAAGAAAACAGTACTCCATATAACTTTTGCAAAAGGACAAGAAAGAAATAAATGTTCAATTATTTCGACCTCGTCACAAAAACAACATTTAGTATATCCTGTTCACTTCCTTTTTGCAAGATTCTCTTTAGTAAGCAAAACCTTTCTATTAAGAAACCATATAAATATTTTAATTTTTTGAGAAATCTTTAGTTTCCAAAGATAACGAGAAGAAAATTCCATATGTCTATTCATAAGATTTTCATACATAGACTTGACAGTAGAACCCCTGTTTTCTGCCAATTTCCATATAAAAGAATCCCGATTATCTGATAAAGTTATAGACATCAATCTATGTACCATATGCAACCATGCAACCCATTTGTCTTCAGTTAGACTTTTTCTAAATCCAATTCTAAGTGGATTAAAAGAAAGGACATCGTGAACAGACACATTTTTTCTATTCATAATGTTATAAAGAGAAGGATATTGTTTGGCAAGTGATCTTTCTCCTAGCCAAACATCTTCCCATAAACAAGTATCTTTCCCATTTCCAATTTTAAAGCAACCTTGGGCAAAGAAATCATCTTTAACTCCCATTAGGCCCTTCCAAAAAGTTGAATCAGTAGGTTTTGCTTCTACCTATGATAATGTTTTATTCTTCAAGTATTTGTTATGTAGAATATCTTGCCACACTCCATCTTCTGTTAGTATCTTATAAAGCCACTTGCTTAACAAATATTTATTCTTGAGTTCTAACACTTCAATTTCCAATCCACCCCGATCCTTTGGACGACACAGGATACTCCATCTAGATAATCTGTATTTCTTTTTATGTTCATCATTTTGACAAAACAAACGTAAACAATAAAAATCAATCCTTTTCTAACAGCCTTTGGTACTTCTAGAAACGTTAACATAAACAAACAAAACGCAGGGAAAGGCTGCATGGCAGCTGCGGGTGAAATAAACAAAACGTAGGGAGAGGATGCACATACAGCAAATGAAACGATGCATCGGCATCTCTCACAAATGAAACGACACGCCGTAACACCTGTACTATTAATTTACCCCTTGTTTGACGATTAGTAGATCAGAACGAAAGCGCTACTGTAGTAAATCTTATCTCTTGTTTGACGAGATGGCGGAGTACGTTTTCTTTGCCAACTTGCATGTTGCTCTCACCCAGACAAAACGACACACGCGCGCGAGCCCAATTTTCCACGCACAACAAGAAAAGATCGCCCAACCGGCCCGGTCCGTGACAGATAACCTTCGTGCCTGGGTGTTCTCTCGTTGTTCCTGTCTTCGTTTTAAAATATACGATGTGGTTTGTAAAATGTATCTAGATTTTTTTATATGTAGGTTTATTTATGTTTGAAACGAATCTATACACTAAAAAAAGTTTAGATACAACAAACCTATAACAACTTATATTTTGAGATGAAGGGAGTAATTCCAATCGATTTTTGTTTATCATGTAGACAAGTGCTTGGGGATTAGTTAGAAAATTCACAAGTTTTTGGACCGGATAGGCGAGAAGGTGGTATCATGGCTCCATTATGGTAAGAACGCGGGAAAGCGGACAAGTTGACGTACTCTCTTTGATTTAAATTAGCTGACTTAGATTTTATAGATTCGATTGAATCTAGACATGATTTAGATTAAATTTATTCGTATCTTCATAAATTTAAGTCAACTAATTTAGGTATGAGAGAGTAATACACTATTAGGAAAACGGCTATAAGTAATTCATACACCCTTGACGTACGCACTGACCACAGGTGCCCTACGGCTAACTGACGTAAGCGTAGCGCACATGGGGGTGGTGCGCCACGGCTATGTGTGGCCCAGGGCATAGATGGCTGCAACACACATACCCGTAGCGCACTATGTCAAGGTGTGCTACAGATGTGAAACTTAACCGTAGCGCACCTTGACCTAGTGCGCTACGGGTATGTGTGCTGCAGCTGTTGGATCAACTTAGCCGTAGGGCACTCTACACCAACTCCACCACCCTCCTCTGTGGATCGCCTTTTTAGCTTTGCAAAAAATAAAAGAAAATGAAAAACACTTCAGATAATAGAATCCTTTCATATTTAAATAGATAATGTGGTCTAGTTTCTAGTAAAATTAACAAACATGAATTTCGATTTTTTCTGCAAAAAAAGTCATGCCACGGTAAAACAGCCGTAACTTTTACATACGATGTCGAAAAAAACGTATAATAAACCAAAATGACCAGAACGAGATTCCAGATCCGCTTGCAACCCCTTTAGGTCGTTTAGCGATGTTTTAGAATCTCAAAATTCGAAAAGAGTAAAAATTTATGGCAAAAATAAGATATTTTGCTACAGAAAAAAATTGAGGCAACTTACCCGTACCACCACCTAGTGCGCCACGAGTAAGTTGGGCGTGATTCGAAATTCGAATCACCACCCCCGCCCACCTACCTCCCTCTCTCCCTCTCTTCCTTCCTCTTCTCTTCCTTCCTCCCTCTTGCTCTTCTCTTCCTCCGTCTCTTCATATCTTCCTTCCTCCCTCTCTTCTTCTCTTCCTCTTCTCTTCTCTTCCTCCCTCTCTTATTCTCTTCCTCTTCTCTTCCTCCCTCTTTTCCTTCTCCTTACTTCGGCCTCCTCCGACCAAGGACCACCACGGGTAACCAACTCCTTCAGCAGTCGCCGTCGCCTCCTCCGACCACATGTCCTCCAGCCGCCGCTGCCACCACCACCTCCGACTGCACCTCCGACGCACCTCCGGCTGTCTCCTCCGACCACACCTCCTCCTACTGCCTCGACGCCGACGAGGACTAGCACAGCCACGGCCTCCCGCACATCCTTGCGGTGGTAGGTCGTGACCACTGCTCCGACGAGGCGACGCGACGACGACGATTTCTGGACCCGATTGCTTTTGCAAGGTATTGTTTGCATTTTTTTTGTTTTTTGAAAAACACATCCGTGACGCACCTGTACCCCTACCCGTGACGCACCTAATACTGCGCTACGCCTATTCTCATATAACCGTAGCGCGCCAGGATAGTGCGCTACGGGTTTAGCCGTAGCGTACGCCTAGTGACACACCACTAGTGCGCCACGAACAACCCTTTTCCTAGTAGTGATAGAAGAGGTGAAGTGCGGACCATCTGCTCGATCATCATGCGAGGCGGAGGGAGATCGGTCTCCATCGTGTCGAGCTGAAAGTGCGGAAGCCCCGCCCACTGATCATGGATGGCGCCGTTACTCATCCACGGCTTTTGCCTTTTTTTTGTTCGAGCAAAACAGGACGCCTACTTTTTTTATTCGTGCGGGACGGGACCAGTTTGGTGGGCATCAGCAGTTCGACTTCTAGATCTCATTCTCATCTCAAGGGAGTGGGCATGGGCATGCTCACTTGACGCTTCGCCACACACACACGGACATGATCAGGGTTGGGCTGTGCTTCTAGGAGCTTTATTATCCTCTACTTCCTCCGTTCGCAAATAAGTACTCCCTTTATTTCAGGGTTTAAGGCGTTCTCGTTTTGCGTATTTTTTCTTTGACCAAGAATTACTCTAAATACATAAAGAGTTTTGGTATAAAACTAGTATCACTGGAAAGTATTTTTTAATACGAATCCAACAGTACTAATTATGTATAATATAATCAAGATTTTGTTCCTCAATTCTTTCGGTCAAACTTTGCTTTAGAAAGCGTGTGCGCCTTAAGCCCTGAAACGAAGATAGTATATATTTAGAAAATACTAGTCAAATTAGTTTTCTTTCTTTTTTATGAGGCTTTATCAATTATCAAGAAAAGAGAAGAATGAGGATTGGTGGATGATATGGAGGAGAAGAATAGAGATTGGAGGATGAGGTGGGGGGAGTGATTATCGATAAGCTAATTGCATTTATTGAATGCCTTGGTAATGTAGATGTACACTCTTTTTAAGATAAATTTTAAGTGTCAGATGTACACTTATTTGCGAACGGAGGAAGTATGGATGATCGATAAGCTATCTTTTTGGACAGAACATGTTGTGTTGCTGATTGGAGTGATGTGCCAAAGATAAAATTAGCTTTAAAGGAGCACCAGTTGTGTGTTGCATCAGTGCATAGCGAATTGGTAAGGGGTGGTTTTCTCGCCACGGGGATATTTCGAGAAGTTTTTAGACCATCTCTATGGGGCCAACCCATTCGGCCAAATTGTCTGGTTAAACTGTCTATTTGATCCGACTGGACAAAAAGCTCACTCAATGGGGCGCCCCAAACACGTTGCTCGCATTAACAAGGATAGTGTGGAGGCTTTGCATAACGCGTTGGAGGCCTACTGTGATGGCTCGGGAGAGAAAACTAATAGAGAAAAATCTGCTATCTTTTTTGGTCCTTACTGTTCTGAACGAATCAAGGATGAAGTGAAGCGTGTGCTAGGAATCCAAGTGGAAACACTGAATGACTCCTATCTTGGCATGCCTACTGAAGTGGGCCGCTCACCTGTCGGTACTTTTAGATATCTGTATGATCGTATTGTGGAAGAGGATAAACGGTTGATCTGATCGGACTATGTCACGCGCGGGAAAGGAGACTTTTTTCTGAAAGCTGTTTGACGTCTCAGGAATTCTATAGCTGATCACTGGTGGGGGAAGGAAGATGGTCAGAAGAAACCTGACCGGCGAGGAAGGTGCAGGCCTGCAGGGAAGCGGGGATCACGGCGAACACAGCTGCAGGAATGACGGAGGAGGGCAAGGTGGCGCGTACGACGCAGCCGGCGGCAGTAACTCAAGATTGTTTAGTCCGACCGACCACCTGACCTGGTTTCTCCGGTTCCAGCTTTGTTCTATGAAACTGCTCCATCTGTTGCTAGAGACCGGCCACACGTCAGCACTCAGCGGCCTAATTTAATCGCAAATGATGAATCGGCAACTCTCACAAATCAACGGCACGCCGTAAGAGCGTACTAATCTACTAGTAGATCAGGACGTAGGCGCTAGTAAATCTTAGTATCTCAGTTTGACGAGACGGCTGCGTGCATTTTCTTTTCCACCTTGCATGCATTGCATGTAGCTCTCACTCAGAGAATCATCACAGACAAAACGACATAATAACCGCGCCCAACTTTCCACGCACAGTGAATGAATAGAAGAAAGAAAAGAGATCGGCCATCCTACCGGTTCCATGACTTCATTATGCTTGGGTATTGCCTCGTTGGTCGTTGCTAATATTTCGAATCCATTTTTGTGTATCATGTACTTATAGAAAAGTATTTGGCAATTATTTAATTACAAAATCCACTAGTTTTCAGATCAGATGGTCGGGGAAGAAGGTGGTATCATGACTCCATCAGGATAATATATAACGGAGGGGGAAGCGGACGAATTAACAGTACTAGAAGAGAGGTGAAGTGCAGGCCATCTGCATCTGCTGGATCATCGATCATGCGAGGCGTGGAGGGAGACATGTCTCCCACTGTCACGAGCTTGCAAGTGGGGAAGCACAGCGCACGCTGATCATGGATGGCACCGTACCGCTAATCATCCACGGTTTAATTTGCCTTTCAGTTCGGGCAAAACGGGGAGGACACACACTTTCTCATCGTGCGGGACCAGTTTGGTGGGCGGCAGCAGCAGTTGGACTACGACTGGATCTCATCCCAAGGGAGTGGGCATGGGCATGCTCACTTGACGCTTCGCCAGAACACACACACACCAAGGACATGATCATGGTCGGGCTGTGCTTCTAGAAGCTTTATCCTCTATGGATGATCGATAAGCTATCTTTTTCTGACTGAACATGTTGTGTTGCTGATTACAGTGATGTGCCAAAGACAAAAGCTTCAAAGGAGCACCACTCATGTGCTGCATCAGTTCATAGAGAATTGGTAAGGGGTGTCTTTCTTGCCACCGGGATATTTCCAGAAGTTTTTAGACCAGCTCTATCGGGCTGACCTATTCGGCAAAATTGTCTGGTTAAACTGTCTATTTGATCCTGATGGACAAATTACTTTATGGGAAAAACGTAATTGTTTCTTATGTATTGTATAGCTATATCTTTGAAATTAATTGGCCAAGATACAATTATAATTTCTTATATATTGCAATTCGCATTCTTTTGCTGTTGTTGCCTGCCTGAAGGTTGCAGGAGGGTCACACTCTACCTCGGCCTGTAGATTCCGTGGAAGTTCTACATCCAGTGAGCGGTGATTGAATTCTGAAATCAAGCACAGGTATTTCACTGTAAATTCCTTCAGATTCCACTGTTAAAATTCTCCATAGGCCGGTATACCCCATAATTAGGGGATGGGATGGAGGACCAATAATCCGATCCCACCGTTTGAGAAGCAGAATTAGAAGTTCCAACAGAGCAGTGTCGGATTGGGGGTCTGGTTGTGGCACATCATAGCTTTTTTTTTTCTTTGTCTCTCGGTTGAATCGGCGACTTGACACGATTTTTCAGATGTCTGGCTGATGTTTGCCTTTCGCTTTTTCAGATGTCTGGCTGCCTAGCTCGCTCGCTCGCTAGGCCTGGACAGAACAACTTGGATGCTTTTGGGCCGTCCCGCCCGTACTGGGCCTTCTAGGGGGCTGCTTCTGCCGATAGGGCCTCTCTCTACAGATTTTTTTTGGGTAGAGGGCCGCAAGTTGATGAGCCCGCGTTCTTACGGGACGAAGTTGAGCATTATCAACTCACTAGTTAAATGCCCGTGCGCTGCTACGGTTTTACAATTTATTTACTCAGTGCTATTTAAACATAGCATACCAGCTCTAAATTCCATCTCTCTCAAAAGATTCATCGGCATTTACTTGAGGAAACCAAATCCCTATGTTGTTACAATGAAAGAATACGCTTTTCCACAACATAATAAAGATAGAAATAATTTTCTTTTCACATTAAAAGAGAAGACCAAACACCATTTAGTTAACAAAGAATAGTTGAATGCTCGGCTTTAGAATTTAATTTCTCGTCACCTTTGTTTTTGAATATGTACTACTCGTCACCTATTTAAATATAGCATACATGTAAATTTCAGCTCCCTCAGAATATTCACGGGCATTTACTTGAGGAAACCATATCAATTTATTGTTACAATGAAAGAATATTCTTTTTTTCACAAAATAATGAAGATCTAAATAAGGGTTTTCTTTTCACATTAAAAGAGGAGACCAGAAACCATTTATTTAACAAAGATAATTATATGAAAAAAATGAAACATATAGTCAACAATTTAGTGCAACCCTTATGAGCTAAACACCAAGGTACTACTCCAGCAGAAATGGTATTGGATGTGTATAGATATCACGGTTGCAACCCACAACCATGAAAGTTTCATGAGCTATGTAAACATAATTGAACATGGCAGATAAAAAAAGGCAAATAAATGTTTCATTTCCATGCGATTACATGTAACCTCGTTCTTTAGAATATTTGTTTCTCTCTTTTTACCATAATCTACTGAAAATGCAGAATTCGATTCCTTAAAAAAAGCTAACAAAAGTTTGTTGATAAGATCTTGTTGTTGACTCTGAGTTTCAAATTCAATGAAGGTTCGTGTATTTTAAAAGTTTGGTAGTATTTGATACTGTATCATTTTAGGTACATGCCCAGTCGACACCTGAATAACTTACACCAATTCAAATACGTGCATGTACACTGCAGCTCCATGAAACAAACTTTCGTCCAGCTTTATAAATAAAGCATACCGATGATACCACTGCTGGACCAGACATCAGATCGCCCAAAGGAAGGAACAAAACACGAGACACGAGGCTGGGGAGAACCCAAGCCCAAGATGAAAACAAGAAGAAAAAAGAAAAAGAAAGCCAAGAACGGCGGTGTGCCGAAAACGGAAACAACTCACAACCGATGCGCCCTCCAACGAAGTACCACCACACGTCCCGCAGTCCAAAGTGCCTATGTACCAAAAACATCACCTCCAAGAAGGGGAGTGACGACGACACTGTTGTCCGGCCGAGACCTAGGATTTCCCCGGTACTCAGCGGGATAGTGGGGAAGGGATGTCCCCCGACACCCTTCAAGAAGGAAGGTGATACCCTCGGGCGTCACCGAGCCGGTGTGAACAGACAAAGATTTCTCCCGACCCCTCCAGAACCACACTCCCGAGCACTTTGTAAGGCTCCACCAATCACGTCACCCACGAGCACGCGCCATCCCGGTCTTGAGGTCGCCACCGCCGTCACACCGAGAGCCGTGAAGAGAAGCCGATAGGCCGAGAGAGCGGAAACTTTGGCGAGGGCCAACCTTCCAACAGTACGCAGGAGGGAACTACCTCCACCACCAACATGTGATAGCCGACCGGATGCAGTAGCAAGACAAACCAGGCCCTCAGCCCAGTCGAGCCCGCGGGGGCTCGTGAAGTCTCGCCTCCGCACTGCAACAAGGGTGCCACCGAACACGCCAGCCGCCGCCCCAGGCCCTACTCCTCCTTCCACCAGGGGATCCACCACCAAGGCAAATCCCGGCCACCAAGTAACAACACCATCGCCACCGAGCTCCCCCGGGCCAGCTAGACCACCGTCGGTCTGAGGAACACATGTCACCTCCCGGAGCCACCTCCGCCGGAGGGAAGTCATAGCCGTCCACCTTTCGAGGCCGCTGCCCCGGCGTCCATGAGCCCGCGTCCTTACCACCATCAGCATCACACTTAAAAAAGGCCACCGGAATGGGTGTGGTGATCGTGCGCTAACTCGCATGGTTGAAAGTCCGTGCTGCCACCAAGGTGCGGGGTACTACCGACCACCACCCGAAGCGGCCGCTGTCCAGAAGCAGCAGCAGGGCCGATCAGCTGGGATCAGGCCAAGATCAGCTTGTAGGCCCTGCCGGCCCGCATGCCTAGATCTGGCCAAGATCAGCCCCACTGTCGCGCTATTGTGCCTTGGTTTAGCCGCCGACTAAGCCCCGAAGAACACCCTCCCATCCCACCATCACCGAGCCGCCCCCCATCGTGATTCGCCGCTGTCGGAAGGGACCAGCAGGGGAAGAGGCACCCGCGCCGCCTAGGTTCAGCAGAGGCCGAGACCGCCGCCACCCCGCCACTGTTGGTCGAGCTCCCCCAACCCGCGTCGCCGCCACCAGGGTTGCCGGCCCGCCGCCGTCAGATTTGGGGCGAGCCGAAGGTCGGCCGCCTCCACCAGGGGACACCCCGCCCATCGCACAGCCCTTCCCGCCGCCAACCAGCTCGAGGCGCCACCGCCAGGGCTCGCCGCCGCGTCACTGCACCCCGCGCCAGCGCCGTGTCTCCGCTCGAGGTCGACGGTCCGCGACGCCACCACCGCGCGAAGAGGAGACGATGCCCCGCCACCGCCGATGCTAGCCGGGCTTTGCCCGGCAGCGAGCCTTGGCGGCGGCGAGAGGGAGGAAGGAAGGCGGGGGGGGGGGGGGGGGGGGGGGGGGAGCGGCGGGAGTTAGGGTTCCCCCGGTCGCTCGCGGGAGGGTTGCCCATTTTCATACAACATTGGTGCATATCTGATGTACATATGCACAAAATTAACACTTCACTATTACTAACTTTACATTGCAGTCTAGCTGGTATCTCCTATGTCACTAATATTATGCCAAGAGTATTTATCCGAGGAAATGCATGTTTATACGATCTCGGTGGCAAGTGGTGAATCTATCGTTTTATATAAGCTAAACTGCCAACCCATAGCCTCATGCAAAAAATCAACACGGACACACACAGTTCACACATAGTATATCAATCTGTGGCATCGCCGTTACCAGCAGGCAAGCTCCAAACTGTACTTTTATACATGCAAACCTTTGCTGATATTTTTTCAGCTGTTGAGTTCACCACAAGAATAATATAATTTTTCCGGTTGTTTTAACTACTAAATTGAGCTATGTGAAGAACTTATAAAAAGAAAATAAAGCATACTTAGATCACACATGAAGCAAGCAACCTAAGAAATCAAGAGTTGCTTAAGCTAAGGTCCAAACTGGAACCTACAAGGAGTTTTATTTACCAAGAACTTCAGCGGGTCAGCCATAATTAAGTATATATGAGGAAGCTTGGTAATAGCACGGTTAAGAACTTTAAAGTTTGATCAGATTCTCTCAATCGTGTGTATCATGTTAACCATCCACTCAGATTATTATCATGTTAAACATCAATTATAAAGATTACTAAAAAATACACTTCCACTAAATCTAGAATACCCAGTTCTGTGCAAAAGTTAAAGAAAACAAATTAAATACCTTCCCATAACCTTTACATAGCAGTTAACTGCAAGGTCATACCTAATACTGGCAACTATATGGGGTTATGTGAGGTATGCACGATCTGAGAATAAAACAGCCAATTTAAGCATACAAAGTAACTTCTCAGATCAGTAGTGGCAGGCGACAAACTGAAATTTTGCCGTAGTTCCGTCATCGCTCGACGACCTACTTATTTGCTTCAAACTATCATCCGTACATCTCCTCCTCCGCTGCATCACCCACCTAGGGGGATTCATCTATGAGATGTTGTATTGCATGTTATTCAGAAGTTGTCTGGCATGAGAATTTCATGAAGTAGTAGTATATTAATTTCTCCAATAGCAAGGTTGCCGTGCCAGTGAGTCCAGTAGCTATTAGCACAATCAGGAAAAGAATAAATCCAAGATCAGAGATACATGACTCTTACATCTCATCATATGATGGTGGAGACTGTAAATAGGACGGAGCGTGGAGACCACGAACAGTCACCAAGCCAAGTTGTGTCCAGTTCCACGGGGCTAAATCATGGATTTCTCGCCTTCCAATCCAATGAACCATGAGTAAGTGCGACCGCGGAGAGACCGCGGCATCCGCGGATCCCATGGAGGGCGACATCCTCCAGCCGCCTCTTCTCTGCATGTTTGTCGCCGCTGCTTACCAGCGAGGTCCCACCTCTGGTCTCCCAGTCAACCTCGAGCTCTTTTCCTTCTTATTATTGCTGGTCTTTTTCCCATAACTGATTTTTTTCTAACCGATTGA
Organism: Avena atlantica; assembly: GCA_910589765.1. Taxonomy (NCBI): domain Eukaryota; kingdom Viridiplantae; phylum Streptophyta; class Magnoliopsida; order Poales; family Poaceae; genus Avena; species Avena atlantica. The sequence continues at coordinate 322,115,960 of OU342736.1, read as the reverse complement.
CACCGCCCATTACTACATTATTAATTGTCGATTTGATTGATATTGCTTTCCATATTTTTTTTCTGGCACAATTGAGAGCGTTGATTGTGTTTAACAGTCTGGATGCTCCCGATGTTTGATGAACAAAGTAAACCACCAACTCTCATTTAATAGTAAAGATTTCTGAAGTCAACTATCTAGAAAGTACATTTGGAGGCAAACTCGTCTAAATGCAAATTTACCATGTCTACCCCCATTAAAGAGCTAGTTTGGGTCATCAGTTATGCGAGTGTCAGCCGCGTAGCAATCGATTAAATCATAGTCAATATGCCTTGTTCAAATTCATAAATTTACTCCGCTCTTTGCAAGAAGCTTACCCTGGCCGCGGCTAAATCATTTGCCCATCGGCCAGCTCGCTTCTGTGGTTGCGCGCAGCCCTGTCTATGAGGGAGTTCGAAACGATCAACGGAACAGGACCCCCGTTTTCCAGAGGCTCTAAATATCTATATAGCAAAGTAGGAAATAGTAAGCCCGTTAGCTATTTTCTTGCTCATGAGGCCTAGCCTAGGTTCTGAATTTCCACCGATGGCCACTGAGAAGTTGTTGTGCTCCCGATAAGGAATCCATGGATGGATAGATTGATCCGTCTCGTTTGACGTGCATTGTTTGTTCGTGATCGTGATCTTAATCGACGCGAGTCAAGAGACCGACGTCCGTCTTCAGCCCTTCGGTTCATGTTTCTACCTACGCCCAATCATATCTCAGCTTCTCGCTCGTATCGCGGCGGCGCGACATGCCCTTCCTGGCTTCCGCTTCCTTCGTGTTGACCTATTCTAGAAATCATAATCCAGATCTATCGTTGGTTGGGCAGAGCAGCTAGGCCGACTTCTTTTTAGCTTACGATTCTAGAGAAGCTAGCTTTTGAAAAATTGTGGGAAGAAGCTATGATGAAATCGAGGAGAAGCTCAAAGAATCTGGTTCTTTTCATTATTTTTGACTTGGAGACTTCTGACTTGTTTGATGTATTGAGCTGTGAAATGTCTGTAACACCCATATATATATATATATATATATATATATATATATATATATATATATATATATATATATATATATATATATATATATATATATGTGCCAGTTTTTAGTACATAATGAGATAGAAATGAATAAAAAAGATTACAAAATAGTCAAATGAGATGATACCATAGGTTGTATAATTCATTACTTGTCCAAAATAAAAGAAAAAGACTTTTTAAAATGTCACATTATGTCAAGGTTGAGTAGTCGATCTAGGAATATTTATGAAGCATGAATATCCACTTTTCCATATACCTCTAGGTTCCCTCCAAGTTAAGGAAGCACTCCCTCCGTTTTAAAATATAAGATGTTTCAACATCTTATATTTTAAAAAGGAGGGAGTATAAGACAATGTGGGTTATATGAATTCAACATGTCAGAAGATTATTTTAATGGTAAACCAATATCTAGAGATAAAATAAACAATTGAAGAAAAAGTTAACCATTATTTGTTTGAAAAATCTTGCAACCTTGTGTGACTCCTTTTTAGTCCTCCTTCATGTCCTGAATCTTGACCTCACGGTATACTTTGCATACCATTTGAAAATTTACCAATGAGCTAGAACATCAAGGCGTATAAGGGATTAGAAAACCTAGAGAAGATTGTTGGACTCCTCAACAGCTTGCTGGGGAGATACCAAACATCAAGCAATTACAGAAAGAAGCTTAGGACTGAGTTGTTTGATGTAGAAGGCGACACGGCCATCGGAGACGTTCAACTCGACAGCTTTCTTGGGGAGGATGAGCTCGAGCTCGAGGACGCCGGTTGGGGAGGCGGAGCCGGCCTGTGGGATGGAGGATGACCGTAGGCAGCGGGCGGAACAGACGTGGATGACATGGTTGCAGTGCCGCTCGCAAGTGGACAAGGAGGCGCGTGGGGCGGTGGCCGTCGGTCTTCGGCGTCGTAGAGGCGAGCGGAGTGAGTTCAGCGGCAGCTAGAGCTAGCGGCAATGATGGAGGCGGAGGGCACCCTAGCTACCTGGGGCAGGGAGGAAATAATGTCATGTTGTATCCTAGGACTATTCAAGATACAATTTCTCGGAGCATTCTCCAAAACAACGACTTCTTCATTATTTTTAGCAAGCCATTTGAGAAGTTCAATAAAATTCTCACGATTGCTTGATTCTTCACTCTCATCATGTCCATAGAATGTCAATCCTTAATTTAAAAGAAACCTCAAGCATCTAAGAGAATGAGTTAGCTTTGTCTTGTAAAGAAGTAGATCCTTGTTAGACACCCTCATAAGAACATTATCAATTTTGGTGTTGGGTGCAACAAATAAGTTATACTTCTCATAAGTTTCGTTATGAATGCTACTAACACAACCCACATGTTTCCTAAATGCTTCGGGCCTTTTCTAATCTCTAAAACCATCTCTAACAAAGGGATCACCCCTAGGCCCTCCATTAGATCTTGCTTTTAACAAGTAACATACAAAGCAAAATGCAGCATCCTTTCCAATACTATATTGAAGCCAATTGTACTTAAGAGACCAAACAGGATTGAAGTGTCGATTTTTACCTTGTATTTTTCTGGTTAGGAAAGAATCTTCATATGAGTGGCATGCACCTTTTAAGATATATCCTCTCCGAACATCATATTGATCATTAATAGTATATCTTTAAATAGGAATCCTTTCTCCTGGATCATATGAAAGGAAATGAACATCATATGACCTTGCAGACGGTTGTTGGGGTGATGGTGGATGTGGTATGATACGTTAACGTATCTATAATTTTTGATGATCCATGCTTGTTTAGTACCAACTATCTTATGTTTTGTCTATACTTTGAGGCATTTTTATACATTTTCTGGAACTAACCTATTAACAAGATGCCGCAGTGTCAGTTGCCTGTTTTATGCTGTTTTTGGTTTCAGAAAAGCTAGTAAAGAAATATTCTCAGAATTAGACGGAACAAAAGCCAAAGTCAATATTTTACCCAACACGACACAAAGACCGAAGGGGAGACGAATATGAGCCACGAGGCGGCCACACCAAAGGGTGGCACGTCCAGGGGCGCGCCACCAGGTGGTGTGGGCCCCTCAGGCATCTATCGACCTTGCCCTTCCGCATATATAAAGCCCTTGATGCAAAAATCCTAAATCATCCAGCCTCTGTCCACAAAAAGTTCCGCAGCGCCGCCGCCACCGAAGAGGAGATTCGGGGGACAAAAGTCTCTATTCCGGCACCCTGCCGGGACGGAGAATTGCCCCCGGATCCATCTCTATCGATGCTGCTGACTCCCATGATGAGGAGGGAGTAACTCTTCCTTTAGGCTAAGGGCGTTACCGGTAGCTATGTGTTCATCTCTCTCTATGCATGATCTTATTATGATCATGAGCTTTGTAATCCAGTTGAATAAGTAGATCTACTATGCTACTCTAGTGCTTTAATTAATCTCTGCTTATCCCCACGTGTGTGAAGTTGACAGTGTGCACACCGTGTGGCACTTAGGCTAAAGATTACAGAAATACTTATCATGAGTTATAATTTGAGTTGGATGTCTCTATGACTTTGTGGTGTTTGTTGGAACAATCTAGCGCTCGAGGTGACAATGGGGTTATCTAGATAGGGAATGCAAAGTTTGAGGTGTGCTGTTATATCCCTACATCGTCCAACCGGAGAGTAGTTCATAGTAGCATAATGAAGAGAAGATATTTACACGAGAGTGTCCACTAGTAAAAGTATGACCCCTAGGCCTTGTTTCTAAGCATTGAAACACCATTTACAATTAGTCCCGCTACATATTTGCTTGCTGCCATCTTTATTTCAGAATGCCATTACCACTTATAATCATCCATATTACTTGTATTTCACCATCTATCCGCCGAACTAGTGCACATATACACCTGACAAGTGTATTGGGTGTGTTGGGGACACAAGAGACTTATTGTATCTTGATTGCAGGGTTGTGATGACCCACAAGTATAGGGGATCGCAACAGTCTTCACGGGTAGTATTAACCAATTTATTGATTCGACACAAGGGGAGAGAAAGAATACTTGCAAGCCTTAACAACTGAGTTGTCAGTTCAGCTGCACCTGGAAATAGTTCTTGCTCCCAGAAGTTTATCAGTAGCAACAGTTTGGTAGTAGCAACAGCAACAACAATAGTGAAACAGGAGCAATAATAACAGTAACGGTAACAGTACGATTCGAGTGCGATAGGCATAGGGATGGATGGACGGGCGTTGCATGGACGAGTCTAAACATGTAACTTCAAGATCTAGGGCATTGCAGATAAATAATAACAAGCATCCAAGTACTAAACAATCCTAGACATGTGCTCCAAATATAGTCATATGTGCTCGCAATGAGAATTGCACAACATCTTCTATCCAGCCAGCCCGTAGCAGCGGGGCCTCTAGGGAACTACTGGCAATTAAGGTGCTCCTTTTAATAGAGAACCGGAGCAAAGCATTAACACTCCGTGAACACATGTGATCCTCACACCACAGCCATCTCCTCTAGTTGTCCCAATTATTGTCACTTTGGGGCCTTTGGATCCGGACAATGATATGTGTACACAACTTGCAGATAAGATCACAAACAATACTATCATAATGATTTAATAATAAGTTCAGATCTGAAATCATGGCACTCGGGCCCTAGTGACAAGCATTAAGCATAACAAGTTGCAACAAAGTCAAATAGCACTAATAGAGATATTAGGCACTGTGCCCTAACAGATCTTATTCGATTACATGATAGAACTCATCCAATCCCTACCATCCCCAAGCCTATAGCGTACTCACTCATGGATGAGGGAAACATCGGTGGTTGATGGAGATGCGTTGGTGATGACGATGGCGATGATCCTCTCCAAATTCCCCGTCCCGACAGGGTGCCAGAACGGAGTTTCTGGATCCGAATCTTGGTTTCTGGTGGCAGCGACGGAGCGGAACTCTTTCTAGAAAACTATCGAAACCCCCCTCGGTTTTTAGGTCGAAAGGCAACTTATAGGCGCAGAGGGAGGCCGAGGAGGTGCCTGGAGAGGCTGCACCCCCTCCAGGCATGGACAGTGGTGGGCCCGCGCCTGGGGTGGGTCTGCCCCCCAGGCCTCCTCTCCGTCTCTTCTTCTGACTCCGTGGATCTTCTGGTGAAATATAATTTCTGGCATATTTTCCAGGATTTTTCCTGATAGTTCATTTTCTGCACAAAAACAAGACACCAAGATAATTCTGCTGAAAACAATGTCAGTCCGTGTTAGTTGTATCCAAATCACACAAGTATAGAGGAAAAACAATAGCAAAGTGTTCGAGAAAGTAGATACGTTTTGGACGTATCCGGTTGCTTGAGAGGGATACCTTTGACCTCTTCCTCCATGAGTTCGATAAACCTTGGGTGATCCACTTAAGGGAAACTTGCTGCTCTTCTAAAAACCTATGCACTTGGAGGCCCAACACTATCTATAAAAATAGAAGCGTGCGTAGACATCATGGTATTGCATCTTCCTCAATCTCGATATTGGATTCAGATTGGATCAGAGGAGCGGAATCAAGACATGTCAACCAAATCCCAACATCTTCGATTTGTTCATCATCTACCACCAACGGTGATTAAGAAGGGTGCAATCTTCTTTGCTTCATGTTTCTCAAAAAGTGCCACAAATTTGGTTTAGGCATACGATCGAACAAATTAGGACACAATTTAGGGCATCACTCATCAGACCAATTCTTTCCCCATTGGGAATTTGCAATTAGGGATTTAATCAAAATAGGAGTAGTTGGGAGCAGATAGCAGAAGTTTATACCTATAATTGGAGATGGTCGGAGTTAGCCGGTATGAAGCAGCGCAACAACGGTGACGGCGGAAAGAGGGGCCGAGGGCAGCAGTAGTGGCGACGGCGGTCGAAGGAGGCAGTCGGTCAGGGAGTCGGGGAAGGGCACAATCGAGGAGGCCGGAGGACAGCACGCTGGAGTGTTGGACGGATGGGACACCATGCCGGAGTGCTGGACACCTGGGACTGAAGGGTTTTGCAGCATAGTAAATCAAAAAAAAAATCTACGGATACGAACAAGAAAGCTAAGATCTAATCTAGGAGATGTAATCAACGAGAGAGATAGATGAGATCTTCATACCCTTGAAGAAATCGCACAGCGGAAATGTTCAACAGAACGTGGTTGACGTAGTCGTACTCGCCGTCTCCTCCTCGCGATCCGATCCGATCCTACGCCGCAAGTGGCGGCGCCTCCGATAGATGCACACGTACGGTGTAGCGACGTCTCCTCCTTTCCTTGGTCCAGCAACTATGGTGGAGAGATAGATTGGGTCCGCAGCACGACGGCGTGGTGCTTATGGTGGAGAGTTTCTGCGGCAGGGCTTCGCCTACGCGTAGTCGGGAGAGAGAGAGAGGTGGAGGGGCAGCGGTTGGACGGCGGCTAGGGTTGGAGTGGGGGAGGCTGCGTCCCTTCCCTCCTTATATAGGGGGCTGGTCGGCCCCCTTTGACCCCTCCAAGCCCTAGGGCGGCGGCCCAAGGAGTGGGGTGGGGGGCAAGTCATCCGCCCCCTCTTCTGGAAGGTTCCCTTAGGATTTACCCTAAGGGCTGGCTGGCTGGGCCTTAGGGGCCTTGTGCCCCTGGCCCAAAGTGTCCAGGGCACTTCCCCTTAGGCCCACGCAGGCCTCCGACAAGTGGGCCCATGTTGGTACTACTCCGGAACCTTCTAGAATCTTCCGTTACAATACCGATAAACTCATTCCGAAATCCAAAAACTTCTTTCCTTTATATGAATCTTATTCTCCGGACCATTCCGGAACCTCTCGTGATGTCCTGGGTCTCATCCGAGACTCCGAACAAAAAACTCATAAACCAATTATTCATTCTATCCTAGCGTCGAAGCACGTTAAGTGTGTGACCCTACGGGTTCGAGAATATGCAGACATGATCTTCTATCAATAATCAACAGCGGGATCTGGAAACCCATATTGACTCCCACATATTCATCGATGATCATATCGGATGAACCACGATGCCAGGATTCAATTAATCCCATATATGTATTCCCTTCGCCACGTGATACTTTACTTGCCCGAGATTCGATCGTTGGTATCGGCATACCTAGTTCAATCTCGTTCACAGCAAGTACTTTACTCGTTCCGTAATCCGATATCACTTTGTGATTAACTCCTTAACCACGTGCTTGCAAGCGGTGTTGATATCGATTACTTAGTGGGCCCAAAGTATATCTCTCCAACTCGGGAGGGACAAATTCCATCTCGATACATACAACCCAACAAGTACTTTCCGATCACCTGAGAGACACCTTTATGATCACCCTCACATAGGATGACGTTTGATGACCTCAAAGCTTTCTTCCGATACCAGGGAGTTGTATTATCTCATGGTCTAAGGAATACAATACTTGACATAGGAAAAAGCTTCGCAAAGATGAACACGATGACACGATCTAATTGCTCTGCTTAATTTGGGTCTGTCCATCATATCATTCTCCTAATGACATGATCTCATTATTAATCGACAACTCATGTCTATGATTAGGAAACCTTAACCATCATTAATCAATGAGCTAGTCCATAGAGGCGTACTAGGGACACGGTGTTGTTCATAAACCACACAAGTATCAAAGTTTCCGCTTAATACAATTCTAGCATGGAATATAAACTTTATCATGAACAAGAATTATAATAATAACATCTTTATTATTGCCTCTAGGACATAATTCCAACAGGGACTCCCACCGTCGAGCCGCTCTGCTCGCTGCTTCGCTCACGTTCCAGGTTGAGACAGAGAGACAATGTGGATGGGAGTCAGTCACGAGATGTGTACGCGTTCCTCCGATCCCAGGCTCCCACTCGCTCACCTCGTTGGCCGAGAAGAAATGAGGGGTCAATTTTTTCCCCAAAACTCTGGGTAGGCCATGGCCTGTCCAACCCACCCCTGCGTCTGCCAATGGCTTGGATCTTGTCATGATTCTTCCAATAAGCAAGATGCAGGGAAACTAGTCATCTAGTACTATAAAATCACTTTTGCTTTGGTGCCCCCCTCATTTTCAAACTTTGACAACAAAAACTCGAAACCGGTTTGTTTCAAAAACTGCACGAACCCATCTGAGGCCTTTATGGTCCTCTTAGACGTACATGTATACTCACGTCTTCGCGGGAGGCGGAAATTAGGAGGTATATAGCAGCAGCAATAAAATTTCAAAACATGGCATGCAAAGACGTAGATTGCGATAACAGGAGGTGGGATCAGCCGGTGAGAACGTGGAGTATACCCAGCTCGACCGAGTATACCTATAGATATGAGTTTAGATGGTGAAAAGAAAAATGTCCCATGCAAACTTAAGTTTGAGAGGGAGGGAGGAACACCAAAACACCTTATAAAATAGGTAGTACCTATAAACATCTTGGTTGAGAGGATGTAATAGTAAATAAGTTTTTTCCGGATGCTCTTCTGATCATTTACTTATTCCCCTAGCTATTTTGAATTTGGGGTCAATGGTTCCATTGATGAGGAGCTATCTTGAGACTTGAGAGGTGGATAGAAGTTGCCATATCCGAGAAATCAGTTTGTCCGAAAAACCTCTAGCATCCATAGCGTAATCCAGAGCCTTCCAATGAATAATCTAGCTGTAGGGCAATGATACGTTTCATCAGCATGTTAGTACATTATACCATTTTTGTAACTGTTGCAAAATTCTCTATAATAGATCTTTCCCGGATAAAACCAGACTGCATTGAGTCAAAAAGATTTTTGATTTTTGTCTCTAACATATTGGACATAACCTTGGCTACCAATTTCGGGATGTTGTTTTGAAGTGATATTGGACCAATAAATCTGTTCAATGTTAGTTTTATAATTTTCACAAAAGTAGGGGCCAATCGTATCAAGGGAATCACTCATAACGTTATACAACCATCTAAATCAGCATTTATGCCTGGAAAACATATACTGGAAGGGGCGGTTTTTTTCCACGAGACAATCCACTAGCTCCACAAAAAAATGGACGGTGTACTTTTTAAAATTTATTTTGAAGAGGAGTATGACAAAGCTAAGTGGTCTTTCTTACAATAAACTTTACGATGAAGGGCTTTGCACCGGAATGGTGTAGATTAATTAATAAATTTGTTCAAGATGGTAGTGTTTGCATAAAAGTGAATGATGACATTCGACATTACTTTAAAACCAAAAAGGGTTTAAGGCAAGGTGATCCTATGTATTCCATTATTTTTAATATTATTGCGTATATGTTGGCCATTCTTATTGCAAGGGAAAAAGAGGATGGTCAAGTGGGTGGACCCATTCCTCATCTTGTTGAGGGTGGAGTTTCGATCTTGCAATATGCTGATGACACTATTATTTTGTTGGAACATGATCTAGATAAAGCACTTAACATGAAATTGATCTTATGTATTTTTGAACAACTTTCTGGTTTTAAAATCAATTTCCAAAAGATTGAAATTTTCTGTTTTGGTAAAGCAAAGATGATGAACAACAATACAAAGATATTTTTGGTTGTGAATCCGTATCTTTGCCTTTTAGGTATCTTGGGATACCAATCCATTATAGAAAACTAAGAATTTCATATTGATACCCGGTAGAAACACGCTTTGAAGGAAAATTGAGATGTTGGAAAGGAAAGACTTGTCCTATGGAAACATACTTGTCCTCATTAACTCGGTTCTAATGAGTTTGATTATGTTTATATTGTCATTTCTAGAGATTCCGAAGGGAGTGAGGAAACGACTAGATTTTTATCGCTCAAGGTTCTTTTGGCAAAGCAATGAGAACAATAGGAAATATAGGTTAACAAGGTGGAGCATAATATGTAGAACGAAGGACCAAGGAGGCCTTGATATTGAAGTTCTTGAGTTAATAAATATATGTTTGTTGAGTAAGTGGCTGTTCAAACTTCTTAATGAGGATAGTTTGTGGCAGGAGCTGCTACAAAACAAGTATCTCAAACACAAGACTCTTTCTGAGGTTCGAGTGAAACCTAATGACTCTCCCTTTTGGAAGGGGCTTATGGTAGTTTAGGACGATTTTTTTAGTAGAGGTCATTTCAAAGTAGGTGGTGGTGGCTCGATGCACACCCAATGCCACACAAGGCCTCACCCCGGATGCGGAAGAACGCACTCACCGACGCCACAAAGGCTCACCCTATTCTCCCGAGTGCGACCCACAAAAGGCGGGCACTCGCTCCACTATGGGACACTTGAGGACGGTCACCGAACCCATACAATATTTGGGCAATCTCCACAACTCAATTGTAGGCTCCCAACAACAAGGCCACAAAAGGAAACAAAGCCACAAAAGGCTACAAGACCACAAAAGGTCATAAGGCCACAAGGAATCAACACACTAACCGTCTAGGGTTCCAAGAACCCAAGAGAAACAAGCCCACAATCTTGTACTCACCGAATCTCCAAGGAGAACTCAAATCTATGCAACAAATGCAAGTGCAAGTCCTTCTCTCTCAAATTCCAACAAAGCTACATAAGATATTGGGGTAATAAGGGAGGAAGGACACAAGAGGAGAACACAAAACTCTCCAAGATCTAGATCCCAATGATCCCTTCACAAAGAAGGGATTTGGCTTGGGGGGTTGTAAATCTAGATCTCCTCTTCTCAAATCCCTCAAAAAGATGCAAGAATCATAGGAGGGAAAAGGGGAGAGGGAAAGCTCTTCAAGGTCAATAATGGATGAGAGACAGAAAGCCAAGAACCAATAAAATAGCTAAAACCCACGAAGGGGGAAGAGGAGCCCTGATGACCCACAAGTATAGGGGATCGCAACAGTCTTCGAGGGTAGTATTACCCATTTTATTGATTCGACACAAGGGGAGCCAAAGAATACTTATAAGCCTTAACAACTGAGTTGTCAATTCAGCTGCACCTGAAAATAGTCATGCTCACAACAGTTTATCAGTAGCAACAATTTTGTAGTAGCAATAGCAAAGTAACAACAGCAGTAGTAACAATAGTAGCAAACAATAGAATATGAGTGCGATAGGCATAGGGATGGATGGACGAGCGTTGCATGGATGAGACTATTCATATAACTTCAAGATCTAGGGCATTTGCAGATAAATAAGATAAAGCATCCAAGTACTAAACAATCATAGGCATGTGTTCCACATATAATCATATGTGCTTGTAATGAGAACTTGCACAACATATTTTGTCCAGCCATCCTGTTGCAACGGGGCCTCAAGGGAATCTATTGGCAATTAAGGTGCTCCTTTAATAGAGCACCGGAGCAAAGCATTAACACTCCATGAACACACATGATCCTAATATCACAGCCATCCCCTCCGGTTATCCCAATTGCTGTCACTTTGGGGCCTTTGGATTCGGACAATCATATGTGTACACAACTTGCAGATAAGATCATAAACAATACCATCATCATGAATCAATAACAAGTTTAGATCTGAGATCATGGCACTCGGGCCCTAGTGACAAGCATTAAGCACAACAAGTTGCAACAAAGTCAAATAGCACTAATAGAGATACTAGGCACCATTTCCTAACAATCTTATTCGATTACATGATAGATCTTATCCAATCCCTACCATCCCCGTAGCCTACAGCGGGGGATTACTCACTCATGGATGGGGAAAACATGGATGGTTGATGGAGAGGCGTTGGTGATGATGATGATGATGCCCTCCAAATTCCCCGTCTTGGCAGGGCGCTAGAACGGAGTTTCTGGTTCTGAATCGTGGTTTCTAGTGGTGGCGGCGCAACGGAACTCTTTCTAGAAAAACGTCGACCCCCCTCGGTTTTTAGGTCAGGAGGCTTCTTATAGGCGAAGAGGGAGGCCAAGGGGGTGCTCGAGGAGGCCACGCCCCTCCCAGGCGCAGCCTGGGCTGGCCCGCGCAACCAGGGGGTGTGGGCCCCTCGTGGCCCTCCTCCGCATCGTCTTCTGGCTCCGTGAGTCTTCTGGTAAAAAGGAGTTTTGGCATATTTTCCGGGATTTTTCCTGATAGTTGATTTTCTGCACAAAAACTAGACACCAAAAACTGAAAACAGCGTCAGTTCGTCCTAGTTGTATCCAAATCACACAGGTTTAGAGGAGAAACAATAGCAAAAGTGTCCGGGAAACAATTCTGAGCGGTACTTCCGGTCCCTGGCCGGAACTTCCGGCGAGGGCGGTTTTACCGCCAAAACTTCCGATTCAAATTCCGCCAAAACACCAAACCAGATAGAGAGGATACAGAACATGAGCGGAAGAAGAACCAGAACTTCCACCGGTACTACCGGCGGCAAATTGCCCTAGCTGTACTACCGGTGACATGGTTATACCCTACGGATACGTAACTTCAGCATACCTAGTCCAGCCCAAAGAAGGCCCACGGCAGACATACGCTGGCCCATGAAGATTTTCGGGTGGCCAAGGCCCATGACGTCTTCGGATCCTTGGAGAGCAAGACTAGAGGAGATAGGAAAATCAAAGGGGTAAAACCCTAGAACTTGTAACCGACTAGGACTACGTCCGGGACCTTCCTAAGTCTATATAAAGGCCAGGAGGGCATGTCCTAGGGCAACTCGACTCATACTTTCGCACACGCATCCACACCAGATCGAATCTGCGCACCCTGTAACCTTCGGTTCCGCCGTAATCAAAGAGCAGACAAGCAGGAGTAGGGTTTTCCCTCCGGGGGCCTGAACCTGGGTAAATATCGTGTCCCCTGGTTGCTTGTCTGTTAACCGTGCCACGATCTCCAGCATCCCCATCTTCTCCAAAACCCAAGTCCATAACAATGGGTATTGACGAGATTAAACCTCGTCAATTGGCGCCGTCCATGGGAATTGGGGCTGCTGATTGTGTGGTCGTGACGGTTCCGACCCGATAGATCTACAACTCCGCGGCGACGGAGAATCACCTCCTCTTCGGCGCTTTCGACTTCACCGCCCACTCGCCGGCCACCATAAAGGATTTCGAGCCCGTAGGCGACGGACTCGAAATTTTGTTCGGAAGCTTCTGCTTCCAGGTGGGACAAACTGGCACCCTCCGCCTCCCTAAGGGGGTGCCCGTGCCATAAATCAGGCCCGCTTCGTGGGATCCACACCCCGTTCTACGCACGTCACCATCAACAGATGAGTTCTACAGCAGCAGCAGCTGCAACTCCGATCTGTGCGATCCACCTTCGGATGAAGGAACCTACGGTTCCGGATCCGAAAGCTGCGGCAGCAGCTGACCAATCTGCAAGCGCTATCTGTGCGCCGCAGTCATCCAAACCGACGAGGAAACGCCTAATCCGCCGCCCAATCGAAACGGCAAAAACGGCGAAAACAGAAGAAGCCAGTCCCCCCACCCAACAGGGAAAGCAACGGCCATGTCATCCAACTTAGCAAAGAAGGATGGGTCCAGGCTCGCCGTGCCATCGCAGGTGACATCGTCTTACCTGCAGACGCCTCACGTGACCTACTGATGGAATACCACTACCTCCTCATCGAGGAGCACAAGAAACAAGTCAAGATGCAGGAGACGCTAGACAAGCGCAAGCAAGCAGCCTCGAGTCCAGCGCGCGACGAGCTGCGCTCTCCGCCATCGCACCCGGCTCTAGCACAAACGGAAACCAGGGAAACAAGCACCGCTCACAGGTGGAAAACATGGATCCCAAGGAGCGGCGCGACGTGACCCGAACTCTCCACACATCGTTCATGGATATGGATGCCGACGGCAACATCATCCCGAAGATGCCACAAACTGCGATCATGGCAGCCACTGCGTATCTCGCGGCTCACCCACCTCCGGAGGGGGACCCGAAAAGGGCCATGCATAGGTCCGCACTCACCGGACTAGGACTAATCGGAGCTACGCTCCACGAAGACGCTCCTGCGGAGCCGAAGAAGAAAGCTCCGGCCAGGCGCGACCGGAGCCCCACCCCCTCATCCGAAGAGGAAGAGGAGCACGATCTCCCTCAAAGAAAGAAGAGCTCGCACCGCCATAAACGCGACTACGACGCCAGAGACAAGCTTACACAGCGCAAGATCGACAAAGCACGCGCTAAACACGCATGCTCGTCCGAATCTGAGATGGATGAAGACGAAGGAGAACTCTGCGGAGCTCGATGCTTCAGCAGATCTGTTCGGCGAACGCAGATGCCACGCAACTTCAAGCTTCCTTCGGATACTCCAAAGTTCAACGGCACGCAAGATCCAAAGTCCTGGCTTAGTGACCATCTGTCATCCGTCAAGCTTCACGGAGGCAACAAAGCAACCGCCATGCAATGCCTTCAGCTGCAGCCGACAGGCGCGGCGCGGGTCTGGCTTAGTAGCCTATCATCAGGATCCATCCGAAGCTGGGAGGAGCTCGCTTACAGCTTCATCCGAAATTTCAAAGGTACCAGCAAGAGGCCCGCCTCAATCGAAGAGTTGCGAGCCTGCACCCAGAGAACGGGTGAATCTATTCGCTCATACATACTACGCTGGTCTACAACCAAGAACTCCGCAACACACATCTCCGAAGAGCGGGCCATCGACGCCTTCAGGGACGGCGTCAAACGCCCAGACTTCAAGGAGGAACTTGGGCGTGTAAAGCCCAAGACACTCGACCACCTCATGGAAATTGCCAACAGTTGGGCAGACGGCGAAGATTGCATCCAACGAGCGCAATCAGATGAAGAGGACGACTACGGCCGAAGACGCGAACGCCGCAGCAAGAGGAGATCGCGCGTCTATGAGGACCACGACGGACCCGACATGGTCGCGGCCGGCTACGCCGACTGCCGTAACGACAACAGCCGCAACAGCGGAGGATACCGCAGCGGAAACTTCCGCGACAACGGACGACCAACGCAGTCGTGGCAACGCCGCGACCGCGAGAACGGACCCTCAGCATTCGACAAACTTTCGGGTCCATGCACCATCCACTTCTACATCGACAAACAAGATGGCAAAAAGAAAGCTAGCCACATGCTAAAGGACTGCCGCGAGTTCCAGAAACTCAACGAAGGCATGGTGCAGATGAGGCAACAAGCTCCAATTCCTGGGTTCGGAAACGCACCTGCGCCAGGAGAAATAGCACACGGAGCTCCTCCACCGCCGCCTATTGGAGGCCCAAATCAACCAGTCGCACCAGCGCAAAACAACGTCGGGGTCGCATACCCCCCACCAAAGGGAGCACTAAATATGATCCAGAAGGGACGCCCCACCAACAGGGTGCAGAAGAAAATCACCTGACAAATCAACTTGGCCGTGGCAACTCCGCCTGCAATCCCTGAGTACCTCAGCGGATCGGAGTCCTGCATCACATTCACTCGCGCGGATCACCCTTGCCAGATCCCTCGCCCAGGTCATGCTGCCCTAGTGCTAGAGGCGCAGATCGGAGGCTTCGAGATGAGTCGCGTCTTCATGGACGGCGGCAGCGGCATCAACCTAATGTTCGCAAGCACTCTAGCAGCTATGCGGAACCCGCAATGCAGCCTGGAACAATCAAACACAACGTTCCACGACATTGTACCAGGGAAGGGCATCTTCCCCTTGGCAAAATAGGGCTCGACGTCATCTTCGGGAAGCCGGACAACTTTCGGCAGGAGTGCCTAGAATTCGAAGTGGTGGACTGGCCGTCGCAATACCATGCCATCCTGGGACGTGTAGCATTCGCAAGGTTCCTGGCCGTCCCACACTATGCATACCTACTACTCAAGATGCCAGGACGAAGGGGCGTCATCACAGTCCACGGGAGCTTCACCCGATCGGACCAATGCGACAGGGATTTCAACAAAATCTCCCAGTCCTTCGGCATGCAAGACGAGCTCGTAAGGCTCCGCGAGGTGACAAACAATGGGCTACCCCCAGTCACAAGGCAGAACGCACCCGACATGTCCTTCGACTCCACCATCAACACCAAGAAAGTGCAGGTCCATCCGACAGACGCCTCCAAGACGGCGCTGATTGCCAACGACCTCAGCACCGCATAGGAAGGCGCGCTCGTCGAATTCCTCCGTGAGCGCTGGGAAATATTCGGCTGGTGTCCTGCGGACATGCCAGGAGTTCCCAGGGAATTCGCCGAGCATGCACTCAATGTCTTCCCAGACACCAAGCCAGTCAAGCAGTCTATCCGAAGACTATCGGAGCCACGAGCCGAAGCTATCGGCAAGGAGATCAACAGATTACTCGCAGCAGACTTCATCCGGGAAATCAAGGAAAGCGAGTGGCTGGCAAATACGGTGATGGTCCCGAAGAAGGACACGGACATCCTGCGGATGTGCGTGGACTTCACGTCACTAAATAAACACTGCCCAAAGGACCACTTCCCTCTTCCTCGGATCGACCAGATCATCGATTCGACTGCAGGTTGTGAGAAGCTCTCCTTCCTCGACGCCTACTCAGGCTATAACCAGATTCGACTCAAGGTCGAAGATCAAGAGAAAACGGCGTTCATCGCACCATTCGGAGTATTCTGCTACAACACAATGCCCTTCGGGCTAAAGAACGCGGGTGCCACGTACCAGCGACGCATGCAGGCCTGCCTCAAGGACCAGATCGGTCGCAACGTCCAAGTCTATGTCGACGACATAGTCATAAAAACCAAGGAGGCAAGAACACTTATCGACGATCTCCGCGAGACGTTCGACAACCTTGATCGCTACAGGATCAAGCTCAATCCAGAAAAGTACGCCTTCGGCGTCCCCTCGGGTCAGCTGCTCGGGTACTTCATCTCTCAACGAGGGATCGAAGCGAACCCGAAGAAAATCAAAGCTATCATGACAATGGAGAAGCCGAAAAACCTCAAGGGCGTTCAGCAGCTCGCAGGGCGAGTAGCGGCACTAAGCAGGTTCATCAGCCGCATGGGCGAGAAGGCCCTACCATTTTACCAGCTGCTGCGCAAGGCAGACAAGTTCGAGTGGACACCAGAAGCCAACGACGCATTCGAAAGCCTCAAGCGGCTCCTCTCCACCTCGCCCGTTTTGGTCACGCCAAAAGAGCGCGAGCCCCTGTTGCTATGCATAGCAGCCACACACCAGGTGGTCAGCACAGTACTCGTGGTCGAACGACCCGAAGAAGGCAAGACCCACGGGGTATAACGACCAATTTACTACCTCAGCGAGGTTCTCACTCCAACAAAACAGCGGTACCTGCACTACCAGAAGCTGGCTTACGGCGTGTTCATGACGGCTCGACGACTGATCCACTACTTCCAGGAGCATCAGGTGATGGTCGTCAACGAGGCACCCCTGAACAGCATCCTGAATAACCCAGAGGCCACAGGACGCGTGGCCCTGTGGGGCATTGAACTATCACCCCTGGACATCGTCTACGAGAAGCGACATGCAATCAAATCTCAGGTCCTTCCAGACTTCCTGGTACACTGGATGGAGCTGCAGCTGCCTGACACCCCAGATATGTCACAGTCCTGGACAATGCATTTCGATGGCTCCAAGCGCGAAGCAGGAGCAGGGGCAAGATTCATACTGACCTCCCCGCAAGGTGACAAAATGAAGTACGTTCTTCGGACGAAATTCAGAGCCTCCAACAACGAGGCCGAATACGAAGCCCTCATCCATGGCATGAAGATGGCAAAAATATGTGGCGCAACACGCCTGGTCATCTACGGTGACTCCAACCTTTTCGTACAGCAGACGATGAATGAGTGCGATGCACACGCCGAAAACATGATCGCGTACCGCGCACTATACAACGCACTCGAATTCGACGGCTGCGAACTTTGGCACGTTGGAAGAGAGAGCAACGAGGAGGCCGATAGACTCGCCAACATCGGCTCCACTTGTGCAAAGGTGCCACCAGGCGTGTTCCTCGAACAGATCTGCGTGCCATCCATCAAGCGAAAATTCCCTAAAGGATCACCCGAAGAAGCAGAACACTCGGGGGCTACGCTACCCGAAGGTCATGAAGGACCCGAAAAGTTGGATACCGAAGTTGCCATGGTCAACCTAATGCAGGTCATGGCAGTTGAAGAAACTTGGACACGTCCATACCTCCAGTTCCTGACAAACGGAGAATTGCCTGACAGCCCGACAGATGCCCGGCGCATATCTCGTCGATCGAAAGCCTTCACCATCATCAACGGCGAGCTGTACAAACGCAGCATTACAGGTGTATTGCAACGATGCGTCACCATCAACGACGGCAAGGCCATAATCCAAGATATCCATGAAGGCATCTGCGGCCACCACGCAGGCAGTCGCTCCCTCGTCGCCAAAGCTCTGCGAGCAGGATTCTACTGGCCAACGGCCATGAGCAACGCGAAGGACATCGTTCGAAGATGCAACGGGTGCCAACGGTTCGCCGACAAACCGCACGCACCTGGGTCCGAACTTCGACCCATACCCATAGCCTGGCCTTTTGCCCAATGGGGCCTCGACATGATCGGCAAACTGCCAAAATCTTCGAAAGGAGGACACGTCTTCCTCCTGTTCGCAGTCGACAAATTCACCAAGTGGATCGAGGCCATGCCAGTCACCAACCAGAAGGGCAAAACCGCCGTCAAGTTCTTCGAATCCATTGTCTATAGGTTTGGCGTACCGCACAGCATCATCACCGACAACGGATCAAACTTCATCTCCGAAGAATTCCAGGACTTCTGCGAAGGCCTCGGGATCAATATCACGTATGCCTCAGTGGCACACCCGCAAACAAACGGGCAAGTAGAAAAGGCCAACGGCCTAATCGGCGCCGGCATTAAGAAGCGCCTCATGAGCTCACTCGAGCACAAAGCTGGAAACTGGACAAAAGAGCTACCGTCTGTCCTGTGGAGCTTACGGACTACGCCAAACAGCTCCACCGGCTACACACCGTTCTTCATGGTGCACGGAGCTGAGGCCGTGCTACCAGCCGAAGTACGCCACCAGGCTCCACGAGTCATCGCTTACAGCGAAGCCGAATCCACGGCTGCACTCGAAGATGCCGTCGACGCACTCGATGAAGCACGGGATATAGCAGCAGCTAGATCAGCGGTGTACCAGCAAAGTCTCCGCAACTACCACAGCCGCCGGCTGCGCCCAAGGTCGTCGAAGGAGACCTCGTCTTACGACTCAAGCAAAAGCGACCGAATAAATTCGAGTCACCATGGGAAGCACCCTATGTCATCACCGAAGTCATCCCAGGTGGCGCCTATCCCCTCAAGCACGTGGAGTCTGGAGTCGCATACTCCAACCCATGGAACATCTCGCACCTGCGACGATTCTACCCGTAGCAACCTACCCCCTTTTACTTTCAATAAGGCTTTCAGCCAACGCTACTCAGCCGAACCATGTACCTCCTCCATTATGATATAAATAAAGCTAAGTACCTCGCCCCCAACCCTCGGTTGACTATTTTCTGCAACTTTACTACATGCTACATACGCACTTGGGGGCTCCCCCACCTCACGATTTCATCGACTGAGGACCAAACGTGTACACCTGAGTAGCTGACTACGTCAGGCAAACGAAAAGGGCACGTACTCAATCAAAGCACTACGTGCTCACAAACAAGCAAACCTTTACAACAAAGGGAACATAAACGCCCAGCAGCAATATACAAATTTTACATCTATCTGTTTATTTTCAGGTCCTACCTATTCTGAAGAATAACCTGAGCACGCTGCTCAAACAAATCTACAATTTGTTCGGCATACTGCCTTACAGCCGCATAATACGGACGCATGTTCCACTCGCCACCATCTGGTAGAGGAGGTGGCCCAGTCGCCACAGCAGCCAAATCTACGTCAGGGCGATGCACCCTCACAAGAGACAAGGCAGCCTTCACCCCTGCGACGAGCTGCTGCCGTACCAGCTCCTTGACATTGCTGGCACTCCGAAACTTCGTCAGAAGACCTGCAAGGGTCGTTGGCACGGCATCCAACGGAAACATGACGTGCAACACCGAGGAAAGTGATGTCTGCACCTGGCAGAGCACCCGCGAAACCTGGTAGACACGATCCTGCATCGTCGCCAGAACTATGGCGCGATCACGATCCATCCAGAAGAAGCCGCCGGCCTCCATGTCCTGTTGAGTCAAGCAATTGACTCGAACAACAATACGCTCCTTTTCTTCCCTCGGAGCAAGATTGGCACCTGCGACAACCGCACAAAACAAGAGTAAGGCCAGCAGTCTCACCCGAAGAACTGAGCTACAACCCGAAAGAAGGATCAACTTACATTGCAGCTGCTTGGACAGCCGACCCAGCTCCGCCAGCAAATACTCCTCTCTGGCTGCACCACGGTCTGCTTTGGATTTCCAAACGTCAGCGCGACCGCGTAACCCAAGCAAATCTCTCTCCAAGCTGTGCACGCGATCTCGAAGAAAATCGAGCTGCCAAGAATCATCCAATGATGCTCGTAAGGGCCTTTCGGATGAAGTGTCAACTGGTTCAGCACCCGAATGAACCTATAGCAACAGAAAAAAGAAGGCACACAGACATTCAGCCAAGGATAGAGCACAACTCGGAGGAATTCATTAAAATATATAAGGCCACTACGTGGCACAAGGATGGTACTACAAAAGATATTTACAACAAAAGAAGACTATAAACTACCCTACGTCTACTATGCCTAAGGTGCAGGACACTGAGTCGCCTCAGAACCAGACTGCTAGCTTTGGCCTCGCCCTGCTGCCGCAGTGCGTACTCAGACAACAAGTCAATGAGCTTGGGCCTATATCGTCTGCAGCGAGCGGAGTAGGCGGCGAAGGCTACCTCGGATTCATCCGCAGCCGTCGGCATCCGAGAAGTGATCTGGGGCAGGTCCAGCTCCGCCCCAGCCGCCATGGCCATTGCCAGCCCGACGGACGCGCCGATGCCCTTCTGCTTGCGCTTGTACGCCGCAGGCGCTTCGGCTGACAGAGCCTCCGCCAGGGCACCCACATCTTCAAGGGATGCGCCCTTCGGGAAGAGCTCCTGGTAGAAGCGACCAAGGACCTCTTTCGCCTTGGCAAGGGAGTTGACGACGGTGCTGCAGCGGTCTTCGACCGCTACAGTGGCATCATCTAGAGCACTCCCGTGCTCCAGAGCACCGCGTTCGAACTCGATGCCTGCGGCACCTGAGACAAAAAAGAAGAAAACATGAAGAAAGGCAACATAGAAGAAGATCCGTAGAAAAAGAAGCAAGTACAAAAGCTAACGCTCACCCGAAATAGCCTTGGTAGCAGCCATGAGCTTCTCCGCCACCCCTTTTTCACGAGCAGCCGCAACGGTGGCCAGATGCTCCTCACGATCTGCGGCCTCCTGCTGAAGACGCTCTTTCGCTTCGGCTGCCTTCGTCAGCTCCAGCTCAAGGCGCTCTCTTGCACCAGCGGCAGCTTCGTCCTTCTGCTCCGATTGGCCAAGGCTCTTCTTCAGAGCATCGACCTCACGGAGAGAGTCGTTATGCTCCTCTGCATTTACAACAATCAAGTGTCAAAGAACAGGACCAGGATAAGCAAGAGACGTACTACAAGGCAGACGAATACCTTGAAGCTGCCGCAGTTTCGCCTCCAGCATCAGGCGTTCCTCCACCAGCCGCTTGGCCTCTTGGACAAAAGGCTGCAGCAACAGGCAATAGTAGTAAGAGCAGGACTTGGGGGCTACGCCCAACACAAAGAAGCATAAACAACATCAGCATACGAAGACACTCGGGGGCTCCCCCCGTAACATCAAGCAGAAAAACTTACGTGCTCCGAAGGCGAACCCGCAGGCCCGCCTGCGAAATTCTGAGGCGCAACCACCAGCCTCTCCTGCACAGGAGGAACTGGCGCAGCGTCACCAGAAGTCGCCACCGTCTGAGGAGGAGGCGACGCAATATTCTACTCCCCCATCATCTCGCGCGCACCATCACTAGAGCCGTCGGAGGATTGCCTGCATACGAACCAATCAACACAGGTGCAAAAATAACAAAGGAACAAAGGACAACAGTGGCAACAAGAAAACTTACGAGCCCAACGCGCTCAGGTCGAAGATAGGAGAAGCCCTTCGGGCCCTCTTCTCCTCCTTCTTCTCCTCCTTTTTTCCTTCCTTCTTCCGCTTTGCTGGCGGGTTCGGAGCAACAGCCCGCACAGGAATGGTAGGAAGGGGAGAGGAAGAACCCCCATGAACATCATCATGACGCTCAAGGCCCAGAGGATTTCTGGGAGTCGGAGGAGTCGAGGCATCCGAAGACTCGCTGGAGCTCCGTGATCGCTTGCGTGAATGGTCCTCACTCGATTCGCCGCCATCCTCCGCTGGGGATCGCGCTGACGGTAGCTCGGACACGGAATCTACCACTTCATTATTCGGGGCATTCGGATACCTTTCGGGCAACGGCGGTACCATGCCCGGCACTTTGAAGCTCTGCAAAAGGAAAAGGAACTTTGTTAGCAAACAAAGGAAAAAGTACACAGCTGACAAAAACAAAAGGGGAGCACTACTGCGCAAATCTACACCTTCGGTACGACCAACGTCGAAGAAAAGGGAGAAGTCTGCGACTTCCCCGGGATTTCTTCGCCGGCCTTGAACTTCAACAGCGCGCGAAGAGCCTTGTCAAGTTCCACGTCGGAGATTTTCTCACTCGAAACCCTCGTCGGATCGCGGCGCCTAGAGTAAAGAAACATCGGATGCGCCCTCGCTTGGAGAGGCTGCACCCGACGCTCAAGAAACGTCCGGATGACGTCGACACCGTTCACCTCCTTCTCAGGAATCAGTTGGAGATCCTCCACCCGACGGTACAGGGCCTCTATCTCCGCCACCTCACCGTCTAAGATTTGGTTTTTCCAGGATCTTTTCTTCTCAATCAATTGGGAGGGGTCAAAAGGAACGAGACCAAAATCTTGCCCAGGCAGTACGGAGTCACGGATGTAAAAGCATTTCCTCCGCCAGTACTGGACAGATTCGGACATGGAAAAGGAAAAGAATTGCACATTGGGACTGAGGGAGATGATGAAACCCCCAATGGGATACACACCATCCGAACCAGACTGCCTCTTCACGGAATAAAGCTTCCGGAAGAGGCCAAAGTGCGGCTCAATGCCCAGCCAGCACTCGCAAAGGGTGATAAAATAAGCAATGTGGAGAAGAGAATTGGGAGACAGATGATGCAACTGAACCCCATAGAAGAAGAGCAGTCCACGAAGGAAGTCATGGACTGGATACGAAAACCCACGCAAGACGAAGGCAAGAAACATAACCCGGTACCCAGATGGGGGACGGGGGATTACCTCATTGCCGGGGAGTTTGACGGCCGTCGTATCCTGCGGGATCAGGCCCCGCTCGCGCAGTTTGCGGAGATCGCTCTCCCGCGTCTCTGATCGCCGCAAGCCACCATCGGTGACGCGAGCAGCGGCGGTGCTCTTCTTGCCTCCGGCGGCGCTGGTCCCAACCGCAGATGAGGATTTCTTTGTCTTCCCCATGGCGCTACAGCGGTGGTGTCGTTGGCAACGACAAAGGACAAAGGAAATGTGGAGGAAACTCTCAGCGCGCAGCAAGAATAGCTCAAGAACGAAGAGGCAGTGAATATATGAACTGCTGCGGTGAAAAACAAACCACGATTTCACCAGAGATTATAACAGCGAAGACGATGCACGCTGGCCGTCCATCGAGAAGACCTAACGCCAACGGTAGATCTGGCCGTACACGTGTCAGCACCAAAACGAACCGTCGTTACCACGCCGTCCACTACGCGCGGAAATCGAGGAGACGCCGTAATCATCTCCACGCCGAGCGTGACCGGTCAATTCAAAGTCAGCAAGTGGGACCCACGCTTCGTCCAGTCAAGTCATCTCTGGCGTAGCAGACGCTTGAGGTCATCGATCGTAAGCACTGACGTCATCAAAAGCTATACTAGCACCACTTCGGCTCCAAAGCTAAGAGTACTCACTCGAATCTATGATTCGACAAAATACTCGGGGGCTACTCCTATCAGGAGCGCTGGCCGTGCACCCGACAGACAAATGAGGACAAAATTACTTCTCTGAGTCCTACTTCGAGTCTACGACTCCACTATGGACTTGGGGGCTACTCCCATAGGCAGGATGGATTTAAGCATCCGAAAATTTCCGAGTCCTGCGGACCTAATGATTGAAACAATGCTTGAACTAAAAGTCTCCGTTCGAGTCTACGACTCGAACAGACACTTGGGGGCTACTCCCATAGGGAGAGCTGGTCGCGCACCCTATGAAATCTTTGACTGCGATCTTTCGGATCAGCACGCAAAAACTTTTTTGGCAACTCTGCCCCAACAAAACGCTGAGTGAGCGACAATCTCCTTGGCCACCCGAAGCACCTCCGAGGTGATAAATGTTCGGATGCTGCGTCTGCGACGCAAAGATAAGACCTACAGATATCATCTGATGGTCTGGCAATGCACCTGACTGCGCTCTGCTAGTATGAATCCGTACCAGCAGGTACGATGAAAAATCCTGACGGACGCGTTGGGTACACCAATTAAAATCACTGGAATTCCACTGCTATAAGTCCTCCGCAGCCTGAGTTGAATTACGCCAGCATATGTTCTAGGCCCGGGTTAAGGGACCCGAACCTGAAGAAGATCGTGTTGTTTCGTCCTAAGACAGTTAACTGACCCTGATCCGTCGGGTGAGTCAGGCACACGCATCAACAATCCCTACACACATATACTATTAACATATAGTTGCTCCCGAAGGATGGAAGAGTCCTCAGCCGAATCTACGATTCGACTGATCACTCGGGGGCTACTGACATGGTTATACCCTACGGATACGTAACTTCAGCATACCTAGTCCAGCCCAAAGAAGGCCCACGACAGACATACGCTGGCCCATGAAGATTTTCGGGTGGCCAAGGCCCATGACGTCTTCGGATCCTTGGAGAGCAAGACTAGAGGAGATAGGAAAATCAAAGGGGTAAAACCCTAGAACTTGTAACCGACTAGGACTACGCCCGGGACCTGCCTAAGTCTATATAAAGGCCAGGAGGGCACGTCCTAGGGAAACTCGACTCATACTTTCGCACACACACATCCACGCCATATCGAATCTGCGCACCCTGTAACCTTCGGTTCCGCCGTAATCAAAGAGCAGACAAGCAGGAGTAGGGTTTTCCCTCCGGGGGCCTGAACCTGGGTAAATCTCGTGTCCCCTGGTTGCTTGTCTGTTAACCGTGCCACGATCTCCAGCATCCCCATCTTCTCTAAAACCCAAGTCCATAACAATGGGCATTGACGAGATTAAACCTTTTCAACCGGTGGCTGGACGGAACTTCAGGGAAATTCTAGAAACAAAAACTGCAATAACTTTCGCATCCGAACTCCAAACAAGATGAAACCAATTTGGTTGGAAAGATAACGACGAATAGAATCAGAAAACTGCGGTGCAAAATACTGAAAGTCGAAATATTGGGTATCACCTAGGGAGAAAATACCATGAATATATATGTGATGTATCTCCCAAGGCGTGGGGCCAGAAAACTCGCAAGATCAATACCACAATAAGATATACAAGTGAAATCCTTATTTGATGAACTAGAGCTTGTTATGATGATGACCACAAGCTCTATATCCTCTCATGGGAAAGAACCAAAAAAACAACCAAGAAAGATGATGATATGCATGCAAAGGTTTGAGCTCTCTCCGAAAGATCCGACCGAGATACCCGCTTGATAGTACGATAATCTATCCTAAACCAGGTCTCCCAACTAACAACACGAGACTGGCAAAAGAGAATCCCTATCAAGTTCATACCTTTGCCTTGAGCATTCCACTTTAACTTGATGTAGACCGTCTTGTTCTTCTCAAGTGGGAACACCTTTCTTGTTTGCTCTTTCTCGCTCTTGCTTGAAGAAGACTTGCAAATTGATCCCCCAAACTCCATGGTGAAACCTATTCTTGAAATTTTCTTCATCACTGCATGATCATGAGGATGGCAAGCTTCAAGCATGAGATCTTCTAGAGATGGCGCATCTTGAGCTTTCCCTTCTTCATCCCTTCTCGAGGCTGATCCATCTTGATGCAACTCTTTGCACTTGATTTGATCAACCTTCAAGCTCATTCTTTCTTCATGATTCCAATAAGCACAAAGCCCTTGGACAATTCTTCAACTTTCAACCTTGAGGCGAACACATGGCCCAAGCGATGCCAATGTACAAGCCTACAAGTGAAACTCAATTTACACATTAGTCCATAGAGATTGTCATTAATTACCAAAACCACACATGGGGGCATACATGCCCTTTCAAGTAGGCATACTATTTCTTTTCTTACCACTTCCTTCATTTCAGGCTTTAATCTTCTATTAAATTCCGCAACTGGTTTAGCACCTTCCTCCATGAATATCCGATGGACGGCTATCATGGGACTAATACCCTTCAAGTCATCCATTGAGTACCCAAAGGCCTTGCGGTGTTCCTTTAGTACCTTCATGAGTTCTTCTTCTTCTTCCCCTGAAAGTTTAGCACTAATAATAACAGGGAATTTATTAGTATCATCTAAGAATCTATACTTAAGATTATCAGGTAGAGTTTTTAATTCTGGGGGTGGTAATTCTTCATCCCCTCTCTTTTCTAGCTCTTCAAAAGCTTCATCAGTTGGAGGTTCTTCATTGGGAAATGAATCAAATTCACTTTCTAATTCTTCTAAAGTTCTATCCTCCATAATTATTTCTTCACAATTTGGGTCTTCATTTATTTCTTCATATTTATTATTTAAGAATAGAGCTGCCATCTCCTCGATAGTCTTATCTTTATCTTCTTCTTGTATATGTGGAGGTTTGTCTTTCAATTTGGAAAAGTGGCATTCTTTTTCCGCTTTCCGAAGCTTAAGGGACACAACCTCCTTTTTGAAGTCGACTATGGCACCTATATCACTCAAAAAGTTTCTTCCAAATATGATTGGGCAAAGAGTGTCAATTGGCATATCAACAACTATAAAATCAATAGGGAAATTTTTATTGCAATTGTGACAGTTGCATCTTCAACTACTCCCATTGGAATTCTAAGATTTTTATTGGCTAACATGATTGTCATATCAGTGTTTTCTATTGTAGCCGGTGCTATTTTTTATTTTATTTCTAAATAAAAGTCATAGGATATAACGTTAACTTCGGTGCCAAGATCACATAAACCGTAATGCGAGGTTTCTTTAAATATGTAGGGAAGAATAGGCTTACCCACATTATTTACCTTAATTTTACATTCAACCAATATGGTAGTCTCTTCATCAAGTTTAACTATGTTACAATGTGCATATATAGCCATGATTGCTTACTTTGTTACCTCTTTATCTTTGGTTTCATCTAGATGTTCTTCAATTATTGGCACACTTTCCTCTTATTTCTCCTCATGTATTGCCTTGACCTGTTAATATTCAAAAATATGATTTTGTGCAGTGTTAGGAAAAGATATCTCATACATTGGTTCTAGGGAGGCCAATGTTGCTTTGAATTCTCTTTTCTTCTCAGGTTCAGGTGGTGGATCAAACTTGACCGAACCCTCTTTTGGAGCTTCAATGTGTTCTGTAAAGTTTTAACAACTTGCAACACAAGATCGGAATCTAAATAAAGCTCTTTAGATAATTCATTAACATGGCCCTTTTTATTATAGTCATGAATACATTCATGATCTATTTCTGTGCCTCCTTCACTTCCTAGACCAAAATTCCATAAAACTCTATGATCGCGAATTCTATTAAGTAAAGCCCAAGCTTTAGTTATAGGTAAATCCATAAATGCTCCTCTCATGCAAGAGTCTAGTTCAATTTTATTAGATTCAATTAACCGCCATAAAATATATGCAATAAATACCATTCAGGTAAATCATGATGAGGACATTGTCTAAGTAAATCTTTAAATCTTATATAAGCTCTTACTAGTCCTTCATTAGGAAGGTTCCTCCAAGTCATTATAAGACGCATGATTTCAAAAGATTTTGATAATGGGTAATATTTAGATAAAAAATTCGCAAGCTAAATTATCCCAAGTAGTAGTGGCTTCTGAGGGTAGAGATCTATACCATGAGAGAGCTGTACTTGTCAAAGTTTGACTAAAAAGTTTAACGCTTACCTCATCGGCGATATAGCCCGTTAATTGGAGCGTGCCACATATATCTTTGAAACATGCAATATGCTCATATGCATCAGGATCTTCTTCATTTCCAGTAAATTTCTTCTTGTGTAAAATACCAAGTACTAGAGGATTTATTTCAAAGCTCCCTGTCTTCTTGTTGGAGTTGTCTCTTTTATAAATAGCATAGGGCTTCCCAAAGCGGTTGAGTGAGTTAACACTAGTCATATGCTCAAACTCCATCATGTTGGTGGAAAGCTGTAACTCAAAACAAAACTTACCAAAACCAAAGTAAATAAGCAAAAATTAAAAGACCTATAGCGCTTATGACTGCAACAGCGCCAAAAAATAGCTTGATGACTTCAAGTGCACATATCGGATGTAGCTAGTTTCGAAATAAAGATATCGATCCCACAGGGAGCATGAGTCTGAAGTCTAAGAATTTTTGAAGTAAATAATAAAAATAGAATAGCTAAATAAAGTTCTAAGTAACAAGATAAAACACGAGTATTACGTGAAAAAAGTGTTTTTGGGTTTTTGGTATAAGAGAACAATGCGTAAAATAAATAAATCTAAATACAGAAAATAAGTATCGCGTATGTAAAAGAGATTTCAAACTTCAGTGGGGAAAAGGCGCCTCTCAGGGATTAGCGGGTACACCACTAGCATTATAAAGGGATAAAGTAAAAATTATTATCATGAACATTCTCAACTATGTATGTGTGGGAGGAACTTCATATTTAGACAAAGAGGCAGGAACCACTGCTCAAATCATCCTCATAACCATAGCAGACAGCAATCAATATCAATTGAATTACTGCGCTATTAAGGAACATAATCCCGCAGGACGTATCCCATGACATGGATAGTGTTTTGTGAGTTTCCTTGATTCCCAAGTTGATACGTAATGGGTGCCAACAATTTTATATTCACTATAAGTGCTAACATCCCTCCGTCTACCAACAAGTAGTTCCCTACATCAAGTCCCCACAAGAGGCAAATATTGGAGAGGTCGACTTCTCCCAATATCAAGATGTAGACAATCGAACACATGGTCACAACGATGAATATCATAATAAACTTTAACTTATTTCAGTCTCATGCTAGGGTTTCTCCATCTCCCCAAGAACTAATGATCTACTCAGACATGGAGGCAAACAACATCAATGGTAATGGAAATGATTATCGTTGAATAGTACTTGTATAAATCCACAATAGTGCAAGAATTACAACAAGATCTAGATGGGATGGAGATGATGGTGGTGATGAAGATGCATCGGTTGATGAAGATGGAGATCGAAACCTTGGCCTCTCAGATCTGCGTAGGGAAAAGATGGATCCCTAGGACAAGTTCCCCCTCTAGATGCCTTCCGAAGGTTAGGTTTCGGCGATTTCTGGGTGTTCTGTATGTCGTCTCCCCGAACCAGTTACACGGGGTGAAACTATTTGAGGAGGCGGAGGTGGCGCCAACTATACCGCGACAACTATATGGCAGCGTCCCGTATAGTTGGTCGTCAACTCTTTTATAGCCTCCAATTGCTTCGGGTTTCCTTCTCGTGTTATTAATATTTCACCAATAAGCAATTTACGTAATTTTTGGCTCCTTTTCTCTCCAGTACAACTGCTCCAAGAATTGTGTCCATTGGATCCAACATCTGATCTGATCCTTGTGAAAATAAACATAAAAAGTGTGTGTGAATGCCGTAAAACACCAAAATCCTACATCTACAATGCAAAATAATAATCTAAAACATGATGCCAATATGCACTCATCACGACTCTGTGCACCATTGCTCCCCCTATTTTCATTTTCGACATCCCCTCTTCGATACATCTAACCTTTCCCTCCATTGTCCTAGGCAAGCCCATCGACGTCGTCCCCGTCAAGCTACCAATTCTCTTCTCGGTTCTGTGAGGAGGAAGTCGAGGTTGATGTCGACTCAGTGCACCATTTCTCCCCCTCTTTTCATTTTCGACATCCCCTCTTCGATACATCTAACCTTGCCCTCCATTTTTCCAGGCAAGCCCATGGACGCCGTCACCGTCGAGCTACCAATTCTCTTCTCGGTTCTGCGAGGAGGAAGTCAAGGTTGACGTCGACTTCGTGCACCATTTCTCCCTATCTTTTCATTTTCGACATCCCCTCTTTGATACATTTAACCTTGTCCTCCATTGTTCTAGGCAAGCCCGTGGATGTCGTCGCCATTGAGCTACCAAGCCGTTATTCCTCACCACCGTCATCCACATCGTCAACCGAGAGCCACAGAAACTGAAAAGGGACATCTACAGGATCTAAGCGAGCCGCCGCATCACGTTCTACACCTCTCCGATGACCACCAGGCAGGGCCGGCCCATAGGGTAGGACAGAGGGGTGCTCGCCCAGGGACCCCATGATGTAGGGCCCCGATCCAAAACTTTTTGTGTTTCTATATTAGTCTATTTTAAGCCTTAATTGTGTAAAATTAATTTAGAAAATATAGCTGATCCAAGCTGTAGCCTAACATGGTTCTACTTTGACTCATATTACCCAAAAAAAACTTAACATTTCTTTATATTTTCTTGATGCCACGATTTCTCTGGCCTCTTCAAGTGTGTAGAACAAAACTAACATCACGTGCCTTTCCAGAGTTGTGAATATATTCATTACCATAGATTAATGACGCAATCACATAATTATACCATTCCGCAAGAATCTCTCCTCCCATTCTCAATTGTTTTACTTGTTCTAATCAACATGTTTGAAGACTATCGCATCCTCTTATTAATTCATGTCTAATATATCCACCTTTCTACTCATTTTTTCAATAGTCATGTGTACACACAGAGCGATTGGTAGAAATAAGTATCATGGTATATAATTTTCTCGATCAATAGTAATTAGTAGTTTTCAATGTCTTCACCATGATTTTAAATACAATTGAGCTATCAAATGTACAGGTCAATTAATTTTCTATTGCGTTGCAATAATATTTTTTGGAATACTAACTTTTTATGCCTTTCGAGTGCTAACAAGTGACATAGTATGATTGACATTGTTGAGAGGCCCAAGAACACTAATCATGCATAATATTTGATGAAGCTTTAAATTTTAGCATAAATATTATATATATACATCTTTATGGTGTTTTCTAGAGTATGGGGCAAATTTTGTAGTACATATATTAAATATACATATCTTTAAGGTGTTTTCTAGAGTATGGGACAATGTTTTAGCATAAATATTAAAGACATATAGTTTTAAGGTGTTTCTAGAGTAGGAGGGCCTTTGCCCCCCGACCTCAGGAAAGCTCTGCCACTTTAAGTAAGGGTCCATTGACGTCGTTTCTCTTTAGGGCCCCCGAAATCCGTAGACCGGCCCTGCCGCCAGGTGAGCCCTGCTGCGTGTTCTCGTACGAAGTGGTTAGGGTTTCCGTGCTAGCATCTATGGTAGCTTACCCCTTCGGCCCTGCGCACGCTGACCGTTACGCCCCGCCTGGTCGTGCTTGAACGAGCCGCTCCCATGCACGTCGGAGCGGAAACGCGCCGGGCTAGCACTATGCTGGCCATGACCCAGTAGATCTGGCATGTTAGTATCTTTTTATCGAATTATAATATTTTGAATAGATCTGGTAAATTGTAAATTCTGCAGAAAATACGTGGGAATCCAAATGAGTTGGTTCAAATTTACTAGAACTCTAAACTGAAATATATAACAGATGGAAGTGGTCTCATGTCTAGAAACAATCTGTAGAATATCTGGCAATTTAATCTTTTTAAATAGGTTGATTCTATTCATAAATCCCTATCTAGACTTCTAGAAATAAAAAATAAAAAAAGAATCAAGTTAATCTGGAAGCCGTGTTTGAATATCTCGAATGTGCCACTAGACTGAAATCCTCTGAATCTGTAAATAATTCTCTATGAAATTGTAAAGAGCAATTTAGATCTGACGTTGCACATCGGAATAACTATAAAAGTTTTATGAGGTTGATTCCAACTTCCAAAGGTCTGGAATTTGTAAGTCATGCACTCTGTTTCCATATTTAATTGGTTAACAGAGAATTTGTAGTGATATAATTTTTGAATCAGGTACTGTTTTCAGTAGGAAATTCTTAAATAGTTAAGGAAAAATCATTTGGGTGCAAATCCAATTTGGATGTCTTCCTAAAATTCACATCTGACCATTGGTATAACTTCTGTACGCTGTTCTGTTACATAACATGGCCATGTCATTTAGTTAGTTCTTTCGCATGTGTATATTTTTTAATTCATAACATTAGTTAAAACAATGCTTTTTGAGCGAATCAAGTTTCCGTGAGTTTGTAAAATCAGAATCTATTGAATGGACTTATTCTCTCATTTTGTTCAGCATTGTACTGTACTGGTTTGAATGGTTTGTAATTGAGTGAGTGTGTATGTGTTATTATTTATGCAATGATAGATACGAGCATTGGCGATTTGGAGGAAGAAGGATTATTTGAAGAGGAAGACCAGGTACACATTGCTGACCAAGGAAACCACTCCATATTCATCACAACACTGTACTAAATCATTTTGCCATGCATGTTTTTATCTATTTATGCAACTTACACCGTTTTTACTATATCATTTTGTTAGTATCCTTGGTGTTTGGTACTCGCCAAGTATTGTTACTATTATCTAGAAAAAATGGCTATCCCTAACTAGGTGGTTGGGGATATCCTACTCCCCTAAACCAAACAAACAGAAATTTTGCAAATATTACTGGATATATACCACTACCAAAATAACCCTTAGGTATCTAAGAATATACAACTTTTTAAATTTTCTATTTATATTGAAATAGAGATGGCACGAAGCTTTCATCTCGACAATAGAATGCTCGAGATCGGCTCCTGCATTGTAGGAGGAGCAGTCGCGGACGCCGTAGGCTTTTTCGTACACAAAGCCTACTTCAGATGGGCCGCCAGGAGACGACAGACAACCTCTTACCGCAGTGCGGTGAAGACAATCAAGACCATACCGATGGCGAACTTACGAGGTGAGCAGGGTCTAGCCGATGAGACAGAGGAGTGCACATTTTGCCTCGAGAAGTATGAGGAGGGAGAGGTGGTGGCGAAACTACCGTGCGGACACTACTTCCACGATCCGTGCGTGAGGCGCTGGCTCACCGACGGTCCAAAGATTTTGGGGGCCCTAGGGCAACATGAAATCAAGGTCCCCTTGTTTAAAGTGTCAGATCTTCCTTAGGGTCCAGGGAGGAATGCCCCCCTTACTGCAAAAATATATATATTAGAGATATATTTAATATTTATGCAAAGTTTTAAAATATTACTCAAAAATTATGTATGATTAGCATTCTTAGGAGTCTCAACTATGCATGCCAAGCTTCTCCACTTGTTCACAAAGTAAAGACTTAAAGATATTAGTATACAATAAAACATTAGAAAATTAAATAATCCCTACATCTAATAGATCCATAATCTCTGAAATCATGGTGAAGATATTCAAAACCACTTATTTCTATTGTTCCAGCGAACTATATATCATGATACTTATTTTACCAATTGTTGCTTGTGTACATAGGCATGTGCATAAAATGAGTAAATGAGTAAACATATTAGGCAATGAAGGATGGAATAGCCTGAAAAACATGTATGATAGGGACAAGTAGAATCATTTGGAATCAGAGGAGAGTTATTTGCATAATGCTATAGTTATGTTATTGCGTCCTTAGTTTTCACTAATGAATACTCACAACCTTGTAAATACACACGAGAGTCTGTGTTATTTTGCACATTTGGAGAGGGCAACAAAATTGTGGGAACGAGAAAATTATTCGAAAATGTTAGAGTATTTTTTTTAAAGAGTAGAGTCATAATAGGTATAGCTTGAACCATTTATATTTTTAAATAACCATTTATATTCTCTAGAATTATTTTAAATCGTTGGACGTCAAAAGTAGTAGACTAATAACAAACAAGTTGTGGGCCAGCCCTGTGCCCAGGGACGTCCTACGTGTCCATTGTGCATTACTAGTCTCGTTTGACTTATATGACTAGTAAATATGCACGTGCAATCGCAAGTGTTATCTCATGAATTTATTTTTCATTCTTTGTTGTCTTGCCAATCTCGATTTCTACTCTGGCGATTGTGAGAAATTAATGCAAACTAAAACTGGATGGGAGAGATATCATCCCTTTCAATGCAATGTGAGTCGACGGACAAAGAACGATAAAATCTAAAATCATATGTCAAATATCATTATGTACATTGCCTTATAAAAGAACATGAAGTCGCATAATACATAATATTAGTGAAGAAAGGTTAAATCACATAATCATCATGAAAAAATGGAAGGTTCTTGCCAAAAACGTGTGCTAGCCAGCCTCACACCAGGATATGCAATGCAAAAGAACAAAAAATGTTTTCATTTATCGTCTATACATGCAACTCACATTGCGAGTGGAACAAATAGTACAAAAAAGCACAATAATTTTCATAATTTATAGTTTTACATGAACGCAACCAAAAAGCACAATAATCCTCGTCACCAACACCTAAAGGAAGATATTCTAGTGCCTTATAAAACCATACCTTGAAACAAATATAATCATAAACAACGTTTTAGGTTCTGATTTTCAATCAGGAACAAGGTACCTAATACACATCAACTCATTTTTTTTTTTTGAAAAGAACACATCAACTCATTGCGCTGCGGTTTCAGCCTTCCGAAAGAGATCTTGCTTCACCCCGCGGGCAGTACTGCTGAGCGGACGCGGAACAGAGTACTTATGGGGTCAAAAAGATTAAGTGGGGTATTTCTAAATGATTTTGGAAACTCGAGCAGGTCTGGCCTGCTAGTTGAGCCACAACTGATCTGCATCTTTCTAAGCTGTCGTTGTTGGCAGCATGGCTCCGTCTTACGCACACCACACCAGCTCCGGCGTCTATGAAGCAATGACAGTGGTGGTAGTGTTTGTAGTCGCAACTTCAGCCAACGTCACGTTGAAAAATATATGTAGATTCATCAATCTGCACTGGAGTTTAACCGTGGTGATTCTTCAATCTGAATTTAATTTTTTATATCCCAGTGAGTTCAGCAGCCAAGAGCATTGCTGGAAATAAATGTAGGATCATTGCATGCAGAAAACTATGTTATAGACAAATCACAAAAGTGATGACTGCTTGTAAATGTCTAACCAATTTGCACAATCAGATACTTTATGGGAAGGCTAGACTCATAGTCTAACAAGTCATTTTAGAGACTCATTCTGACTGAACACCTATACTAACTGAACCTACCGTCCTAGAATTCTGTCGCTAATAAAAGCAACCTAATCAGAACCTACAGAACTATCTATTCCAATTTAAATCCTCTTTGTAGTTGTACAGTGAGATTCTGAGCAGCACATATCAGAACCTACTATTTATACATGAATAGGGAAGAACAAACCATATGAATAGGATACTTTTTTCTGACGATAGATTGCCAATGTCAAGGCATCGTACAATATAAAGGAAGAATGTAAGCATTACCTGGATTGAGCATGCCGTCGAGCTTCTGCGGCGGCCGCATCCAGTCCGTGGTGCACGAGCGTCGAGATTACATGGCTGATGGACATCCTCTATGACAACATCTCCCAATCTCGCATCCTTTTCTTCCGATCTTTACTTCAAAATCATTGCTAGAAGAAGATATTTCAGGATATGTCCTGGGAGACATATCCTTTTCATAAAAGGAGGGCCAAGCGGTCAAAGTTTTACAACGCACCGTGACACAGAAGCCAGGGATGCAACTCCACGCCATCACAAAGACGGCACACACAACCTAAACAACTACTCGCGGCATCTTCACCTATCTACTTGTCCTAGACAGTCGCGAAAAAGCCGAGCAGTCTTCCAGATGTCTGCCTCCGTGGTGATCTTACGAATGACCTCTCTAGGAGAGGGAGCGGCCCCTTCAAAGACCACGTCGTTCCGGTGGCGCCATAGCGTCCAGCAAACTAAAGCGATTCCTATCCAGAGATCGCGCTCGCGGCCCTTGCCGCCCCGCTTATCTTGGAGCCAAGCAACAAACTTGGAATTGTGCTCCGGCATCCAGTGTCTCTTGTTCCACCAGCCCAGGAAGGCTGCCTAAACCTCGCGGGCCAGGGCGCAACTCATAAAAAGATGATCGATGGTCTCTCCACACTGGTCGCAGAAGGGGCAGGCCGCCGGATGTTGGAGGCCACGCCGGCTAAGCCGATCGGCGGTCCAGCACCTGTTTCTCACGGCCAACCAAAGGGTCACCTTGCAACTAGCAGGGGCTCAGGAGCGCCAGATCTGAAGGGCCCCTGTCATAGAAGTCCGCCCGGCAAAGAGGGCCAGGTAGCAAGATCGGGTCGTGTAGCAGTTACTTGGGTCCCAGTTCCACTTGAGGACGTGCTGCGACCCCTCTGTCAGGGTGATTGCTTCAATACGGTCTGCCACTTCAAGGAGCTCCCTGATGGCTGCTGCGCCAAGATTCGGGGTGACATCATGCAGCCAACCCCCTGCAAGACCTTCGCGCACATGCCGCGTGGAGACTGCGCTTGGTGGGACCGCAGCAAAGAGGCTTGGTGCCACGTCACAGAGCCGCCCGCATGGGAGCCACTTGTCCGTCTAAAAGAAAGTAGATGCTCCATCCCCAATCATCGAGGAAGTCGCCGCGTCGAAGAGACGCCTCGAGAGCTTTGGGACTCGGATGTCGAGGCCATGCCATGGCCTATCCACCTCCACGCGCTTCAACCACAGCCATCTGGCTCTCAATGCGATGTTAATGAGGCGCAGGTTGGGGATGCCAAGCCCCCTAGCTCTTTTGGCATGCACACCCTGTCCCAAGCCACTAGGCAGTGCCCGCCGTGTACGTCTTTCCTCCCCTTCCAGAGGATGATCTTCTCGATGGTAGTGATGATATCTATGGGAATATCGAGGGACATCATGGCGAAAATAGGCATGGTGGATAAAGTTGTCTTGACGAGTTCGAGTCGCCCCCCTCTGTTGAGTATGGAGGCTTTCCACGATGGCAATTTGGCGGCCACCATATCTACCAGCGCTTGGAGCTGCGCTGCCGACGGCTTCCGCAGGGAGAGTGGTAACCCTAGATAGCGGAGGGGGAACTACTTGATGGGGCAGTGCAACTCCCGCTCCACCAGGTATCTGTCCTGAGCCGAGCACCTAATCAGGTTGGCCGAGCATTTGTCGAGGTTGGTACGGAGACCAGAAGCCTCCCCGAAGTCATTGATGATCCCGAAGATCACCTGGAAATCCACCGTTGATGGCCTTAGGAAGGTGACCACATCGTCAGCGTAAATCGATGTGCGGTGTTGGAGGCCTATGGCTGCAAGTCGTGTGAGCAGTCCCTGAGCCTCTGCCTTTACGACCATTAGGTGGAAAACCTCCATGATCAGGATGAAAAGCTGCGGGGAGAGCGGGTCTCCTTTCGGAGGCCACGCCTGTTGGCCACCTTCGCCCCTGGGCACCCGTTCATCAAGACGCGTGTGGAGGCTATGAAGAGTAGTGCGCATATGCACGTGAGGAGGCGCTCTCCCAACCCCAACCATACCACCACAGAAAGTTGAGAAGAGTTGTACTGTAATTTTACTTCCACATTAAATAAGCATGACAAAACACTGCATAATAATGATAGAAATATATCATAGTGGAGTAATGAATCAGTTGAGGACTGGAATATGAACTTCAACCGAGATATCCACGACATCATGTAAAGAAGGAACTCATATGGTTGGACATTAGTTCTAGAAAACAACTCATATGGTTGGACATTCAATCATTTGATTAAGAAACGGTACTTTTCGTTCCTTTTAGAAATCCAAAAAGGCAAAAAACCAGGCCACCACATGAGAACATTCAGTTAATGAGATATAAGAAGAGAAAACTTACCCTCAAGATAGAAGCCGGGTGTTGCGCTGGCCGTCAGTCCGAGAGGTTGTTGCGCCCCAGGGGTCCTCACCACGGTGGACGGATGCCGGTGCTAGAGGGTGCGTCACGGTGGCGGAGCACGTGGGATCCGACGACGTAGGTCACGGGGAGGCCGACGGTGTGGAATTTCAGAATGACATAAGGCTGAATCTGGAATTCTAATCCTAATATCTGTATCAATCAACTGTTAGAAATATAAGCAATAATCCATATGATTTAATCCAAATAATAAATTGATAAAGCATGATCATACAAATGGTACTAAAACCAATTATGCAGATCAACAAAGTAGATGAACAGATTACATCTATAAGAGATAAACCTATCACATCTACACCAAACACTAGAACAAAGAACTCTAGCATAATCTGAAAAATACAATTGAGGATCACGTACAGTGTAGGCTGAATAGCAGCCGTAGCGGTCGCATCAGCGTCGCCCATGTTGAGGTTGTCGAAGATATTGGTGACGTCCGGAAAGAAGTCGTCGTGCGGGAACTCGACGTCGGACGACGTCGTAGTTGCCAGTAGTCGCGCTTGAGCGCTCCCCAAAAACCTGATCGCCCCTCACCCGTACAGGTTCACGAGAGGCGGGGTTCCGGAGGCCTACTGTCCCGATCTGCGGTGCACGCCGCAAGCCGGGATGGGGAAGAAGAAAGCGGCGGCGCAAGGTTCTGGAGGTAGGGACGTGTGTGGATTGATTCGGTGCCGATTAGGTTTAGCCCGGACGCTTATATAGTGCAGGTTAGAAAGATCGTGGGCTTAGCCACGTCCGAGTCAGTAACAACCACGTCCATAAAAACTGAAAACGGTTGTAATTAACGCGTACATTAATGACTCATAATCAGTTTTCCCAACCAGTAAAATAAAGCTCGGCTCGGCGAGATTCCCGCAACCTGCGGCGCTTTTCACGCGCGCGTCGTGACGAGGCGGGCGGCGCCGGAGGAGGAGTGCGCGAGGGCTACTCTTCTTGTCACACCTTAGTGAGTGGTGCAACACTCTACTATATAAGGTGGTCCAACTCCCTTTCAACTAGCAATGTGAGACTAAAATTTAGCACCACTAACACAGCCATATGCTGCCATATACAAGTGGGCCAAAAAGAATTTCAGAATTTGTCTAATGGGCCAACAGCCCAATATACACCAAACTCCAACAATTTCCCACAAAGTCTCATTGGCACATCACATCACTTTTCCTTCCAAAACATTGTTTTATATACCAGTATGTAGTGAAGACTGTTAAGTTGAACTTTCACGTTAAACTTCATGCTACACTAGCTAGCAACTTGAATAGTGGACTATGCCTTGAACTACAAGTTTTCTGCGCGCTAGTTTCACACAAAATCTAGACCGGTATAGGGCTACCGTCGGCTTCCCCGCGGTTTGGAGCTTATGCGTCATACTCCAGGGCCTTTCATGAGTTTATTAGAGAGCACCCAACTCTGACGGACGCGAAGTGTGACAGTCAGACTCATATAGGTGTGTTTCTCAAGAGATGTTCTGCAGGATAACATCTCCGCTTATAAAAAGCCACTTGGAACATATTAAGATAAATATCAACCTGCCATGCAGATTAAGAGAGTATTGCATCTTTATGGATATGTAAATATAATATGGAAATACTCTCCTCTCAGCTGACCAACAGCTTGTCTCCCAGCTCTAATTCATGGGATCTCCGATCACATAGAGTGGGTTGCCACTGGGATCAACTCATAGCGTGGGTCTCAAACCCATCTCCCTCGATGCATTATCTATCACATTGCGTGATAAACCCTTTGTAAAGGGATCTGCCAGGTTTTTAGATGTTTGGATATAATCCAACACAATTACTCCGGAGTTTCTCAGTTTTCTGACAGATTTCAACCTCCTCCTCACATGCCTTGATGACTTCATATTATCCTTAGAACTGTTTACTTTGACGATCACAGATTGATTATCACAGTTCATCGGGATGGCGGGTATTGGTTTTTCAACCACAGGTAAGTCTATCAAGAGCTCACGAAGCCACTCTACTTCAACAGTGGCCGTGTCTAATGCTGTGAGTTCTACTCCCATTGTTGACCTCGTTAAGACGGTCTGCTTGCAAGACTTC
The DNA here is from genome assembly GCA_910589765.1 of Avena atlantica. Lineage (NCBI taxonomy): Eukaryota > Viridiplantae > Streptophyta > Magnoliopsida > Poales > Poaceae > Avena > Avena atlantica. Next base: position 322,075,993 of record OU342736.1, on the reverse strand, counting down.
CAGGAAACAGCGCCACCACCAAGTGAAAACAAATAACCACTTGTGGCCTTAATCTCATCAGCATCAGATATCCAGTTTGAATCACTATAACCTTCAAGTACTCGAGGATACCCAGTATAGTGAATACCATAACTCGCAATGCCTTTCAAATAGCGCAAAACTCTTTCAAGAGCATGCCAATGATCATCTCCAGAATTTGACACAAATCAACTCAATTTGCTTACAGCAAAGGAGTTGTCAGGTCTAGTAGCGCTGGCTAGATACATGAGCGAGCCAATAATTTGAGAATATCTCAATTGATCTTTAGCATTCCTTCGATTCTTTTGAAGTAGCACACTCGAATCATAAGGCGTTGGAGAAGAATTGCAGTCACTATACCCGAAGCGACTCAATATCTTTTCCACATAGTGAGACTGAACCAATGTAATCCCACCATTTTCATCCTTTAGTAGCTTGATGTTTAAAATTACATCAGCCACTCCCTAGTCCTTCATCTCAAAACAGCGAGATAGGAACTCTTTGACCTCCTCGATAACAGCGAGGTTGGTCCCGAATATCAATATGTCATCAACGTAGAGACACATAATAACTCCCTCGCCTCCACCATGGCGATAGTACATACATTTGTCAGCTTCGTTTACAACAAAGACTTTAGCAGTTAAAGTTCTTTCAAACTTCTCGTGCCACTATTTAGGAGCTTGCTTAAGACCATATAAAGACTTCACTAACTTACACACCTTTCCTTCATGACCATCTACTACAAATCCATCAGGCCGCTCCATATAAATTTCCTCATCTAGCTCTCCATTTAGAAAAGTTGTCTTAACGTCCATTTGATGAACGAGAAGACCATGTGAGGCAGCCAAGGAAAGTAGTACTCGAATAGTGGTCAATCTGGCTACATGTGAGTAGGTATCGAAGAAGTCTTCACCATCCTTTTGGATATAACCCTTTTCAATAGTACCATCAGGTCTAAGCTTTTTCTTGAACATCCATTTACATCCTACAGGTTTACACCCATAAGGACGATCAGTGATTTCCCAAGTACCATTAGCTAAGATGGAGTCCATCTCGCTTCGGACAGCTTCCTTCCAGTAGTCAGCATCTTGAGATGCATAGGCTTCTGAAATAGAAGTGGGAGTATCATCCACAAGGTACACAATGAAATCATCACCAAATGACTTTGCAGTCCTTTGTCTCTTGCTCCTTTGGGGAGCTTCATTGTCATCCTCCACAGGATCATCAGAGTGTTCTATCGGCATAGTGGGTTCAGGAATTATAGAAAATTCCTGACTAGATGAACTAGTCATCTCCTGATTTGATGATCTAGACATACCTTTCATAGGAAAGATGTCCTCAAAGAAAGTCGCATCATTCGACTCCATAATTGTACCAACATGCATGTCGGATACCTCATATTTTACTATCAAAAATCTATAGCCAATGCTATGAAAAGCATATCCCAGAAAAACACAATCAACGGTTTTTGTCCAAGCTTACGCTTCTTGGGTATTGGAATATTGACTTTCGCCAAACAACCCCAAGTTCGTAAGTAAGAGAGTTTAAGCCTTTTATTTTCCCATTCCTCAAATGGAGTCATGGTTTTATCTTACAGGAACACGGTTTAGGACGTGACACGCGGTCATTAGCGCCTCCCCCCACCATTCCTTGGAAAGATCCGATGTATCTAACATGGCGTTAACCAAATCAGTTAGAGTGTGATTCTTTCTTTCGGCCACCCCATTTGACCGAGATGAGTAGGGAGGCGTCCTCTCATGTATAATACCATGTTCCATACAGAATAAATCAAATTCGTTTGAAAATTACTCTCCACCACGATCCGACTTTAGCCGCTTGATTTTAAGATCAAGTTGGTTTTCTGCCTCAGATTTATAGATTTTGAAGTGGTTCAAAGCTTCATCTTTAGATTTCAGAAGATAAACATAGCAATATCTAGTGGAGTCATCAATCAACGTCATGAAGTATCTTTTTCCACCTTTTGTCAACACACCATTCATCTCACAAAGATCTAAATGTATAAGTTCTAGCGGTGCTAAGTTTCTCGGTTCCGCAGTCGTATGAGACTTGCGGGATTGCTTTGCTTGCACACAAACTTGGCACTTAGAACCTTTGACAGTGGTAAATTTCGGAATTAAACTCATATTGGCTAGCCGCGTCATACAACCAAAGTTAATATGATAGAGTCGTGAATGCCAAACATTGGACTCATTATCATTGCAAACATGATTAATAACTTTAGTACATGAGTCTAACAGAGACAAGCGGAACAGACCTCCACACTCATAACCCTTTCCAACAAATTGTACATACTTAGGAATTACAACTTTATTGGACTCAAGCACCAACTTAAAGCCATCTCGACATAAAAGCGAACCGCTGACGAGATTCTTATTGATGAAGGGAACGTGCTGCACATTCTTCAGCTGTACGGTCTTTCCCGAAGTAAACTTCAGATTTACTGTACCAACACCATGAACAGAAGCACATGAGCCATTTCCTATCAGCACGGAAGAGGTCCTTGAGACCTGATAAGAGGAAAACATGGAAATATCAGAACATACATGTGTATTAGAACCCATGTCTATCCACCAATCAGGAGAAAGACATACTGAAAGGATAGTAGGTAAAATATCGTACCCAGCATCCTTCATCTTAGTATCGCTAATAACAACATTCGCGGTCTTGCCGCTGTTCCCACGTTGACGCTTGTCAAAGCGATTAGGACAGCTAGGAGCCCAATGATCAGGATCACCACAGACGTGGCAAGAGCCTTTCCTCTTATCATTTTTCTTCTTGAAGTTGGTTGAGTGTGTGGCATTGTTCTTGCCATTAAAATTCCCCTTTCCTTCAGTTTTGTTCTTATTCTTGAACTTATGGGATTGGAAGTTTTTCCTCTGCACTAAATTGGCAGTAGAACTTCCCTCAAGTCCTCGAGCAGTTTTGTCATTTGCTCTCGCCTTCTCTTCCACATGAAGAGACCTAATGAGATCCGTAACGAAAAACTCTTGTCTCTTATGTTTCATAGAAGTAGCAAAATTCCTCCACGAAGGAGGAAGCTTGGCAATAATGCCACCAACCACAAATTTGTCCGGTAAGGAACACTTGAACTGCTCAAATTTTTTGGCAAGTGATTGTATCTCATGAGCTTGCTCAACGACGGAGCGCTCATCAACCATCCTGTAGTCATAGAATTGCTCCATGACATACAGCTTAGTGCCAGCGTCCGAGACCCCAAATTTGGCCTCGAGCGCTTCCCACGCGTCCTTGCCATTATCAAATGACATATACGGGTCAACAATGTTGTTCCCAAGAACATTGAACAAAGCCGCCATAAACATGGTATCGGCTTTTTTAAAGTTCGCTTCCTGCTCAGCAGAAAGATCTCCTTTAGGCTTGCCAAGAGTGGCGCTATAGCAGTTTAGGTTTTCAAACCTGAGAACTGCTCTCTTGCGCCATCTCTTATAGTGCATGCCATCAAAAGGAGGCGGCCTAGTAGCCGCGGCTACGCCAGTGGAATTCAGTTGCCTAAAATCAGGTTTTTGGATTGTTGGAAATATAAGCAATAATCCATATGATTTAATCCGAATAATAAATTGATAAAGCATGATCATACAAACGGTACTAAAACCAATTATGCAGATCAACAAAGTAGATGAACAGATTACATCTATAAGAGATAAACCTATCACATCTACACCAAACGCTAGAACAAAGAACTCTAGCATAATCCAAAAAATACAATTAAGGATCACGTATAGTGTAGGCTGAATAGAAGCCGCAGCGGTCGCAGCAGCGTCGCCCATGTTGAGGTTGTCGAAGAGATTGGTGACGTCCAGGAAGAAGTCGTCATTCGGGAACTCGTCGTCGGACGACGTCGTAGTTGCCAGTAGTCGCGCTTGAGCGCTCCCCAAAAACCTGATCGCCCTCACCCGTACAGGTTCAGCTCGGCTCGGCGAGATTCCCGCAACCCGCGGCGCGCGCGCGCGTCGTGACAAGGCGAGGTGTGGCGGGCGGCTTTAGAGGAGGAGTGCGCGAGTGCTACTCTTCTTGTCACACCTTAGTGAGTGGTGCAACACTCTACTATATAAGGTGGTCCAACTCCCCTTCAACTAGCAATGTGAGACTAAACTTTAGCACCACTAGCACAGCCATATGCTGCCATATACAAGTGGACCAAAGAGAATTTCAGAATTTGTCTAATGGGCCAACAACCCAATATACATCAAATTCCAACATCAACGACATAGGCTGAATCTAGAATTCCTCACCATGGGGGGATACATGTAGAGTTTCTCCTAATGACGGTGGACAGCGCATCTCATGGGGTGGTGGCGTGGACATGGTCATCTTGTCGAATGTGGGCAGCGGCATGGATGATGAGTGGCGGGGAGGGGGAGGGAAGGGGAGGGTATGGGCGGTGGCTTTGGATGCAGTTCATCGAAGATCACACGGACTGGGGCAGGCGGGTATTTAGCGAACCGAGTTGTCCGTCCGTATTTGTTTTAGCGCTAATGACGGGCAGGATTTCAACCCTTACATCTTGTTTGGATGGCTGCGATTTGTTGGACCTGCCCCCCCCCCCCCCTCTGGTAATTTTTATATTGGTATATAGATATAGATGTGTTAGACTGAGGTTTGGTATACTAAATACATAGTACCAAATCAGGTTTGGCATAATATATAGATGTAATTTTTTTTGACACTGTAATCCATTCTTTATTCATAAGATAAAAATAAGTTATAAGGTATGAACGAAAGGATCTTACAGGATTGTAAAGATAGGATAAGCCTATGTAAAATACCGGTGACTATCCTCCTTCTTCGACACCACCGAAGCGACCACCAAAGGGGCAAAAGACAGTTCACCACAACACCCGAGTCAAGCTCGGCTCCATCGCTGATCAGCAGCTTTTTAGACCTCCAAAGTAGCTTGCCAAAGACAAAACTATTGTCGTTGAAAGAATCAGACCAGGACAACATGTCCCTGGACACGCGATCAAACTCTAGAACTGACACCCCCGCACGACTACAACGTCAGGAGAGGAAATCAGAACCGACCGGCTTCCATCCACAAACCCAGCACATGATCAACCATCTTCAATCTGACACAGACGCAGACGACCGTCTGCGCGTACTCCTGGACAACACATCCTCCCTGCTCCACCATGATGTCGGAGCAAACTCCGTAGTAATGGGGATAGAGCAGAAGGAGGGACACACCTGATGGGATCGTCGCCTCCGCCTCGACGACACCATCCAAGAACTCTAATATCGCATATCCGAGGAATCAGAAACACACGATATCATCAACTCTGAGACGCCGCCACGAGGGACGTCGTCGGTGTGGGAGTAAAGTTGAGGCAGATTTATTCACCTGGGCGCCGCTCCCACCACCCCAACGATGCTCCACGACCTGCAAAACAAAACCCTAACTACAGAGCGGGAAGACCGGATCCCTGCTCCCTCCTGCCGCCGAAGCAGCAGGCAGGGGGAGAGGGGACCAGCAAGAACGCCGGTGGAGATCGAGCGGTAGGAACGTAGACTCCTTGGAGCCTGGCGGCTAGGTCAGGGGTGAAAGCCCTCCCTTGGAGTTAGGGAGTTGAGGAAGCTAAGGAAGATGTATAAATTATTCGGGGTGGGGGTGCAGGTGGAGGTGGAGGTGGAGTTGGAATTGGGATGCGGATACATGATGATAGCTTGATTATCCACTTCAACACTGGTTTGCGTGAACATAAATAATTTCTACTGCTAATCCACGATGTCCTCGCTGATCCGTGTAAACATGTTGGAGTGCTCCTTCGGCAGCGGCAACATGCCAATTAGATTGATAAAGAGACGGTCATGAAATTCTCGCTCTCACATGCGCTTGTGTATATGTAGGATGGGTACTAGGTATAGATAGAATAGGCTACGGCATAGCAACCAAACTTCTCGCCTCTATATTGTAGTTCTACACAACCACGGCTTAAACTTCTAAATCTTAGTAGTTATTTGTGTTAGAGCATTATGCATATATGTTTGTTATGGTAGTTTATGCTAGATTTATTTATGTTTCTATACAGCCCTAACTTGACTTGTACTTAATCCTATGTACGTATAAATATACTCGTCTATGAGGCTCAATAATTTATTCATCATATATCAATCCATACTCTTTCATGGCATTAGCCCAAACCTATCCAAAAATCTAGACACCAATACGCATTTGTAATGCCGCTCCCAGGGAATCGATCTCCATGATCTCCGTCAGGGGCCACGCGATCCTTAGCAGGGTTCATCCGCTGATTTGTGATTGGATGCCCTGATGAGTCTTTTCGATCTCTTGATTGTTTTTTATCTCCACCTCGATCGGTGTTTTTTGGTTTATCGATCATAGATCGGATTTAGTTACCCACCGTCGTATTTCGCGTGACGCCTCTACTCCGATCATTGGCATATACACTCTACACCGAGCCCGTACAACTGCCTCCTTCTCTATCACGGCCTCATGGCAGGTTGCGGCGCGTCTCGGCCAGATAAGCCAGCCTCGATAGGCTGCCACAACCATCCGCCGAGTCCGTATCGTTGTCATCTCCTGGGACTTCACCGAAAACATCACCATCGACTCCGATCTACGCGTAATCTATGCCATGACACATACGATGCACCGTCGGCGTGATCAATCGATCTTGTGCCCGTCTACGCCAAGCACGTCCTCGAAAAGGCGCACGATCAAGCTATGAGCTGCCGCTTCGTCGCCCCTACGACTGCAGCGCCGCCGCCTTGGTTTTTGCCTACTAGCTGCCAATGCACCTCCAAGCGCGTACATACCTGTGGCCTCTACCGTTGCACGCGGTCACCTTCAACTGCCTACTAGCTTCCAACGCGCCTACTAGCTGCCAATGCGCCTCCAACCGCTGCACGCGATCACCTTGGAGCCACGCCACACCTTCATGTTGTGGCATCGCTGCACGCGGTCACCCCATCACCGTCCCCGCGCACTGATGTCCCCGGCTATTACCGCGCCGCCTCCCACGGCGTGGATCACCACCGTACGCACATCATATTCGTCACGCCGCCTGCTACTTCTTTACCTACTTCTAGTACCGTCGACGCGCCTATCTAGGCGTCTAGCATGAGTACTCCTGATCGTTGCTGGTTTCACCGCCTTCTTCTTCTTCTTCTTCTTCCATAATTGACTTCCTTGTCATTGTCATATGACACTATGACAGGTTCATGATGGTAGCTACCCTTGCACACCCGGTACTGGCAACACCAGTGTGTGACTTCGTCCCGACGTGTTCCCGAGTCTGGCAAACTCGGATTGGCACATTGTCTTTGTCAAAATCGACAACATCTTCATCGACACCTTCCTTTACAACTGCCTCGACCGTGTCACCGGCAAATTCTTCTAAGCATACTCGCTTCTGGCAAAACCGGAGTATGCCTTTGTTTTCGATGTGCGCCTAGTTCTGAAAAAACTATGGTCGTACCTCGTGTCCGACAACTCAGACTACATCATCTACGGCATCGACACCTTCGATGACTGCCTCGATGTGTCTCCATCATCCTCTTCACACACTATATGTTTGCGGCTTCGTGTGCGGCTACATCGACACCGGCAACCCCGAGAACGACAACAACCACGACGACCCCTTGCACGGCTACATCGACTGCCCCACGCTCTTGGCTTCCTCGACATCGGCACAAAGGACTACCACCTCACTTGAGCATCATCGGCTTCCTCTACAATCCAAGCATCAACGCGGCGACACCGTCCACGACACTCTTGTTGTGACTGCGGGGGGATGTCATCTACTGTTTCTACTTCGGTTTGTCTCTAATATGACCGTTCGTGGCATTTCTTTTTTTCATGACACTACGGCTATGACTGTGGGGGAGTGTTAGAGTATTAGGCATATTAATAAAGTTAATCAAGAAGAAGATTTAGGATCATCCTAAGCGAAGGAATGCCATCAGAAGCATTGTGGGCACATGGGATCTCAAAGCATGGGGCAACTAAAGTTTGAAATCCAACGTACTAGATTGACTCCAACATACTAGACTGACTCCAACATGTACCTTTCATCTGAGATCCAACGTACTAGATTGACTCCTATTTTGAAATAAAAAACTAAAACTATTCATAAAATTTTGAAAAAAAAAATCCAATAGATTGTAAATGCCTCGTTTTGAAATCTGTCAAAGTTTCATCCCTTATGGATAACTAGTTTGTGATTAAATAGCTTTTTATGTTTTCGAGCACTAGTTTAAACTAAATACCTATTTAATCACAAATCATACAGTTTTTCTTCGGAAATATCTTTGAAAATTAAAGATCCCGCTTAAGATTAAAGATTTTATGTGGTTCCTTCACAACAAAGTGCTTCTTACTAAGGATGATCTACTAAAAGTAATTGTGGGTAGGATGTATCAAGTGTTGTTTTTGTGGGGCGCATGAAACCATAGAACATTTATTTTTTCATGTCCATTTGCTCGTCTGTTGTGGCGTATTGTCAATTTTTCCTATGATCTACCCCCCCCCCCCCCAACTGATATAACACACATGTTTGGAAATTGGTTGAATGGAGTTGACAAAACATCTAAGGTTAGAATTCGCATTGGTGTTTCTGCCTTATGTTGGTCTATTTGGAGATGTAGAAATGATATTATCTTTAACAAAATAAAAACTTTTAATTTTTTGCAGGTTATCCATATGATGGAACATTGGGTGCAGTTTTGGGCGTTCCTACTCCCCCAAGACCAGCGGGATATTATGGCTACTGGGTAAAGCCATTTGCTGATGGTCGCGCACCATATATTCAGCCAATCGTACTGGCGGCAACTTCATCGCATACAAAATGTGTAATACCTTTTTTCTGCTTTTGTTTTGCTGGTTGATCCATGTATCAACTTTAAGTGATCCATGAATTGTAACTACGATAGAATGATGAATGTTGGATGATGTTCTAATAAAGGCTGTGTGCATTAACCGATGCAGAGGCCGGGGTTTTATTCCCCTCTTTGAAAAAATGGCATGAGAGACTTCACCAGAATACAAATCAGAACATGTATAATTTACTGAAATTTTTATAAAAAATTCTGACTAGTTTTAGTTTTTTCTTTCAAAATTTGAGTCAATCTGGTACTTTGGATCTCAGATGGAAGGTAGATATTGGAGACAAGTCACCACCAAGTCATTGAAGCGCCATCCAAAAATCCTAGCCTCAGTTGTGTGAGTCGTGCGCTCGCGCTAGATCGGGGTCCAAAAATGCAAATGGTTTAACCAGCTTCATGTCTGTGCGCTAGGAAGTAGCTTAGTACTAGTACCTCTACACGCACAAGTGGGGCGGACCCAAGTAAAGGCTAGTGGGGGCCAAGGCCCCCACTCACATTTCAAGTTCCATGAGAAATTGTTTGAAGTTTTAAATATAGTAGCCAAAATTTGTTAGATTTAAGCAAGATGTGCCTCCACTCTAATTTGTTTCTGGGTCCGCCCCGCACAACTATTCAGAAAATCACATAATATGTCGAAGAGTTTTATTGGAATATTTCAAATCCATGTACATCACTTTTAGCCAACATGATATGTCATTGTACTTCAATAATTTTAGGTGTTGTCGATTATAAATGAGCACACAACCTTTACTTCTTTTGCTACACCACTCTATATCAAGATTTTTCTTTCCATTCTAAAAAAAGATCTATCTTTCCATCTTAAAAAATACTCCGATTTCTCCCGTTCCACTTCATGGCAACAAGCTCATGCAGTCCCTGTCCTCTTGTCGGTACTGCTGCAGTTGTTGATTGGGGATGTTCGGTCTTCTGAAAAACACAATGCAGAAGTCAAAATTTTCTTTCTAATTTAAAACAAAAATGAAATCAAGATGAATATTGAAGCTTATCAATCACAAATCAGATAACAAAGAAGAACCCCATCCAGAAAATAAAAAATATACAAAAAATATATGGAAGTTCCAAGGACCTAAGTTGCTCCGCAATGCACTCCGCATTATTGGGTTTTAACCAAGGATATTCCAAAATTTTCACTTACATTAAAGAAAACAAATTAAATAAACACCTCAGTTTTATCAAACTCCAAACAAAAGTACACAAGATGCTATCGTTTGAAAAAATAAATAGAAAGTTCATGTGAAAGCTCAGTGGCATCGTGGCATCATTGAAGACAGACACGAGTTGCACACAATGTGGTGATGGTATTATATGAAGGAACAACTAACATATGTATGTGGTATAGCCCAGACAGATATAAGCAATTACTTTCCCTAAAAAAAGCCGTTGTGTTAAAAAACTAAGACGATGCTCATGTCTTGAACAAAACTCATGTGTAGGAATCAATAAGGACAACATATCAGAAATTTTATATAGAGGCTATGAAAAGTGTGTGCAAAAATACATAACTCAAATCAGAAGTTTTCAGCAGATTAGCATCTGCACACTCGTTAAAGTTTGTGTCACAATTTGTTTGTCCGTTTCCACCGAGACCATATATCATTAAAGTAAATGTGAGACTAAGCATGAGTAGTAAACAAGCATCTATTTCACTACTATGCAATATCTCAAATATATGTACAGCTCATCAGAGTAAAGAGTTAAATTTAATAACCGTGTTGACACACAATTCATATGTTTGGTCATGGCAAGCAAATCATAAGTGAAGTGGCATCACCTTGAGTTGCTTCTACTCTGCTAGCATAGTAGTGGACCCAGTTAGAACAACAAAAATCACCATTAGGATAACAATTTTTGAATTAAGCAGTAAGGCTCCTCTATATATGCATGTCCCACTCCTTGCACGTTAAAAAGTTCAAGTCAGCTTCTCAATAAATCCAATTGTATCAACCAGTGAGGAAAATCAATTGGTTCATAATAATTTCAGAGACAATCAAATTAATGAATGAAATAGTTCAAAATCATGAAAAAATGTAGAAGAAACACTAACTGCTCAGGCTAATAGATGAGAGGTAGAGATACACACCTCGGTATGCTATATACCACCATGTTGCTCGGGAATTCACTGGAGAATCGCCTAAATTAGCAAATTGATGAATGCAGTCGTGCTTTAAAATGAATTTGATATCACCATAAGTCTCTCTTTACAAGTAACTATTTATGTTATCATAACATCACATATTTTAAGATAACATGAGAATACGGTTTTGCATGATATCACACATATGTTATTTTCTATTATGGAGGTACTAACATAGACTATGTTACTAGTCTAAGTTACTCCCCACTATGATCAGCCTTAGTTTCTAAATTGCTAAGTGTACCTCGGGAAACCATTAGATTAATGCTAGTTGTTAGATTTAATTTGGTGGGTCTAATCAAACGGTTGGTCTGTGTTGTTTCGTACGGTATATGTAAAAAAGATAATGTTTGCTCTTTTATAAGTAGTAAAGATGGGGTCTAATCGAGTGGTCGTAATTGATATGTGTTGGGTATGTATAAAAAATAATATTTGCTCTTTTATAAGTTGTAAAGATATACTGCGGCATGACAATGCAAGTTGGACAGCTAGCTACCGATCTAGCATGCATGCTTGACCATCACCTAATCGCTGCTATCTACTCCATTGGTCTAAAATATAAAATGTTTTAGATTTTTTCTGAAGTATATGTATCTAGATGTTTTGTAATATGCAGGTTCACTCATTTTGCTCTGAACTTATACACTAAAAGCTATCTAGATACATGCCTTTTTTTAAAAGACTAAGACATCTTATATTTTGGAACCTAGGGAGTACTATTCCCTCTGTTTTAGAATTTCCTTCCGTGGTTTTAGTTCAGGCAGAGGGAGTATAATGTGAATATGTGGGAGATAGATATTTGATTATGCTAGTGCATTTGTGCAGCTTTAGGTTCCATGAGTCTGCAAGATGCATAAAGAACTTGAATTTTTTTGAAAAAATTATGCATAAATAACTTGAAAAAACGGTTCTATGGAAACCCGTATTTTATTAATTTGCTTTGCATGATCCCTTGTCCACTGCTATGCATTGTGTTTGTAGTCACATATGTTGTACTACCTCAGATTTGTAATAAGTGTCGGTGATAGTTGTACTAAATTAACGATACTTATTATGGATCCGAGAGAGTACTAGATTTTGTATTCCTAACTACAAAACTCATGGTACAATTTATATATATTAATGACGTGAATTAATCGTGTCTACGCTTCAAAGGAGCATGCAATTTGGCTAACATGTTTTTTTAACAGGTCGATCCTGACCAATATGGTGATAGCAAAATACATTTCTTCACGGATTGGAAAGTATGATTTAATCCATTAGGGTACAGTTTCTTTTTTGTAAAGATAGTGTTTAACTGATATGTTCTTGACTTGTGTTTCTATTTTGGACGGAAGACTGGTTTGAAGGATGGGTGTCGTAATAACTTGGGTTGTGTTGGCTTTGTACCTGTAAACTTTGCTAAAATTACTCCAGGAGATGCGTTAGATCCATCTAGTGGACAAAGCAACATTACATTGAAGATATTTAAGATATGATTCCAAAAGTAGTTACTCTTCATAGAAAACAAGATAACTAAATTTAGACATAGTCCTAGCAGTTCGCTTCACCAAAAAAGAATGTTCTAGACAATGTCGAAATGGGAACTCGCTGTTCTTTAATCAACTGAGATTTATAATGGACAACTTTAAATGTAATACTCCCTCCATTGCACAATGTAAGATCTTATTACAACGAATATACTCATGTAATGGTTGTAATAAGATCTTATATTATGGGATCGAGGAAGTAATAGTTTGGGTTATTTGGGTGACGGAAGGCTTGACCTGCCGGGCCACCACGTTTCTCTCCTAATTGGTTGAGCTAGTACCAGGCTTAAAATGAACCATTTCCTTTGGGATCGTGCACTCGCTGAAGCTTAAGAATCAGCGTACAAAAGGACTCACTTCATTTGCAAACCAACCTGAAGTTGGATGGTTAGGAGGATGGTTGTACTTCTAGCTCACCAGAGTTTAAACACCAAATTTAACATTGTGTGTTGCATAAAAGGCGGAATATTCTTTTAATAGGAGGCGACAGCGAGACGCCCGTGGTTACTTCGTCAATCTCAAGACCCGATCCGTCGGCTCGGTTTTTCGGAGGTGCTCATAGGGGTAGGGTGTGCGTGTATGCGTTTATAGGGGTAGGTGCATGTACGATTGTGAGCGTCTTTGATTGTACCGTGTTTCTTAAAAAAAAAAGGACCCACTTCATTTTATGGATTTTCATCAACATGTGTGCAAAGTACACATAATACTATTAGGAAACTAGCTTGCACAAGTCCAGCTTAAAAACAGCCCGTACGAATTTTGATGGTTTGGGCTAAACACCATCAGCCTAGCCCACTCCGCACCCGATCAATGGTTTATTTCGAGTTGCCGTTTCTAAATTAAACCCACAAGAAGAAAATCTTTAACTGAGTTGAGACATGCTAGCTGAGACCGTCCAACCTACAAATCAATCATACACAACTCCTACCGTATCGCTCCGGGGCTCGGCCTACGCCAAGGGTCCCAGCTTTGATGTTGTCACGACGATGGAGTGTTATACTGTGTATAGCTTCTGTTATTGTGTACGTGTATTGCATTAATTATTTATTTATATATATATATATATATATGTGATATGTGATAGGCCATCCCTTTGAGGGTTGAGCCGGTTCCTCCAACTCTGTTGTTTTATATGATATCAGACTTGGTTACGTCCTGCGCTCCCGCCGCCTCCATCAAACCCTAGCCGCGCCGCCGCACTCGTCGCCGTCGCCGATCGCATCACCGATCGACGCCGCCGCCGGCGGCTCCACCAACGTGGGCTACCTGCCCGCCTTCCTCGCCGCCCTCCTCTCCCGCCCCATCGACGCTGCCGCCATCCGACCGCCCCCGATCGGGACGAGGAGTAGGCTCCTTCTTCTCCAACCATCCCCCGGCCTCTTCGTCGCCGGGGCACTCGTTGACGGTCCACACGTCCAGCGTCTCCTCGCCTGCCTCCATGGCCGCCGCCGTCTCGCCGCTCGCCTTCGCGCCTGCGGCCTCCTCGGCGGCCTGGACCGTCGGGCCCTCTGCGTCGGATCTCGCGCCGATGCACCCTGCTCTCACGGCGTCCGCCGCCTCCTGCAGGGTCTCACCCCGCGCCTCATGTGGGTTCTCCCCCGGCACCAACGGCCGCGCCGCCCGTCTCTGCCCCTATGGCGTACGCGCCTCCGGCAGTCTTCTCGACAGGCTCGCTGCCTCCGCCGTTTCACTTCGTCAACCTCATCACCGTCAAGCTATCGCCGGATAACTACATCTTCTAGCGCGCGCAGGTCCTTCCGCTCCTTGGGAGTCACTACCTTCTCGGCTACGTCGGCGGCACTCTTCCTTGCCCCCCCTCCCGCGCTGGTGGACAGCGTGAACGACCCGGTTTATAATCCGGCGCACCGTGTGTGGACTGGGCAGGACCAGGCGAACCTCTCCTCCATCCAGGGGTCGCTCACCCCGGCTGTTGCCAGGCTTATATTCTTTGCCAAGATGTCTCATGAGGCATGGACAATACTTGAGCGCTCCTTCGCATAGCAGTCGCAGGCCCGTGCCAGCGCTCTCCGTCGTGAGCTAGGCGAGTGTGAGAAGATCGACACCACCGGCACAGAGTTCTACAACAAGGTCAAGGCCCTCGCTGACACGCTGGCATCCATTGGACAGCCGCTCACCAACTCCGAGTTCAACTCCTTCATCGCCAATGGCCTCGACAAGGAGTACAATGGCTTGGTCGAGATCATCAATGAGCAGGGCAACTCGACGCCCATTATGGCACACGAGGTCTACTCCCGCCTTCTCCTCACCGAGCAGCGCGTCGTGGCGCGCCGCGCCAACCGCAGCCGTGGAGGGGGCTCCTCTGCGAATGCTATCTACAGGGGCAGCCGGCCCTCCTCGGGTGCCCTGTCATCCGCCTCGGGCAAGGGGCCCGCGCCGTTGAACCCATCTCCGACCGGCCCCCCTTCGACGTTGTCTTCCAGCGGGGGTCAACGTTGCCAGCTGTGTGGTATTGAGGGGCACTAGGCCTCCAAGTGCCACCGTCGCTTCTAGGAAAGTTTCCTCGGTCTCGGTAATGACGGCAAGGATGCACGCAATAATGCGCGCCAAGCGGCTATGGATGATCGTCCGGCGCCGCCTCCGAAGCCCCAGGCGAACCTTGGACAAACTCAGTCCTACTCCGTTGACCCATATTGGTACATGGACTCGGGGGAAACGGAGCACATGACGAATGAGATGGGGAAGCTCCACACCCATGAGCCATATCACGGGTCTGACAAGGTCTACACCGCCAACGAAGCAGGTATGCACATCTCCCATGTTGGTCAAGCATCTCTTCTCACTAGTCATGCCAATAGGGGTCTCCAACTTTGCAATATTCTTCGAGTACCATCTGTGACGCGTAATCTTCTTTCAATTTCTAGACTCACCCATGACAATAATGTGTTTTGTGAATTTCACCTGTTCCATCTTTTTATTAAGGATCGGGACACGAGGGACGTGCTCCTTAGTGGGCGTCTGTGTCAGGGCCTTTATCGTCTAGAGCATCCTGGAGTCTCTCTCGTTTTTAGTGGAGTTTGTGTTTCGTCGTCACATTGGCATGCTCGCCTTGGTCATCCTGCCACTCCTATCGTTCGTCATGTTTTGCGTCGTCATGAGCTTCCTATCATGCCTAGTAATAAAGATGTAGCGGTGTGTGATGCTTGTCAGCAGGGGAAGAGTCATCAACTTCCTTTTTCGGAGTCTACTCGTGAGGTGATACATCCTCTAGAACTTGTGTTTTCCGATGTCTGGGGCCCTGCCCAAACCTCTATTAGTGGTCATAATTATTATATCAGTTTCGTTGATGCTTACAGTCGTTTTACCTGGCTTTATCTTATTAAGCGTAAATCTGATGTGTTTGATATTTTTGTTCAGTTTCAAAAACATGTTGAACGCCTTCTCAAGCATAAAATTGTCCATGTTCAATCGGATTGGGGTGGTGAATATCGCAACCTCAACTCCTTTTTCCAGTCGCTTGGGATCGCTCACCATTTAGCATGTCCACATACATATCAGCAGAATGACCCTGTAGAACGTAAGCATCGTCATATCGTTGAAACTGGTCTTACTCTTTTAGCCCATGCATCGGTTCCGTTTCGGTTTTGGAGTGATGACTTTACCACTGCATGTTTTCTCATCAATCGTACTCCCACACGTTGTTTTAGACATGAAGACTCCTATTGAACTTCTTCTTAGTGAACAGATTGATTATACCTTTTTTAAAGTGTTTGGGTGCGCTTGCTAGCCGCATCTTCGCCCATACAATAAACGCAAGCTGGAATTTTGGTCCAAAAAGTGTGTCTTTCTTGGCTATAGTTCCTTTCATAAAGGCTACAAATGTCTTTATGTTTCCACTAATCGTGTCTGTATATCTCGGAATGCCGTGTTTGATGAGCATATTTTTCCCTTTGTCAAACTACATGTGTCTACCGGTGAACCTCCATCCATGCATTCATCCTCCATTGCCTCTAACCAATTTGATGATGTTGCATACTCTCCTGTATTGTTGCCTAACCATGGTGCAGGCACTGGACGCGGGGCTCGTTTGGAAATTTTGGAGACACCGGCACCTCCATCGCCAACATCATCCGACGCGCACGTCGATCCGCCAGTGCTCCTGCATGGCCTTGGACATTGTGCCCATGAATGCCCGGACGATGCTCCCGTGACGTCGCACCCGGCCTCGCCCCCTGATGACGGGCTGGCCTCGCCGAGTCTTCGGCCTTCCACGCCTGCCTTGCCTATGTCGCCTTCGCCTGGGATGTCTCCCTCGCCGAGCAGCCCAGCCCCTGCGACTCCCTTAGCGGGCTATGGCTCGGCTTTCTTGACACCCAGCACGTCGCCTTGCAGCATGTCACCTGGTCCCTCGATGACTGGGCCACTGCTGTCACCATCGCCCAGCCCTTCTGAAAGGATACGGATGTCGCCTAGAGGGGGGGGGTGAATAGGCGATTAAAACTTTTCCTAGAGTGGCTCAACAAAGGCGGAATAAAACTAGTGTTTACTTTGTAAAGCACAACCTAGAAACAACTAAGGTTTACCTATGTGCACCAACAACTTATGCTAAGCAATACAAGCAACAAAGTGATAGCAAGATATATATTACTTCAAGCACGAAGGCTATCACAATGTAAAGTGCATAAGTAAAGAGCTCGGGTATAGAGATAACCGAGGCACGCGGGGACACCGATATTTTACCGAGTTCCTCCCAACATGGAGTACGTCTCGTTTGGAGAGGGGGTGGTATCAAACCACCAACGCCACAAAAGGCCTCCCTTATTCTCCGGTGAATCTCACCCCAATGGGATCGATCCACGCTTCCACTATCGGTGCACTTGTCGGTGGCAACCGGAACCTCTCACAAGGTTGGGGCACAACTCCACAACTTAATTGGAGGCTCCCAACAAATGCCACCAAGGCCACAATGCCACCAAGGCCACAAACCGTCTAGGGTTCAAAGAACCCAAGTGGGACAAGCTCCAATGAGCAAATCAAACCAAATGCTCCAAAGAGAACTCAAACCGATGCACCAAATGCAAATGGCAAGAACACCACAAAGATGTTCAAATCCCTCACTCTCAAGTTCCCACAAAGCTACTAAAGCTATTGGGGGAACAAGAGAGGAGGAATCAAAGAGAGACACAAAATCCTCCAAAATCTAGATCCCCTAAGATGCACTCACAAAGAGATGAATCGGTTAGGTCAAAACGTGGGGCTAGATCTCCTCTCTTTTCCACTCAAATATGGGCAAGAATCATCGGAGGGAAAAGATTAGGCAAGCTTCAAGATCTAGAGCAAGTGTGGACAAAGTTTAGCCTAATAAACAATAGAGGAGCTAACTAAACTGAAAACGGGCAAAGCTTAAATAGAGGCCCAGAAAAACTAGCCGTTTGAGGCGTTTTTCAGACAGGACCGGTAGTACCGGATTTAACCGGTAGTACCGGTCGCTACCAAAATAAATACAGAAGAAAGGGGAAGACAACGCATGAGAGAGAGAAGCAGGTGGGGGCCATGCGCGCGGCAGCAAGCAAAGCAGCTAGCGATGCAGCAACATGTGTGTCAGCGCGCGCGCGCACGCGCAGCTAGCACAGCAGCAACACAGCAGAGGTAGCAGCATGCGGGCACAGCAGCACATGCGCGGGCACCGTACGCGCTGGCAGCGAGCGGCATGCGCGCAGCAAGCGCGAGGCGGTGGGCCAGCGGCCGAGCGGGCAGCGTTCGCACGCGAGGCAGGCGCGCGCGGCAGTGGGTCCACCAGGCGGGGCCAGCATGCGGGAGCGACGCGCGCGCGCGGCCAAGCGAGCCAGCAGAGAGCGCACGCGCAGCGGGGCCAGCGAGCGGCGCAGCGCGGCAGGCGGGCAAGCGCGCGCTCGCGCGAGTCAACGCTGCAACGCGGCAGGGCCAGCGCGCGCATCCGGCGGCGACGGCATGCGAGGCCCATCAGCGAGCAACACGCGAGCGTGTGCGAGTGTGAGGAGATGGGCTGGGCTGGCGCTGGATCTGGAAAAAATAAACTAGGAGATATTTTCCTGGGCCGGCCGGTAGTACCGGCCCACCCGGGCGGTACTACCGGGCCGGTCCGGTAGGACCGGAAAAAGGTACCGGGCCAGACTGAGGGCGAGTGGGCTAAAACAGGCACGTCCGGTACTGGGCCCGGTAGTACCGGACGGCCCAGAAAATGTCTTTTTCCTTTTCTTTTTCAAACCGAAAAATAGCAAATATTCGAACGGTCATAACTTTTAAACGGTAGCTCTGATTGACCCGATTCAAATTGCGTTGGATAGAGGGCGACAAGGGCTTCCCAATAAAAGGTGAAAATATTGATTATCACCAAGTGAGAAAGTATAAAGTAGAATAATGTGATATACCCCACTTGGTGAGAAACCGAAAAGCCGCATAAATCAAAATCGCAACATGATATATATGGGAGATCCGATTTAGATGAACAAGAGCTTGTTATGGAGATTACCACAAGCTCTATATCATCACATGGATAAGACCAAATAACAACCAAATATTATGATGCAAGTATGCAAAGGTTTGAGCTCTCTTCGAACGATGTGACTGAATTACTCATACGAGAGCCCCTCTTGATAGTACGGTTATCTATCCTAAATCCGGTCTCCTACACACAACAAGAGACCGGCAAAAGAGAAAACCTATCAAGATTATACCTTGCCTTGAGCATTCCAATTGAGCTCGATGTAGACGGTCTTGCCCTTCTCAAGATGGAACGCCTTCCTTAATTCCTCATCATCGACCTCGCATATTGAGCTTGCCCAACAAATCTTCTTTTCATTTCATCGACCTTGAAGCCAACACATGCTCCAAGCGATGCCAATGGACAAATCCTACAAGTATAACTTAATACACACATTAGTCCATAAAGATTGTCATTAATTACCAAAACCACACATGGGGGCCCAACATGTTCTTTCAATCTCCCCCATTTTGGTAATTGATGACAATCCATTTAAGAGGGTTTATATAAGGAATTTTAATAAATAAAATGGTAATACCAAGATCAAATACTACAAAAGTATGTGATATTGGTACCACCATCATATATAGAGCAAACTCCCCCACAATCTATGCATGTGTGATGAACTTGAATTTCATTGCATATATTGCCAATCATTATCATTGGTGGAGTTTCCTCTATATATACCACATGCTAAGCAACAACAAAGATGCAAGAGCATGAGAAGCAAATGCACAAGAACAAACTCAATTCATAAACCAACTTCCCTTAAACCCTCTAAAACTTCTCCCCCATTGGCATCGATTGCCGAAATGGGTGACAAGTTCTAGAAGGCAAATATAGTAATAATTCCTCCAAAGGTGTGCCTTCGCACATATCCAATGATGAATACTTGGGAGGGAGTAGAACTATATCGAGGACCCGAAGGTTGCCAAAATAAATTCAAATTATGCAAGCAACTACAAGGTCCGACAAACCAATTGAAAACAACAAATGAGTTCCAATGGAACCTACAAGATATTATGATATGAGCAAAAGAGTGTTTTAAATAACAAATAGAGAAGCTCCCCAAGGTTGGAATACATAATGCACAAATATGGAATCCTTGCTTCCCCATAAGCATTTAAAATACAACAAATGTGAAAGAATACAAATGAGTATTATTAAATGAATTAGATGAGCTCCCCAAAGAGAATGCACCAATTATGATAATTGCATTTGGGAACTAGGTGCATAGTCATGGACTCCTCACTCATCCAAATTCATTTAACAATACAAGACATGAAAGAACAAATATGAGTGTTCAAAGATGCAAACAAGAGGAACAAGCACTCATAGGAAAATAAATTTGGAAGCCACCGAAGAATCAAAAGGAATAGAAAGGTGGTCTCCAAGGATTAAAAATCAACTAAATTTATCTTCTCATATGTGTATATGTCTCTAAGTGGAAAATATCACAAAGACATATTCCAAAGAAGAAAAATGCACACATAAAGAAGATTATACAAGAAAGCACATGAAAGGCAAAAATGAAGTCATGACATATATCAATAAGATTTTTGCTTCAAAGCATGGCCAAAGGCTCCCATATATCTTATTGTACACAATGGACTTCAAACACAAACACACTACATATATTACAACTATCACCAAGGAAAAAGGAGAAAGTTGAAATATATGAAGAAAGGCAACAAGTATCATAATAGAAAATAGACTAGCAAAATCTCACTATTGCATATGAGAGAAGTTGAGGAAATGATAGGCAATAAAATTGCTAGATTGACATATTTGGGATTGGAGGATCATGTGCATGATTTTGTATAGTCCCAACTATATGTACTCATCTCAACTTATACATATTTACAATAGAGAGTTTTATAAAAACCATGGCTAGAACTACAACAATTACCAATACATGAATTCATGCTAGAAGGCAACCGACAAACGGTTGGAATCAAGATATGTGAGCATGAGAAAGAGATACTTGTTACCGAGATATGATTGGTAGGATGTAGAGGATATGAATTCGTTGATCATCCTATAGCTTGCCTCAAATTTTCTTCTAAGTATCACTTATTCAAAAATGAAAGACAAGCATCCAATATATCTCTTATGTACCTAAAACACAATTAAGTACAAAATGGTCCCCAAACTTATTGGGTCCAAAGTAGTTAGAGAAACTACAATACATAGGAGAGACTCCACATAATTATGTGCACATTGATATGAAATTGAATTTCATGCACAACTTAGCCGATGGGAATAGGTGGAGTTTCCCTTATATATTGGATCAAAGAAAGCAAGCATGCCATAATATAATCATATAGTAAATATGCATGCATAAAGCTTTCAAGAACCAAAAAGGAGATACAATTTGAACAAAACACCAAGTAAACTGAGATGGCACACACAAGAGTGTGACAAGACAAGCGGTGTCCAAATTGTATCAAAGAACCAATTCAACACATGAAAGATCACAAGTACAACAAATGAACTAGGCATAATCCAAGGAGCAAAAGATAGATAGAAATAAAAATGCTCAAGGATTTATCTCATTCTAAAATGGTCAAATCAAGAAACAAGGAATGAGACAAAACCAACTCCCAAAAAGAGCAAGGTTCCAACAAGAAACCAAACTCCCCAAACTTCACATGATGGCACAAGTACCAAAATGAAAAGATTGAGGTTCCAAGCACATAAAACACGATATGGATCAAAACAAAGAAGCATAAATATGAGTGTTCTAAATAATATAGGATAGCTCCCCCATGGATAGTGCATTTTGTAGGATTTTCCTTTTAAATGCAAAATGCACTCAAATGGGATCATCACTAGTACCTATAATAAGTAAAACACAAGATGATATCAATAAAATAAGAAGATCCACAAGAAGCAAGGAAGGCTTGGGAGACAACACAAAACATTTTCTTGGCCAAAGATAGGATAAAATTAGGCAAGGGCCAAAGTGAATATGATCAATAAATTCTACCATAAGTTGGGTGCTCATTGTCCAAGGACAAGAAATATTGGGAATAATTTTCCCAAGGTAGCTTGCATGGATATCCAAGGTCATAGTCACAACAAGAAGCATATAACTAAATATAAGAATTGAGCATGATACTTCAAACAAGATTCTTGGTAGCTTCCAATAGTCACACAATCACTAATGATTAGAGTAACTTGAAGCAAATGGTTTCCATGCGAATATAAATATCTAAATATGAGGAAACACATACCAAGAACCATTCTCATATACAAGATACAACATAAGATCAATAAAGCCATTCAATCAAAATGGAACTTGTATGAGCAAATGTGTCACATAGGTGCTAGATAATTATCAATATCAATTCTAAGTGACACAACCTCGAATATTCACAATTTCTAGGATTGTAATATGCACTAAGCATATGACTCCCCCATAATGTGATGCTACCATAAAACCAACACGAGGGAAAAGGATACAAATAGAGATAATTAGTGGACATTATAAAATTAAATTTCTCATGAGAATTATACCACATAGAGACTAGACAATAATCCAATATAAATACTAGGTGGTAATCCTCATGTACACATATTTTTAGGATTGTGGAATGCCTAAGCATAACACTCCCCCAAAATGGGATAGTCCATTAATCTTTCACAAGAGCCAAATAAGATACCAAAATAAACAAGTAAGGCTCCAATACAAGAAACACACATACATGGTGTGCCACCTAATCATACACAAATATGTTTGATACCTCAAGATAATTAGGTGGAAAACACAACATGTACAAAAGCATGGAATATACAAAACCAACACATGCACAAGGGGGCGAGTAACTTTCAATGAAATGAGTTAAGCATATGTTACCGCAAGGAGGAACATTGGAAATATAATAGGAGCAATATAATCCACATGACTTGGCTTGACAAAAATAATAATGAAGATCCCTTAATTCTTCATGATGTATCCAAGACTCCAATGCCCTCCAACAAACACCTATTGATCAAGTTTTGGCTTGTTGGTCCCCAACCAAGTTGGGTCCTAAGAGGTTAGTCACAATAGGCTTGGCAACCCAAATGGATCTTTTCTTGACACCACATTGGGTACCAACAAATTTGGCAAAAACATTGCCAACCTCATCCTTACAAAGAGAATAAACATCATCAATAATGATAGGGTTGGATGAGGAGATACCAATAGTGCATGAGGAAGAAATATGCCCCTTCTCACGGCATAAGTAGCAAGTTCTACTCTTGCCATATTTCTTCTTAGGTGAAGCCACAATTCGAGGAAGAGCTCGAGTAGTACTCTTAGGAAGAGGCCCATTAATGACTTGAGGTGGAGCTTGAGGCCGCTTCCCTTGTTGCTTCACACTAGGAGACTTCTTCTTCAATGGGCAAGATCTAACATGATGCCCTTCTTCCTTGCACTTGAAGCAAACAATGTTGGCCGGATTCTTGACTTGATGTTGGCCATTCTTCTTGTTGTCCTTGTGCTTCAACATGATAGTGGACTTGTTCTTGATATTGGAGTTGAATCCAAGCCCACTCTTGTCATTGGGGGATTTTTGCACACTCAAGATTTTGTTGAGTGCGGCCTTCCCTTGTTGACCCTTTTTCAAGTCATTCTTCAAAGAAGTGACTTGAGCCTTGAGCTCTTTGATTTCCTCTACATGGTTAGTTTCAATACAAGTACTAGAGGAAGTAGATGCTACATTGTTAGAGCAACAAGGCATGGAATGTAATTCATCACGAGATATAGCATGGTTGTGAGAGGATGAATTACAAGGACTAGCACATGGCAATATAACATTTGGAGTAGATATAGTGCTAATGTCCACATGATGCCCACTAGATGTTACCTTTGACATGATGGCCTCATGAGCCAATTTAAGCCTACCATGGGAGACTAGGAGATCCTCATGCGAGCTTGAGAGCTTAACATGGCTTTCTTCTAATTTCCCATAGTTGCTAGTTAGCAAAGCAAGTTGAGCCTTTAGCTCAACATTCTCCTTCAAAATAGATGCTTCACAAGAAATAGAGTTAGTAGCACAAGCATCATTACTATTAGCAAGAGGTGAGGGAAACTTGTCAAGCTCTTTTGAATATGAGGCTTTAAGTTGCTCATGTGACTCGGTGAGTTTGATGAGCTCACCCTTTATGACCCTAGAGCCATTTTTGAGGTGCTCAAAACCCTGAACAAGTTTAGCATAAGCAACTTCAAGTTCATCATTTTTAATCTTGAAGGAGTTAGCCACCGCAAGTTCTCTATCATGGTATTCCTTTACTCTAGATAATTCTAGAGTAAAAGTCTCCTCAAGAGATTCTTTGGTCGTTTTTTCTTCTTCAAGGGAGTCCTTTACTTGAGCAAGTTCATTAGCATATTCACGCTCAAGTGCAAACTTTTCATCAATTATGTTTTCTTGCTCCTCAATAAGATCATTGCCTTCTATAGCATAATTCAAGATTTCAAGAAGGTTGGAGGAAGCAAGTTTATTTTTGTAGAGAGCACTATAGACAACCTCTCCCATTTTCTTAATAGAGGTAATATCATACTTACCTCTATAATCATCATTATCATTCTCAACCTCATCATCATCATCATCATGAGATACAATGGGATTCAAAGAGGTTACCTTTGTTCCCTTAGCCATAAGGCACATGTGAGAACCGGAGGAAGGTGATGATGAGATTGCACTTGAAGCTCTCTTCAAGACCTTGTCTTGGCCCATATAATCTTCATTTTCCTCTACATGGTTAGCAACACAAGCACTAGAGGAAATAGAAGCATTTTTATCATGGCAACAAGACAACATGATCATATCATCATGAGATTTATTTAAGTCATTTCTACATGATATGCAAGGACTATTAACACAAGCATGTGAGGAATTTTGAGTGCTAGAAGTGTTAAGGTCCAAAGATAGATCATTGCAACTAGATAGATATGAGGGATTACAAATAGTGAACACACTATCCATATTGCAATTTCTATCACCACTCACCATATCATTACCTTGTGAAAAATCACATGTTGGTGAAGTGGTAGACGATGAGAACTCATCTCGACCGGAAGTGGAAGCAACACAATCATCCTTAATAATGTTGGACTTGCTATATTTATCTTGAAGCTTGGTCCATATCTCACGAGCGCTTGAATAAGGCATGATAGAAGAAAGAACTACATTGCTCACAACATGCACAAGAATTTTAGTAGCTAGAGCATCTATATGAGAGTTCAACTTCTCCTCTAAAGATTCGTTTTGGGTATCCATAGGAGAAGAGAAACCCACATATAGATAGCCCTCGATAATTGGGTGAATTTCCCGAAATAAATTAAGCATGCGAATTTTCCAAACATCATAATTTGTGCCATCGAATGTGAGCGTGTCCTTGTGCACTAATCCCCTAGCCGACATCTTTACTCTCAAGGCGGTGAAGCCAAAAATGAGAGACCGGGCTCTGATACCAATTGAAAGGATACGGATGTCGCCTAGAGGGGGGGGTGAATAGGCGATTAAAACTTTTCCTAGAGTGGCTCAACAAAGGCGGAATAAAACTAGTGTTTACTTTGTAAAGCACAACCTAGAAACAACTAAGGTTTACCTATGTGCACCAACAACTTATGCTAAGCAATACAAGCAACAAAGTGATAGCAAGATATATATTACTTCAAGCACGAAGGCTATCACAATGTAAAGTGCATAAGTAAAGAGCTCGGGTATAGAGATAACCGAGGCACGCGGGGACACCGATATTTTACCGAGTTCCTCCCAACATGGAGTACGTCTCGTTTGGAGAGGGGGTGGTATCAAACCACCAACGCCACAAAAGGCCTCCCTTATTCTCCGGTGAATCTCACCCCAATGGGATCGATCCACGCTTCCACTATCGGTGCACTTGTCGGTGGCAACCGGAACCTCTCACAAGGTTGGGGCACAACTCCACAACTTAATTGGAGGCTCCCAACAAATGCCACCAAGGCCACAATGCCACCAAGGCCACAAACCGTCTAGGGTTCCAAGAACCCAAGTGGGACAAGCTCCAATGAGCAAATCAAACCAAATGCTCCAAAGAGAACTCAAACCGATGCACCAAATGCAAATGGCAAGAACACCACAAAGATGCTCAAATCCCTCACTCTCAAGTTCCCACAAAGCTACTAAAGCTATTGGGGGAACAAGAGAGGAGGAATCAAAGAGAGACACAAAATCCCCCAAAATCTAGATCCCCTAAGATGCACTCACAAAGAGATGAATCGGTTAGGTCAAAACGTGGGGCTAGATCTCCTCTCTTTTCCACTCAAATATGGGCAAGAATCATCGGAGGGAAAAGATTAGGCAAGCTTCAAGATCTAGAGCAAGTGTGGACAAAGTTTAGCCTAATAAACAATAGAGGAGCTAACTAAACTGAAAACGGGCAAAGCTTAAATAGAGGCCCAGAAAAACTAGCCGTTTGAGGCGTTTTTCACACAGGAACCGGTAGTACCGGTCGCTACCAAAACAAATGCAGAAGAAAGGGGAAGACAACGCATGAGAGAGAGAAGCAGGTGGGAGCCATGCGCGCGGCAGCAAGCAAAGCAGCTAGCGATGCAGCAGCATGTGCGTCAGCGCGCGCGCGCACGCGCAGCTAGCACAGCAGCAACACAGCAGAGGTAGCAGCATGCGGGCACAGCAGCACATGCGCGGGCGCCGTACGCGCTGGCAGCGAGCGGCATGCGCGCAGCAAGCGCGAGGCGGTGGGCCAGCGGCCGAGCGGGCAGCGTTCGCACGCGAGGCAGGCGCGCTGGGTCCACCAGGCGGGGCCAGCATGCGGGAGCGACGCGCGCGCGCGGCCAAGCGAGCCAGCAGAGAGCGCACGCGCAGCGGGGCCAGCGAGCGGCGCAGCGCGGCAGGCGGGCAAGCGCGCGCTCGCGCGAGTCAACGCTGCAACGCGGCAGGGCCAGCGCGCGCATCCGGCGGCGACGGCATGCGAGGCCCATCAGCGAGCAACACGCGAGCGTGTGCGAGTGTGAGGAGATGGGCTAGGCTGGCGCTGGATCTGGAAAAAATAAACTAGGAGATATTTTCCTGGGCCGGCCGGTAGTACCGGCCCACCCGGACGGTACTACCGGGCCGGTCCGGTAGGACCGGAAAAAGGTACCGGGCCAGACTGAGGGCGAGTGGGCTAAAACAGGCACGTCCGGTACTGGGCCCGGTAGTACCGGACGGCCCAGAAAATGTCTTTTTCCTTTTCTTTTTCAAACCGAAAAATAGCAAATATTCAAACGGTCATAACTTTTAAACGGTAGCTCTGATTGACCCGATTCAAATTGCGTTGGATAGAGGGCGACAAGGGCTTCCCAATAAAAGGTGAAAATATTGAGTGTATTGTACCAATTGTAACACACACACACACACACACACACACATATATATATATATATATATATATATATATATATAGCGTGTGTGTGTGTGATAGGCCACCCCTTTGAGGGTTGAGCCGGTTCCCAACTCTGTTGTTTTACATGGAGGTGCCTAGTGCATAAGGATGACGGAGTGAGGAGGAGGCAAGACATCATGTGGCTCGTGTGGTTGGCATCAAGCACCAAGAAGGATGGCGATCACTTGATACATCCTACAGTTGTACATGAACTCCCTTGTGGCACTGGAATTTTCCCTCATGCGCTAGTTTGCCACACTGTGGTTGTCGATCGGTGTAATCGAGTGAGTAGCATCGTGTGCCAAGAATGACGATCATCCGACGAGGCCAATCTAATGTCGAGGGATTGGTGGATGTCCCGTAGGATAAGTAGCTTGTGCCTATCTACAATGGCTTGTACCTGCCTCGTGTCTCTTTGAGCACTTAGCCATGCAAAACCATTTACACCATGTGGCCAGCCCGCATCAACCCGTCATATCACCTTCTATCTAATCTGTCTAAACAAGTCAAACCCACTTAAAATTGTGTTACACACTGTTAATCAGGTACTACATCCCGAGTCACCCCATGTCTGGTCTAACAAGCTCACCTCCCTCTTGAGCGTGCACACGTGTAAGAACCAGACTTCTTGATCCTTCATTGATAGTTCAGCCAACATTGACCCTAGTCTAAACCTTTATATCAAATCTGTCATTTTCGCCCAAAAAAAGGCCCCAACAAGTGGTCTTAACAGTGGGTATCATTCAATTTCCTTGTGTTTGGGCTTCTTCCCAAAGCCTACTTTCAATCAAATGAGTCGGTGTTGCTTCTTTGGTGTGTCCTCTCCCTCATGCTGCATGAATATCTCCAATAATGATGACATCTACCTCCTCCAATGTGGGAGGCATCAAATTTTTTTTAAAAAAAAGTGGGAGGCCTCTGCTTCCTTGTCAAGCCGCTCAGATAGTGGTGGCCACTTTGTTGGAGAGTCTTCGTTGGTCAGCGGCAGCAACATGTGGTGGCTCATGTTTCTCTAGAGCTACCTATTCGGACAATGGGAAAATTAGTCCACCAATGGGGAATAGGCAGTGGCCACGGAGCAATTCAGCGGCATCTTTCAAAAAAGGTTCAGTATGTCGACATCAATGGTCAGGGTTATGATCCTCCTGGGGATAGTCTTCATGTTTTTGAGACCCACAGAAAATGCTATCGAACCGGCGAATTTCGGTTTGAAGTTTAGGGAAACATCTTCTACTATTGGGGGCCAGGTGGCTGCACCAGTTAGGTTCAGTGCCCTAACTCCGCTCTAGCTTGCGTTTGAAAGTTATCAGATGAAATAAATTGTTTTGGTTCAATATATTGTTCTCGTTCTTCAATGTATGTGCACAGCTATATGGGATGCCTATATATATCTTAGTTGCCCGAGGTTTTGAAATTGTATTCGATTTCAGAACTGTGGTTGCACTGAAAAAGGAGTATGAGCACACAAATACAAGCGATTGCAATTCAGCTACGCACAAGTTGTAATTGGCCTGGTGGTATAGCCAATTTAGTTTCGTGGAGCGATGTTGGGTTGGAAAAAAGCCACGACACATGATAATTCTTTGGCGTATACGTAGTGGAGACGTCAGTGTAACCCAACTGTTTGGGAAATTCGGTCCCTAGTCTATTTCCAAGTGGAGCAACGTCCTTCAACGAAACGCCCTAAAATACAAGAAGATACAGTACACGGCAGTGTGTCCAAACGGAGCCGGCCGGCAGCGACGCATGTCCTCTTCGACTGATTCTCCAATACGCACCAACAAGAATCATTAAGAAAAGAGATGGGTACTGCGTTGGCACCTAGATGTACAATACTATAACCAGTTCAACTATGTTGAAACATGGTTGCAGAATCACTTTCTTTGACGATGGATGTAGCCAAATTTGCAAAAAGAAAATTGACAATGATTGTATTCTTGAGATGTAGGTGTCCCTATACAGATTTTATTTTTCAAAACGAGCTTTGCCTTATCCATTAATTAAGAAGAAGGCACCCAGTTAATTAGGAGAGCTACAAGCTATACTCGTTAATTTGAAGGTGGCATCGAGGTGTTGACACGGAAATTTGCAGTTGAATCATGGGTATTCGTTTGAATACAGGTGAATACCCATGGCGCCGCCACTGGGCGTGAGCCGTGAGGCCGCCGCTGAGCAAACATGGAAAGCGACGAGCACGCACTCGGAGAAACATAAACCTTAAACTACCAGAAGACGGCAGCGCAACGCTAATGCCAGTATATATCTAACTAGCACCTTTATATTAGTCATCAAGGAAAACAGTTTCTTATGGCATGACAGATTGACGGACAATTCTTATGATCGTGCTGCCGTATATAAGCTGGACGACAGACCTGAATCTCCAACCATCTACTAATTATAAGATTCTATAAGAGCGATCCATTTATATGCCAATGTCACATAAGTGAGTTCTGCACATACTTTTGCCATGGAGAAGAAGGAGGAGATAGCGGCATCCGCCGGCGAGAAAGCTCCGGAGCAGCTCGCCATTGATGTAGTCCCTGACGAGCATGGCGACGCCAAAGGCACCGTCATCGTCGCTGATGCCGACACGAACGACGAGAAGGAGAGACTGGTCGTTGCCGAGGAGCCCCAGAAGAAGAAGAGCACGAGGGTGGCAGCTCTTGATGCCTTCAGAGGGCTCACCATTGTGGTACCATAAATTTCTGTTCTGGAGTGAACAAGCCACCACATGAACTGTCTGCTCAAAGTTTCCTGCGTACGTGTACGTGCAGGTGATGATACTGGTTGACGATGCCGGCGGCGTTTACGAGCGGATCGACCATTCGCCGTGGAACGGTTGCACCCTGGCAGACTTTGTCATGCCTTTCTTCCTCTTCATCGTCGGTGTCGCGATCGCCTTCGCCATGAAGGTTAGTAGGCGCGCCGATCACCCGCTAGCGCCCATACTCTTGCAACTTTCTGAAATCAAACATTTCTTGTTGATTTTGTGAACTGATCATCAGGACGAATATTTTTTTGCAGAGAGTTCCAAAAAAGCGTGAGGCTGTGAAGAAAGTCAGCGTCAGAACACTGAAGATGCTCTTCTGGGGCATACTACTGCAAGGTAATTGAAGTCTATGTGCAGAGTATTTTTACACAATCCACTCTGATGCTTGAGTCCAAACAATCTTTGACAATGTCAAACTCGATGTGTGACACCTAAATATTTAGGTGGATACTCGCACGCTCCCGACGACCTGGCTTATGGAGTGGACATGAAGGTGATCAGATGGTGTGGCATCCTCCAGGTTCAGTTTATTTACCAGATTTTGTTGTTCATTTCATCCATCTTGGTCTGAAATATAACACAGGGTTCTTTCATTATGTTTGACCATGGTTCATCAGAGAATAGCTTTGGTGTACTTCGTGGTTGCTCTCATAGAGGTGTTCACCATAAAGGTGCGGCCTACCACAGTCCGCTCCGGTCCTTACGCCATCTTCGATGCCTACCGGTGGCAATGGTACAACCCTATTTCCCTCATACTTGACCAGCACTGCGAAATTCACTTTCTCAATTTTTCCTGTTTCTGAATATGAGGGAAATTTCTTGCCATTCCTGACAACCAACAGGTTAAGCGGCTTAATCGTGCTCGTCATATACATGGTCACGGTATACGCGCTCTATGTCCCGGATTGGAGCTATGTGTACCATTTGGATGGCGATGTCGATGACGGGAAGCTATTTACGGTACTTGAAGCTTACACTAAGTATGTCATCCCTGTTGATTATTTTCGTTTATGATACAGTACTTGTGTTTACAGGTACAATGTGGTGTAAGGGGCCACGTGGACCCAGCATGCAATGCCGTCGGCTATGTTGATAGGGTCGTCTGGGGGATTAATCATCTCTACACGCAGCCTGTGTGGATCCGAACAAAGGTAGAACTCTAATCTTACTGTGTTAAGATTTTTTTGATTGTTACAGTAAAGTGTAAGTAGTTATGGGAAACATTTCCTTACCAAGATGCATGTCTGACAATCTTTGCATTTACAATGATCAGGAATGTACATTTAGCTCACCGGAAATGGGTAAGCTCCGCGACGATGCTCCAGCATGGTGCCGTGCGCCATTTGAACCAGAAGGGCTGTTAAGGTTGGAGATCTGACATGGCCAATGCTGGAGTAATCTTAGTTGCATCTTTTGTCTGTATCAACCCATTCAAGTGTCTTTCCATGCTTTATGTTTCAGTTCGATAGCGTCGATTCTATCGGGGATAATTGGAATCCACTATGGCCATGTTCTAATCCATTTCAAGGTTAGTATCCAAAACATTTTACTAGTATCGTTGGATTATGATAAATGCAGCTTTGACATTGAAGTTTCTGAATAACAGACCCATAAGGAGAGGCTGAAACACTGGCTTTCCATGGGATTTTCTCTCCTCTTGCTCGGAATCCTCCTCCACTTCACAAAAGGTACTTCAGAAAAAAAAAACTGACACATGAATTACTACTAATTATAAACTATGAACTCCGCGTTTACATCCATCACTCTCCTCTTGTAGCTATTCCAATCAACAAACAGCTCTACAGCTTGAGCTATGTTTGCTTCACGGGCGGTGCAGCTGGAATCATTCTTTCAGCTTTCTACATACTGGTATATGTGGTTTATGATTAGTGCTTAGGACATGAACTTTCTGCAGTATCATCATCTCACTTAATATGAATTACTCCTTTCTTTGTCCCGTTATATTGATAGATTGATGTCTGGGGCCTGAGAACGCCATTTTTGTTCCTCGAGTGGATCGGCATGAATGCCATGCTTGTGTTCGTCCTAGGAGCGCAGGGAATATTTGCTGGATTTGTGAATGGATGGTACTATGAGTCGCAGGATAAAAACCTTGTAAGTAATGAGTGAGGTTTAGCTTGGTATAAGCAACATGATGACATTTGGAGCCTGTTTTCTTAATCTGTTCGTCTTTTTTGTTATGGCAGGTTAACTGGATCCAGCAGCATGTGTTCATCAATGTCTGGCATTCAGTAAAGGTGGGATCGCTGCTGTATGTCATATTTGGAGAGATCCTCTTCTGGAGTGTAGTCTCTGGCATCTTGCACAAGTTGGGGATTTACTGGAAACTATGAGAGTTCTGGATGAAGAAAAGGCAATATCTGTTATGTTTTCCAGCAGTAAATTATTTTATTTGTTTTTATGTAAACATTGCTTTGTACCATCGGTGTGAAAAATTTGATATAAGTCTTCTTTCCATTGTCAAATTGTAAATTCCAAATGTTCTTTTCTCTTACAAAATGTGATAAAATGTGTAAGTTCAGAACTTGAAACTGAGGACATACCACAGCACCCTAACCATCTTAAGGGAAGATGGCCATCCTGTTGGTCAACTAGAGGTGACTAATGGCATTAGGGAAAAATATGAATGTATAGTCAAGATCCAAACAATAACGGTCAATAGGGAATGGATCTTTAGGGACAACTGAAGCTCTTAAGCTTATCCGCCAGATCAGTCAAAGAGCGTGCAGAGTTCAGAGAACATGGGCAACTTGCCACTCTGGGCTCAGGGATCTTCAGACACGCCTCTCTGCCCAAGATCATTTTAATTCAGCCATCTGCTTGCAAACAACTCGAGAACTCCATCCACGCATAAATTAAGCCGAATGCCGGCAACGCCAAATTGGCAATAGAATCTCATCGTCCATGCACAATGTAAATATGTACTCTTGTTCTTATCTGCGACCCCAACTTCTAGTAT
This sequence comes from Avena atlantica, assembly GCA_910589765.1. Taxonomy (NCBI): domain Eukaryota; kingdom Viridiplantae; phylum Streptophyta; class Magnoliopsida; order Poales; family Poaceae; genus Avena; species Avena atlantica. Next base: position 322,042,765 of record OU342736.1, on the reverse strand, counting down.
CATTGGTAATTATATGCTTACATTTGTTGTTTTCCCTTCTTCGTTTTTCTATTATGCTGTGATGCCTGAGTGCTATTCGTCTGTAAGAAGAACAAGGCTCGCTGCCAACTAATAGGACAAGAGTGACATAGGGCGCGAAAGTCTCCAAATGTTTGCCCCCAGTATCCATGGTTCCAAGGAGACGATTGTTAACCATTACAGTCCAAGTACTGGCATCATGAGCAGTTTTGTTTTTGTTGTTCTCCACACCTACCCTTGCAATCATGCAATTCTCTCTTTTGTTTTTATGGTGTCCTCAACTATGTTGTCAACTTGTCATCTGTCGAGAACAAGTTCCTGTTTCGAACTGTTAGGCCACTATGGTTCCATCTGTCATATGGGGTCTGAGTTTTGTGAATGTTGTCTAGTATCCTATGACACCGATAACCTAAATGAGGGTTCTAACAAATACTACTCCCTCCGTCTAGAAATAACTGACTTAAGTTTGACTAGATTCGAATGTATCTATATACTAAAATACGTCTAGATATATTTGAATCTAGACAAACTCAAATCAGTTATTTTTAGACTGAGGGAGTAGCAGTTTAACTGTTTACACTCTTAGGAGAAGCTACATGCATACTAACGTCTCTGTGCCTCTAATTCCACTCTCAGTTTCAGCAGAAACAAACAAAAATAGTGCAGAACTTCGCTAGCACGACTGAAACCTCCTTGGATGCTGAATCGGTTACCGTTTTCTGTCAGATTGACATGTCTGGGCCATAAGTTCCCATGTTACCAGCTCGTCAGTGTCAGAGTCATTGTCTCTGAATCATGTACTAGCATCTCCTGATCTGCCATGCATTGATTATTTGCACGCAACATGATGCAGATGCTGCCATGAACACTGTGGGATCAGAGACTCACAGAGAGCAATTGATGAGTCAACCAACTCTGAACATATTAAAGCATGCATACCGTTGCGGAGGAGGAGAATAAATCGTATGGTCAAACAGCAAACTGATGCAGCACTGGATTTGGATTTTGGAACAAGAAAACTTATCGGCTTGGCTGGCTGACTTAATCTATTGTGGATGATTAGTGTGTGATGTCATGTGCGAGATCTTCTCTTGCCCGTCTGCGCAGATGCATGGACGCATGGTGTCTGTTCTGCATATCACACTAAGCGAAACCCTCTGATCAGGACTTGTATATTTTTTGATTGGTTTAAAATTCAAAGAGAAAAGTCTGTTTTCTGTCCTCGCCTGTTGACAAAATTGGATTTCGTTTCTCAACACTAATACAGACCAACTTTATCCGTCAGCCCTTGAAATTGGTCGTATTTGGTCATTGAGACCATTAGAGCAACTCTAACCGATCCCCTTTAATTTAGAGTACTTTCGGCCAAAAAAATGGTGGATTTAAATTTTAATTCCTATAAACGGTGGCTCCCAGATTCGATCCCCAATAATTTAGAGGATTAAAATTTTTTAGCATCATTTTCTAAAGATCTCAAATATACGAAGTTCAAACATGCATAAATAATATCCAAAAAACATCACATTGATCAAGTTTGATCCAAAAGAACAACATAGCATGTTTATGTTGTTGAGGCCACCACCAGCTCGGCCACCGCCATCTTGTCCATCTCAAACACCATCTCGGCCACCGCTGGCGCCATCACCGCCACCACTCTCTCGGACCAAGATCTTCTCACGGGCGATCTTCCAATACGCCCTCGCTTTTTCATCCAAGGTGGTTGGATTCATGAACATGATGGCGCGGTGGGCATCCTCCCTCTCCTTGGCCAATTTCTCCACCTCAAGTGCAAGCCTTTTCTCTTCTATCTTCTTCTCCTTCGACATTCTTTCTTCTTCAAGTGCAATCCTTCTTTCCTCCACCGCCAACTTGGTCCTCCACTTCTATTCCTCTAGAACTTTGAGCTCCTTCCACCTAGCCTCTTTGTCCTCTTTGCGTTCGGCCGCCAATGACTTATTGATCTCGACAAGGGCATTGAAATCTTCCTTGTAGGCGTCGGCGCCTCCCCACTTCTTCCTCTCCTTTGCAATCTTTACATTGCCCGGCCTTTTGTTGAGCTCATCTTCGTCCTCATCATCGTCGACATCAATGGCCGAATGTATCATTGCCCTCTTCGGTGTGGTCTCATAGTTTCTTCGGACCCACTTCTCACTGCCCTCTAGCTCCTTGTAGCAATGAAACAAACTAAAGGCTTTGTGGCCACCTCTCTTGTTGCGGAGCTTGTACACGTCTTCGTGATACTTGCCATGTTGGGTGACCAGCACTCCACTCGGTGGTGCATTGTCCACCGACTCTAGGGCGCCGACCCATTGGTTTCATTGCTCAAGATTGGTTCCCCGACGATGACTAAGAGAGCCTTGGGTGCGGTATGATGGAGTCTTCACCGACTTGTGGTAGTAATCTTCGATTCTTTCACAAAAAATCTCCTTGCATTGATCGGTGTCGACCGTTGCATCAAGCGACACATTCAACCAAGCATGGCACAATGCAATGTCTTCATCTTCGCTATAGTTGGCGGATCTCTTGCCTCTAGGCTTTACTTTGACATTGCATCTTCCTCTTGGCGGCTCCATGATGACTGCAAGTGCACATATTATTTGTAGCTAGTTTCAAAATAAAGATATCGATCCCATAGGGAGCGGGAGTTCTGAAGTCTAATAAATCTTGAATTAAATACTAAAATAGTAATGCTAAATAACGTTCTAAGTAACAAGATAAAATGCGAGTTTTGTGTAAAAAGGTATTTTTAGGTTTTTTGTATAAGAGAATTGTGAGACCCTGGCGCATGGCTCAATAGGATTGATAGGAAACTCATACCAACAAGTTGCAACTTCTTTTTCGGAAGCTCATTCGAAAAGAACTCTAAGGTTAAGTGTGCTTGGTCGAGAGCAATTTTAGGATGGGTGACCGACCGGGAAGTGGGTACCGGGTGCGCATGAGTGACGACAAAGTGCGCAGAAAAGACTAGTGTTGGTCTATGGGGTTAGTCTAGAGATCCTATTGAGCTGCCAGAAGTGACAGCCGTCGGTCCAGAGTGACCGAGGGTGTTACAAGTGGTATCAGAGTCGACCCTCGCGGTTACATGGGCGTGTGCAGGTTAGTGGCGGACATGTGGCGCATGGCGCGTGTGGCCCGGAGTGGACACGACATGGCACATGTGCTGGCACTGGACGCACAGACATGTGCTAAGAGGGGACGTTCCTGGATTGTGGTTGATCGACGAGGACGTCGATCTTCTAAGGGTGGGTGTATGTGAGACCCTGGCGCATGGCTCAATAGGATTGATAGGAAACCCATATCAACAAGTTACAACTTCTTTTTCGGAAGCTCATTCGAAAAGAACTCTAAGGTTAAGTGTGCTTGGCCGAGAGCAATTTTAGGATGGGTGACCGACCAGGAAGTGGGTACCGGGTGCGCATGAGTGAGGACAAAGTGCGCAGAAAAGACTGGTGTAGGTCTGTGGGGTTAGTCTAGAGATCCTATTGAGCTGCCAGAAGTGACAGCCGTCAGTCCGGAGTGACCGGGGGTGTTACAAGAATAATAAGTAAAGTAAAACAAACTGAATACAGAAAGTAAGTATCGCGTATGTAAAATAGATATGAAACTGCAATGGGCAAAGGTGTTCTCAGGGAGTAGCGGATACACCTCTAGCATTATAAAGTGTTTAAGATAAAGATTATTATCATGAACATTCTCAACTATGTATGTGTAGGAGGAACTCCGAAATTGGACGAATAGGCAGCAACCATTGCTCACATCATCCTCATAACCACAGCAGACAAGTACGACATCAATCGAATTACTGCGCTATTAAGGGACTTTATCCCATAGGATGTATCCCGTGGCATGGACAATGTTCCGTGAGTTTCTTCGGTTCCTAAATTGATATATATAAGGGGTGCTAACAGCTTTATAGTCACCGTAAGTGCTAGCACACCTCCGTATACCAACAAGTAGTTCCCTCCATCAAGTCCCCATAAGAGGCAAATATTGAGAGGTTGACTTCTCTCAATATCAAGATAAAGACAATCTAACACATGGTCAGAGTGACGAATATCATAATAAACTTTATCTTATTTCAATCTCATGCTAGGGTTTCTCCATCTCTCCAAGAACTAATGATCTACTCGGACATGGAGGAAATCAACGTCATGGCAAAGGCAATGGAATCTATCATAGATGAATAGTACTTATATAAATACACAACGTGTACGTAAATTACAACAAGATCTAGACAAGATGTAGATGAGATGGATGGAGATGGTGGTAATGCAGCAGTTGATGATGAAGATTGATGCCTTAGCCTTCCGGATATGCGTAGGGTGAAGATGGATCCCCGGTGGATGAGTTCCCCCTCCAGATCCCTTACGAAGGTAAGGTTTCTGTGATTTCTAGTCATTCTGTATGTCGTCTCCTCGATCCGATTGCACGGAGCGGAACTATTTAAAGAGGCGGTGGCGGAGGAAACTATACGGTGGGAACTATACGGCCGGAAAAAGTTTTCCCGCTGTATAGTTGGTCGTTAAACCTTCTAGTTGTTGTGATCGCCTCGGGTTTTCTTCTGGTGTTATTGATATTTTCCAGATTAGCAATTTATGCTATTTGTGACTCCTTTTCACTCCAATACAAGTGGTCCAAGAATTGTGTCCATCGTATCCATCATCTGTCCCGATCCTGGTGAAATTAAACATAAAAGATGTGCGCAAACACCGTAAAATACCAAGATCCTACCACTACAATGCAAAATAATTATATAAAACATGATGCAAATATACACTCATCAAATTCCCCAAGCTTAGACTCTTTCTTGTCCTGAGCAAGGTTAGCTTACTAGATGTGATCCTCATATTCATGAAGCCGAGTCGATAAAATAAATGAGACAGTTGCAGCATGTGTTTATCATATATGATACATAGGAATAAGTTCATGAATAGTACCTTACTAGAACCATCCAAATAATATTAGCAGGCTTCCACACCTTAGCATTTAACAGTGCACAAAAAATTACACTCAATATGATGTAAACGTATTTTAGTTCGACCGAATGAGTTAGCGAGGTAGTCACAAGCGTTTTAGGATTAACATATTCACTTGGGATTTAAAATCTCAAATGTTCCTTTGTCTCACCACAAGATAGTGGTGTATGCCTATTTGCTCTATGCATATTTTCTTTTCTCTTTTTTTATATGCTCACACTTTTGTTTAAGTGTTGCTCAAAGGAGCTAGCCATATATTCCACTTCATGCAGGAATTCAAAGTTTAACGATATCAATTACCAAATTCCACTTGTATATGAAGCATCTTTATAGCTTGAATACTCTATATCGTCTTGTTCTCACTCTAATTTGATAGCACTTTTAATTTTCCTTTGTTCAAAGTTTTTTTCTCAACTTAACTGATTAGATAATTTTTTCCTTTGTAAATCAAACCATGAACTTACAACATATTGACCAAATTATCTTTGTATGTTTCATTAATACCAATAGTGTGGAAGACTCCTATTGCTATCATCAAGTGCAAGTAAAATTATACTCAAGCCATTCATGTATCTAATAATACAAACACAAAATCAATAATGCTCCATATTGATAATAAACTCAGAATTTCATAAAAGGGATCGACTATTCCTGAAGGGAATTCTAATGATGCAAACTTTATTTCTAAGATCAAACAAATGCAAAGCTAAAATAGTAGTATAAAACTTATAAGATAGATTACAAGGTCTTAAAGATCTCCCCAAGCTTGGATCAAGCCAGGCGGGATCAAATAATCCCTCGCGATTATTTGATACCGTGATTATTGTAGATCACTGTGGCGCCATGGCACATGGTATCTTCTCTTCACGGGCCAGCCTGAGACGGAGGGATTGATTGACAGCCTCCAGTTCTTTAATACACATCTTGTAGAAAATATTATTCCTCTCCAGCACTTTCACTTGTTCTTTAATGAGCTCATTGTTATCTCGGAGGGTTTTTATCGCCTTAAGACTCATAAAAAACCCTGATTCGGTTGTCTGCTTAATATCTTCATCAAGTTTATCAAGATAAAGTCGCAACAACCAAAGATGCCTGGGTGTCCCTGGCGCCTCCTTATCCACCTCTGCAATCTTCAGCTCGAGGGATTTCAACTCCCTCTTCGGGCGTCCTTTGTCAGTGTCAAGAAACTCTATAGGGATGGTCTTGATCTCCTTGTTTTGACTGCTATTGCTCCCGATCTCCATAGGAACTTATCTCCTTGGCTTCCTGGCCCCTGGTTGCTCTATGGTTGTGTATCCTCACGTATGAACAAGAGGTAGATTGGTTCCTGGTGATTATGATTAGAGAGAAACACAATGGAAGTATATAAGGGGGTCAGAGGTCGGTAAGACTTGCGAGAAACACCAAAGTTATGCCCAAGAAAAGAATCTTAATAAATAGGGAAAGAAATCATGGATTTGGAAAAGCCTAGCTGCGTAACGACCAACTATACGGGCGCGGCTCGTATAGTTCCGGTCATATAGTTGTTTCTAGGCAGATATTTCCAAAATATCTCGAGTCCAGGTCGGTTAGGTTACTGACTTGGAACCGACACATTTTTTTAGATGAATAAAACAGAAAATGACAGGGATTCCAGAAAGTTTAACGACCAACTATACGGCGGGAGCAAATTTTCCGACCGTATAGTTGCAGTCGTATAGTTTTGAGACATAGAAAAATTTCGCGAAGGGACTACCGTAAGTTTAACGACCAACTATATGGCGGGAGAATTTTCTCCGGTATAGTTGCGGCCGGATAGTTGGTAAAAATTCTCAGAAACTTCAGAAAAACATCAATAATTCAAAGGTAAAAAATTTAGGAGTATAAATTGTGAAAACAAATCACTTATTTAGGGAAATAAAAATTACCTTGTACTTACCGTTTATTTAGTTGGGGGTGACAGGATCCTCCAACAACAATGACTTCTTATCTTTTGGAGGAATTGGCCTTAGCTCATCTAATAATTCTCGTAAACGAAAATCACCAGGACTAAAGTTTCTCTCAATAAGATTGATGCCTTGCTGGGCAAATATGGATACTATATCCAATATCTTTATGTCTTGCCTCTGCATAATCAGCAACTCAAATTTTTGAAGTAAAAGGATCCAACAGATCATTCTTGGCTTATGATTTTTCCTCTCAAGGAGTTCTTTTAAACCATCACGTCCATATGAACTCTTACTTTTGCATCCACTATATACGAACGAAATTTATCGCAAGAGAAAAATACAGCAAAAATTTATCTTTATTTCTTAGGATAATTCTTTTGAGCACTATTAAGAGTTCTACTAGAATGATGTATAATATTAAATCTGCGACCTATATGTTTTTCCAGAGTTACTCCTACAACATCATCACTAGCTTCACATATTAAATCAAAATTCATATCCCATATAGGTGGTTTAATGATAGGATCATGGGATAAAGCATATTTAAGTTTATCAAAGGCAATAAGGCATTTATCATCAAAATTAAATCTTACTCCCTTTTGGAAAGGTTAGTTAAAGGTTTAGAAATTCCAGAGAAATTCCTAATGAACCTTCTATAAAAACCCACATGACCAAGAAAACTTCTTATACCTTTTATATCCCTAGGTTGTGGCATTCTCTCTATTGCTTCGACCTTAGCTTTATCTACATCAATACCCCTACCTGGTACCTTATGTCCAAGGACTATACCTTTCTTGACCATGAAATGGCACTTCTCCCAGTATAGAAGAAGATTGGTTTCTTCGCAACACTGCAAAACCCTTTTGAGATTATCCAAGCAACTAGTAAACGAAGTTCCATAGACAGAGAAGTCGTCCATAAATACTTTCATTATCAATTCTATAAAATCTGCAAAAATGGCAGTCATGCATCTTTGAAAAGTAGCTGGAGCATTACATAAACCAAAAGGCATGCGTAGGTAAGCATGTAAACCATAAGGTCTAATGAAAGTTGTTTTAAGTTGGTCATCGGGATGAACAACTATTTGGGAAAAAACACAGTATCCGTCCAAGTAGCAAAAATGAGTGTGGTTTGCTAACCTCTCTAAAGTTTGGTCTATGAACGGTAAAGGATAGTGATATTTCCTAGTTTCTTTATTCCATTTCCTGAAATCTATACACATCCTATGTCCAACAATAGTTCTAATAGGTATCAATTCATTGTTTTCATTAGGAACAACAGTAAAACCGCCCTTCTTAGGAACACAATGAACATGACTTACCCATTCACTTTATTTTACAAGATAGATTATACATGCATCAAGTAGGCGTACTATTTCTTTTCTTACCACTTACTTCATTTTGGGCTTCATCCATCTATTAAATTATGCAACTGGTTTAGCATCTTCCTCCATGAATATTCGATGGATGGCTATCATGGCACTAATGCCCTTCAAATCATCCATTGAGTACCCAAAGACCTTGCGATGCTCCTTACATACTTTCATGGGTTCTTCTTCTTCATCCCCTGAAAGTTTAGCACTAATAATAAAAGGGAATTTATTTGTATTGTCCAAAAATCTATATTCAAGATTATCTGGTAAAGTCTTCAATTATGGGGGCGGTAACTCCTCGTCCCCTCTCTTTTCTGGCTCTTCAAAAGCCTCAACAGTTGGAGGCCCTAAAATGGGAAGCGAATCGAATTCACTTTCTAATTCTTTTAGGGACTTGTCCTCCATATTTGTTTCTTCATAGAGTCTTCATTTTCTTTTTCTACTTGATTAGTAAAGAAGAGAGCTGCCATCTCCTTGATAGTTTTTCCTTTCCCTTCTTCTTGTATTTGTAGAGGTCTATCTTTAAATTTGGAAAAGTGGAATTCTTTTTCCGCTTCCCCAAGCTTAGGAGAAACAATCTCCTTTTTGAAATCAACTTTGGCACCTAAATCATTCAAAAAGTTTCTTCCAAATATAATTGGGCAAAGAGTGTCAGCTGGCATATCAACAACTACAAAATTGATAGGATAATTTTCATTGCCAATTATGACAGTCGCGTCTTCAACTACTCCTATTGGAACTCTAATAGATTTATTGGCTAACATGATTATCATATCAGTATTCTCTATTGTAGCTGGTACTATCTCTTCTTTTATTTCTAAATAAAAATCATAAAGTATAACATTAATTGCGATGCCAAGATCACATAAACCATAATGTGAGGTTTCTTTAAATATGCACGGAAGAATAGGCTTATCCACATCTTTTACCTTAGTTTTACCTTCAACCAGTACGGAAGTATAACATTAACTGCGATGCCAAGATCACATCAAGTTCAACTATGTTGCAATGTGCATACATAGCCATAATTGCTTCCTTGGTTACATCTTCATCTTTGGTTTCATCCAAATGTTCTTCAACTTCTGGCACACTTTCCTCTTTTTTCTTCTGTTGTACTTCTTTAACTTGTTCATATTTCAAAATATGTTTATGCGCAGTGTTAGAGAAAGGTATATCATACATTGGTTCTAGGGAGGCCAGTGTTGCTTTAACTTCTCTTTTCTTCTCAGGTTCGGGTGGTGGATCATACTTGACCCAACCCTCTTTTGGAGCTTTGATATGTTCTGTAAAAGCTTTAACAACATGCAACACAAGATCTGAATCCTGTTTAGATAATTCATTAGCATTTCCCTTTTTACTATAGTCATGAATACAATCATAATCTATTTCTATGCCTCCTTCGCTTCCTAGACCAAAATTCCAAGAAATTCTATGATCGTGAATTTTATTAAGTAAACCCAAGCTTTAGTTATGCGAAGATTCATAAAATCTCATTTCGCGTAAGAGTCTAGTTCCAATTTATTAGGTTCAATCAAACCGCCATAAAAGATATGCAATAAATACCATTCAGAAAAATCATGATGAGGACATTGATTAAGTAAATCTTTAAATTTTATATAAGATCTTACTAGTCCTTCATTAGGACGGTTCCTCCAAGTCATTATAAGACGCCTGATTCCAAAAGATTTTGATAAAGGATAATACTTAGCTAGAAACTCACAAGCTAAATTATCCCAGATAGTAGTGGCTTATGGGGGTAAAGATCTATACCATGAGAGAGTCGTTCTAGTCAAAGTCTGACTAAAGAGTTTTATCCTTATCTCATTAGCAGTATACCCTGGTAATTGGAAAGTGTTCCACATATATCCTTAAAGCATGCAATATGCTCATATGGATCAGGATTTTCTTCAGCTCCAGTAAATTTCTTCTTGTGTAAAATACCAAGTAGTATTGGATTTATTTCAAACCCCCTTGTCTTTTCGTTGGAGTTTTCTCTTTTATTAATATTATAGGGATTCCCAAAGTGGCTGAGTGGGTTAGTGATGACCCACAAGTGTAGGGGATCGCAACAGTCTTCACGAGTAGTATTACCCAATTTATTGATTCGACACAAGGGGAGCCAAAGAATACTTGCAAGCCTTAACAACTGAGTTGTCAGTTCAGCTGCACCTGGAAATAGTTCTTGATCACAGAAGTTTATCAGTAGCAACAGTTTGTAGTAGAAACAACAGCAGTAACAGCAACAGTGAAACATGAGCAATAATAGCAGTAACGGTAACAGTAGGATTTGAGTGCGGTAGGCATAGGGATGGATGGACGGGCATTGCATGGACGAGTCTAAACATTTAACTTCAAAGAATTAGGGCATTGCAGATAAATAATAACAAGCATCCAAGTACTAAACAATCCTAGGCATGTGCTCCAAATATAGTCATACGTGCTTGCAATGAGAACTTGCACAGCATCTTTTGTCCAGCCAGCCCGTGGCAGCGGGGCCTCTAGGGAACTACTGGCAATTAAGGTGCTCCTTTTAATAGAGCACCGGAGCAAAGCATTAACACTTCATGAACACATGTGATCCTCACACCATAGCCATCCCCTCCGGTTGTCCCAATTATTGTCACTTTGGGGCCTTTGGATCCGGACAATGATATGTGTACACAACTTGCAGATAAGATCAGAAACAATACTATCATAATGGTTCAATAATAAGTTCAGATCTGAGATCATGGCACTCGGGCCCTAGTGACAAGCATTAAGCACAACAAGTTGCAACAAAGTCAAATAGCACTAATAGAGATACTAGGCACTATGCCCCTAACAGATCTTATTCGATTATATGATAGAACTCATCCAATCCCTACCATCCCCAAGCCTACAGCGGGGGATTACTCACTCATGGATGAGGGAAACATCGGTGGTTGATGGAGATGCGTTGGTGATGGCGATGATCCTCTCCAAATTCCCCGTCCCGGCAGGGTGCCAGAACGGAGTTTCTGGATCCAAATCTTGGTTTCTCGTGGCGGCGGCGAAGCGGAACTCTCTTTGGAAAACTATCGAACCCCCATTTGTTTTTAGGTTAGAAGGCAACTTATAGACGCGGAGGGAGGACGAGAAGCTGCCTGGGGTGACCAAACCTCCCCCAGGCGCGGGGTCAATGGGCCCGCGCCTGGGGTGGGTTTGGGCCCCCCAGGCCTCCCCTCTGTCTCCCCTTCTGGCTCCGTGGATCTTCTGGTGAAATATAATTTTTGGCATATTTTCCGGGATTTTTCCTGATAGTTCATTTTCTGCACAAAAACAAGATACCAAGGTAATTCTGCTGAAAACAGCGTCAGTCCATGTTAGTTGCATCCAAATCACACAAGTATAGAGGAAAAACAATAGCAAAGTGTTCGAGAAAGTAGGTACGTTTTGGACGTATCAACTCCCCCCAAAATTAGCTTATTGCTTATCCTCAAGCAATTTAGTTGAAAACTGAGTGCGATAAAATAACTTTCACGAACACTTTGCTTCATATGATGTAAATATTCTCAGCAAATGAGTAGATGCTTAGACAATTCATAATAAGGAGTATGCAACTAAGTCTACTCAATAGTCATTGCAAGCTATGAAGATAAACCAACTCAATAATAATAAGTAGCATGGAACATAAACATAAGCAACATTGCAATGCTCATAATAAGGTATGATAAAGTGGTATCTCGCTTGCCTTTGTTTGAAGAGCACAATATAAATGCTGGGGCACCTCTGAAGTTCAAGTGAAGACTAGAGATAAAGATATCAGAGATACAAGCATCAAAGTAATGACATAATTAACCAAGTTTTGGAACAAACACAAAAATGACAACTATGCTCTCAAGAAGGTTCTCATAGAATAAGTGGTGACTCAACAAAGTTGTGAAAATGGTTTTGTGAAGGTTTGAAAGGCTTCCTAATGCTGAAAGGAAGGTACTCATTAGCTTTGAGCTCTCATTGCCCCTATCATAGGCATCTTCATGTGGTTAAGGTGAAAGTGAGGTCCACTCTGAATCATATGCTTGACAGATCATATACTGGAAATCCCAAGTCCCTTGAGTACGAGGGCCGCTCCGCATGCTACTCAACTTTTGGTCACCTGAAAGTTCTTGTCATTGTAAATACATGCATATAATCGAGAACCGCCAACGGGGTACCCCTTGCACATGGTACAGGAGCTTTCGCATAACCAAAATGACAAGGCAAGCAGACAATGAGCATCTCAGCAATCTTTTTATTTACCATATGCATAGCTTTTTATTGAGGAAGCTTCATAGATTCTCATTATAGTGATGCTGCAAGTTTCCACCATGATTAAGCATGGCTTAGGCTAGCGGCCCAGGAGTTTATCTAACACAATGTATAAACTCCATGAACTAACAACTTCCCCTTTTATTTCACATCGTCGACATCCGTAAACAAAAGAGCAAAGTATCAACTGGATAGAATTATTCAAAAAGTGTTGAAACCGTTCCCCGAGACAGCACGATTCTGCTGACTTCCAGTATATAATAAGCAAGCATATAACTTTCATGGACTAGTCACAATGGTTCAAGATTATTAAGCGCAAGGAATAAAGTGTGCCATCAAGTTCGTGAGAGCTTTACTAACTAACTTTCTCAAAACAGACAATCATTTTATTTTGAAGAAAACACAGCATATGGAATATGCACTGAAGTAGCAAATGATGCTAATAGGTAGGTATGGTGGACATAGCTGGCAATATTGGTTTTGGGGAGTTGGAAGCACAGGTAGAGCACATACTCAGTGCAAGTGAAGGCTAGCAATAGAGTGGGAGCGACAAACGAGAGAGCAATAACTGTCATAATCATGCTTGCAACAAAACATGACTAACTATGGCATGAAAGTGATACAAGAACTCTGAGGCAAAATAAATCATCGAGGCTTACTGACTATTGATTAGTCATATGCATGCGTGAGCATGTGCCAAGTCGATTCACATGAACAGTCAGAGGAGGACACCACAATTTCATACAAAATATGAATAAAATAATGCAAGCAAACATTCATATGACATGCTACAAACTATTAGCAAGCTGGAGCTAATCATAGACAAGCAAGAACTACTAAGCATCCATAATGACATACACCTTACACAAACAGGCTAAGCATGCTCATAATGATGAGTATATGTACAAAAATGAAACAAATAGAGTTTGTTACCAGCCTCTTACCACACCTCTAAGGACGGCTGAACCCTGCAAAGAACTCACAAAACCAAAGAAGAACAAAAAATATTTTTGGTGTTTTCGAATTTTTTAGATACAAGCAAACAAAGAAAAACCAAACAAAAACAAAGCAAACCAAACAAAGCAAAATCTTTTTGGATTTTCCTTTTAAGGAAAACCAAAGCAAAGAAACAAAGAAACAAACCAAGAGAAACACCGAATATAGTTTTGGTATTTTTGTGTTTTTGAGAAATAAGCAGTAAGAACCAAAAATAAAGCGAAACAATGGATATACAAAGAACCGACCGAACATGATATATATATGAGTGCGATGTCGGTGTACCTCCCCCAAGCTTAGGTTGTTGGCCTAAGTGGGGCTCAATAGAGCGGATAATAACTCCATGCTGGTGGGTCATCATAGGAATGATCATAGTCAGGCACCTGCGATGAGGAATAAGACGCGCCCCAATCAAAAGAGGGTTGCTGGTATGAAGACTCTCCCAAGTTGGAGGGCTGAAGCGAATTGTCTTCGGCATCCTCTTCAACATTCTCCTCTTGCTGGGAGAGTTCCCCAACATATTTGTCAACCTCTTCCTCCGTAAGTGACCATCCTTGCCTGTTATCAAAGTTAAACAAAGCAGGTGCAGGAAAATAAACTATTTTCTCACTCCTACCCTTTATCCGACCTTGCTGGACAAAAGATAGTTCAAATGGAAAAATTCTCACATTAGCCCCCAAAGAAACAAAACCATGTTGAATCATGGATTCAATATCAAGCCTCTCTATGGAAAACTAAAAATCTGAATAATGAGGCTCTAAACCATGGAAAGCTAGCAACCTAGAAGTAATGAGACCTCCACAAATTCCACCCTTATCACGGTTGGTGGTGAGACGGTGAGCTATCAAAGCACCCAAACTATAAGAACTATTCATATTCAGAGCAGCTGCAATAAAAGCTAGATCAAAAGAAGACAACTTTCTAGCAGTCTTTCTAGCAAGAACACACTTGGTAATGAAATAGGCAAAGTATCTAATAGCTGGGAGCTGGATGTTCCGAATTTTACCACTTTCCTTTGAGAAGTCGAAACCTTGGCAAATCTCAGCATACAAATCAACAAATGACTTGGGCCTCTCCTTGATCTTCTCACAAGATCCCACTGAGGTACTCTAATTGCTGCACAGAAATCAGCAAAGGCAGGTTGACAGGTATATTATATATTTTGTAATGGACCGTGGGATTAGAAGTAGACCAAGTGAACCGGAGGTCCTTCACAAAATCCATGGTTATCTTAACATATTGGATTGGTTATCCTTCAACAAAGTTCTCCAACCCTGCACTTGTAACCAAAGTTTGAAACTCTTGGAGAATCCCCGCAACTCTCATAAATTCATGGCATGGATATATGGAAGGAAAAACTGCCTCCTCACGATGAACCTTCATTGGCTCATGCACCATCAAGTCATATTGATTCAGTGGATAAGCACTCATCTTCCTTGCTGGAATTTTTAGACAACCATAAAACCAAGTGATTTCTAAGTTGATAAATGATGAGCAAATACTATAGGAACTTGCTAGAGGACTACACATGCATCAAAACAGAGTTTCTAAGCATAGAACAATCATGCAAGCTCAAACAACCTGTCACCTATAGCAGAAAAAATACTCAAGATACAATCTACCAATCACAAATCTAATTGGACAAGTGGATGAGGCACATACCAAGGAACAATCCCTCCAAAAATCAGCACTTGAGATGGGCTGAACAAGGAGATCGAAAAAATCGCGAGCAAGAACAACAAGAACTCGAGCTTGAGCAAGTTTTCTGGTATTTTTCGGGAGAGAGAAAGAAGGTGGCTTTGAGGAGGCAGCCTGGAGGGGCCCAGGTGGGCCAGACCCCCCCCCCTAGGCGCCACCACTAGGTAGGCTGCGCCTACCATGGGTGTGGGCCTAGGGGTGGCCCCTGGGTCACCTCTGGTACCTCTGTGCCCCTTTTTCGAGGAAAAAATCATTTTGAATTTTCTGGGTTTTTTTGGGAAACTTTATTTTTGGCCAATTTTCAGGATATGAAAATTGATTTTCTCACAGAAACAGTTTTTTTTAAAAGAAGCAAAAGCAAACCAAAAGCCAAACTACAGGATCTCTAAGAAACTCAAACAAGCAAACAACTAGCAAAACTAAAGCTAAAGCAAAGACTAGGAAGGAGAAAGTAAAAAGAAAGCAAATATAATCACAGTGGAAACATTATTTTGTTTATTAAAATCCTTTTGTTAACAAGTTTGATCTAGTATTGTTACCAAAAAATCTTATATGAAACAAAACTTGCATTCCACAAGGTGATTTTGTTACCTCATACTTGATAGAAATGGTCCCAATCATAATAGTTTTAATATTTTCTTGTGAAATGGGACAATATATTTGTCCAACCTTTATGCCTTCAATATTTTCAATAGAATTCAGGCAATAGCTTTTGACAACTTTCTTGGGGAAATAGACAGTGTGGTCTTTATCATTAATATTGAATGTTACTTTTCCTTAATTGAAATTGATGACAACACCTGCAGTATTAAGAAAAGGTCTCCCAAGAATAATAGACATATTATCATCTTCAGGAATTTCAAGCACAACAAAATCAGTTAAGACCATGCAATTATGAGCAACTTGAACAGGAACATCCTCACATATACCAATAGGTACAGAAGTTGACTTATCAGCCATTTGCAAAGAAATATCAGTTGGTATCAACTTTTCTAGCTGGAGTCTCTTGTAGAGAGAAAAAAGCATAACACTAACTCCAGCTCCCAAATCACATAAAGCAGTTCTAACATAATTATTCTTAATGGAGCAAGGAATAGTTGGTATACCTGGATCACCAAGTTTCTTTGGAACCTTACCATTGAAGGAGTAATTAGCAAGTGAGTAGAAATATCCTCATTAGGAATCTTCCTTTTATTAGAGACAATATCCTTCATATACTTTTAATAAGGAGGCAATTTAATATCATCAGTAAAAGGAATTTGCAAAAATAAAGGTTTCATCCACTCACAAAACTTGTTGTAGTGTTCTTCCTCCTTTGACTTGTGTTTCTTACCTGGAAAAGGCATAGGCTTCTGCACCCAAGGTTCTCTCCCTTTACCATGTTTATTAGCAATAAAGTCTTCCTTTGTGTACCTAGTGTTCTTAGTGTGTTTCTCAGGTTTTTACTCAACTTCCTCCTTATCAGGAGACTCGTCAATATTACAACTCTCAGTTTCAGCATCAGAGACAAACATACTATTAGGATCTACAGCAGGTTCAAGTGGTTCCTCAACTTTCTTATGTTTATTTTTCTTCCTCTTACAAGGACTACCACTATCTTCATCTTGTTGGGAATCCTGCTCTATTCTTTTAGGGTGTCCTTCAGGATATAAAGGATCTTGAGTAGCTACACCACTCCTAGTTCTAATTCCATAAGCATGTTATTTACTGAAGCATTAACTAGCATATCCTTTTGTACTTTAGCAAGTTGATCAAGTTGGGTTTGAACCATTTGAAAATGTTTACAAAGCATTTTAATATCATTAGAAGTTCTTTCAACAATATCTTTCAACTCATGGATAGCTCTAGAGTTTTCCAATAAATGATTCTGAACTTGTTTATTAAAATTACCTTGTTTAACAATAAAAATGTCAAGTTCCTCTAAGCATTGATCAAGAGGCTTACCATAAGGAATATCACCTTCATTAAATTGGAGAGAGTGTACCTCAATAGTAGATGAGTGGGGAATTGGCTTACATAATTCTTCTATAGGAGGTAGATTCTTCACATCTTTGGCTCTAATACCTTTCTCCTTTAAACACTTTTTAGCTTCCTTCATCACTTCATCATTTAATGCAATAACTCCCTTCTTCTTTGTTGTTGGTGTTGGAACTGGTTCAGGAACAACTGGTTCAGGAGTAATAGGCTCAGGTGTATTCGGCTCAGTTGAAGTCCAATCATCATAATTCTTGCTTATCTTGTTCATTAATTCTTCAGCATCTGTAGGAGTCCTTTTCCTGAAAACACAACCACAAAAGCTATCTAGGTAGGTTCTAGAATCATCAGTTGGTCCATTATAATAAATATCAAGAAGCTCATTCTGAGGTAATGGACATCCAGGATATGCATGAATCAAGGAACAGAATCTTTTCCATGACTCAGGCAATTTCTCTTCTTCTCCCTGTTTAAAATAAAAAAGTCTCTTCAAAGCAGCATGTCTAGCACTGGGAGGAAAATATTTATGGAAGAAATAAGCAATCAAGCAATCAGGGATATCAATGGAACCAGGAGGTAATCTATAAAACCAAGCCCTAGCTTCTCCTTTTAGTGAAAAAGGGAATATCTTAGCAACAAAGTACCTGCGCATTTTAAAATCATTAGAGAACAAAGCACTCATAGTAGAAAGCTCATTCATATGAGCCACATCACTCTCATTTTCAGTCCCACAAAAAGGTTCTTTCTCAACAATATCTAAATAAGCTAAATCAAGAGAGAAATCATAATCTTTGTCTTTAATATCTATGTGAGAGGTGGCAAACTTAGGATCATAGTACTTCTTGGGCATAATAATACGTATAGCAAGGAGACTCTTAATAGCACTAGCACCATGTGTGTTTGGGCACTCTTCAACAAATTCATCAGTGAGATCTATGTAACCATCATTAATATCATAACTCTCACTAGACTCAGGTGAGCTAGCAGGTGTAACAGTGTATTCACTAGGAGTTTTGGTATTTCCTAGACTAGCCATAGTAGCATCTAGAAAAGTACCTAATGAACCACTCGCATCAAGCACAGTAGAAGTAACATCATGAGTATCAAAAGCAGTTTCGGATTCAACAGTAGTAGCAGTGTGTGTAGCATGAGACGGTGAATCAAGAGCAGCAGAGGTGTTTAGGATTGTACCTCTTCTTTTAATGGATGGTAAAATAGGGAACTTTCCATCACGAGACTTCCCCATGATGAAAGGAGTAGCAGTGAACAATAATAGATCCAAGTGAACTTACAAATAAAGCTATGCTCCCCGGCAACGGCGCCATAAAATAGTCTTGATGACCCAAAAGTGTAGGGGATCGCAACAGTCTTCGTGGGTAGTATTATCCAATTTATTGATTCGGCACAACGGGAGCCAAAGAATACTTGCAAGCCTTAACAACTGATTTGTCAGTTCAGCTGCACTTGGAAATAGTTCTTGCTCACAGAAGTTTATCAGTAGCAACAACAGCAGTAACAGCAACAGTGAAACAAGAGCAATAGTAACAGTAACGGTAATAGTAGGATTCGAGTGCGGTAGACATAGGTATGGATGGACGGGCGTTGCATGGACGAGTCTAAACATGTAACTTCAAAGAACTAGGGCATTGCAGATAAATAATAACAAGCATCCAAGTACTAAATAATCCTAGGCATGTGCTCCAAATATAGTCATACGTGCTCACAATGAGAACTTGCACAACATCTTCTGCCCAGCCAACCCGTGTTCAGCGGGGCCTCTAGGGAACTACTGGCAATTAAGGTGCTCCTTTTAATAGAGCACCAGAGCAAAGCATTAACACTCCATGAACACATGTGATCCTCACACCACAACATCCCCTCCGGTTGTCCCAATTATATGTCACTTTGGGGCCTTTGGATCCGTACAATGATATGTGTACACAACTTGCAGATAAGATCACAAACAATACTATCATAATGATTCAATAATAAGTTCAGATCTGAGATCATGGCACCCGGGCCCTAGTGACAAGCATTAAGCATAACAAGTTGCAACAAAGTCAAATAGCACTAATAGAGATACTAGGCACTATGCCCCTAACAGATCTTATTCGATTACATGATAGAACTCATCCAATCCCTACCATCCCCAAGCCTACAGCGGTGGATTACTCACTTATGGATGAGGGAAACATCGGTGGTTGATGGAGATGTGTTGGTGATGACGATGGCGCTGATCCTCTCCAAATTCCCCGTCCTGGCAGGGTGCCAGAACGGAGTTTCTGGATCCAAATCTTGGTTTCTCGTGGCGGCGGCGAAGCGGAACTGTCTCTGGAAAACTATCGAACACCCCTCTATTTTTAGGTCAGAAGGCAACTTATAGACGCGGAGGGAGGCCGAGAAGCTCCTGGGGTGGCCAAACCCCCCCCCCCCAGGCGTGGGGTCAGTGGGACCCCTCCTGGGGTGGGTCTGGTCCCCCCAGGCCTCCCCTCTGTCTACCCTTCTGGCTCTGTGGATCTTCTGGTGAAATATAATTTTTGGCATATTTTCCGGGATTTTTCCTGATAGTTCATTTTCTGGACAAAAATAAGACACCAAGGTAATTCTGCTGAAAACAGCATCAGTCCGTGTTAGTTGCATCCAAATCACACAAGTATAGAGGAAAAACAATAGCAAAATGTTCGAGAAAGTAGATACGTTTTGGCCGTATCAGTTAGCACTAGTCAAATGCTCAAACTCCATCATGTTGGTGGGACCCTATAACTCAAAACAAAACTTAGCAAGACTAAAATAAATAAGCAAAAACTAAGATACCTACAACGCTTAACTCCCCGACAATGGTGACTGAAAATAGCTTGATGACTGCAAGTGCACAGATCGTTTGTAGCTAATTTCGGAATAAAGATATCGATCCCATAGGGAGCGGGAGTTCTGAAGTATAATAAATCTTGAATTAAATACTAAAATAGTAATGCTAAATAACATTCTAAGTAACAAGATAAAATGCGAGTTTTGTGTAAAAAAGGTATTTTCTAGTTTTTGTATAAGAGAATAATAAGTAAAGTAAAACAAACTGAGTATAGAAAATAAGTATCGCAAACTGCAATGGAAAAAAGTGTTCTCATGGAGTAGCGGATACACCTCTAGTATTATAAAGGCTTTAAAGTAAAAATTATTATTATGAACATTCTCAACTATATATGTGTGGGAGAAACTCCGTAATTGGACGAATAGTTAGCAACCACTGCTCACATCATCCTCATAACCACAACAGACAAGTAATCGACATCAATCGAATTACTTCGCTATTAAGGGACTTTATTCCATAGGATGTATCTCGTGGCATGGACAATGTTCCGTGAGTTTCCTCGGTTTCCAAATTAATACGTAAGGGGTGCTAATAGCTTTATTGTCACCGTAAGTGCTAGCACACCTCCATCTACCAACAAGTAGTTCCCTTCATCAAGTCCCCACAAGAGGCAAATATTGAGAGGTCGACTTCTTTCAACATCAAGATGCAGACAATCTAATACATGGTCGTTAAACCTTCTGGTTGCTGCGATCGCCTCGGGTTTTCTTCTAGTGTTATTGATATTTTCCAAATTAGCGATTTACACTGTTTTTTGACTCCTTTTTGCTCCAATACAACTGGTTCAAGAATTGTGTCCATCGTATCCATCATCTGTCCTGATCCTGGTGAAAATAAACATAAAATATGCGCATGAATGCCGTAAAATACCAAGATACTACCACTCAGTGCAAAATAATAATATCAAACATGATGCAAATATGCACTCATCACTCCACCTCGGTCACCACTTCCTCTTCATCTTCCATCCCCTCTTCTTCTTCAACGCTTTCATCTTGGGTCTCTGTAGCATCCCAGTTGTCTAACCCCTGTAATGCTACTGGTTATAATAATAAAATGGGCCTCTTCCAACATATAATTGTTGCATCATCATCATATCATGCTCATGTCATCATGTCCCCTTGCATTTGAGCATCATATAAAACCCTTTCTTGTTTGGTTCTTATCTCATGTGCATGATTAATTGTATTTGCCTCTTGATATTGTATTTGGGTCTTAATAAATTGTTAAATGCCCAAGTTGAGTTGGGGGCATCTCTCTTTTTGACTCCACCACCTTTTCTATCACCACCTTATAATTCCACCATCCAACTATTCTGAGCTTGGCATTTTGTTGAGTTATCTCTGGCTCATGATAAGTTGGTTGGAACCCACCCATAATCTTTGCTTGGCCTTTGCCCACCTTTTGGGAATGCAAGGATTAAAGCCACATGAAATAATGTTGTTTTCACAATATAACCATTTGGCATTAAATTATGTTGCATGGGCCATGCAAGTGCCACCTTTTTCTAGTATTTGATTTTTGTTTGTTTTCTCAGTGGATCACCTCTCCCTTGGTTTAAATCTTGTTCTGGCTAGTAGCTTTCTTCACCCAAATCATCTAAACCTCTATCCCTTGCTCCATGCACACACATGTGCTAATGTGGCATACACCAACCAAACCACCCTTGCTTGGATTTTTTTTCTTGTTCTTTGAATGGAACATGCATGATTCAAATCCACATCATCACATGGCCATCTCTCTCTCCCTCACCCTCTTTTTCTTGCTTGATCTTGCTTAGGGCTTGCTTGGAGTTTGCTTGATCAACCTAGTACCACCTCCCTCTTTCTTACCTCTCTTAGCAAAAACCCTAAACCTCCCCCATGCCCACTCTCCTTCCTAGCTAGCATGCCCCTATTCTACACCTTTTTCCTAAACCAAAACCCTAGCTACACCCCCTTTCCTACCTAGCATGATCACCCCCCCCCCTCACCTAAACCCTAGGCTCAAGCCATGCCTTCCCCTCTCTCTACCTGCCATGCAGGCCCCACCCCAGCACCCTACCAGCTACCTGCCCCCACGCGACCAGGTACCCCCCTAACCCTAGCCTAGCTCGAGCCGGTCCCTCTCCCCTCCCCTCTTTTCTTCTCTCTCTGCCTCACCTGCCCACGCCCCAGGCCCACCTGTCTGCCTCCCTGGCCTAGCCTACCCCACCTGCCAGCCCCCCCCCCCTCCAGTGACCACGCCTGCCTGCCTTGCCCTGGCCTGATCGTGCCGAGCACGTGAGCCAAAAAGGTGGCACCCTGGCCAGAGCTTCCCCTCCCACACGCAAGCCTCCTGGCCGTCCTTATCTACCCCTCCAGCACCCTCCTGCCCCCCAGATCTGCCAGGGCTACGCCCCCTTCTCCCTTCCTCCCCTAGCCCTCGTTCTCGTCCTCGCCACACACCGCCCGTCTACCTCGTGCCCCCGTCGTTCTAGCCGGAGGCGTGTTGCTGCAAGGTGTCGAGGAAGCCCCCTGGAGCCGCTGCGACGACCCTGGACCCAGACGCGAGGAGGAGACGGCCCCAGCAGCCCTGCACGTCGCCGCTCCGCCGCAAACCCTAGCCCCAGTCCGCGAGCGGCGCCGTCGATCGCCTGCGCACTGTGCCTCGCCACCTTCACCGACAGCCTCGCGGTGAGCCTACGAACCCCCCTGACACCTTCGCCCCCGTCGTAGTTCTCTGTGCACGCCGGACCCAGCGTCAAACGCTCTGCGTGCGTTGCGTGCGCGCGCGTCCTCTGCGTCGCCGCGTCGCGCACCAGCTCACCTAGCCGCTTAGCCCCCTCCTAGCATCTCCCCAAGCCAGCCGCACTGGTTCAGCCCACCGCGCGCGCGTCCGCGGTCGCGAGATCGAGCCCGGTGCGCGCCCTGTTTTCCTCTGTCGCGCAGCGCTGGTTCAGTTCGTCAGACAGGGAAGAAACACAGTAACGCGGCGAAGTTTTGCACAAACCCCCCTCCCTGCTCTTTTTCGCTGCAACCGCACCCTTCTAGGCCCACCAGGCAGCCACCGTGTCCATCTGCCCGAAAACCCCCTGCCTTTTTCCTTTCTAAACCCGCGGTCCAGCCGGGCCCAGTGTCTGTGTCTGAGTAGTTTTGTAAAAAGGCTCCTGGGCTTTTCAGATCTCAACCCGCGGTCCCCTGTGTCCCTCAGCCGCTGGCGCGTGGGCCGCAGATCCCTGGCCCACCTGTAAGTGCCTGTAGGGTAGGTTGTTCTGAGTGAAAAAGGTTTTCTGCGACTGGTTAAATTCAAATTTGGTTTAAATAATTTTCAAAATTCAAAATTCAATTCAGAATTAAATAACTTTTCCATAGTAAATCAAAATTTGACAAATAATATATGTTTGGATATCAGAAAAATGAGAGGATTTCAAATATGCCATCCAATTTGACTTTTGCACAATTAAAATTCCAAGTTTATTTAAATTACCCAAATGCCACTAGAATTTCAATAATTAATAACTTTTGTTTCCTAAATCCAAATTTAGCAAATGATGTGTCTAAACGGATCAGCTCGACGAGACCTTTCTGTTTATGCTATCCATGACTTGAATTGCAGCATGCATCATATAAATATATAGCGAACAACAACTATCATGGCAACAAATGGGATTCCAAAACCCCATTAAAAATGTTATTACTTGTCTTCCACACCTCATCATGCCATGCTACCTTACTTGCCATGTAAAATGTGCATCATTCATCATGGCATGATTGTTTGCTTGACGCATCTTATTCATATGCTTGTGCTCTATATTCATGTTGGCCTTGTTTGTTTGGTTTTTCTCGGATAGACACTGAGCAGGGGTTATATCAAGAGAACCAGGAGCACTACCCAGATCCGTCCCTCGCTTCAACTGAGTTGCCAGGCAAGCACTTCCACATGCTTGCATACATACAGTACCTATTGCCTCTATCTTATTCTTGCATCATTGAGTCGCGATTGCATTAAATTGAATCCCAAGTATGCATAGCCTTTACTTTAAAACTCCACCAAGCTTGTTCCTCCATCCCATGAGCCATTACTATAGGAGTTGTTTGAGCCATGCGAGTCGTAGAACAGCATGTGTAGGGTATGTGAGAGTCTGATGAATAATGAGGTATCTAAACAACTTAACCTGAGTAGTTCTGGGATAACTAAAGAAAGTGGCACCGGTGAGCAACATCTGCTATTTGGGTTTTCCTGCTCACTTGTGTCCCGTAAGACCCCGAGTACTTGATTCCTGTTCCTTGATTTATCGCGCTATCCACATCCGGGAGGTATATGGGACCCCCCTGAGCCAGAGCTTGATTCCGTCTTATTTCTTGGGGCCACAAACTAGTTTGAGGTTTTATTTACGATCCTGTACTTATGCCATGTTTACCGCTTTATTTACGATTGTGCGAAAGATAGCACACTGTACTGTTTAGGTAAGCGGAGTGATTACGCGGTATCGACACCCCGAGTTTTCGGGTTCCCAGTCGCTTACAGCCATTGTCGCAGACCTTGAGTCCGTCTCGGAGCTAGCTTACTTCGTTGCGGGTCTACTCAATGGGGTGGCCCCCTGAAATATTTCTGAATCTTGTGATTGCTTTGTCGTGAAGGCCTCGTTGGGTTTTGATTTGGTTTTTCCGAGGTTGATCGAGTGTGTGTTGCTATTGGTGCACCCTGGCCGGGTAAAACTTTCCGAAAGCCGTGTCCGCGGATATGGACGACTTGGAGCACAGTTTCTCGATCATAGACAAGCATAACTAAAGTACCGCCTTAATTTGACTAAGTAACTTGACTAGTAAATAGTGCAATACTCATGGAATGGTTAATAAAATTGCCAACGGATGGGGGGTTGTTCGTCCGCTTCCTTGTTGGTAAGCAGGGAGGAGGAAGGATCGGATGAGATTACCAATTATAACTGTTGTTCTCAATTCACGGACATCCGTCTATCATTGGTTAGGCGTATGGATAGCGTTTATCTGTAGAACTGTTAGGGTTTATCTTTCGCTGCAATTGCGTCACCCCAGGTTGTGTTCCCTTTAGAGGCATTAAGACTTGCTGAGTACCCTTAGGGTCTCACACGATAAATTATTGGTTCAGATGGACAGGTACCCCCGCAGGACGGATACTGGGTGGAAGAAGCCGAAGATGTGGGCAACGATCGTTCGGTGTAGAGATTCCGGGCACGGGGATCCGTGAGACCTGTAGTTGGGATGTGCTTATTTTCCATGGCATCTTATGCCGATTTGCTTCTTATCCGTACTCGGATTTTGTTTGCCGCTTCCGCATGATACTCTGATGTGTGTTGTATGAGGAAGTATCCTAAAATATAGATCTATCTAGGTCATTTGAATCTTGCCGTATGGCGTTGCGATATTTCCTTTCTTTCTAGATGGTATGGCTCTGATGTACTCTTGTATGGTGGCTTGCGTACATACCCACTTGTGTACGTAGTTGATCCCTTCGCCTGCCGACTACGCCGCCCGTACAGGTCCCGTTGAGAGGGTAGTGGTTGGGACGTCTGAAAGGACTACCAGTTACTGGCTTTTGGGGCCCCACCGTACTATTTCAACCACTACCACTCATCCAGGCTTGTATCTAGGAGCGTAGTTCACCGAGGTAGTTACAATTGGTATCAGAGCCATCCCGACCTTCAGGGTTTCAGCCAAACGGCCGTTGTCAGTCTAGAAATATTTTGGGTAGTTATGTATATTAGGGAAAAACAAAACGCGAGAGTAGGACTGCTTCCACTTTTCTTCTTACCCTTCCACCCACCCTTTTCTGGTAAGGAAGTGCAACGTTTTCAATCCTCTTCTCAAAGTTCAAACTAGGATTCACGTGTTCTGGGATTCCGTAGTACCATAGGTTGTGTGTGTGTGTAATCCCTTGTCTATCTGTTGCATCCAAGTTGTTATCTTATCTGCCTTTGGTTATCAATTGTTGGTACATTCCATACCGACAGGCTTTTGCAAACCGACGCAATCTGTCTTCCTCCTTGTATCCGACGCTATCTTGTTTGGGGTGTTCGTTTCCGTAGTTACCAATCTTTAGGTTTCGTCGTGAGAAGAAGGGGTTAGGATATGTGTTCCACTTGTTCATGTGCGGAGTAATGATTTGAGTGCGGGATGGAGTCGCGACCATACCACTACTCGTATCATTCGCTTTTGTATATTGGATCGGTAGAGTCACTAATCTTGATTCGTTAAGTAATTTTGCGCACCTATTGGTATTGTAATGCCGAAATTTGTGGAAAAATTTTCTTTGATATATTTGTGTACCACACTCCTTTTCAGTCGTGTGCGATATGCTTAATATCTTCTAGGTGCTTTGAACTTTGTTGATATTTTAATATCATCTCAGTAAATTGTATCCTTTAATCTTGGTTAATTCCATCTTGGTACTATTTTGGATTATTATCATTCTCCATTATAGTACTGACTTGAGTTTTATATCAATGACAGGATGGCTCCACCACGCCAGACTGATGAGGACATACCTCCGAAACTGGGCTCAGCGCTGTCAAACATTGCTAATGCTTTGGCAGCTATGCAAGAGAACCAGCAGCGCTTTGAGGAGAGTGTCAGAAGAAACGAGTTTGCTCCACTTCCTCCACCTCCCAAGCGCGGAGACATCAAGAGCTTTCTCAAGTTCAACCCTCGTCAGTTTGATGTTTCTGAACGACCTCTGGACGCGGATGATTGGCTGCGTGAGATCTCAAGGTTGCTCGAGACTGCTGATGTTCCGGAACAGGAGTGGGTCAAGTGCGCTACTCACCTTCTCAAGGGAGATGCAGCTCTCTGGTGGGAGAACTACTTGAAGGCAAGCTGCACTGGTTTCCAGCCAACTTGGGAAAGGTTCACTGGAGCGTTCAAAGAGCAGTTTCTCTCAGAGATTGTGATGGAAAAGATGAAGGAGGCTTTCCTCAACCTGAAGCAGGGAAATGATAACGTCAACACCTACATCAGGAACTTCATGAATCTCTCTCGTTATGGTGGTGATGAGGTATCTGATGACAAGAAGAAGCAGAAAAGGTTCAGGCAAGGGCTCAATGCGTCGATCAAGTATGCAATCACGCATGCAAGACCGGCAACCTTCCTGGAACTACAGCACACAGCACTGCAAGAGGAGGCAAGCAGGCAGATGTTTGAGGAGTCCAAGAAACATAACAGGGATGCATCAAGCTCTTCGGTTATGGCAGCTCCTTCTAAGCGGCGTGTCTGGGTTCCTAACACCCCACCGTCGCTCCCGGCTCCACCAAGACCAGCAAGTTTCGCGCCAAGGCCACCAAACTTCACCACTGCGGCTCCCAGGGGCTACAACAACCACTACCCTGGAGCGCCTGGCGGAGTCCCTGGCTACTCTGCTCCACGTCCAGCTGGTGCCTGCTTCACGTGTGGAGATCCTGGACATCCCCACTGGAACTGTCCAATGAAGAACAAAGCTCTCCCTCAACCCCCGCCAAGATCTGCAACAAGCTCTCCTTCGGTTCGTGCACCACCGCCTCGGGCTCTCAACATCAACACCAAGCCCGGGTCTGCGGTTGTTCGCGCCAACTGCGTCAACGCCTCTCAAGCTGAGCTCGCACCTGGAGTTGTCATGGGTATGCTTTCAGTTAACTCTGTTCCTGCACGAGTTCTCTTTGATTCTGGTGCATCGCATTTGTTTGTTTCGATGAAGTTTGCAAGTGAGAATGGGTTAGCGTCAGATCCTCTTCCAAAGAAGTTAATGGTTCTTTCTCCTGGAGCAACAATGGCAGCTTCTAAAATCAGTCATGGAAATCAAGTTGAGATTGGTGGTTCTTCATTCTTGGCTTCTTTGATTGTTCTGGGCAACTCTAACATTGATGTCATCCTGGGCATGGATTGGTTGACAGCAAATGCAGCTGTCATTGATTGTGCTGAACGCTCAGTGTCTCTGAAGATTCCTGAAGGCCATGTAGTCTTTTCTCCAAGTCTGACTCCTGCTGTCCAGCTCTATTCTTTGGCGGCTCTGAATAATGATGCTATGGAAGCTATTCAGGGTGTACCGGTGGTCTGTGAGTTCCCAGATGTCTTTCCTGAAGAGTTGCCAGGTATGCCTCCGAATCGCGAGGTTGAATTCGTGATTGAGCTTGAACCTGGAACGGCTCCTATCTCCAAGCGGCCATACAAAATGGGTCCTTCTGAGTTGGCTGAACTCAAACGACAACTTGATGAACAAGAGAAGTTGGGTTTCATTCAACACAGCACTTCTTCATGGGGTAGCCCGACAATCTTTGTGAAGAAGCGTGACAGAACTGATAGACTTTGTGTTGACTATCGGGCTCTCAATGCTAAAACCATCAAGAACAAATATCCTCTACCTCGGATAAATGATCTCTTTGATCAGCTGGCAGGAGCTGTGGTGTTCTCTAAGCTGGACTTGAGAAGTGGTTATCACCAAATCAAAATTCGCAAAGAAGATGTGCCCAAAACAGCTTTCACCACCCGCTATGGCCTGTATGAGTACACGGTCATGTCTTTCGGTCTCACCAACGCACCTGCTACCTTCTCGAGGCTGATGAACTCCGTTTTCATGGAGTACCTTGATAAGTTTGTGGTGGTATATCTGGATGACATTCTGGTCTATTCCAAGTCTAAGGAGGAGCATGAAGAACACCTGCGGTGTGTCCTGAACAAGCTTCGTGAGAACCGCTTGTATGCAAAGTTCTCTAAGTGTGAGTTTTGGCTGCCTGAAGTAACCTATCTTGGTCATGTTATCTCTGCCAAGGGCATTGCAGTCAACCCGGAAACCGTGAAGACAATAGTTGAATGGCTTCCTCCTGCTAATGTCAAGGAAGTGCGGAGTTTTCTCGGCTTGGCGAGCTATTGCCGTCGCTTTGTGCAGAACTTCTCGAAGATAGCAAAGCCTCTTACCGATCTCCTCAAGAAAGGCAAGAAATATCTGTGGACTCCTGCTTGTCAAGAAAGTTTTGAGACACTCAAAGAGAAGCTCACTTCCACGCCAGTCTTGGTTCCCCCGGATACATCTAAGCCTTTCCAAATATTCTGCGACGCCTCTTTGCAAGGATTGGGTGCGGTCCTTATGCAAGAGAAACAGGTGGTTGCTTATGCCTCTCGTCAGTTGAAGACGCATGAGGTCAACTATCCCACACATGACCTTGAGCTAGCAGCAGTGGTCTTTGATTTGAAGCTTTGGAGGCACTACTTGCTTGGTAACCATTGTGAGATCTTCTCGGACCACAAGAGTTTGAAGTATATCTTCACTCAACCGGATCTCAACCTTCGGCAGAGGAGATGGATTGAAGCAATCAATGACTATGATGTGACCATCAACTACACTCCAGGCAAAGCAAACGTCATGGCAGATGCGCTTAGCCGTAAAGCTTATGTCAACAACCTCATGGTGGAAGAGCAGCAGCCACTCTTGTGCGAGGAATTCCGTCAGCTCAACCTGGAAATTGTGGAACAAGGGCATCTCCTGAACCTTCTGGCTACTCCTCTCTTGGAAGAACAGATTCGTTCTCGTCAGCTTGGTGATCCGCACACCAGAAAGCTCATCTCTAGAATTGGGCTTCCGAAGTATGAGTCCTTCCACGTTGATGATCAAGGCACGCTTTTATTCGACCACCGGATGTTTGTTCCAAACTACCCGGGTCTGAGAGACCAAATCCTCAAGGAGGCACATGATTCGGTTCTTTCTATCCATCCTGGCAGCACAAAGATGTACATGGACTTGAAAACACAATACTGGTGGCCTGGGTTAAAAAGGTATTGTGCCAAGTACGTCTCAGAGTGTGATGTATGCCGCAGAGTCAAGGCTGTCCATCAGAAACCATTTGGTCTTCTACAGCCATTGAAACCTCCGGAATGGAAATGGGAGAAAGTAGAGATGGACTTCATCACTGGTTTTCCAAGGTCGCAGAAGGGCAACAATGCAATCTTTGTTGTCATCGACAGGCTTTCTAAAGTGGCTCATTTCTTCCCAGTCAAAGAAACAATTTCTGGAATTCAGTTGGCTGAGCTCTATATCAACAGAATTGTCTCTCTGTATGGGGTTCCACTTGAAATCAGTTCAGACCGTGGGAGAATCTTCACCTCAAAGTTCTGGGAGAGTTTCCAAAAAGCTTTGGGAACAAAGTTGAACTTCAGCACTGCTTACCACCCTCAGTCTCAAGGACAAGTGGAAAGGATCAATCAGATTCTGGAGGATATGCTTCGGGCTTGCGTCATCTCTTTTGGCATGAAGTGGGAGGAATGCCTTCCATATGCTGAATTTTCCTACAACAACAGCTTCCAGAAGAGTCTGAAGATGGCACCGTTCGAGGCTCTCTATGGTCGCAAGTGCAGAACTCCGATTGGTTGGTCAGGTGCAGGAGAAAGAATCTGGTTTGGCCCTGACATTGTAACCCAAGCGGAGGAGAAGGTGCATATCATTCTGGAGAACCTGAAGATTGCTCAAAGTCGTCAGAAGAGCAACTATGACAGGAAGCACACGGATATGGTATATGCCCCTGGTGATCTCGTCTACCTTCGTGTCACTCCCATGAGAGGAACACACCGCTTCGGTATCAAAGGAAAGTTGGCTCCTAGATACATCGGTCCTTTCAAGATACGTGGTAGAAGAGGAGAAGTTGCTTATGCACTAGAGCTTCCGGAAAAACTCAAAGTCCATGATGTTTTCCACATCTCTCAGCTCAAGAAGTGCTTCAAAGACCCCGGCAAGACAGTGGACCATGAGCTAATCGACCTCCAAGAAGATCTCTCTTATCAAGAGCACCCCACCAAAATCCTCGAGACCGCAGAACGAAGGACGCGCAACAAGTCCATCAAGTTTTGCAAGGTGCAGTGGTCACACCATTTTGTTGATGAAGCAACATGGGAGCGTGAAGATGAACTCCGTGCCAACCATCCTTCTCTCTTTGTATCTTCTTCTTCTTCTTCTTCTTCCTAGAATCTCGGGGCGAGATTCCTGTTTAGTGGGGGAGAGTTGTAGCATCCCAGTTGTCTAACCCCTGTAATGCTACTGGTTATAATAATAAAATGGGCCTCTTCCAACATATAATTGTTGCATCATCATCATATCATGCTCATGTCATCATGTCCCCTTGCATTTGAGCATCATATAAAACCCTTTCTTGTTTGGTTCTTATCTCATGTGCATGATTAATTGTATTTGCCTCTTGATATTGTATTTGGGTCTTAATAAATTGTTAAATGCCCAAGTTGAGTTGGGGGCATCTCTCTTTTTGACTCCACCACCTTTTCTATCACCACCTTATAATTCCACCATCCAACTATTCTGAGCTTGGCATTTTGTTGAGTTATCTCTGGCTCATGATAAGTTGGTTGGAACCCACCCATAATCTTTGCTTGGCCTTTGCCCACCTTTTGGGAATGCAAGGATTAAAGCCACATGAAATAATGTTGTTTTCACAATATAACCATTTGGCATTAAATTATGTTGCATGGGCCATGCAAGTGCCACCTTTTTCTAGTATTTGATTTTTGTTTGTTTTCTCAGTGGATCACCTCTCCCTTGGTTTAAATCTTGTTCTGGCTAGTAGCTTTCTTCACCCAAATCATCTAAACCTCTATCCCTTGCTCCATGCACACACATGTGCTAATGTGGCATACACCAACCAAACCACCCTTGCTTGGATTTTTTTTCTTGTTCTTTGAATGGAACATGCATGATTCAAATCCACATCATCACATGGCCATCTCTCTCTCCCTCACCCTCTTTTTCTTGCTTGATCTTGCTTAGGGCTTGCTTGGAGTTTGCTTGATCAACCTAGTACCACCTCCCTCTTTCTTACCTCTCTTAGCAAAAACCCTAAACCTCCCCCATGCCCACTCTCCTTCCTAGCTAGCATGCCCCTATTCTACACCTTTTTCCTAAACCAAAACCCTAGCTACACCCCCTTTCCTACCTAGCATGATCACCCCCCCCCTCACCTAAACCGTAGGCTCAAGCCATGCCTTCCCCTCTCTCTACCTGCCATGCAGGCCCCACCCCAGCACCCTACCAGCTACCTGCCCCCACGCGACCAGGTACCCCCCTAACCCTAGCCTAGCTCGAGCCGGTCCCTCTCCCCTCCCCTCTTTTCTTCTCTCTCTGCCTCACCTGCCCACGCCCCAGGCCCACCTGTCTGCCTCCCTGGCCTAGCCTACCCCACCTGCCAGCCCCCCCCTCCAGTGACCACGCCTGCCTGCCTTGCCCTGGCCTGATCGTGCCGAGCACGTGAGCCAAAAAGGTGGCACCCTGGCCAGAGCTTCCCCTCCCACACGCAAGCCTCCTGGCCGTCCTTATCTACCCCTCCAGCACCCTCCTGCCCCCCAGATCTGCCAGGGCTACGCCCCCTTCTCCCTTCCTCCCCTAGCCCTCGTTCTCGTCCTCGCCACACACCGCCCGTCTACCTCGTGCCCCCGTCGTTCTAGCCGGAGGCGTGTTGCTGCAAGGTGTCGAGGAAGCCCCCTGGAGCCGCTGCGATGACCCTGGACCCAGACGCGAGGAGGAGACGGCCCCAGCAGCCCTGCACGTCGCCGCTCCGCCGCAAACCCTAGCCCCAGTCCGCGAGCGGCGCCGTCGATCGCCTGCGCACCGTGCCTCGCCACCTTCACCGACAGCCTCGCGGTGAGCCTACGAACCCCCTTGACACCTTCGCCCTCGCCGTAGTTCTCTGTGCACGCCGGACCCAGCGTCGAACGCTCTGCGTGCGTTGCGTGCGCGCGCGTCCTCTGCGTCGCCGCGTCGCGCACCAGCTCACCTAGCCGCTTAGCCCCCTCCTAGCATCTCCCCAAGCCAGCCGCACTGGTTCAGCCCACCGCGCGCGCGTCCGCGGTGGCGAGATCGAGCCCGGTGCGCGCCCTGTTTTCCTCTGTCGCGCAGCGCTGGTTCAGTTCGTCAGACAGGGAAGAAACACAGTAACGCGGCGAAGTTTTGCACAAACCCCCCTCCCTGCTCTTTTTCGCTACAACCGCACCCTTCTAGGCCCACCAGGCAGCCACCGTGTCCATCTGCCCGAAAAACCCCTGCCTTTTTCCTTTCTAAACCCGTGGTCCAGCCGGGCCCAGTGTCTGTGTCTGAGTAGTTTTGTAAAAAGGCTCCTAGGCTTTTCAGATCTCAACCTGCGGTCCCCTGTGTCCCTCAGCCGCTGGCGCGTGGGCCGCAGATCCCTGGCCCACCTGTAAGTGCCTGTAGGGTAGGTTGTTCTGAGTGAAAAAGGTTTTCTACGACTGGTTAAATTCAAATTTGGTTTAAATAATTTTCAAAATTCAAAATTCAATTCAGAATTAAATAACTTTTCCATAGTAAATCCAAATTTGACAAATAATATATGTTTGGATATCAGAAAAATGAGAGGATTTCAAATATGCCATCCAATTTGACTTTTGCACAATTAAAATTCCAAGTTTATTTAAATTACCCAAATGCCACTAGAATTTCAATAATTAATAACTTTTGTTTCCTAAATCCAAATTTAGCAAATGATGTGTCTAAACGGATCAGCTCGACGAGACCTTTCTGTTTATGCTATCCATGACTTGAATTGCAGCATGCATCATATAAATATATAGCGAACAACAACTATCATGGCAACAAATGGGATTCCAAAACCCCATTAAAAATGTTATTACTTGTCTTCCACACCTCATCATGCCATGCTACCTTACTTGCCATGTAAAATGTGCATCATTCATCATGGCATGATTGTTTGCTTGACGCATCTTATTCATATGCTTGTGCTCTATATTCATGTTGGCCTTGTTTGTTTGGTTTTTCTCGGATAGACACTGAGCAGGGGTTATATCAAGAGAACCAGGAGCACTACCCAGATCCGTCCCTCGCTTCAACTGAGTTGCCAGGCAAGCACTTCCACATGCTTGCATACATACAGTACCTATTGCCTCTATCTTATTCTTGCATCATTGAGTCGCGATTGCATTAAATTGAATCCCAAGTATGCATAGCCTTTACTTTAAAACTCCACCAAGCTTGTTCCTCCATCCCATGAGCCATTACTATAGGAGTTGTTTGAGCCATGCGAGTCGTAGAACAGCATGTGTAGGGTATGTGAGAGTCTGATGAATAATGAGGTATCTAAACAACTTAACCTGAGTAGTTCTGGGATAACTAAAGAAAGTGGCACCGGTGAGCAACATCTGCTATTTGGGTTTTCCTGCTCACTTGTGTCCCGTAAGACCCCGAGTACTTGATTCCTGTTCCTTGATTTATCGCGCTATCCACATCCGGGAGGTATATGGGACCCCCCTGAGCCAGAGCATGATTCCGTCTTATTTCTTGGGGCCACAAACTAGTTTGAGGTTTTATTTACGATCCTGTACTTATGCCATGTTTACCGCTTTATTTACGATTGTGCGAAAGATAGCACACTGTACTGTTTAGGTAAGCGGAGTGATTACGCGGTATCGACACCCCGAGTTTTCGGGTTCCCAGTCGCTTACAGCCATTGTCGCAGACCTTGAGTCCGTCTCGGAGCTAGCTTACTTCGTTGCGGGTCTACTCAATGGGGTGGCCCCCTGAAATATTTCTGAATCTTGTGATTGCTTTGTCGTGAAGGCCTCGTTGGGTTTTGATTTGGTTTTTCCGAGGTTGATCGAGTGTGTGTTGCTATTGGTGCACCCTGGCCGGGTAAAACTTTCCGAAAGCCGTGTCCGCGGATATGGACGACTTGGAGCACAGTTTCTCGATCATAGACAAGCATAACTAAAGTACCGCCTTAATTTGACTAAGTAACTTGACTAGTAAATAGTGCAATACTCATGGAATGGTTAATAAAATTGCCAACGGATGGGGGGTTGTTCGTCCGCTTCCTTGTTGGTAAGCAGGGAGGAGGAAGGATCGGATGAGATTACCAATTATAACTGTTGTTCTCAATTCACGGACATCCGTCTATCATTGGTTAGGCGTATGGATAGCGTTTATCTGTAGAACTGTTAGGGTTTATCTTTCGCTGCAATTGCGTCACCCCAGGTTGTGTTCCCTTTAGAGGCATTAAGACTTGCTGAGTACCCTTAGGGTCTCACACGATAAATTATTGGTTCAGATGGACAGGTACCCCCACAGGACGGATACTGGGTGGAAGAAGCCGAAGATGTGGGCAACGATCGTTCGGTGTAGAGATTCCGGGCACGGGGATCCGTGAGACCTGTAGTTGGGATGTGCTTATTTTCCATGGCATCTTATGCCGATTTGCTTCTTATCCGTACTCGGATTTTGTTTGCCGCTTCCGCATGATACTCTGATGTGTGTTGTATGAGGAAGTATCCTAAAATATAGATCTATCTAGGTCATTTGAATCTTGCCGTATGGCGTTGCGATATTTCCTTTCTTTCTAGATGGTATGGCTCTGATGTACTCTTGTATGGTGGCTTGCGTACATACCCACTTGTGTACGTAGTTGATCCCTTCGCCTGCCGACTACGCCGCCCGTACAGGTCCCGTTGAGAGGGTAGTGGTTGGGACGTCTGAAAGGACTACCAGTGACTGGCTTTTGGGGCCCCACCGTACTATTTCAACCACTACCACTCATCCAGGCTTGTATCTAGGAGCGTAGTTCACCGAGGTAGTTACAATTGGTATCAGAGCCATCCCGACCTTCAGGGTTTCAGCCAAACGGTCGTTGTCAGTCTAGAAATATTTTGGGTAGTTATGTATATTAGGGAAAAACAAAACGCGAGAGTAGGACTGCTTCCACTTTTCTTCTTACCCTTCCACCCACCCTTTTCTGGTAAGGAAGTGCAACGTTTTCAATCCTCTTCTCAAAGTTCAAACTAGGATTCACGTGTTCTGGGATTCCGTAGTACCATAGGTTGTGTGTGTGTAATCCCTTGTCTATCTGTTGCATCCAAGTTGTTATCTTATCTGCCTTTGGTTATCAACTGTTGGTACATTCCATACCGACAGGCTTTTGCAAACCGACGCAATCTGTCTTCCTCCTTGTATCCGACACTATCTTGTTTGGGGTGTTCGTTTCCGTAGTTACCAATCTTTAGGTTTCGTCGTGAGAAGAAGGGGTTAGGATATGTGTTCCACTTGTTCATGTGCGGAGTAATGATTTGAGTGCGGGATGGAGTCGCGACCATACCACTGCTCGTATCATTCGCTTTTGTATATTGGATCGGTAGAGTCACTAATCTTGATTCGTTAAGTAATTTTGCGCACCTATTGGTATTGTAATGCCGAAATTTGTGGAAAATTTTTCTTTGATATATTTGTGTACCACACTCCTTTTCAGTCGTGTGCGATATGCTTAATATCTTCTAGGTGCTTTGAACTTTGTTGATATTTTAATATCATCTCAGTAAATTGTATCCTTTAATCTTGGTTAATTCCATCTTGGTACTATTTTGGATTATTATCATTCTCCATTATAGTACTGACTTGAGTTTTATATCAATGACAGGATGGCTCCACCACGCCGGACTGATGAGGACATACCTCCGGAACTGGGCTCAGCGCTGTCAAACATTGCTAATGCTTTGGCAGCTATGCAAGAGAACCAGCAGCGCTTTGAGGAGAGTGTCAGAAGAAACGAGTTTGCTCCACTTCCTCCACCTCCCAAGCGCGGAGACATCAAGAGCTTCCTCAAGTTCAACCCTCGTCAGTTTGATGTTTCTGAACGACCTCTGGACGCGGATGATTGGCTGCGTGAGATCTCAAGGTTGCTCGAGACTGCTGATGTTCCGGAACAGGAGTGGGTCAAGTGCGCTACTCACCTTCTCAAGGGAGATGCAGCTCTCTGGTGGGAGAACTACTTGAAGGCAAGCTGCACTGGTTTCCAGCCAACTTGGGAAAGGTTCACTGGAGCGTTCAAAGAGCAGTTTCTCTCAGAGATTGTGATGGAAAAGATGAAGGAGGCTTTCCTCAACCTGAAGCAGGGAAATGATAACGTCAACACCTACATCAGGAACTTCATGAATCTCTCTCGTTATGGTGGTGATGAGGTATCTGATGACAAGAAGAAGCAGAAAAGGTTCAGGCAAGGGATCAATGCGTCGATCAAGTATGCAATCACGCATGCAAGACCGGCAACCTTCCTGGAACTACAGCACACAGCACTGCAAGAGGAGGCAAGCAGGCAGATGTTTGAGGAGTCCAAGAAACATAACAGGGATGCATCAAGCTCTTCGGTTATGGCAGCTCCTTCTAAGCGGCGTGTCTGGGTTCCTAACACCCCACCGTCGCTCCCAGCTCCACCAAGACCTGCAAGTTTCGCGCCAAGGCCACCAAACTTCACCACTGCGGCTCCCAGGGGCTACAACAACCACTACCCTGGAGCGCCTGGCGGAGTCCCTGGCTACTCTGCTCCACGTCCAGCTGGTGCCTGCTTCACGTGTGGAGATCCTGGACATCCCCACTGGAACTGTCCAATGAAGAACAAAGCTCTCCCTCAACCCCCGCCAAGATCTGCAACAAGCACTCCTTCGGTTCGTGCACCACCGCCTCGGGCTCTCAACATCAACACCAAGCCCGGGTCTGCGGTTGTTCGCGCCAACTGCGTCAACGCCTCTCAAGTTGAGCTCGCACCTGGAGTTGTCATGGGTATGCTTTCAGTTAACTCTGTTCCTGCACGAGTTCTCTTTGATTCTGGTGCATCGCATTCGTTTGTTTCGATGAAGTTTGCAAGTGAGAATGGGTTAGCGTCAGATCCTCTTCCAAAGAAGTTAATGGTTCTTTCTCCTGGAGCAACAATGGCAGCTTCTAAAATCAGTCATGGAAATCAAGTTGAGATTGGTGGTTCTTCATTCTTGGCTTCTTTGATTGTTCTGGGCAACTCTGACATTGATGTCATCCTGGGCATGGATTGGTTGACAGCAAATGCAGCTGTCATTGATTGTGCTGAACGCTCAGTGTCTCTGAAGATTCCTGAAGGCCATGTAGTCTTTTCTCCAAGTCTGACTCCTGCTGTCCAGCTCTATTCTTTGGCGGCTCTGAATAATGATGCTATGGAAGCTATTCAGGGTGTACCGGTGGTCTGTGAGTTCCCAGATGTCTTTCCTGAAGAGTTGCCAGGTATGCCTCCGAATCGCGAGGTTGAATTCGTGATTGAGCTTGAACCTGGAACGGCTCCTATCTCCAAGCGGCCATACAAAATGGGTCCTTCTGAGTTGGCTGAACTCAAACGACAACTTGATGAACAAGAGAAGTTGGGTTTCATTCAACACAACACTTCTTCATGGGGTAGCCCGACAATCTTTGTGAAGAAGCGTGACAGAACTGATAGACTTTGTGTTGACTATCGGGCTCTCAATGCTAAAACCATCAAGAACAAATATCCTCTACCTCGGATAAATGATCTCTTTGATCAGCTGGCAGGAGCTGTGGTGTTCTCTAAGCTGGACTTGAGAAGTGGTTATCACCAAATCAAAATTCGCAAAGAAGATGTGCCCAAAACAGCTTTCACCACCCGCTATGGCCTGTATGAGTACACGGTCATGTCTTTCGGTCTCACCAACGCACCTGCTACCTTCTCGAGGCTGATGAACTCCGTTTTCATGGAGTACCTTGATAAGTTTGTGGTGGTATATCTGGATGACATTCTGGTCTATTCCAAGTCTAAGGAGGAGCATGAAGAACACCTGCGGTGTGTCCTGAACAAGCTTCGTGAGAACCGCTTGTATGCAAAGTTCTCTAAGTGTGAGTTTTGGCTGCCTGAAGTAACCTATCTTGGTCATGTTATCTCTGCCAAGGGCATTGCAGTCAACCCGGAAACCGTGAAGACAATAGTTGAATGGCTTCCTCCTGCTAATGTCAAGGAAGTGCGGAGTTTTCTCGGCTTGGCGAGCTATTGCCGTCGCTTTGTGCAGAACTTCTCGAAGATAGCAAAGCCTCTTACCGATCTCCTCAAGAAAGGCAAGAAATATCTGTGGACTCCTGCTTGTCAAGAAAGTTTTGAGACACTCAAAGAGAAGCTCACTTCCACGCCAGTCTTGGTTCCTCCGGATACATCTAAGCCTTTCCAAATATTCTGCGACGCCTCTTTGCAAGGATTGGGTGCGGTCCTTATGCAAGAGAAACAGGTGGTTGCTTATGCCTCTCGTCAGTTGAAGACGCATGAGGTCAACTATCCCACACATGACCTTGAGCTAGCAGCAGTGGTCTTTGCTTTGAAGCTTTGGAGGCACTACTTGCTTGGTAACCGTTGTGAGATCTTTGGTGATGATTAGTGTAACGGAAGTTATTGATCACTATGTTGGGGATTTTTTTCTCTTTTCCACTTTTTAGCTGTGTGCATCATTAATGTCTACTTGGATATTTTGTTGGTGCATAGGTTGGATGTAGTTAATATTTTCGCGATATTAATATATTTCCTTTATCAATTTTGATGTTGTGGTGTCGATTTTCACACAACACGGTCAAATTATTTAATGAATAAAATTTGAAAACCATAATAGGTTGCCTACTTATAAGGTTTTGAGTTGGTGGTCATAAGTTCACTCTCTTGGAAAAAGTCATTGAGGCGGTCTTTGTTGCCCTAAGAGAAAGTAGTTGTAAGAGGAGATCTCATCAAATTTGAAATAAAAAACTATTTGAAGCGATATATTATGTCACAAGAAAGATTTCCATGCTCACTCCTCATTCATCCATTTCAAAATTGAAATTAGAAATGTGTCCAAGGTAATGATTCCAGCAACAACCATGAAT
Source organism: Avena atlantica (assembly GCA_910589765.1). Classification (NCBI taxonomy): domain Eukaryota; kingdom Viridiplantae; phylum Streptophyta; class Magnoliopsida; order Poales; family Poaceae; genus Avena; species Avena atlantica. The sequence continues at coordinate 322,003,030 of OU342736.1, read as the reverse complement.
CCTCCCAAGACGGGGCTCGGACAAGAGATGGGACGATGTGTGACATGGAGCACAACAACAATTTTTTTGGCATGATGAGACAATCTAATTTGCTAATCGGTAGCTAAGCACAAAATATTTATCTATTTAGAAGTAAAAGCTCCCCATAATGCTTGTAAGAAAAAAACGGAACCATAGGTAATTTTTAAATATGAATATGCTGTTTAAAAAAGAAGGAATGCCAAGGCTAAATACCGGGTTTTAACTAGTAACCATAGTTATAAATGATGTAAATAAAATTTGTACAAGGCTAAATAATTTAGGAATATTTTGGTTTCACCTAGATTTCATCCATCCTTAAATTTCTACAAAAAAAATGTAAAATTTGTACAAAAATAGAAAAATGAACATTTAAGAGGATATCAACATCAAAGCTCAAAATATCTAAAAAAAAATCAAAGCTTAAAATACTACTCTTTTTTTCTATAAATACATCCAAAAAACAAATCATGGTCTTTTATGTGTCTTTTTATTTCCAAAATCTAGTTTTGTTTTATCTTTCCTAAATTTTTTGTTATATTCTTACTTAGAAATTCGTAATGGTTATTGTCAAAAATATCGACCAAGCTCAAATTATAGTATAATATGGAAATCCTACAACTCAAATCATGAATCATCGTCATGGTTATGGATGCATGGTGAGCCCTGCATGGGAGGTGAAGTTGACCGCGGATGAGTACGCGCAGTTATGCATGAATCCGTTATTGGTTCCCAAATAATGTCAATAACCTGGCTATCGTCAAAACAAAGCGACACCGCAACATACAGCTTGCCACCGGTCGGCCAACCGATGCTTTTAGTCAATGCAGTGGTCGTGGAGTTGCATGCCTGGGACTGCATGGCAGCGTGTCGATCTCAGTGGGCGTGGATCGAATCGGTCAGGGCCAACTAATTTTCTTGGTAGTGTGATCTAGGATGTTAGCACCATGTAGTATAGTGTGGCGAGGAGTGGTGTGGCGGTGTGGCAGGCAAAGCGCGTGGACTATATATGCTGCGAAGACTTAAGAGATTATATGTCCATATTTTTCACAAAGTGTCTTTTGGCACATGGACACCGGTGCTTTTGCTATTTAAAAAAACATATTTAGAAGTAACTCTGTAAATAAATTATGCGCATAGTTAATGTTAAGTATGCAAAATCGCAACCTCCATACTTTATATAGTGGGCTACACAAAAAAGACGAAGCGGATAAAATTTGGAGATTTGAGACTATACATACTCAGATCTAAACTTTGTCATTTTTTTGTAGCTCACTAATACAAATTATTTAAAATTGATATTTTATTTTACACGTTCGATGGATAAATCATTGACTACATCATGATATTTTTTCCGATTTTTTTATACTCACGGGTATAATTTTTGGTTTATTTTTTAAAACGATATCACTCTTGTGTCCATGTGCACCAAATCTTCACTTCTCATGTCTTCATCTGTTCCTAAAAAATAAATGTTTTGCCAGCTCATAGAGAAAGTACGTACAAAATAAATACGTACTTCCAAACTTGTCATCTAAGGGTAGAGGCGGCTGTACATGTACGTACGTACTGCGTTTGCTTGGTAAAGAATGAAGAATCGAGCATGTGTCGATCCGGTTAGCGTCGCACGGCATATATGCATGCATATGCACGTTGCCATACTTTGCAGCATTCAGAGTAGACATCTCCAATAAGTCCAAGGAACAGGTTTGGTTTGGTTTGGTTGGTTAATCATACCGATTAAATCGAAACAAAGTCATGACCTGACCTGACCTAGCTAGGTAGTAGCTACCAAATGCAGTCGTACGAGTGTACCAGCCCCTATGTAGAACAGAAGAGCGACCAGATTCGGATTTCGGAGACTTGATTTCAACTTTTCCCCCCAACAGCAGCATCGTGCTACTGTAAGGCTACGCGCCATACACCGGTGATGATGATCGATCGCGTAGCCAATGGCCTTTGCCTACAGCGGGCTACTAGCTAGAATGATGCCAGCTGACCTGTCCGGGATCCACACCTAGGTGGCATCCACACATGGCGGTCGAGCTACGTGTCGACTTGTGCGCCAAGGAGCAGGTGCTTAAATTCACAAAGCGTCATGGCTCATGGCCTGTCGACCTACTACTCCTAGCTAGCTATTTTTGGAGTGAGAGCAAGTTTAATAGTGTAGCCGGTTGTTAGCTATAAGATGTTGCCACATCATCTATAGTCAATCATATAGCTAATACGTATAATAGTTAGACGAAAGGATGTACTACTTTATTAAAGTGTGGCCCATATTTCACTCCCACAAAGCACGTACGAGCACGTGCTAGAGCTGACTCTTAACTTGCAGCCGGCTTATCTTCTCTCTCCTCTCTTCTCTCTTCCAACTCAGCACAAATACTATATTTTACTTCTTATAGTCAGCTGACATGGCTCTATTGTACTTGCTCTGATCAGAAGTTGGTCGGCCTGGCCAATGGTGAGTAGCGTGTGTGTGATTTGAATGTTCGAACAAAAAACAAGATTAATTAAAGTTTATTAGTAGCACTATTTTCCTTGACTAATTGATTTTAAAGTTGGCCTGCCCAATGGTGAGGATGTGAGGTGGTCCCTATGTTCTAGTCAAAATAAACGGTATTATAAGCTTTTTTTATGGGTAACAGTATTATAAGCTTATTTATTGTAAAGTGTATTAATGGTCATTGAACTTGTTCGGCTAACTTGTTTGCAATGGAAACAGTGAAACGTCGAAACCTTATTTTGAGCAATGGTCAATGAACTTTTTCAGAATTTTCCCTAATCGGTAATGTTATTCATAATAATAAAAATCATAGTCGATAAGGTTGTGATATGTGTACTGATTGAATTTTGTACACATTAGACATGAGTATGAATACTTAGGAACTAGTTATTGTATTACCGGCCAACCTACAAAGTTGTTATCTAAGAATTCAAAAAAGACTGGTAAGGCTTAGGTTCTTCACCGGCTCACTATCGATTATTCTTTTATTGTGTAGCCATGTTGGATAAGCTAAATTTTTTCAATTGCGGGCATTATGCCGGTAAACTTAAATAAATATATAATTTATACTAAACTTCCATACTTACTTTTGAACCTACTTATCATACACTTTTTTATTACTTATATGGCATAGTTAACCATGTAACAATTTTTAAAACATTATTTACATGTTCCTTGTTATACAGTTGTAATGTATGTCACCGCGAAGTTTGATTTCTCTAAATTTAAATTTTTTATGTTATAGTTAAAGTTCTCCTTGAAATAATTTTCAAAGTTGCATAAATTATATAGTGCACATATATGTGTACTAATGTATTTGGGTATATTTTTAATATACTTAAAATATCATGATATAGATTTATAAAGCATATAGTAAAAAAATATCAGCTCTAGGTCTAGTATATTACTAGGTAATATATTTATAGAAGCATCTAGAGTTTAAATTGTACAATTGGCAAAAATGTGTGTTGCAAGTTTTTTGTTTTTTAAAAAACTTGTCCCTTCATATATTAAATGAGGATAATTAAAACACCAAGGGGGGATTATAAACTTGCCCAGAGCACACGTGCCCTCCAACAATGCAAGGAAGAGGCACATGTGAGGGGAACCGTCGAAGGAAGAGCAACATAGTTGACAAATTAGCGCCACCATGAAGTCGGAACGCCGACGGCCTCCACTTCTTGGAACACGCCACCCACCGCCAGAGATGAAGATGTAGGACGGTGACCATTTGATGAGTGTCTAGCACGCACACTCTTGACCAGATGTCTACACAAGCACCTATTCATGGGTGGTGTTGTGGCGGGCAGCGGACGGTGATTCTCGGTCCAGATGGTGGCAGACGGCGGCGGGGATTTGGGCATAGCCGCGATCTGTCCCATCCGTTGCCCTCGACGCAGGCGCCTAGGCTACCCGGACCTTGTCCGCGACACTAGGGTGCTTGGGGCATCTGCCCCGGCATGGCGGTGGTGGCCTCCTTCTTTGTCAGAATGGTCGGCCGGGTGGTCTTGCCATCTTGCGGCGGATCCTGCTAGTTTATGGCGGGTGGCGTGGGAGTTGTTGGCTCGGTTTCAATAAAGGAGGTGGTCATGGATCCCTCTCAAGCCAAGACGAAGATCTGCCGGATGTTGGTCCCCATTGATCTGGTTTCTGTGTCGTGTTTCGGATGGCTGTGCCGGCGAACTCCATAAGTGCACTCATGCCATGAGTTTGCTGGAAGGATTAAATTCGGTCGTAGGCACCCATGTTTTACTCTGACCGTTTGGTTTCAGAGGGTGTTCTTCAGTTGTTATTATCATGGGGCTGAAGGGTTTTGCAGCATAGTAAATTAAAAAAATCTACGGATGCGAACGGGAAAGCCAAGATCTAATTTAGGAGATGCAATCAACGAGAGGGATAGATGAGATCTTCATACCCTTGAAGAAATCGCACAGCGGAACGTTCAACAGAACGTGGTTGATGTAGTCGTACTAGCCTTATCCTCCTCGCGATCTGATCCGATCCAACGCCGCAAGTGGCGACGCCTCCGAGAGATGCACACGTACGGCACTGTGACGTCTCCTCCTTCCTCGGTCCAGCAAGTGGGGTGGAGAGATAGATTGGATCTACAGCACGACGGCGTGGTGCAAAGGTGGAGAGTTTCTGCGGCAGGGCTTCGCCTACGCGTAGTCGGGAGAGAGAGAGAGAGAGAGAGAGAGAGAGAGAGAGAGAGAGAGAGAGAGAGAGAGAGAGAGAGAGAGAGAGAGAGAGAGAGAGAGGTAGGGCAGCAGCTGGCGGCTAGGGTTTGGGGTGGAGGGAGGGTGTGCCCCCTGCCCACCTTATATAGGGGGCTGGCCGGCCCCCTTGCCCCTCCTCCAAGCCCTAGGGCCGGCGGCCACAAGGGTGGAGTGGGGGGCAAGTCTTCCCCCCTTCTAGAAGATCCCCTAGGGTTTTGGCCGGCTGGGCCTATGGGGCCTTGTTCCCCTGTCCCAATGCGGCCAGGGCACTCCCTTGTAGGCCCACGCCCCCCTCCGACAAGTGGGGACACGTTGGTCCCACTCCGAAAGCTTCTAGAACCTTCCGGTACAATACCGAACATTCCGAAACAATTCCGAAATCCAAAAACTGCTTTCCTTTATATGAATCTTATTCTCCGGACCATTCCGGAACCTCTCGTGATGTCCTGGATCTCATCCGAGACTCCGAACAAAAACTCACAAACCAATTATCCATTCTATCCTAGCGTCGAGGCATGTTAAGTGTGTGACCCTACGGGTTCGAGAATATACAGACATGATCTTCTATCAATAATCAACAGCGGGATCTGAAAACCCATATTGGCTCTCACATATTCATCGATGATCATATCAGATGAACCACGATGCCAGGATTCAATTAATACCATATATATTCCCTTCGTCACGCGATATTTTACTTGCCCGAGATTCGATCGTTGGTATCGGCATACCTAGTTCAATCTCGTTCACAGCAAGTACTTTACTCGTTCCGTAATCTGATATCACTTTGTGATTAACTCCTTAACCACGTGCTTGGAAGCGGTGTTGATATCGATTACCGAGTGGGCCCGAAGTATATCTCTCCGACTTGGGAGGGACAAATCCCATCTCGATACATACAACCCAACAAGTACTTTCCGATCACCAGAGAGACACCTTTATGATCACCCTCTCATAGGATGATGTTTGATGACCTCAAAGCTTTCTTCCGATACCAGGGAGTTGCATTATCTCATGGTCTAAGGAATACAATATTTGACATAAGAAAAAGCTTCACAAAGATGAACACGATGACACGATCTAATTGCTCTGCTTGATTTGGGTTTGTCCATCATATCATTCTCCCAATGATATGATCTCATTATTAATCGACAACTCATGTCTATGGTTAGGAAACCTTAACCATCATTAATCAATGAGCTAGTCCATAGAGGCGTACTAGGGACATAGTGTTGTTCATAAACCACACAAGTATCAAAGTTTCCGCTTAATACAATTCTAGCATGGAATATAAACTTTATCATGAACAAGAATTATAATAATAACATCTTTATTATTGCCTCTAGGGCATAATTCCAACATGGGCATGTTCTCATTCTATGATGCTGACGGAGAAAGTCATGGAGACCGAGATCTAAGGACTGACAATGGTGGTTTGAGTCTGGGTGGTGATGAGGAATTGGCAAGGTGACTTGTGAATTGGAGCAGTGGCATGCAAGTGGGGACGACTACACAGGAGAGGTTATGGTCCTACCTCTCAGGGTGAAAACCCAGGGTCTGGCCTTAATTGGTTGTGTCTGGCAATGGCCTTGTTGAAGGTATTGTTTTGAGAGCGTGGACTTTCTTCAGGGTGAAAACCTAGATCTTTGATCAGGCGATGACGGTGTTTGTCCACTGTTCCTTTTTTGGAGGCGTCGTTTTTGGAGAAGCTGAACTTCTGGTGTTGTCTTGGTGGTGGTAGTACTGCTATTTCAATGAATGAGTCACTATAGCGGGACTTTTCTTTTTTGTAATTATTCTTTCTTTTTTTTGGCTGCGTGCATCCGTGTGGCCATTAGGGCAATTCGTTGTTGCAGAGGCTGGGTGTAATTGGTATCCTTTGATATTAATATATGCTCTTTTCCAAAAAAAAAAACCTTTTAACATGCATGTGTTAGAGGAAGTGATTCCCGAAAACTAGAGAGGGAAAACCGCAGATAACTCCAGGAGTCCAAGAACTGAGCACAATGCAAGTTCGTGGGCAAAATAATAGTCTATCACCACCGATGACCCTAAGAGGGGGAAAGCACATCCCTCAAAAAAAGAGGGGAAAAGCACAGGGCAGATTATCACAAGCATGAAAGGGGGTGAAATCCGGCAACATCTTCCTAGAACCATCCAATTCCGACGACATAACGACAAAGGGTTGTGGAAATATGAGAGAGGGGATATCGAGCCTGGAGATCGGTATTCTGCTAGGATTTATTATCGGTGGAGCAGCTGAGCAACAGCTAGTCCTCGCCGAATTCACAAGACAGAAGGACGACGAGACCAACAGAGAAGGGGCTCTAGAGGACATCAATGCGGCGGGGATTTGAATCTATTGACCTTATGATCCAAAGGGAAAAGGAAGACAAAGCTAAAATGCTAGGACACACGATGGGGGGAACATACATTTATTTGTTGTTCTAGATTTTTCGATAAAGGGAATATATTAACATCGCAAAGATACCAATTATACCCAGCCTCTGCACCAACAAGATGTTAAAAGACATCACAATACAAACGGTCAAGAAAAAAAATAAAAAATAGAGAAAATGAGAATAAGGACCCCACCGCGGTGATGAGCCACTCCGCAACAGTAACACTCTAACCACCACTAAAGACAACATCTGGACTACAAACGAGATTCTTCAAAAGCAACGCCTTCAAGAAGGAAACAATACACAAGCGTTGTCGTTGCCCGGTCGTAGATCTTGGGTTTTCACCATGGAGAAAGTTCGATTTTCCAAAACAATGCCTTCGACAAGGAAGAACATTGATAGGTACAACCAGTGAAGGCTAGACACCAAACACGAGTTTTTACCTTGGAAATCGAGGCTTGGTCCTTGAGGAGCACTTTCAGGAATGCAGTCCACCTGTGTTGCCACCCCCGCTTGCCAAGGCTGTTGTTGCAAGTCACCAAACACGCAACACGTAGGGAGAACGTGTGTCTCATTATCTTCATCGCAACCAGTACCCTCTCCTCCATTACCATACTCAGATCTTAGGCACCATGACTTTCTCCACCTTTCATGAAATCTATATTGAGACTATTCCATGTCACAGACAAGAAGGAGAAGCTTCATGCCTCTCCCAAATGAAGCCACGCTGATTGAAGACGAGAGTGTGCACCATCGCATCGATTCCTCTCTAGATATCTAGTAGCATCCTGTGTCAAACTGCGGAAATCTCTAAGAGGAAGACATGAACTCGGGGGGGAGGGGGGGATCAAGGAGGCCAACATGAAGCAGAGTGATGTCTTGGTACTCGGAGAATAGCAGGGACAGACATATCAAGGAGGCCAACATGAAACAGCTTGATGTATTGGTACTCGAAGAATAGCAGGGCCAGACATATTAGGAAATTTTCTATTTTTTTGTTCAAAAATGGAGTGGTTTGACTTGGGACAAGGCTATAATTTAAATAATTTTTAATTTATGGACTAGTGGTTTTCTTTTATTCTGGTTTGATTTATGTATTACTTATAATAAATACATGCACAACTGGGTGCTTGCTTCTTGGGCGTGTTCGATTCGGAGGATTCAAAAAACGCAAAAACAAGTAAAGCATAGGATTATTGCAATGGCATGCCGGTCTGAATTCTACAGGGTTTTATTTTTGCACCAAAGTTTGTCTGATTCTGCTATAGGAAAAAACAATGGATTATTTACGAGAGAATTAATCAGTTGGAAATTTGCACTATAATATACAGTACAGTTGTATCCTTAGGAAAAAATTATGTAAAAATCAATCCTACAAACAAAACAAGCCGGTGCATGATGTTGTGGGTTTTAAATCTACAGAATTCTTATGAAAACCCTTTGGATCAAATATGCCATTAAGGGTTTACCTAGACTACTTTGTGGAGCTGTCATGTATTCCAGGAAACAGAAGATACAGTACTATAAATCTATCTTACTCTAGCCAGACAGGCCAACAAAGCATATCTCAGTCCACCTTTTTCTTACATCCAGAGCTACTAATAAATGTGGCACCTACTACTACTCCGTAATGATTTGTCCTCTCCGTTCTGACGTGGCACATACAGGGGGGAAGGGGTCGCAATGATTTGTCCTCTTGGTCCTGACGTGGCACATACACTTGTGTGCATGGAGCTCGGTTGGCACATTCATCTATGGGCAATGAGAGCACACCGTGCCCCCAAACCCCACAGGAAAGCAGGACAACAAGCGCCCCAAAAGCAATCCTTTAAACCACTCTCTTTTATTCACGACTTTAATCTCACTTAACCATCCACAATTTAATTAGTGCAGCCTTAAAGCTCACAATTCTTTCCTTTGTGTGGTAGAGCAGCCAGTCAATCCCTGCTGCCAACATGCCATGTGCGCAAACCTTCTCCCCCGGCACGGCATCTCCCCTTTGCTTCTTCGTCTCTCTTTATTGTGAGCCATCTCCAAAGGAAAAGTATATGAGGAGGAGGATCCCTTCTTCTGCTTTTGCATTTGCACAGCAGCAGGTTGAACTACTAATTAATTACACGGCATGCGGACACTAACTAAAATGCCTTACAAACAACTCTGTTGCAGATTAAGTCTCTCTGAAGATTGTACTGGTGTCCTTATACATTGCACTAGGCAAATAAATGGTGTACATGTAACAACTATCTCCATGTAAAATACTACTCCTAGCTAGGTAACAGCAAAACAAAATACTACTGCCATGTCATGGAGAGCAAAGTGCAGAAACATTTGCATTTTAGTGCCATGCCTTCTGGTGTATGTGCAGGGAAGGAGGAGGCCAAAGCAAGCTGCCGAGCCTCCCATCCACCGGCCACCCTCTCTGTCACTGACATCTCCATGTGCCCGGATCACTACATCTACATGTGCCTCCCTCCCCGCCCGTCTTAAAACCTCGCCTCTCCGGCCGGCCAATTAATCCCTCGACTCCAAATATAAAAGCTAGCCACACCTGCTCCATCTCGCTAGCCAATATATCCGTCCGTTCCGTTAATTAGCTCGTCAAAATATCATCATCGCTCACGCCACAGACAGGCAAGATTCATCATCGTCGTCGTCAAAGTAGAGGAGGAAGAAGAAGAAGAGGCATAATGAGCAATGGCGGCGGCTCATCTCCTACCTCCTCCCCTTCCGTCTGCTCAAGATCATGGTATGTTCAGTCACCCACAGTTCTACAACCATCACAAGTTAAGGTCAAGCCTGCTATCGTGGTTGGACCTCTGCCTGATCGATACGTGTGTATGTAAGGTCGATAAGCGAGGATTCCTTGAGGAGGTACGTGAGCTACGCCAGCGAGAGCTGCATCCAGGAGCTGCTCGCGGCGTCGGACTCCGGACGTGCCGGCGGCGGAGGGAATGGCGGCGGCGACGGAGACGGAGACGGCGACGGGTGGAAGACGCTGGCGTACTGCAACGGCGTGGAGATATCGAAGCGGCGATCGGGGACGGGGCAGGTGTTCCGGAGCCGGTGGCTGCTGCACGCCGTCTCGCCCGAGCAGTTCATGGCTGTCGCCAACGCAGTCGACGCCGCCAAGGTAACGTGAAACGAGACATTTATTGTTTTTCTTGGAGTATGCAGAGTATTTCTTCTTTTGCCGCGAAAATTTGCTATAGAAGAATTACTTGAACCTAGCTTCCTTTGCTACTACTACTTTTTGACTGCTTGTTCTTTACTCGGGGAATTACTTGAAGCCTTATTTCTAAGGATTATTTATTTACTTTGATAATAAGTCGTTAAATAGAGCGTTGCGTTTTAGTTAATCTCCGTATGGATGGAGAAGCCCGCCAGCCAGCTGTGGTGATGATTTGACGGGTGATTTGGTTCTGCTTTATTCGCGACCTAAAAGAGACTGACCTAGCTAGCTACTGCTTGGATGATTAGGATGAGGTAGTACACTACTCAAATGCAGCAACAAGTTGGATTAGTCTAGGTAGGAGGTTAGTCTCGTCAGAAGCAGGCTGGCTGGCTTGCTGGCTGGATGGATTGACTACTAGCTACACAAATTATGGCCCGCTTTTAAGTGGTCACAGCTAGCGCGCGGTGACTGTCGGTAAAATCGTACGTACGTACAGCACGTCTCGTGATTACTATTTGCCAACCTAGCTAACATGCAATGCAACAAGACGTACGTATAAACCCGTGACCACCACTGCACTCTCACCATACATATTTCCGTTTGCCGCTCGATCGGATTTAAACTACTACACATGCACAGCCAAACGGACCGTGAGTGCGAATAACTCAACCCGTGAATGTACATGCATGTTACCATGGTATCTATGTACAGAATCATCTGTAAGCCGAACCCCGACAGACAGTATTTTTATTTTTAACTGAAGGTGGAGCAGCCGCACGCGGGCATGCGTGAGTTTGCGAGCCCACAAGTACAGGCCAAATCATTTTGGCATCTCGTCAGAGAAAGCCGATCGATCGAGATCGAGAGGCATACGAGGATGATATATACTTGCTCTTACTAGGTTAGATGCATGCATGCGTGCTAATTAACTAGTGTCCTGATTACACGGTGGCGCGCATGATGCCGGCCACACGGCCAGCCGCCCCATATATACGGCCACGCGCACGTGGAGCCACATGCATGTTCCAACCCACGGCTACTAACCTTATTAGATGATGTGATTAACGAGCCGTTGGAGTTGTTCATTGAGATCTCTCGCGGTGTCATGTCGTCGTGTGCTAAATCTAATTATATGATACAGTAACATAAACCCTCAAAAGAAACATAGAAAAAAATGTCTAACACATTGCAAATCTTCATCAAGATTCCAATTCTTTCAAATTTTGAAATAAAGAGGCACCTATTGTTTTTGTCTTCTTTTGAAGAAATAAACTGATGAAATAACCTGTACAAACTGTATTTTGAATCCAGAAATCTATTAAAAAGTACATAATAGTCCTACTATTTTTGTAAAATAAAATAAATCGTGAATTAATGCATATGCATTTTGCCACCTAGGACATGCATCATTGAATTTAGGCTGGGTTCATTGTTGGAATTGTTGTTATAGTCTGATGCAGAAAATACATATAGGTTGGTTGTCGAAAGTTTTTAAGGTTTATCATAATCCGCCACAATACCAAATAGTGTCTAAACCATCACTAGTTTACCGATGGTCCAAAATACATATAGACTATCGATGTAAATATATCATTGCTGATTTTTTTACACGATACATTTATTTTAATATGAGCCAAACTTAAGCTTCATGTAATATGCATCACTTTACTTTTAATATGTGTGTACAACATTGTAATATAAAAATATATGTTGGAAACTTCTCAACTTGATGTAGATTTGGTTGTAGAAAAGGAAAGTGTACATGCACAGGACAGGCGGACGTGCAGTGGCCATTCTTTGACTCTAAAGTTATGTACAAACTAAAATTTGAAAAGGTCAAGACCTACCCTCTTTAAGCACACCACTCAGTTATCATGGCACAAGGTACCCACCATGCATGTTAGGCGGTCCTGCTCCTAATTTGGTAGATTGAGCATCTACCGTGTTGGATGTATCTAAATCCACTATTATTCCAGGAAAAAGAAAAGTAGGTCACTAAGCTTGGAGGCAGTGATAATGCAAATTACACAAAGCTTACATTTGGCTCAAATTAAAAAAAAAATATCATGTGAAAAAATAGCACATGTTAAATATTTACTCGGACACTTCCAACAACCAAAAAATAGCTCAAAATAATGTGTACATATGGCTACAAGTAGCTTTTTCCTAGCCAAGCAAGTCGAGTGTTTGAGTTTTTTAAGAAGAAAATGCATATTTTATGGCCCGTGCAAAATGATAAAGAATGTCCCATGAATAGTTATGTTGTAGCATAAAAAATTCTCGTTTTTACACAGCTCACAAAAAAAACCGTGAAACTTGGGTGAGAATATAGAATATCCGAATGTACAAGTTAAAAATATAATCTTTTAAAAATTCTTAAATACAATTTTAGACATTGGGTGCATCTACACCTATGATCCAAAGTGGATTTCCAGATTAATCTTGTAGTACTATTACACTATGTTCTAGTCCCTCCATCTCTTGATATAAGATGTTATAACATTGTATACGATGGAACATAGAGAGTAGCTGTGTTTACTAAGGAAATTTTAGTTAATATCCAATCTGCAGTGACAGTAAGGTTGAGGAGGAACGCTTTTTTATTTTGAGGGAAATAGATCTTTTTTGGTGAAGACGATATGCTAGTGTGCTAGCTAGACGAGAGAGAGCGAAATGGGCCGTATGAGGCCTGCAAGTTAATGGGCTATACAAAGTAAGCGGCTGGGTGTTCTTTTAGGGGTATGTACCATCTGCTACAGATACAAGCCTAGTCTAGGGTTGGGGATCTCATCTCTGCATGATTGTCCCCTAAATGAAATATTTGCATCATTATTATTAAGCTTTTTTATAATGATGATCTGATTATTAAGCTGGCGAACCTCTATCAAAGAACCTAGTTAAGCTGATCAATAGTTTTCCCTTATTACCTTCCGGTGAGAACAACCTAAGTCTCATTCGTAAAAAAAGGAACCTAAATACTCCAAATTTTCAACTTACATACTCCCTCCTTCCAAAATATAATTCATATTATTGTTTTTATTATTTTTTTCTAAATTTGATTATGGAAAAGTATCAACATCTACTATACTCAGTCAATATTAAAATTTGCATCATGAAATATGTCTTTGCAATGTCTTTATTCGTTGGGATGTGTCTAATTATCAGTCGACTGAGAATTAACTTAAACCCCACTCGGGCGATGCCATTAAATCTCAGTTGCATGCCCATTTACAACTAGTAATATCACAGTTGTAACCTTATTTGTATTTAAAAAATCTTAGTTACGACCTTACTTCTAAAACAAAATTCTACTTGCGTCCCCACTTTTTTTTCTAGGATACACCCTGGGAGGTGTACCAAACACATAAAAGAAGATGCCGACGGCAGTTACAACACCGCTAGGCGGCCAGAAGTGCTACCAACAGGGGTGGTAGCTCCCCAGCAACTAAGCTTAGTCTCCCTTATCAACAGGGTCACCGACTCCAGGAAGCCAAAAACATCAGACCGAAAAAGCCTAGCTAAGTGCCACTGTCCAAAATCCTCTCGGATCCTCGTCTTGATGGCCTCCACTCCTGCACACCATTAAACACCACGTCATTGCGGTGTCTTCACGGACTCCAGAAGACCAGTATGATAGCCGTCCACAGGTCCCACTGATGAGCCTTTGTGCAAGGTCTAGTCGTCCACCATCAGAGAAGGTCCGTATCCGCCACGGGCATCCACTGAATCCTGCCCACTTGCGTCCCCACTTGAACTTACATTGGCACGACTCATGATGTGTGTCAAATGATTAGGACATGACTCGATTCTAACTTAATTTTCAGTCGAATGAGAATTAATAAAACTTTATGATAAGTAAATGCGTCGGTACCAAAATTGTAACGTATACTAACATGTATGCAAAATTTTGAACTAGTGCAGCAGTGGGAGTCTGACCTGGTTGACGCGACGTACATCAAGGAGCTGGGAGACGACCTGAGCATCATCCACCTCAAGTTCGGCGACGCGTCGAAGCTGTTCCGGCGGCGGGACCTGGTGGTGTACGAGCGGCGGCAGAGCATGGACGACGGCACGCTGGTGGTGGCGGTGGCGTCTCTGCCCAAGGAGATCGCGGCGGGCCTCCTTCCGCGGGACTCCAAGGGGCGGAGCTCCGTGGGCCGCGGGCTGCTCCTCCAGTCAGGGTGGGTCGTCGAGAAGCTGGACGACGACGCCGAGTCGTGCGTGGTGACCTACGTGGTGCAGCTCGACCCGGCGGCCGGGTGGCTGCCGCGGTGCATCGTCAGCCGGCTCGACAACAAGCTGGTGACCATCATCGCGAAGCTCAAGAAGCTGGCGCAGACCACCTCGTGCACGTCGTCGGCGGCGGTGCATGCGGCCGCCGCCAGTAGCTGCAGCTCCGACGAGGCGTGTGATCGAGGAGAATGAAGCATGCATCTGGATCCTCTCTACCGGTGTGCGTGCCGTCGTTTAGGCGTAAGTAAATACGGTTTTGTAGATATATGGTTTGTCGAGGTATCAGGTACAGCATCTGTACACTGTACTATGTGATCGAGCGAGAAGGTGTAGTGTATACAGTAAGTGCGTTATTGGGCTTGCAAACGGTCGACTGCACGCATGCTTGCAAGTGCTAGCTGCAGTCTAATATACTAGTAGTACTACAAGAAAAGGTAACTAGTACAATTTTGCCATGTCACTACCCAGTACGTAGGTATCAATCTGAGTGTTTAGAGTTTCAGACTGCAACCACCAAGAGAATTGGCAAGATCCGATCGACAGTCCGTATCCCCATTCGTCAAAATCTTTGGAAGAGGAGGAGTGCCATGGTCCTTCGCAACGATCTTGAGCCAAATTGGTTAATCCTGATATTGTGATATGGCTCCACAAATCAGGGAGAGAAGTTTAACAATGTGGATCTCATAGATTTATCGGTATGAATCTACAAGATTGGATGCTTCCGAGCGACTCCTACACAAGTCCTCAAATGCCTAGTCAAATGGGCACGTGTCTCAATGCTTCGGAGACGAACTCATGCTTTGCTCGGTATATATATAGATCTAAAAATCCACCTTCTACCTTCAAAAGAGGAATTCTTTACAAGTAGTACAGTTTTCTTTTCATAGATACTCCGTCCAAATTTGCAAATCCGAAATAATTTGTCCTGGGTCCTCCCTCCCATGCCTCCCCCGCATCGTATTCCACATGAGGCGACCGGGCCGGCGAACCTCTCTCCCCCACCTCTACAACCCCCCTCTCTCCCCTCCCATTGTCGGCGGCACGGTGACGTTACGGGGCCGCCGGCGACGACTCTTTCCTTTACCTGACGCTAGTAGCTCGGCCTGGAAGGGCTTCACCTGGCGGAGGTTCTCAGAGACTGTCGGAGCTCCGACGAGGCCCGAATGGCGACGAGGTGATGGTGCAGCTCCTTGGAAAGCGGGAAGGCATGGCATTGGTCTTGGTCGGTGGCGCCCTGCAGGCCTAGATCTGTATTGCGCGATTAACCAGAGGGTAGCTCGGGATGGGGGTGGAGACGACGAAGTCATTTCTGCTATAGCACGGTGGTGGGAGCTTCACGAGCCAGATCTAGCCCCGTCGGGCCTATGTTGGCCTGGTGTGCTTATGATGTTGCGTTCGGTCTGCTACTGCCTATGATAGTGGAAATTGTTCCCTCCCATGTGGTTGCGGTTATGCCGCCCCTTGTCCTTGTCGTCTTCTCGGTTTGAAAAACATTATGCTTTAAATGATGAGGTAGATCGTCTAACTAAGGAAGTGATATCTTTTAAGAACCTTGTTTGAACCCAAAGACATCATGAAGGAAATATTAAATATGTGCAAGACATAATACAGAGATTTTGGGAAATTTTTAATATGATAAAAGGAAGAAGAGAAAGAATCACTTATGGTTATGACCGAGAAACAAGTAGAGGAAGTTAAAATGCTTAGTAAAGTAAATAAACCTCTACTAGATCTTGATAGATATAGCTTGCATGAACTAATTAATATATTATTAAAAAATCTAATAATTCTTCTATTAGTGTTCATGAACCAGGATTTTGATCATACATAGCAAACTATGTCATAAAAGAAAAGATAGCAAGATACAATAATAAAGCTATGATACGACCAAAGTTTGGGGATGCTTGGCTCTCCAAAATATTAATTAATATTGGCAAAGAAACTCACCATGCTATATTAGATCTAGGATCTAGTGTTTTAGTTTTGTCAAATGAATTGTACGACTTGCTTGAACTAAAAAGTATGGAAAAATGCTCCATACATCTTTTACTTGTGATGATTCTACAAATCATGCTTTAGGTAGGGTTAATGATGTTATGGTTGAATTGCATATGACTTTTGTTCCCGTTGATTTTATTATTATGGACATAGGAAGTAAACCTCTAGTCCTATTATCTTGGGAAGACCTTTTTTAAAAACCACAGGGGTTGTCATTGATGCAAAAGAAGGAAATGTAAAGTTTCAGTTCCCTCATAAGAAGTAAAGGCTAGCTATATGGCTATAAAGAAAGCGCTTTTCGGAAGGCAACCCATTTATTTTTATTTTAGATTTTATTTTTGCACTCTTTATGTAGTAAGAGAGTTTTCTTTTAACCTACTGTAGTTTTTAATAATGTACCAAGTTTTACCCATTTGGGTGTATAAAAGATGATAGAACTAATAGGGATGCAGATTCCTGCATGTTTCTATTTATGAGAAAAATCCCCTACAAAGTTCTATAACTTCAATTGAGCTCATATTTATACTATAGTTATAAATTTTCATCCTATATATTCACAAAAATTTGCTAAAATTCCTGACATATTTAAGTATGCGAAATAATTACGTTCTACAGCTGCTGTTTTTCTGGACGAATTCTATCTTTTATTGTTTAAGTCATTCTTTTGAGTCTCAAATGGATTTTAAATGAGTCTTTTGATATTTTGGGAATGAATACAACTTAATATATATATATATATATATATATACTAGAAACTTCAAATAAAATTTTGTTTGGAACTTTTATGGAATTTTTCAATATATCTTTAATGCGCGCTAATGTCTCTCGATAGAAAACAAATGGGAGAAGGTTTTGTGTTAAAGTTTTTTTCACAGGGAATGGAGAAACGTCATACCATGAGCTATCCAAGAATGGTGAAAACCATAACCTCAAGGTTTGCAAATCTCTAACCTTTGTTTTTCGAGCAACATAATACGGTCGCATAAACCTGCAGCATCTTTATCTAGTTTTATGTTTACTATTTTTACCTTTAGAATAAATAGACCACCATATGGAAATGTATTTAATGGTTATGAAAAAGCTACTGAAATAAAAATAAGTTAAAGTTGGATGCTAAATGATAAGGGGAAAAGGGAAATAAAAGTTGTATTACAAGTTATGCATGTTGTCACACCTCGTTATCTTGTTCGTATGCTTTAATAAGAGATAATTTGCAAGTGCCTTATTTAGTGCTACCCTTACATGCATAAATGATTAACTCTAAGTTACTCTCTTAAATAAGAAATAATTAGCACTATCTGAAGGGGTTTCGCAGTATAGTAAATCAAAAAAAATTCTACGGATGCGAACAAGAAAGCCAAGATCTAATCTAGGAGTTGTAATAAACGAAAGAGATTGATGAGATCTTCATATCCTTGAAGAAATCGCACAGCGGAAACGTTCAACAGAACGTGGTTGATGTAGTCGTACTCGCCGTCTCCTCCTCGCGATCCGATCCGATCCTACCCCGCAAGTGGCGGCGCCCCCGAGAGATGCACACGTAAGATGCAGCGACGTCTCCTCCTTCCTTGGTCCAGCAAGTATGGTGGAGAGATAGATTGGATCTACAGCACGACGGCGTGGCGCTTATGGTGGAGAGTTTCTGCAGCAGGGCTTCGCCTACACGCAGTCGGGAGAGAGAGGAGGGGCTGCAGTTGGCGGCTAGGGTTGGAGGAGTGGGGAGGAGGTTGCGCCCCTGCCCTCCTTATATAGGGGGCTGACCGGCCCCCCTTGGCCCCTCCTCCAAGCCCTAGGGCGGCGGCCCAAGGGTGGAGTTGGGGCAAGTCTTCCCCCCTTCTTCTAGAAGGTTTCCCTAGGGTTTCCCCTAGGGCTGGCCGGCTGGGCCTTAGGCGCCTTGTGCCCCTGGCCCAAAGTGGCCAGGGCACTTCCCCTTAGGCCCACGCAGGCCTCCGACAAGTGGGTCCACGTTGGTCCCACTCCAGAACCTTCTAGAACCTTCCGGTACAATACCGATAAACTCTGAAATGATTCTGAAATCCAAAAACTGCTTTCCTTTATATGAATCTTATTATCCGGACCATTCCGGAACCTCTCGTGATGTCCTGGATCTCATCCGAGACTCCGAACAAAAACTCATAAACCAATTATCTATTCTATCCTAGCATCGATGCACGTTAAGTGTGTGACCCTACGGGTTCGAGAATATGTAGACATGATCTTCTATCAATAATCAACAACGGGATATGGAAACCCATATTGACTCCCACATATTCATCGATGATCATATCGGATGAACCACGATGCCAGGATTCAATTAATCCCATATATGTATTCCCTTCGTCACGCGATATTTTACTTGCCCGAGATTCGATCGTTGGTATCGGCATACCTACTTCAATCTCGTTCACAGCAAGTACTTTACTCGTTCCGTAATTCGATATCACTTTGTGATTAACTCCTTAACCACGTGCTTGCAAGCGATGTTGATATCGATTACCGAGTGGGCCCTAAGTATATCTCTCCGACTCGGGAGGGACAAATTCCATCTCGATACATACAACCCAACAAGTACTTTCCGATCACCTGAGAGACACCTTTATGATCACCCTCACATAGGATGACGTTTGATGACCTCAAAGCTTTCTTCCGATGCCAGGGAGTTGTATTATCTCATGGTCTAAGGAATACAATACTTGACATAGGAAAAAGCTTCGCAAAGATGAACACGATGACACGATCTAATTGCTCTGCTTAATTTGGGTCTGTCCATCATATCATTCTCCTAATGACATGATCTCATTATTAATCGACAACTCATGTCTATGGTTAGGAAACCTTAACCATCATTAATCAATGAGCTAGTCCATAGAGGCGTACTAGGGACACGGTGTTGTTCATAAACCACACAAATATCAAAGTTTCAGCTTAATTAAATTCTAGCATGGAATATAAACTTTATCATGAACAAGAATTATAATAATAACATCTTTATTATTGCCTCTAGGGCATAATTACAACAGTCTCCCACTTGCGCTAGAGTCAATAATCTAGTTTACATCTGATAACAATCTAACACCCATGGCATTAAGGTGCTGATCATGTTTTGCTCGTGGAAGAGGTTTAGTCAACGGATCTGTGACATTCAGATCCGTATGTACTTTGCTAATCTTAAGATCTCCATCTGCTATATAATCTCGAATTATATGAAAACAGCGGTTGATGTGCTTGGTCTTTGGATGATATCTTGGTTCCTTAGCCAGTGCTATGGCGCCAGTGTTGTTGCACAATATCTCCAATGGGTCCAAGGCACTTGGAACCACAGCAAGCTCAGTGATGAAGTTCCTGATCCAAACTCCTTCACTTGATGCTTCTGAAGCAGCCATGTACTCTGCTTCTGTTGTAGATCCCGCGATCACGCTTTGCTTGCAGCTTCTCCAGCTCACAGCTCCACCATTCAAAATATAAACGTATCCTGTCTGAGATTTAGAATCATTCGGGTCGGTGTCGAAACTAGCGTCGACGTAACCTTTTACGACGAGCTGCTCATCACCTCCATAGACCAAGAACATTTGTTTAGTCCTATTTAAAGACTTTAGGATGTTCTTTATGGCTGTCTAGTATTCCACTCCTGGATCACTTTGGTATCTACTCGTCAAACTAAGAGCATTGGACACATCCGGTCTAGTACACAGCATGGCATACATGATAGAACCTATGGCCGAGGCATATGGCACTTTGCTCATAGTATCTATATCGTTTACCGTAGCTGGACACTGAGCCTTGCTCAATATCTTACCTTACAACATGGGCAATGAACCTTTCTTTGCTTTATCCATTCTGAACCTTTTCAAAACTTTGTCTAGATATGTACTTTGGCTTAAAGCTATTAGGCGTATTTGTCTATCTCTATAGATTTTGATGCCTAATATATAAGCAGCTTCTCCTAGGTGTTTCATTGAAAAACATTTATTCAAACAACTCTTCACATTGTTAAGCATACCAATGTCATTTCCAATAATCAATATGTCATCCACATATAGTACTAAAAATGTTACCGAGCTCCCACTCACTTTCTTGTAGATACAAGCTTCGTAGCAATTTGGAACAAATCCAGAACTCTTGATCACTTGATCAAAACGAAGGTTCCAACTCCGAGATGCTTGCTTCAGTCCATAAATGAAACGCTGAAGTTTGCACACCTTATTAGCATCCTTAGGATCGACAAAACCTTCGGGCTGCATCATATACAACTCTTCATCAATGTTGCCATTGAGGAACACAGTCTTGACATCCATCTGCCATATTTCATAATCATAAAATGCAGCAATTGCTAATAAAATCTGAATGGACTTAAACATCGCTACGGGAGAGAAAGTCTCATCGTAGTCAACACCTTGAACTTGCCGAAACCCTTTTGCGACAAGCCGAGCTTTATAGACAGTAACATTACCATCCGTGTCCGTTTTCTTCTTGAAAATACATTTGCACTCAACGGCCTTACGGTCCCTAGGAGGGTCCACCAAAGTCCATACTTGGTTTTCGCTCATGGATCCCAATTCGGATTTCCTGGCCTCTAGCCATTTCTCAGAGTCTAGGCTCATCATTGCTTCCTCATAATTCGCAGGTTCACTATTGTCTAACAACAAGACGGTTAAGACAGGGTTGTCGTACCATTCAGGAGTGGCACGTGACCTTGTCGACCTGCGAAGTTCAGTAGTAGCATCGTTCGAAGTTTCATGATCCTCGTCATTAGCTTCCTCTCTTGTTGGTGCAAACGGCACTGGAACAATTTCAGGTGTTGCGCTACTCTCCAACTCGAGAGAAGGTTCAATAACCTCGTCTAGCTCTACCTTCCTCCCACTCACTTCTTTTGAGAGAAACTCCTTCTCAAGAAAGGATCCGTTCTTTGCAACAAACACTTTGCCTTCGGATCTGTGGTAGAAGGTATACCCAATCGTTTCCTTAGGGTATCCTATGAAGATGCATTTCTCCGCTTTTGGGTTTGAGCTTGTCCGGCATCAACTTCTTGACGTAAGCTTTGCATCCCAAACTTTAAGAAACGACAACTTAGATTTAGCACCAAACCATAGTTCATACGGTGTCGTCTCAACGGATTTAGATGGTGCCCTATTTAAAGTGAATGCAGCGGTTTCTAATGCATAACCCCAAAATGATAACGGAAAATCTATAAGAGACATCATTGATCGTACCATATCTAATAGAGTTCGATTCCGGCGTTCAGACACACCATTGCGATGTGGTGTTCTGGGTGGCGTGAGTTGCGAAACGGTTCCGCTTGCTTTAAGATGCATGAGAAAATCATAACTCAAATTCACCTCCACGATCGGATCGTAGAAATTTAATTTTCCTGTTACGATGGTTTTCCACTTTGTTCTGAAATTCTTTGAACTTTTCAAACGTTTCAGATTTATGTTTCATTAAATAGATATACCCATATCTACTTAAGTCATCAGTAAAAGTGAGAAAATAGAGATATCCACCGCGCGTCGAAACACTCATTGGTCCGCATACATCGGTATGTATGATTTCCAATAAGTCCGTTGCTCGCTCCATTATTCCGGAGAACGGGGTTTTGATCATCTTACCCATGAGGCACGACTCGCACGTGTTAAATGATTCAAAATCAAGAGACTCCAAAAGTCCATCAGAATGGAGTTTTCTTCATGCGTTTTACACCAATATGACCTAGACGGCAATACCACAAATAAGTTGGATTATCACTATCTACTTTGCATCTCTTAGCCTCAATGTTATGGATGTGCGTTTCATTGCTTTCGAGATTCAGAAGAAATAAACCATTCACAATAGGTGCATGACCATAAAAGATGGTATTCATATAAATGGAACTGACATGGTTATACCCTACGGGTACATAACTTCAGCATACCTGGTCTAGCCCAAGGAAGGCCCACAGCAGATATACGCTGGCCCATGAAGATTTTCGGGTGGCCAAGGCCCATGACGCCTTCGAATCCTTGGAGAGCAAGACTAGAGGAGATAGGAAATTCAAAGGGGTAAAACCCTAGAACTTGTAACCGACTAGGACTATGCCCGGGACCTGCCTAAGTCTATATAAAGGCCAGGAGGGCACGTCCTAGGGCAACTCAACTCGTACTCTAGCACACGCATCCACGCCAGATCGAATCTGTGCACCCTGTAACCTTCGGTTCCGCCGTAATCAAAGAACAGACAAGCAGGAGTAGGGTTTTCCCTCCGGGGGCCTGAACCTGGGTAAATCTCGTGTCCCCTGGTTGCTTGTCTGTTAACCGTGCCACGATCTCCAGCATCCCCATCTTCTCCAAAACCCAAGTCCATAACAATGGGCATTGACGAGATTAAACCTCGTCAATTGGCGCCGTCTGTGGGAATTGGGGCTGTTGATTGTGCGATCGTGAAGGTTCCGACCCGATCGATCTACAACTCCGCGGCGACGGAGAATCACCTCCTCTTCGGCGCTTTCGACTTCACCGCCCACTCGCCGGCTACCATGAAGGATTTCGAGCCCGTAGGCGACGGACTCGAAATTTTGTTCGGGAGTTTCTGCTTCCAGGTGGGACAAACTGGCACCCTCCGTCTCCCTGAGCGGTACCCGTGCCGTCGATCAGGCCCGCTTCATGGGCTCCACACCCTGTGCTACGCACGTCACCATCAACAGATGAGTTCTACAGCAGCAGCTGTTGCAACTCCGATCTGTGTGATCCACCTTCGGATGAAGGGACCTACGGTTCCGGATCCGAAAGTTGCGGCAGCAGCCAACCAATCTGCAGGCGCTATCTGTGCGCCGCGGTCATCCAAACCGTCGAGGAAACGCCTAACCCGCCGCCCAACCCCAACCCGCAGGACAGAAATGGCGAAAACGGTGGAAACGGCGATAACGGGGAAAACGGTGGCCACCTCATCCAACTTAGCAAAGAAGGATGGATCGAAGCACGCCGCGCTGTCGCAGGAGAAATAGTCCTACCTCTGGACTCCCCACGTGATCTGCTGAGGGCATACCACTACCTCCTCATCGAGGAGCACAAGAAGCAAGTCGAGATGCAGAAGACACTCGACAAACGCAAGCAAGCAGCCTCTGAGTCCAGTGCGCGACGAGCTGCGCTCTCCGCCATGGAACCCGGTTCAAGCACAAACAGAAACCAGGGGAACAAGCACCGTTCTCGGGTGGAAAACATGGACCCGAAGGAACGGCGTGACGTGACCCGAACTCTCCATACATCGTTCATGGACATGGACGCTGACGGCAACATCATCCCGAAGACGCCACAAGCTGCGATCATGGCAGCCACTGCGTATCTCGCGGCTCACCCACCTCCGGAGGGGGACCCGAAAAGGGCCATGCATAAGTCCGCACTCACCGGACTAGGACTAATCGGAGCTGCGCTCCACGAAGACGCTCCCGCGGAGCCAAAGAAGAAAGCTCCCGCCAGGCGCGACCGGAGCCCCACACCCTCATCCGAAGAGGAAGAGGAGCACGATCTTCCCCGAAGGAAGAAGAGATCCAACCGCCACAAACGCGACTACGACGCCAGAGACAAGCTTACACAACGCAAGATCGACAAGGCACGCGCCAAACGCGCATGCTCGTCCAAATCTGAGATGGATGAAGACGAAGGAGAACTATGTGGAGCCCGATGCTTCAGCAGATCTGTCTGGCGAACACAGATGCCACACAACTTCAAGCTTCCTTCGGATACCCCGAAGTTCAACGGCACGCAAGATCCAAAGTCCTGGCTCAGTGACCATCTGTCATCCGTCAAGCTTCACGGAGGCAACAAAGAAACCGCCATGCAATGCCTTCAGCTGCAGCTGATAGGCGCGGCACAGGTATGGCTCAGCAGCCTATCGTCAGGATCCATCCGAAGCTGGGAGGAGCTCGCTTACAGCTTCATCTGAAATTTCAAAGGCACCAGCAAGCGGCCCGCCTCAATCGAAGAGTTGCGAGCCTGCACTCAGAGAACGGGCGAATCTATTCGCTCGTACATACTACGCTGGTCTACAACCAAAAACTCCGCAGCACACATCTCCGAAGAGAGGGCCATCGACGCCTTCAGGGACGGCGTCAAGCGCCCAGACTTCAAGGAGGAACTTGGGCGTGTAAAGCCCAAGACACTCGACCACCTCATGGAAATCGCCAACAGTTTGGCCGACGGCGAAGATTGCATCCAGCGACCGCAATCAGATGAAGAGGACGACTACGGCCGAATACGCGAACGCCGCAGCAAGAGGAGATCGCGCGTCTACGAGGACCGCGACGGACCCGACATGGTCGCGGCCGGCTACGCCGACCGCCGCAACGACAACAGCCGCAACAGCGGAGGATACCGCAACGGAAACTTCCGCGACAGCGGACGACCAACGCAGTCGTGGCAACGCCGCGACCGCGACAACGGACCCTCAGCATTCGACAAACTTTCGGGTCCGTGCACCATCCACTTCTACATCGACAAACAGGATGGCAAAAAGAAAGCCAGCCACATGCTCAAGGACTGCCGCGAGTTCCAGAAACTTAGCGAAGGCATGATGCAGATGAGGCAACAAGCTCCAATTCCTGCGTTCGGAAACGCACCTGCGCCAGGCGAAATAGCACACGGAGCTCCTCCACCGCCACCTATTGGAGGCCAAAACCAACCAGTCACACCAGCGCAAAACAACAGCAGGGTTCCATATCCCCCACCAAAGGGAGCACTAAACATGATCCAGAAGGGACGCCCAACAAACAGGGTGCAGAAGAAAATCACTCGACAAATCAACTTGGCCGTGGCAACTCCGCCCGCAATCCCTGAGTACCTCAGTGGATCGGAGTCCTGCATCACATTCACTCGCGCGGATCACCCTTGCAAGATCCCTCGCCCAGGTCATGCTGCCCTGGTGCTGGAGGCGCAGATCGGAAGCTTCGAGATGAGTCGCGTCTTCATGGACGGCGGTAGCGGCATCAACCTAATGTTCGCAAGCACTCTAGCAGCTATGCGGATCCCGCAATGTAGCCTAGAACAGTCAGACACAACGTTCCACGGCATTGTCCCAGGGAAGGGCATCTTCCCCCTGGGCAAAATAGGGCTCGACGTCATCTTCGGGAAGCCGGACAACTTTCGGCAGGAGCGCCTAGAATTCGAAGTGGTGGATTGGCCGTCGCAATACCATGCCATCCTGGGACGTGTCGCATTCGCAAGGTTCCTGGCCGTCCCACACTATGCATACCTACTACTCAAGATGCCAGGACCAAGGGGCGTCATCACAGTCCACGGGAGCTTCACCCGATCGGACCAATGCGACAGGGATTTCAACAAAATCTCCCAGTCCTTCGGCATGCAAGACGAGCTCGTAAGGCTCCGCGAGGTGACGGACAATGGACTACCCCCAGTCACAAGGCAGAACGCACCCGCCATGTCCTTCGACTCCACCGTCAACACCAAGAAAGTGTAGGTCCATCCGACAGACGCCTCCAAGACGGCGCTGATAGCCAACGACCTCAGCACCGCATAGGAAGGCGCGCTCATCGAATTCCTCCGTGAGCGCTGGGAAATCTTCGCCTGGTGTCCTGCGGACATGCCAGGAGTTCCCAGGGAATTCGCCGAGCACGCACTCAATGTCTTCCCAGACACCAAGCCAGTCAAGCAGTCTATCCGAAGACTGTCATAGCCACGAGCCGAAGCTATCGGCAAGGAGATCAACAGATTACTCGCAGCAGACTTCATCCGAGAAATCAAGGAAAGTGAGTGGCTGGCAAATACAGTGATGGTCCCGAAGAAGGACACGGACATCCTGCGGATGTGCGTGGACTTCACGTCACTAAATAAACACTGCCCAAAGGACCACTTCCCTCTTCCTCGGATCGACCAGATCATCGATTCGACTGCAGGTTGTGAGAAGCTCTCCTTCCTCGACGCCTACTCAGGTTATAACCAGATTCGACTCAAGGTCGAAGATCAAGAGAAGACGGCGTTCATCACACCGTTCGGAGTATTCTGCTACAACACAATGCCCTTCGGGCTAAAGAACGCGGGTACCACATACCAGCGATGCATGCAGGCCTGCCTCAAGGACCAGATCGGTCGCAATGTCCAAGTCTATGTCGACGACATAGTCATAAAAACCAAGGAAGCAGGAACACTTATCGACGATCTCCGCGAGACGTTCGACAACCTTGATCGCTACAGGATCAAGCTCAATCCAGAAAAGTGCGCCTTCGGCGTCCCCTCGGGTCAGCTGCTCAGATACTTCATCTCTCAACGAGGGATCGAAGCGAACCCGAAGAAAATCAAAGCTATCATGACAATGGAGAAGCCGAAAAACCTCAAGGGCGTTCAGCAGCTCGCAGGGCGAGTAGCGGCACTAAGTAGGTTCATCGGCCGCATGGGCGAGAAGGCCCTACCATTTTACCAGCTGTTGCGCAAGGCAGACAAGTTCGAGTGGACACCAGAAGCCAACGACGCATTCGAAAGCCTCAAGCGGCTCCTCTCCACCTCGCCCGTTTTGGTCACGCCAAAAGAGCGCGAACCCCTTCTGCTGTACATAGCAGCCACGCACCAGGTGGTCAGCACAGTACTCGTGGTCGAACGACCCGAAGAAGGCAAGACACACGGGGTACAACGCCCAATTTACTACCTCAGCGAGGTACTCACTCCAACAAAACAGCGGTACCCGCACTACCAGAAGCTGGCCTACGGCGTGTTCATGACGGCTCGACGACTGAGCCACTTCTTCCAGGAGCATCAGTTGATGGTCGTCAACGAGGCACCCCTGAACAGCATCCTGAATAACCCAGAGGCAAGAGGACGCGTGGCCCTGTGGGGCATTGAACTATCACCCCTGGACATCATCTACGAGAAGCGACACGCAATCAAATCTCAAGTCCTTCCAGATTTTCTGGTGCACTGGATGGAGCTGCAGCTGCCTGACACCCCAGACATGTCGCAGTCCTGGACAATGCATTTTGACGGCTCCAAACGCGAAGCCGGAGCAGGGGTAGGAGTCATACTGACCTCCCCGCAAGGTGAAAAGATGAAGTACGTCCTTCGGATGAAATTCAGAGCCTCTAACAACGAGGCCGAATACGAAGCCCTCATCCATGGCATGAAGATGGCAAAAATATGTGGCGCAACGCGCCTGGTCATCTACGGTGACTCCAACATTGTCGTACAGCAGACAATGAATGAGTGTGATGCACACGACGAAAATATGATCGCGTACCGCGCGCTCTACAACACACTCGAAGGCGAATTCGACGGATGCGAACTTCGGCACGTCGGAAGAGAGAGCAACGAGGAGGCCGATAGACTCGCCAACATCGGCTCCACTTGTGCAAAGGTACCACCAGGTGTGTTCCTCGAACAGATCTGCGTGCCATCCATCAAGCGCAAATTCCCCAAAGGATCACCCGAAGAAGCAGAACACTCGGGGGATACGCTACCCGAAGGTCATGAAGGACCCAAAAAGTTGGATACCGAAGTTGCCACTGTCAACCTGATGCAGGTCATGGCAGTCGAAGAAACTTGGACACGTCCATACCTCCAGTTCCTGATAAACGGAGAATTGCCTGACAGCCCGACAAATGCCCGGCGCATATCTCGTCGGTCAAAAGCCTTCACCATCATCAACGCCGAGCTGTACAAACGCAGCATTACAGGTGTACTACAACGGTGCGTCACCATCAACGACGGCAAGGCCATACTCCAAGATATTCACGAGGACATCTGCGGCCACCACGCAGGTAGCCGCTCCCTCGTCGCCAAAGCTCTGCGAGCAGGATTCTACTGGCCCACGGCCATGAGCGACGCGAAGGACATCGTCCGAAGATGCAACGGGTGCCAACGGTTCGCCGAAAAACCGCACGCACCTGGGTCCGAACTTTGACCCATACCCATAGCCTGGCCTTTTGCCCAATGGGGCCTTGACATGATTGGCAAACTGCCAAAATCCTCGAAGGGAGGACACGTCTTCCTCTTGGTCGCAGTCGAAAAATTCACCAAGTGGATCGAGGCCATGCCAGTCACCAACCAGAAGGGCACAACCGCTGTCAAATTCTTCGAATCCATTGTCTACAGGTTTGGCGTGCCGCACAGCATCATCACCGACAACGGATCGAACTTCATCTCCGAAGAATTCCAGGACTTCTGCGAAGACCTCGGGATCAACATCACGTATGCCTCAGTGGCACACCCGCAAACAAACGGGCAAGTGGAAAAGGCCAACGGCCTAATCGGCGCTGGCATCAAGAAGCGCCTCATGAGCTCACTCGAGCATAAAGCTGGAAACTGGACGAAAGAGCTACCGTCCGTCCTGTGGAGCTTACGTACTACGCCAAACAGCTCCACCGGCTACACACCGTTCTTCATGGTGCACGGAGCTGAGGCCGTGCTACCAGCCGAAGTATGCCATCAGGCTCCACGAGTCGTCGCTTACAGCGAAGCCGAGTCCACGGCGGCACTCAAAGATGTCGTCGACACACTTGATGAGGCACAGGATATAGCAGCAGCTAGATCAGCGGTGTACCAGCAGAGTCTCCGCAACTATCACAGCCGCCGGCTGCGCCCAAGGTCCTTCGTCGAAGGAGACCTCGTCTTGCGACTCAAGCAAAAACGACCGAACAAACTCGATTCACCATGGGAAGGACCCTACGCCATCACCGAGGTCATCCCAGGTGGCGCCTATCGCCTCAAGCACGTGGAGTCCAGAGTCGCATACTCCAACCCGTGGAACGTCTCGCACCTGCGACGATTCTACCCGTAGCAACCTACCCCTCTTTTACTTTCAATAAGGCTTTCAGCCAAGGCTACTCAGCCAAGGCTACTCAGCCGAATCATGTACCTCCTCCATTACGATATAAATAAAGCTAAGTGTCTCGCTCCCAACCTTCGGTTGACTACTTTTCTGCAACTTTACTACATGCTACAAACGCACTCGGGGGCTCCCCCCACCTCACGATTTCATCGACTGAGGACCAAACGTGTACACCTGAGTAGCTGACCACGTCAGGCAAACGAAAAGGGCACGTACTCAATCAAAGCACTGCGTGCTGACAAACAAGCAAAAATTTACAACAAAGGGCACATAAACGCCCAGCCGCAATATACAAATTTTACATTCATCTGTTTATTTTCAGGTCCTACCTATTCTGAAGAATATCCTGAGCACGCTGCTCAAATAAATCTACAATCTGTTCGGCATACTGCCTCACAGCCGCGTGATACGGACGCATATTCCACTCGCCGCCATCTGGTCGAGGAGGTGGCCCAGTCGCCACAGCAGCCAAGTCTACGTCAGGGCGGTGCACCCTCACAAGAGACAGGGCAGCCTTCACCCCTGCGACGAGCTGCTGCCGCACCAGCTCCTTCACATTACTGGCACTCCGAAATTTCGTCAGAAGACCCGCAAGGGTCGTCGGCACGGCGTCCAACGGAAACATGACGTGCAGCACCGACGAAAGAGATGTCTGCACCTGGCGGAGCACCCGCGAGACCTGATAGAAACGATCCTGCACCGTCGCCAGAACCACGGCACGATCGCGGTCCATCCAGAAGAAGCCGCCGGCCTCCATGTCCTGTTGAGTCAAGCAATTGACTCGAACAGCGATACTCTCCTTTTCCTCCCTCGGAGCAAGATTGGCACATGCGACAACCGCACAAAACAAGAGTAATTCCAGCAGGCTCACCCGAAAAATTGGGCTACAGCCCGAAAAAAGGATCAACTTACATTGCAGCTGCTCGGACAGCCGACCCAGCTCCGCCATCAAATACTCCTCTCTGACTGCACCACGGTCTGCTTTGGACTTCCAAACGTTAGCGCGACCGCGTAACCCAAGCAAATCTCTCTCCAAGCTGCGTACGCGATCTCGAAGAAAAGCGAGCTGCGACGAATCATCCAAATATGCTCGCAAGGATCTTTCGGATGAAGTATCAACTGGGTCAGCACCCGAAGGAACCTATAGCAACAGGGAAAAGAAGGCACACAGACATTCAGCCAAGGATAAAGCACAACTCGGAGGAATTCACTAAATTATATAAGGCCACTACATGGCACAAGGATGGTACTACAAAAGATATTTACAACAAAAGAAGACTACAAACTACCCTACGTCTACTACGCCTAAGGTGCAGGGCACTGAGTCGCCTCAGAACCAGACTGCCTAGCTTTGGCCTCGCCCTGCTGCCGCAGTGCGTACTCAGACAGCAAGTCAATGAGCTTGGGCCCATATCGTCTGCAGCGAGCGGAGTAGGCGGCGAAAGCTACCTCGGATCCATCCGCAGCCGTCGGCATCCGAGAAGTGATCTGGGGCAGGTCCAGCTCCGTCCCAATCGCCATGGCCATCGTCAGCCCGACATACGCCCCGATGCCCTTCTGCTTGCGCTTGTACGCCGCAGACGCTTCGCCTGACAGAGCCTCTGCCAGGGAATCTACATCTTCAAGGGATGCGCCCTTCGGGAAGAGCTCCTGGTAGAAGCGACCAAGGACCTCCTTCGCCTTGGCAAGAGAGTTGACGACGGTGCTACAGCGG
This sequence comes from Avena atlantica, assembly GCA_910589765.1. Taxonomy (NCBI): domain Eukaryota; kingdom Viridiplantae; phylum Streptophyta; class Magnoliopsida; order Poales; family Poaceae; genus Avena; species Avena atlantica. The sequence goes on along the minus strand of OU342736.1, from coordinate 321,971,970 downwards.
TCTTAGACCGCTACAGTGGCATCATCCAGAGCACTCCCGTGCTCCAGAGCACCGCGGTCGAACTCGATGCCTGCGGCATCTGAGACAAAACATAAGAAAGACATGAAGAAAGGCAGCTTAAAAAGAAGATCCGTCGAAAAAGAAACAAGTCCCAAAGCTTGTACTCACTCGAAATGGCCTTGGCAGCAGCCATGAGCTTATCTGCCACCCCCTTTTCACGAGCAGCCGCAACGGTGGCCAGCTTCTCCTCACGATCTGCAGCCTCCTGCTGCAGACGCTCCTTTGCTTCGGCTGCCTTCGTCAGCTCCAGCTCAAGGCGCTCTTTCGCACCAGCGGCAACTTCGGCCTTCTGCTCCAATTGGCCAAGGCTCTTCTTCAGAGCATCAACCTCATGGAGAGAGTCGTTATGCTCCTCTGCATTTACAACAAGCACACGTCAAAGAACAGGACCAGGACAAAACAAGAGAAGTACTACGAGGCAGACGAATACCTTGAAGTTGCCGCAGTTTCGCCTCCAGCGTCAGGCGCTCCTCCACCAGCCGCTTGGCCTCTTGGACAAAAGGCTACAGAAAACAGCAATAGAAGTAAGAACAGGACTTGGGGGATACGCCCAACACAAAGCAAAACCAACATCAGCACTCGAAGACACTTGGGGGCTCCCCCCGTAACATCAAGCAGAAAACTTACGTGCTCCGAAGGCGAACCTGCAGGCTCGTCTGCGAAATTCTGGGGCGCAACCACCAGCCTCTCCTGCATCGGAGGAACTGGCGCAACGTCACCCGAAGTCGCCACCGTCTGAGGAGGAGGCGACGCAATGTTCGACTCCCCCATCATCTCCTGTCCACCATCACTAGAGCCGTCGGAGGATTGCCTGCATACGAATCCAATCAACACAGATGCAACAATAACAAAGGAACAAAAGATAGCAGTGGCAACAAGGAAACTTATGAGCCCAACACGCTCAGGTCGAAGATAGGAGAAGCCCTTCGGGCCCTCTTCTCTTCCTTCTTTTCTTCCCTCTTCTCCTCCTTCTTTTCTTCCTTCTTCCGCTTGGCTGGCGGGTGCGGCGCGACAGCACGCACAGGAATGGCAGGAAGGGGAGAGGAAGAACCCCCATGAACATCATCATGACGCTCAAGGCCCAGAGGATTCCTGGGAGTCGGAGGAGTCGAGGCATCCGAAGATTCGCTGGAGCTCCGTGATCGCTCGCGCGAATGATCCTCACTCGACTCGTTGGCATCCTCCGCTGGAGATCGCGCTGACGGTAGCTCGGACACGGAGTCCACCACTTCATTATCCGGGGCATTCGGATACCTTTCGGTCAACGGTGGTGCCATGCCCGGCACTTTGAAGCTCTGCAAAAGGAAAAGGAACTTTGTTAGCAAACAAAGGAAAAAGTACACAGCCGACAAAAACAAAAAGGGAACACTACGTGCGCAAATCTACACCTTCGGTACGGCCAGCGTCGAAGAAAAGGGAGGAGTCTGCGACTTCCCCGGGATTTCTTCGTCGGCCTTGAACTTCAACAGCGCGCGAAGAGCCTTGTCAAGCTCCACCTCGGAGATTTTCTCACTCGAAACCCTCGTCGGATCACGGCGCCCAGAGTAAAGAAACATCGGATGCACCCTCGCTTGGAGAGGCTGCACCCGACGCTCAAGAAACGTTCGGATGACGTCGACACCGTTCACCTCCTTCTCAGGAATCAGTTGGAGATCCTCCACTCGACGGTACAGGGCCTCTATCTCCGCCACCTCACCGTCTAAGATTTGGTTTTTCCAAGATCTTTTCTTCTCAATCAACTGGGAGGGGTCAAAAGGAACGGGACCAAAATCTTGCCCAGGAAGTACGGAGTCACGGATGTAAAACCATTTCCTCCGCCAGTATTGGACAGATTCGGACATGGAAAAGGAAAAGAATTGCACATTGGGACTGAGAGAGATGATGAAACCCCCAATGGGATACACACCATCCGAACCAGACTGCCTCTTCACGAAATAAAGTTTCCGGAAGAGGCCAAAGTGTGGCTTAATGCCAAGCCAACACTCGCAAAGCGTGATAAAGCACGCAATGTGAAGAAGGGAGTTGGGAGACAGATGATGGAGTTGAACCCCATAGAAAAAGAGCAGTCCACGAAGGAAGTCATGGACTGGATACGAAAACCCATGCAAGATGAAGGCAACAAACATAACCCGATACCCAGATGGGGGACGGGGGATTACCTCATTGCCGGGGAGTTTAACGGACGTCGTGTCCTGCGGGATCAGGCTCCGCTCGCGCAGCTTGCGGAGATAGCTCTCCCGCGTTTCCGATCGCCGCCATCCACCATCTGTGACGCGCGCAGCGGCGGTGCCCTTCTTGCCTCCGGCGGTGCTGGTCCCAACCGCAGATGAGGATTTCTTCGTCTTCCCCATGGCGCTACAGCGATGGTGCCGTTAGCAAGGACGAAGGACAAAGGAAATGTGGAGGAAAAGCTCAATGCGTAGCAAGAATCGCTCAAGAACAAAGAGGAAGAGAATAGATGAACTGGTGCGGTGAAAAACAAACCACGATTTCACCCAGGATTATAACAGCGAAGACGACGTACACTGACCGTCCATCGAGAAGACCTAACGCCAACGGTAGATCTGGCCGTACACATGTCAACACCACAATGAACCGTCCTTACCACGCCGTCCACTACGCGCGGAAATCGAGGAGGCACCGTAATCATCTCAACGCCGCGCGTGACCAGTCAATTCAAAGTCAGCAAGTGGGACCCACGCTTCGTCCAGTCAAGTCATCTCTGGCGTAGCAGACGCCTGAGGTCATCGATCGTAAGCACTGACGTCATCAAAAGCTATACTAGCATCACTTCGGCTCCACGGCTAAGAGTACTCACTCGAATCTACGATTCGACTAAATACTCGGGGGCTACTCCTATCAGGAGCGCTGGCCGCGCACCCGACCGATAAATGAGGACAAAATTACTTCTCTGAGTCCTACGTCGAGTCTACGACTCCACTACGGACTTGGGGGCTACTCCCATAGGGAGGATGGATTTAAGCATCCGAAAATTTTCGATTCCTACGGACCTAATGACTGAAACAATGCCTGGACTAAAAAGTCTCCATTCGAGTCTACGACTCGAACAGACACTTGGGGGCTACTCCCATAGGGAGCGCTGGTCGCGCACCCTACGAAATCTTCGACTGCGATCTTTCGGATCAGCACGCAAAAACTTTTTGGCAACTCTGCCCCAATAGAATGCTAAGTGAGCAACAATCTCCTTGGCCACCCGAAACACCTCCGAGGTGATAAATGTTTGGATGCTGCGTCTGCGACGCAAAGATAAGACCTACAGATATCGTCTGATGGTCTGGCAACGCACCTGACTACGCTCTGCTAGTATGAATCCGTACCAGCAGGTACGATGAAAAATCCCGACGGACGCGTTGGGTACACCAATTAAAATCACTGGAATTCCACTTCTGTAAGTCCTCCGTGGCCTGAGTCGAATTACGCCAGCATATGTTCCAGGTCCGGGTTGAGGGACCCGAACCTGAAGAAGATCGTGTCATTTCGTCCTAAGACAGTTAACTGACCCTAATCCGTCGGGTGAGTCAGGCACACGCATCAACAATCCCTACACACATATACTATTAATGAATAGCTGCACCCAAAATATGAAGAGTCCTCAGCTGAATCTACGATTTGACTGAACACTCGGGGGCTACTGACATGGTTATACCCTACGGGTACATAACTTCAGCATACCTGGTCTAGCCCAAGGAAGGCCCACAGCAGATATACGCTGGCCCATGAAGATTTTCGGGTGGACAAGGCCCATGACGCCTTCGAATCCTTGGAGAGCAAGACTAGAGGAGATAGGAAATTCAAAGGGGTAAAACCCTAGAACTTGTTGAAGGGTTTCGCGGCATAGTAAATCAAAATTTTCTACGGAGCGAACAGAGGGAAAGCCAAGATCTAATCTAGGAGATGCAAACAACGAGAGAGATTGGATTAGATCTTCATACCCTTGAAGATTCGCACAGCGGAACGTTCGTCGGAATGTGGGTGATGTAGTCGTACTCGCTTCTCCTCCTCGCGATCCGATCCGATCTAGCACGACAAGTGGCGGTGCCTCCGTGAGATGCACACGTGCAGCACCTCGACGTCTCCTCCTTCCTCGGACCAGCAAGTATGGTGGAGAGATAGATTGGATCTACAACACGACGGCGTGGTGTATATGGTGGAGAATTTCTGCAGCAGGGCTTCGCCTACAAACAGTCGGGAGGGAGAGAGGAAAGCTAGCAAGGCGGTTAGGGTTTGGAGGAGAGGTGTAAGGGTTTGGTGCGCCCCCACCCCTCTTTATATAGAGGGGGGGCGCAGCCGTAGCCCGTCCCCCAAGCCCAAAGGATAAGGAGTGGGGGGCATGGACTCTCCCCTCTTCTAGAAACCCTATCTCTAGTTTAAACGATTTAAACTCTCTAGGATCGGCTGGGCCCTATGGGGCCTTGTGCCCCTGGCCCAATGCAGCCAGGACACTCCCTCATAGGCCCATGCCCCTCCCGGAAGGTGGGGCCACGTTGGTCCCCTTCCGGAAGGTTCTAGAAGCTTCCGGTACAATACCGATTAACCCGAAACAATTCCGAACTCCAAAAACTGCATTGCCTTATATGAATCTTATTCTCCGGACCATTCCGGAACCTCTCGTGATATCCCGGATCCCATCCGAGACTCCGAACAAAAATTCATAAATCAATTATCCAATCTATCCTAGCGTCGAGATACGTTAAGTGTGTGACCCTGCGGGTTCGAGAATATGCAGACATGATCTTCTATCAATAATCAACAGCGGGGTCTGGGCACCCATATTGACTCCCACACATTCATCGATGATCATATCGGATGAACCACGATGCCAGGATTCAATCAATCCCATATATATATTCCCTTCGTCTCGCGATATTTTACTTGCCCGAGATTCGATCGTCGGTACCGTCATACCTAGTTCAATCTCGTTCACAGCAAGTACTTTACTAGTTCCGTAATCCGATATCACTTTGTGATTAACTCCTTAACCACATGCTTGCAAGCGGTGTTGATATCGATTACCGAGTGGGCCCGAAGTATATCTCTCCGACTTGGGAGGGACAAATTCCATCTCGATACATACAACCCAACAGATACTTTCCGATCACCTGAGAGACACCTTTATGATCACCCTCTCATAGGATGATGTTTGATGACCTCAAAGCTTTCTTCCGATACCAGGGAGTTGTATTATCTCATGGTCTAAGGAATACAATATTTGACATAAGAAAAGCTTCGCAAAGACGAACACGATGACACGATCTAATTGCTTTGCTTAGTTTGGGTATGTCCATCATATCATTCTCCAATGATATGATCTCATTATCAATTGACAACTCATGTCTATGGTTAGGAAACCTTAACCATCATTGATCAATAAGCTAATCCATAGAGGCGTACTAGGGACACGGTGTTGTTCACAAACCACACAAGTATTAAAGTTTCCGCTTAATACAATTCTAGCATGGAATATAAACTTTATCATGAACAAGAATTATAATAATAACATCTTTATTATTACCTCTAGGGCATAATTCCAACACTTGTAACCGACTAGGACTATGCCCGGAACCTGCCTAAGTCTATATAAAGGCCAGGAGGGCACGTCCTAGGGCAACTCAACTCGTACTCTAGCACACGCATCCACGCCAGATCGAATCTGCGCACCCTGTAACCTTCGGTTCCGTCGTAATCAAAGAACAGACAAGCAGGAGTAGGGTTTTCCCTCCGGGGGCCTGAACCTGGGTAAATCTCGTGTCCCCTGGTTGCTTGTCTGTTAACCGTGCCACGATCTCCAGCATCCCCATCTTCTCCAAAACCCAAGTCCATAACAATGGGCATTGACGAGATTAAACCTCGTCAGGAACAACCATTATTCTCTGATTTAAATGAATAACCGTCTCGCAATAAACACGATCCAAATATAATGTTCATGCTCAACGCATGCACATAATAACACTTATTAAGGTTCAAAACTAATCCCGAAGGTAAAACTAAGGAGAGCGTGCCGACGGCCATCACATCAACTTTTGATCCATTGCCAACGCGCATCGTCACCTCATCCCTTGCTATCCTGCATCTATTCCGTAGTCCTGTTTCGAGTTACAAATATTAGCAACTGAACCAGTATCATATACCCAGGCACTGCAACAAGCGCTAGTAAGGTAAACATCAATAGAATGTATATCAAATATACCTTTAATGGTGCCAGCCTTCTTGTCCGCTAAGTACTTCGGACAGTTGCGCTTCCAGTGACCCTTGTCCTTGCAATAGAAGCACTTAATGTCCGGCTTAGGTCCAGACTTGAGCTTCTTCTCAGCAGGGGCAACGCGCTTTTCGCTGCCTTTCTTGAAGGATTTCTTTGCACCCTTAGCTTTCTTAAAGCTGGTGTTTTTGTTGACCATCAACACATGATTATCTTTCTTGATATCCACCTCCGTAGCTTTCAGCTTAGCGAAGAGCTCAGTGATCGTATGAGTGGAACCAATTTGATTGTGAGTAACTACAAAACCTTTGTAGCTAGGAGGGAGTGATTGCAGAACTCTGTCAATCTTAAGCTCTTCTGGAATCTTGCAGTCCAGTTGCTCAAGACGTTGAGTGTAGCCCGACATCTTAATGGCGTGCTCACTAACGGAACTCCCTTCCTCCATCTTGCAGTTAAAGAACTTCTCAGAGATCTCATATCTCTCAGAACGGGCCTGAGTCTGAAACATGGTTTTCAGTTCCTCAAGTATCTCAAAGGGCTTGGCGAACTCCTCAAAACGATTTTAAAGGTCCAGTTCCATAGCAAACAACATGGTACTCTTAATCACTCCATAATCATCTTTGCATGACTAATAAACAACTTTTTCATCAGTCGGCGCATCAGTAGCAGGGGCGTCACCTAGCGCTTTGTCTAGTATATAGTCCTTTTGTCCGCCAGCGAGAATGATTCTCAAATTGCGAAACCAGTTGGTGAAGTTAGACCCATTGTTCTTAAGCTTTTCTTTCTTAGCAAAAACGTTGAAATTGAAGTTGGACTTAGCCATTTGATCTACAAAATTTGCAAATACAATTTAGACTATGTTCATGATAACTAGTTCAACTTAATCAAATTACTAGATGAACTCCCACTAAATTCAACATCCCTCAAGTTGTTTAGTGAACACGATCCAAATTCACCACACCTAATCCGATCTTCACGAGAAGAGATGTGGTTTCAATGGTGGACAACAAAGTGTCGATCATATCATTCATATGACTCATGTTTAACCTTTCGGTTCGTGTGTTCCGAGGCCATGTCTGTACATGCTAGGCTCGTCAATTCAAACCCAAGTATTTCCGCGTGTGCAAAACTGGCTTGCACCTGTTATATGTGAACGTAGAGTTTATAGCACCCGATCATCACGAGGTGCTTGCAAACGACGAACTTTCGCAACGTGCATACATGGGGAGAACACAATTTTATCTTGATCTTTAAGTGAGGAATCATCTTATAATGCTACCGTCGCGATCTAAGCATAATAAGATATATAAAAGGATAAACATCACATGCATATAATTTTATGTGACATGGTATAGCCAATCTCCGCGCAATGATCTCCATCTTGTGCGCGCCAGCATGATCTCCATCACTCCACCATGAATAGCAACTACAACTATTACTAACTACTTAACGATAAAGTAAAGCTATTACATGGCGTATAAGAAGTTGACACGCAGGTCATACACAATTATAAAGACAACCATACGGCTCCTGCCGGTTGTGAACTCATCGACATGCAAGTCGTGAAATATTACAAAACATGATCATTGCATACATCTCAATTCATACACATCATGTCTTGGGCCATACCATATCACAAAACACTTCCTGCAAAAACAAGTTAGACGCCTCTACTTTGTTGTTGCATGTTTTACGTGGCTTATGGGAGTAACAAGCTAAGAACGATTCTTACCTACGGAAATCCACAACGGTGATATTATGGTTGCTAACATCCGGTGTAAATGCCATGACTAATAGTGAGGGAAACTGGCATCCACCAGCCGCATGTGTGGAACAAGCCACACGTCAAGTGCGGAGCCGGTCTTGCGAAAGAGGTCGCATAAAGTTGGCCTGGACCGCTTCGATCTCACTATGCCGCGCCATAAGAAATACACAACAAGAGGCTTGCAATAGAAAACATCAACGCCCGCAACAAGCATGTTGCGTTCTACTCGTGAAACACATCTACGCATAGATCTAGCTCTGATACCACTGAAGGGGTTTCGCAGCATAGTAAATCAAAAAAATTCTACGGATGCGAACAAGAAAGCCAAGATCTAATCTAGGAGGTGTAATCAACGAGATTGATTGATGAGATCTTCATACCCTTGAAGAAATCTCACAGCAGAAACGTTCAACAGAACGTGGTTGATGTAGTCGTACTCGCCGTCTCCTCCTCGCGATCCGATCCGATCCTACGCCGCAAGTGGCGGCGCCCCCGAGAGATGCACACGTACGGTGCAGCGAAGTCTCCTCCTTCCTTGGTCCAGCAAGTATGGTGGAGAGATAGATTGGATCTGCAGCACGACGGCGTGGTGCTTATGGTGGAGAGTTTCTGCGGCAGGGCTTTGCCTACACGCAGTTGGGAGAGAGAGAGAGAGAGAGAGAGAGAGAGAGAGAGAGAGAGAGAGAGAGAGAGAGAGAGAGAGAGAGAGAGAGAGAAAGGAGGGGCAGCAGTTGGCGGCTAGGGTTGGAGAAGTGGGGGGAGGCTGCGCCCCTGCCCTCCTTATATAGGGGGCTCGCCGGCCCCCCTTGGCCCCTCCTCCAAGCCCTAGGGCGGCAGCCCAAGGGTGGAGTGGGGGGCAAGTCTTCCCCCCTTCTTCTAGAAGGTTTCCCTAGGGTTTCCCCTAGGGCTGGCCGGCTGGGCCTTAGGCGCCTTGTGCCCCTGGCCCAAAGTGGCCAGGGCACTTCCCCTTAGGCCCACGAAGGCCTACGACAAGTGGGCCCACGTTGGTCCCACTTTGGAACCTTCCGGTACAATACTGATAAACTCTGAAATGATTCTGAAATCCAAAAACTGTTGTCCTTTATATGAATCTTATTCTCCGGACCATTCCGGAACCTCTCGTGATGTCCTGGATCTCATCCAAGACTCCGAACAAAAACTCATAAACCAATTATCCATTCTATCCTAGCATCGATGCACGTTAAGTGTGTGACCCTACGGGTTCGAGAATATGCAGACATGATCTTCTATCAATAATCAACAGCGGGATCTGGAAACCCATATTGACTCCCACATATTCATCGATGATCATATCGGATGAACCACAATGTCAGGATTCAATTAATCCCATATATGTATTCCCTTCATCACGCGATATTTTACTTGCCCGAGATTTGATCGTTGGTATCGGCATACCTAGTTCAATCTCGTTCACAGCAAGTACTTTACTCGTTCCGTAATCCAATATCACTTTGTGATTAACTCCTTAACCACGTGCTTGCAAGCGGTGTTGATATCGATTACCGAGTGGGCCCGAAGTATATCTCTCCGACTCGGGAGGGACAAATTCCATCTCGATACATACAACCCAACAAGTACTTTCCGATCACCTGAGAGACACCTTTATGATCACCCTCACATAGGATGACGTTTGATGACCTCAAAGCTTTCTTCCGATACCATGGAGTTGTATTATCTCATGGTCTAAGGAATACAATACTTGATATAGGAAAAAGCTTCGCAAAGATGAACACGATGACACGATCTAATTGCTCTGCTTAATTTGGGTCTGTCCATCATATCATTCTCCTAATGACATGATCTCATTATTAATCGACAACTCATGTCTATGGTTAGGAAACCTTAACCATCATTAATCAATGAGCTAGTCCATAGAGGCGTACTAGGGACACGGTGTTGTTCATAAACCACACAAGTATCAAAGTTTTCGCTTAATACAATTCTAGCATGGAATATAAACTTTATCATGAACAAGAATTATAATAATAACATCTTTATTATTGCCTCTAGGGCATAATGCCAACACTATGGACACATTTGCATGCTTGTAGATGGTCAAGTTTCTCCCTCCTACTAGCCATTAGAATTAAACAAGCAAAGCTTGTGCATCCATGATCCCTTTAAAACAAAGTTATTTCAACAGTGTGTCCATCATAACTACCTATATAGTAAATGTTATTCCAAGTATATTTTCATGTGTGAGTTCTGTTTAGCTTCCAAATGGTATTGTTTATGATCATGGTTGTCATAGAGAAGTTAGTTTTGTGGTGACCACAAACTCATAAGGCACAAGTACCCTTTGAAAAGTATAATAAAATATGCATACAAATATAAGAAGAGGGCACACACCCTCCTAGCAAGGGTACTAGTGCTAAGAAAAGGGAAAAACTTCTATGTCTATGTTTCAAGAGTGAGAGAGTGGGTGTGCAAGAAAAGTTGTTTAAACTATTAGTAGGATACAAATGTATCAAACATATTCATGATAGGTGATGAGTGGAAAGAAACAAAAGGAGTCCAAAAACAAGAATGCTAAAAGAATCAGAGAGATGGGGCAATGGAACCAAACACTAATGATGAACTATTTCAAACATGAACTTAAAGGGTAGTGTTTGGAAGCTAAATATTACTTGCCATGTTAACCCTTGCTTATTATCTTCTTTTTCAAGTGTCCACATATATGATAGGTATTCCAAACACCAAAGTAGGATGATACACAATGCACATTCAGTCCCAGGTTGCGAGGAGTTCAATTACACAAGCTAGGGATCTCTCTTTCAGCCCCAGGTTGCCTTTCTGCGCATGGAGATCTTTTATATGGTTGCCAAACGCAACGAGGAGGCGCCTCGCCCCCTTCGTGAAGAGGTGCAACACTCAAGTTGTTGTTGGCGCGTGTTGGTGATTCTTTGGAGCCGACAGAGGCATGTACTTCCGATAGCTTGGCTCTCGCCCCCACGTAGGCTTCATTTTCGCTTGACTCCAGTAAGCATAAGTCATCTATGGTTGAGGAAAAATATCTCTACGGTTGTTTCTCTCTCCTTGTGGAAGTCTTTTCCTATAGTTGCTGCTTGATGTGCAATAGCGAGAGCACGAACATGATCATGGCTTTGGTGTTGCAGATCACGCCAGAGTTTCATGAGTTTTGTGTGAGATCTTCTATGGTGCTTCTGTTGGAGCTAGGCTCATTTGAGGCCTTAATAGTGGCCATAAATGCCCTTGCCATTATAGTCGCCCGCCTTTGTGGATAGTGGAGGAGTGTTGGCGCATATCTCTGAGGCTCTTGTTGCTGAAGAGTTGTGCGGGTTGCTCACCACTCTAGAGGCGGCTAGTCTAGGATATGGCAAGGACATGGCTTGCATCTTGGCAAGGAAGGCTCTAGAGTCCAGAGGACATAATCAGAAAAGGTGAAGAAGTCTCCCAAGAAGGTATCTCTTAGGAGCAAAATAAGGAAGAGGGGCGTAGCAAGGAAAGCTTCGGCAACTACCTGATGGATGGTCCATTTTTGGGTCGTCCGTTTAGTGGGTATTCTTTGCAGTGTCGTGCTCATAGGTGTCGTCAGTTTGTGGTTGTAGTAGGTTGAGAGTGCTTGTTGTTTTATAGGTTGGGTGTTGTTTTGTTGTGTTCTATTGTAACGGCTTTTGCCTGGTTTACCATTAATTAACTAGACAATTCTATTTTTAATTAATAGATTGAGGCAAAACTTTTTCTTCCATTTAAAAAAAATCAGAATGAGAAGGAGGGATCTCCTCATAAAAATGAATAAAAATGATAGAAACTATTTCATGAATCTAGCCCTTTCGAGTAGCACGCAACATGTATGTGTTATGCTCCACATCATAGCACCCCTCTAAAATTCGTTATGCCTCCTTCCAGCATGGCATGTAGGGTTCAAGCCGGAACCCACCAGTGGTCATGTAGCGCCTCTGTTTCAGGCGCCATGCTATGTATATCAGTCGTTTTTGTGGTTATAAGGGATGAAACAACAGACGACTGTCTATGATCATCTTATTTGAAGCTCCTACCATCATACATACACATAAAGAAAGACATATATATATCCTAATCATGATTAATATAATTGCTAGTGGTGGACCCAACAATCCCTAAGAACGTTTAGCCCTATTGCAGTTTCATATATTACTTACATGGTGATTATCTCTCTGTTTGCATTCTCTAGTTTTAATACTTATTTGCTCACAACCACAACCACAAACACCCTCGAAACACTCTTGCTTGGAATCAAAGACAACTTAAAGGTACTCTTTGGTGAATAGTAATGATGGGCATTTAAAAGTACCACTTTTTCATCAAAAGATAGGGCTTTCTCCTCCCATCCATTTAATTTACTCAAAAATATGTCTATTAACTGTCTAAAACACTTAGGTTCAAACTACTCCCACCAATGGAGGTAATCAAAGATATTTATATGTATTATCTTCCATCATGATATTTACAGACCCATTCTTCTTTACATTGTGGTACACAGGCTGAACTAAATACTTTATTTTGCATCACTTAATAAATGACCCTAGCTAGCGCAATATCTGACAAGGGCACCACGAAGACTTCTAGCACGTTCACCATCCATTATCATTGGTATATCAAAGAGTCACCAATGAATAGTAAATGCCATTGAGCCGCTTCCACCCTACATACCTTCACACCAATCAGGTGGCCCGCTTCCTCATGTGCGGCCAAGCTAATCCGAGCACTCCATCAGTCCCCAATAATCACTCCAAACCACCTAAAACTGTTGAACTCCCTAAAACCTGATGAGTGCAGCAGCACTTCGTTGGGAGACCCCAAGTGGAAGGTATGATGCAGTACAGTAGGCAAGTTTCCCTCGGTAAGAAACCGAGGTTATCGAACCAGTAGGAGGAAGGAAACGTCCCAAAGGTGTTGCAAGAAACATGGAAACCTACACAACACAAACTCAAGACTTTGCCCCAACTAACAGTAAGGTTGTCAATCTCACCGGTTGCTGTAACAAAGGATTAACTGTATGGTGTGGAAGGTGAAAGTGGTTTCCAGCAAGTAAACAGTAAGAGTGGAAGATGTATCAATGGTAAAGATTAGACCGGGTTCCATAGTTCACTAGAGGTGCTCTCCTTAGATAAACAAACATGGCATGAAGGGTAAACAAATTACAGCAGGGCAATTAACAGGAACTGAGCAAGGCATAACAATGCAATACTAGACATAAAGATCCTATGAGATTCGATTGGGCAATACAACAATATACATAGACCGCCATCAAACTGCATCTATGACTAGAAGTCCACCTTCAGGTTATCATCCGAATCCCCTCCAGTATTAAGTTGCAAGCAACAGACAACTTCTTTAAGCAAAGTGTGTAAGGTAAACAATCCACTTGTTCCATGAACAAGAGACCGTTGTTGTATCCCTAGTGGCAACAACACATCTACTGTCGAAGATATTTCTGTCACTTCCCTTGATAAGTAGAGGCATGAACCCACTATCGAGCATAAATAACCCCTCTTGGAGTCACTAGCAACTACTTGGCCAAGATAGCTACTAACAACGGAGAGCATGCAAGATCACAAACAACACATACATGATAGAATCAATAAGACAAAACCATTAATCAATCTGACATAGTAATCTCAAAATCCATCGGATCCCCGCAAACACAACATGCATGATTACAAATAGATTAGATCTTGATCATGAACGGAGCTCACAAGATCTATACATGTGTCAACACCCGAATTTTTAATCCCAGATGCCTGTTATGCCATACATCGCAATCCCAGGATTACCATTTTTGTGAGACATAACAGATTTGGATATCACAGTACATCATCCATTACAAACCATACATAAGGTCTTACACAAATAAGGATCTCATGATCCAGTTCTTAATACAACTCAAGCAGCGGAATAACGTAATAATAAAGGTAGTGTAGGCGAAGCTCCATCTTCGGGGTCACAGGCAATGCTGACGATGGGAGATGATCCTAGTTGTCGTAACCTTCCTACGGTCCATCATCCTAGTACTCCTCTTCATAGTCTGGCCACGGGAATAGCCAGGGACAAAGCCATGAGTACTCTTAAGCACTCGCAAACTAATACTAACAAGTTAAGTGGGTTTTTGTAGTAGGACACTAAGCTCTAGGGTTATTTTGCAAAAAGCCAGATTTACCTCTACTAAGTTCAGAAGCAAGAAACTAGTTGAAATTTTATAACACCTAAGTGGGAACTTGAATTTCATTTCACAACTCTGTTGTGGTCAAGTCAAAGTCTCAATTCATTTCATAAGTCATTTTGAAAACATCTGACGGGGGAACGGTATGGCCACTCCAACTGTCCATAACCGCGGACGCGGCTATTCGAATAGTTTGACACTCTGCAGAGATTATACACTTTCACCACAATATTCGATACATCCGTCAGGAACAAATCCTGAATTCACCATACTCAGTATGCGGATAATCAATCCTAACCATTCAATTACACGCCCTAGTATAGGCACCTCTCCTGTGAGTTTGGCCTCCCAACCATGACCAACTGTCATCTTGGGTACTACACAGGTGGACAATCTTCACAAGGTAGCCTCAGCTCATACCTTGGCCGTGAGGGAACCCATACTAAGGTATATAAATTTCCAGTCAAGCCCTACCCAATTTTTGGGTATTGTGGTTGTACGGTAAAATTGGAATGGTATCGCATCCAGACAACCATCAGTTTTATAAAGGGCTAAGGCTCATGCATCAACATTTTCATCATCAAAATCATCTGGTGTTCGGAAACACATGTCAAAACATTTCAGTAGAATGACTCATCATTCCAAGGTTTTCATAACCATTTTCACCAAGTATTTCCATCTAAAGTTGATCAAGTTTTATGCTTAGCACTAGCATCTACAAGTGGGGTAAGTACTAATGAGGGGTGGTAAACAAGTGGAGATTAATTAAGTTCAATCTCATACCTTAGGATGACATCAAGATTATCTAGCTTAGGCCAAATTTAATGCTCTTTATGCAACCTTCAATTATCTTCCTAGAATCTACAAGTCACTTAAGTAAACTCTAAGAGAAAGCTTTGATAAAAAAATAAAGTATAAAGCTTGTAAGTAAAACTACGATTGGGTATCATCAAATGTGTCTAACCAAGCATGCTTAATGCATTACATAGGTTATCTAACTTTCATAGTTGCAAGTGTTAGCTTGCCTTGTGAAGAGCAGTGGTTGAAGTTCTCCTCGGCCTCTTCCTTGTAGTATCCTCCTTCCTCCTCGTATCCTTGGTCGGTACTAGCGTCTATAAATAAATACGAGGTACACAATCACCAAACAATACTTAACTATTTTCAATCATCACACAAAAGTGTACTATAGATGATCTAGCCTCATCACTAACATTACAAGATTAAAGCTTTTGTCTTATTTATTTATTTTTAGAAAAGTAATTTCTACTCATTGAAAAACTACTTAGGATTTAATATTCTCCAAATCAAACATGGGATCATGTTGACACATGTCATCACCACATATTTCAGTACATGGGAATGTGATTTAAAGTGGTGTCACAATTTAATAAGTTTTAACCTTTTTATTTTAAATGAATAAAGTGACAAGAATTGCCTATGTGGCATTCTTTTGTTGCTTGAACATTATTTCTGTAAGTAGACACAAATGTTTTTATATATTCTGAAAGGTATGATCAAATGTGATTTTTGAGAGTTGGAATCAACTCAAAAGCTATTATGGTTGAATTTTGAAAAATGTTTGAATACAGAAAAGCTTCTGATTTGTTATTTTTACCAAGGTTGATCTACAGATCCAAATGATTTGAATCCAACGGGCTTGGATTAAGCATTTCAGTACCTTTCTAACAAAATTAGTTTCATGCAATTTGGTTCACTAAATCGAGCTGGGTTGATTTTTGAATCTAGGTACAGAACTGAGTTTGAATTAAAATAGAAAAATCTAAATTCAAACGGTTGGGTTGCGTGGGAGAGGTTAATGGGCCGGCCCAGTGTCACTCCGCAGCGCGGGGCTGAGCTGAAAGGGGGTCCACCAGTCAGTGGCTCATAACACGCGAAGCGGTATGGGGTTGTGTGGTTCATTGGATTAGAAGGGAGATCGACGGCTGGGGATCGTCGTCGACGATGAACATGTCACCGGCGAGCTCGAACCCTAGCGGCATAGTGGGGGTGCATAGGGGGCATACCAGGGCTCCAACGGCGACGGCGAGGCGGGCAAACAAACGAGTGGTCGACGGCGAGATCAGGGACGGTCGAGGCAGCCCCGGGGGTGGTCGAAATCAACAACCCCCTTCTTCTCCAGAGGCGGCCTGCTCCGGCGTAATTCCGGCGAGCTGCTACTCCTCGGGCTACGGCTAGAGGGTGGAACGATCAATGAGGTGAGGGGAGTGGAATGGCGTGCTTCAAACGGCTGGGGGTCGCCTCCTTTTATAGGCTCGACGACGAGACCGAGTGGGATGGGCAGGCGACGGTGGCGACATGGCTACGGGTGGCTAGCGGCATGGCTGAGGTTGGCGATTGACGG
Source organism: Avena atlantica (assembly GCA_910589765.1). Classification (NCBI taxonomy): domain Eukaryota; kingdom Viridiplantae; phylum Streptophyta; class Magnoliopsida; order Poales; family Poaceae; genus Avena; species Avena atlantica. Next base: position 321,955,382 of record OU342736.1, on the reverse strand, counting down.
GCGGTCTCCTGGCGATGCTCTAGAGCTTAAATGCGCACTTAGGGGTGGTGGCAATCGGTCGGGAACGTGCGATGCTCTGCGCGGCAGAGGCGGCGTCTTCGACGGCGAGCGGTGGCTGTGAGGCACGGGGCGGCTAACGGGGGTGTCTGGCGTGTTCCTGGGATCATGGCGAAGCGGTGGGCACGGGCTGCAGTCGAGGGGCGGCGTGTGCACGCGTGCCGGGTGCGACGCTCTGGGGCGGGCTCGGCATGTCGCAGTGGCACTGGGCGCGCGGCGTTCCTGGTGGTCCACGGCTTGCACTGGCTTGGGGAGGGGACAGTGGGCGGCGGTGAGATGTTGGCTACCTCCCAGACAAGGTTGGCAAGGCTAGGGTGGCTGCTATCTGGCCGAAGACAATGGGGTGGCATGGTGAGGCTCGGCCTGCTCACCATTGATGGCAAGACAAGCTCACAGTGGTGCTAGATGTTTACAATTGAGCTAACTGATGTACTAAAGACTAGTTGCAACCAGAGAGGGAACAAGTTAGGCCAAATTTACTGCACACTATAGTGTTTGTGATTTGTTTGATTTGAATATGCAAGGTGTTTGATGAAATGACCGCAAGAAACTTACTTTTGAATTTTGAAAAGATTTTTGGTGGGTGTGCTAGGAATGTGCTGAGGATTCTGTGGGTGCTTGGGTTTTGAAAATTGAACTTGTTTGAGTGGTTTTTGAAATAGTGGGATCTTTTCATATGAGATAGATTTAATTTTAAACTGTCATTTAAACTGAGCATTTGAATGTTTTTGGAAGATCACAAAGTGGGAATTGGTATCTTATTATGAGTACTAACAAGGGGTGAAAAGATCCACAAATGTTTCTGTTGTGTTTCGAAAACTAGTGATAGCCAAAGTAGGCATGAGAGTTAATTTGGCAAAAATGACCATTCACTTCATTTGTTTATTTTGAGTTGTTTGTCTTTGGGAAAAGTTTGGGGATTGTTTAGATGATGTTTATTTCACCTAAGAATCATTCTACAAGAAAAGAAACACAGAACCATGGCAATTCAAAAGAATCCAAATTTTGAATACACACACATATGAATGCTTTCATATTTTTAGTTGGAAAAGTTTTTGTTAACCCTTATTTTGATGATTAGAGTTTGATTATCCAAGTTTAATATTTTTGGGATGTTACAACATGAAAGCACAAGGAGTTGATACAACCATCTAGCTACTACATGGACCCATAGTCCAAGGTGAACTACTCACGCTTCATACCGAAGGCTGGCATGATGAAGAAGAAGGCCTCCAGGATGATCTCCCCTCCGGCAGGATGCCGGGAAGAACTTCAGATCCCCCGATCTAGGGACAATGGTGGCGGCGGCTACAGACGGTCTCGTGGAATTTTGATCGGGGCATTAGGGTTTTGGCATCGGGAGGATTTTATAGGCGAAGAGGCGAGGCAGGGGGGCCACCAGGGCGGCTGCACCCCCAGGCGCGCCTGGCCCTAGGCCGCGCCGCCAGGGTGTGTGGCCCCCTTGTGAGTCTTCCCCGTCTCGTACTCTGGCTTCGTGTTCCCCACGGTAAAATATTGACTTTGGCTTTTGTCCAGTCCAATTTCGAGAATATTGATTTTCTACCTTTCTGGAACCAAAAAACATAAGAAAATAGGCAACATGCACTGTGGCAACTTGTTAATAGGTTAGTACCAAAAACATATAAAAACACCTCAAAGTGTGGACAAAGGAAAACAAAGTAGATACTAAACAAGCATGGAACATAAAAAAATTATAGATACGTTTACGACGTATCAAAACCCTCAAAACATTGCTCCATCAAACCCCGACACGGGCTCCGGAAATGTCCTCCCCTCCACCACCCATCTAAAAAGAGGTACCAAAAGTTGCTACACAATTTTTCTGGCAGCACGGAGAAGAAACTACGTCCGTGAAATTTCACGCTGCCCGAGCTCTACTGCCGACCCGCACACCCGCTGTCCCTCGTCCAACCCTCATTTGGCTAGTGGAATCTCCTAGGCTAGATCCACCATCGCTGCCATTATATTCACCCTTAGCTCACTCGGGCAATGGGTGCTCGACCTTGATACAACCTTCGCTTGTTCCTCTGAGCCCTCGCAACATTGGTACCGCTCTTCACGTGAGCTCAACACCGAGTCGTGCGTCCATGAGCTCATGGACACTTCGCCATGGTGGCTTGGCCGGTGAACAATGATAGTAGGCTCCTCGACAAAGTATGAAACTTCATGGACTAAATTTTTCTAGGGTTTGGTCAATTGGGAATTTTTGTGAAACTTTTTGATTCAATTGGTTTGCCGGTTTTCTAGGATTCCCCGTGTGGTTGCTGTCAAGCTTCATGCACTAGCCAACGCAACCAAAAGTCCAAACTGATGGAAAGGGCTAGTGCAATCCACTTATACACTTCAACACCCCCTCTCACGTGTGACGGGGAGAAGTCAGCACGTGCAACCGGAAGAGAGCGACGGCGTGCGAAACTCACGTATGACTCAAGATGCCTATACGTGGACACAGAGGGGTCTACAACAATTTTAGGATAAATTGCGAAAGCCAGGACTCGAACTCGAGACCTTAGGCTCTGATGATACCATGTCAAGCTTCATGCACTAGCCAACGGAACCAAAAGTCCGAACTGATGGAAAGGGCTAGTGCAATCCACTTATACACTTCAACAGTTGCAACATTGTGTTTGGGGTTATTCTTATGTGTTGAAGGTAAGGTATGTCTATTAGAATATATGAACATTGCAACTAAGGAGAATGACAAAACCGATGGAGAAAGAAAGAAGGTATAAGAGAAGCCAGAGCTAGCACAAGAGGTAAACATGAAGAAAATAGGAGTATGGAAGAAGAAAAGAATTAGAAAAGAAACATATGCTACGGAGTCCGGTGGATATCGTTCGTGAACTCAATGATGAAAGTAAATACTATCTTCATTTCAAAGGTTAAGGCTTATTTTTTTCTAAATGTCAAACTACGTAACATTGATCAAATTTTAGAAAAATTATTAATATTTACAATACAAAATCCATACCCTTTGATACATCATGAAACATATTTTCACATGGTATCAATATAATGTTTTTGATAGTTTTTGTAAAATTTTGATCAAACTTTTTGTAGCTTGAATTTTCAGAAAAATATAAGCATTAAGCTTTGAAACAGGGGTAGTATAGCCAAGTTGAAGATGAAGAAGATAAAATATATACCGTGGAGAAGAAAACATGACTACATTATGCATTGTCTGCTATTGTAATCCTACTCATTGTTGTAATCACGAATTTATAATTACCAATATGCATGTAGTATATAAACATTAGTTGTAGACCATAAAATATTTTACGATCAAGTTTTAGGTAAACTACTAGAGAAGAGTTATTTTTCCTTCCCCAAAGCTTCTCTCCACTCTAAAAAAACTGATTTTGGAACATAAGTGCACAATCGACACTTTGCACCGGCTGCACCCATGGTTTCTAGCAGTGGCGAACCTTGCAGGAAAATTAAGGAGGGCCAAGATCCTGATTATATCACTTAATAGCTATAATTATTTCTAATCCTCATTAGCTTAGTCTTCACAACACTACTAATTAGAAATAATGCACCTATGGTGTGTGTGTGTGTGGTGGTGGTGGTGGTGGTGGTGGTGTGTGTGTGTGGGGAGGAGGGGGGGGGGGGGCAATGGCCCAGTTTGGCATGTTTCTAGGCCATTGGATGATAATAAAACAACTGCCAAAATGCATGACATAGACTGGATTTTACGAGATTTGCAAGCACAACCTTGTTTTTAGTATAAATCCAGACATTAGTTTGGTGGGATTTTGCGTGCTGCCATTTTTTCATAGCAGCCATGTAGTTTTGTCATCATCCACTCGTGGTCCATCTCCTTTGAGTTCAGGTGATCTACTCAAGTTCTAGATTGAATTTATTAAATTTTGGTTTTGTTAAAGTTCAGAAAATCAACCCAACTGTTTTAGCTGGAATTAATAGAACTTTTTAATAGAGGGACGATTGCATGTCTATAACTTGATGAAATATATTTTTTGTATACACAACCAAGTTCCGCAGTCAAATCCATTAAGTTTAAGTGTTGACCGATTTTTAGTGAATTACAAGGTACTTTTCACAAAAGGATAAAAGTCAGTAGAGCTTGGCCATACGCCGTAGAAGCCTGGATGCAGAGTCGGTGCATTCTTGTAATTTATAGGGTTTCGGTTGAAGGAGATGCTCATTTATAGGGACGAGGAGCCTTCTATACAAGGAAGGTAAAGATCTTTGGCTCATTTGATTTGCATGATTCGAATAAAACTAGATTGGAATATCATAGTGTGACTCTAGAATTAGAAAACTCAATATTTTTGGATCCATGAGTATCTGATTGCACAAGAAAAACAAATCTATCTATTTCTATTATATATTAAAAGTAATATAAGAGTGTTTTTCGAAGCACCACGATTGATCCACAACACCCAAATTATTAGAACACTTGGATATATAACTTGTGGCTAGGATTTAATAGGAGAACCTGAGTTACGTAACACATATATAATTTAATTATGTGACAGATCAGACGTGCTGATCACCGTGTAACTCACAAAGTCTGCGTCGGGTCCATATCAAACCAACAACTAAGACCATCTCCACTCGTTGGGGCTGAAAAAGGGACCAATTTTCGGCCGGACGAAACGCATTTTGGTTTAGATACGCCTAGTTTCTCACTCGCGTACCCAGGCCGAGTTCCCAAATTTGGCTAAATTCAGTTAAACTCGGCAAAATATGGGCGAATATAGGCGGAATTTCATTAAGTAGGGCAAGGGCCACATAGTACATCGGATTTCATAACTAGAAAGAGGCCGCCGCCGTGGTCGACGCCGCACGCTGCAACTACAGGCCGAGGCGGGGGTGGTTGCCGGCCTCGATGTGCGTCATGACTCCGGCGAGAGTCCGCCCTGAAACGCTCCACCAGCGGCGGCGGTGAGCCCGGCGGTCCGTCGTGTCGGGCGAGTTCCTCGAGGCGCCTGTCGGCGAAAAACTGCCTCCAGAAGACCAGGTTGCCCTGATCCTCGGCGAGATCCGGGTCTTGCATGGCGGCGATAGCGGCCTGGATCTCTCCGGCGAGTTCTGGGTCTTGCATGGCGGCGATAGCCGACTGGATCTCTCCGGCGAGGTCCTCTCCGTCCGGCACCGGCGGAACGGGGATCCCGCCGGCGCTGAGTTTCCAGCCTATGGGGAGACGAGTGTCCGGCGACGCCATATAGCGTGCCTCATGGAGCAGCCGGGCTTCCCACAGCGACATCGTGCGTCGGCCCTTGGCCATGGCTTCTCGGCGGAGTTGAGGAGGAAGAAAAGTGCGAACGTCCGGAGTTTGCCGGAGTTGTGGTGGTGTGAGGGACTGTGAAGAGAGACGGCGAGATGCGCGGCTTTTATAGGCCGGAAGAATGGCGGGAGGGGTGTAGCGGCGAGGGCGGGAAAAGGAAAACGGCGGGAAGAATGACGGCGACTCGGCTTCTGTCGCTGACAGGCTGGTCCACTCGGCCAATTCACTTCGTCCGGCGTCCCCAGGGCGTACCCGGGATCCTGGGTTCGGTTTGGGTAGTTCGGACCAAAGTTGACCAAATCCGCCGAAAAGAGGTTCCTGGGTATGCGACTTTCGGCATCAGGATCGGCGTCCTGGGTAGGCGAGTGGAGATGCTCTAACCAAGTCCATCTAGGTAGCCGTAGCTACTTTTGCAAAAAAAAAAAAAAAAAAAAAAAAGCTAACTGCAACTATGTATCAATATTATTCTCCGGTGGACACATATGGGAAGCTGACTTCAAAGAGATACTCGAAAGCTGATCAATATGTAAGGAAAGCTAGCTCGAGAAGCCAAGAATAGCTAGGTCATCTATAAGGGAATCTCTACAGCTGATCAATACGTGCTCCAAAAAAGAGTTGATCAATATGATCTCATATTATCTTATCTCTTTTTTTTTGTGAAATTCATATTATCTTATCTTAACTACAAAGAGAGCTGACTTCAAAGCAGATCGGTGATTTAAAAAATCTAAATCTGACCATCATGTACTTACGAGAAGCTGCATTCAGAACACCAGAACAGATAACTCATAAGAAAAACTCAAAAGCTGAGCGATACGTATTCAAAGCTGATCAATAATACGATCTGATTTCAGCTTATTTACACACGTGCATGTTAGCAGATATGAGTACAGTACACTATGATGTGCTAGCAGTTTGACCGGAAAAAATAAATTAAGGATCCAAAAGTAATGATTTGCACTTAAATTTGTAAACTTAAATTAGCTTCATAGGTTTTCAAAAATCATATGAGAAGCTGCCCAACAGATAGTGGTGTATGGGACATGATCCTCGCAAGACAACCGGTTGAACATTCACTCTATCGCCAAACCGCCAGAAAAAGGACAACTAGAAAGGACAAGCTATGAGAATTGGTGTTCCATAGACTATAAATCTAAAATACAAAAAACATCAAGAATTAGAAGGAGCAATTGATCGAGCCTCGGTTTTGTACGACACAATCTCAACCATAAAGTCATTTCGTGGAGATCACACTAATGTAATATACCTAAACTACAATATGGAGACAAATTGTCGAAGGTTAAAAAACTAGGCAAAAATTAAAATAATCTATTTTTCATGGCAATAAAAGGGCATAGAAGAGGTTCGAGGCGAAGAGAATTCTAGAGTCAAAAGAGGCGGCTAGGATCCTTCGTGGACTATTCATGTCACCATACATTTTATTTATGAGAGAAAAGAAAAAAAATCTGAACTAATATAAGAAAATTAACATCCTTACAAACTCTAACAAAATTACAAACACATTAAATCATACACTTCTTATGCAAACATCTGGTCCATATAGTCACATATTCAACACATTAATTATTCCTACAAACAATATCTAAACCTCATTATGTCAATATGTCACATTCCGAAAATCCTACTCTCGGCAAGCATACAATCAAAACATAATACAATAAGAAAAGTAAGATGAACTAGCAAATTATCTTAAAATACAAAAAAAAATATCCGACCATCGCTAACCAATTTTTATCAATGGACCACAACCAATAGATACTAATAGGTGCACCAAAACAGATCAATGTTAATACATCATGGTGATTTTATCTATTCATATCACAAAACAAACTCTACATTAAAATAAAATATGGTAGAGAGAAGAGAGAGATGCCAGAAGTTAACAGAAAATCATAGCACCTCGTTATCAACTTAGCGGATCCTATTAGTTGTAGTTAAGAAAGTCATAGCCAAATCATCATAACCATAGATGAACATATCACAAAGAATATACCCATCAAAACACTACTAGATATCCCCTTTTAACCGAGGGCCAAAATACCGCCGGATATTTAAGTTCACCCTCGGATACACCGATATCCGATGATACACCGTCAAAAACCTCCCGTCGGCTATGCTCGGTCGGCCATTACACTAATAGCCGACGGTACCATCGGCTAATATCTTTGTCGACGATAATAAGCCGACGGTCAACCATCGGACATGTTCTGGTCACAATCCGCCTCCCAGAAACTTGATGAAGATAATAGCCAACAGTTACCAGTCGGTTATATATTATGCGAGAGTTAGTGTCTCCCATCGGCTTTTGTAATAATAGAAATTAATTATAACCAATAGAACAAATAAATTATGGATTACTATGACGAGGGGATAGCTATAGCAGTTAGCAACATCTCTTTCTAAATTTCCGACGGTCTAAAATATTTCAGCCTATGGAAAATTAGGCCCATTTGGTTTTCCGATTCAGCTCTTGTTATATTTCACCCATGTCATCCAAAGATCTGTAAATCCACGTTGTTGTATTTGCATTTATTTCAGCATGTGTATTTTACACATCCGAGAGATAAAATACACTGATAACAACCAAATAAATTCGGCATTGCAAAGATTTCCCCAATTGCAAATAAAAAATGCAGTACAAATGTGAATACAATTACAAGATCTAGTGCATCTTGTTTGGATCTGACGAAGGCAAGCCCGAGGCGGACTAATATGGTAGCAAGTGAGATAGTTGGCGGAGGAGCCACGCCTTGGCTCCTGGTCCTGGCGGCAGATGACGAACCTCCGAATCCGGCACCTCCAAGATGCACAGGTGGCCTGCTCAGCTCGCTCTTGGCACTATCGTCGCCGCATCCTACAAAAAAACGAATACTAAGACACACACAGAGAGAAAGAGAGAAACAGGAAACAGAACTACCAACTACTCCCTCTGTTTCAAAATATAAAATGTTTTAGCTTTGTAAAGCAAATGTATCTAGACTTGTTTTAGTATGTAAGTTTACTCAAGTTTGGTGTGAATCTACACACTAAAACAAGTCTAGATACATTTTTTTACAATCCTAAAACATCTTATATTTTAAAACTGAAGGAGTACATGTGCTTTCATTTGTTATCATGAATCCAGTCCTGCAAAGACTTTGATCCTGTAGTCGTGGCCGCTGCATGCCCCGGCTATTGACTCCAATTAGGACAAACGGGAATCTGCTGCAATTTAGAAGATCCTAGTACAACAAGTCAACAATTGATTAGTAGTTCGAGATGATGAATCCAATCTATGTACGCAAATCAAAGATGAGAGGCCGATTGATTAGCAGTTGAAAAATATGACCATGTGCCAGACCCACCCGCCATCGATCTGATCTAGCAGCGCCATGGCCATGTGTACGAGGAGACAAACCACAGACCGTGAATTAATAACGATGAGATTACCTCGCTGAAGGATCTGGAGATTCGGCGTGCTCCAGCCTAGTAATAGTAATGCGCATATGGAGATTGGAGCGGCGCCGTCCCCTGGGCTCGGGCACTTTGCGCGGCGCGATGTTGGTTGAGGATGGGAACAACTCGAGTTCGCAGGAGGGACACGCATAGTGGGGGTGAAGATTGGGGGCGCAGATAAGATGAGCACGCAGTTTATATTTTTTTCGCAAAAAAAACACGGGGTTTATCCTTCGTTCACGCGCCTAAATATCCGCCCGTGCCGTGGGAATCATTTAAATTCGAACCATCTGGGTGCGGAGGCCCCGCATGCGTCTCCAAAAAATTATTTATCTAAGATATAAGATAAATTGAATAACAAACTAAGTAAATATGAATTATGACATTATACCCAGGTACCAATGTTTACTTGGAATGATTTTAACATTTACATCCATTTTATTTTACTTTCTTTTAATAGTGCACACAGTTGAGCATTAGCATAAATAGCCGAGAGTTAGATCCTCCCTGTCGGGTAATGGGCTGTACTGTCGGTTATTAGCAGACATATCCGGCAGGTTTTCGATAACCGTCGGTTATGAATGGTACCGTCGGTCATCAGCATATTAGCCGACGGCATGTCGGTTATCTAAATTCACCGTCGGAAATCTTGGGATTTCTAGTAGTGAAAGTGTATCGGGTTAAACAACTATTAATTATATAACATAAACTCATCACATTCAAAATATAACATGAGTTTACTTAAACATCATATATAAAAATCATCTCATGTAGAGTTCTTGAAGGACTAAAGTCGGAAAAGCAATTGATCAGCTCATTTTTATGGAAGGTGGCGGGTCATATGTTGGTTATTGGGCATGTGTATGCTTACGGGAGAGAGATGATACCACTAATCAAGTATCAATACCAACAAATTAGGTTGTTGTCAAGATATGTCGTTACTAATATTTTCTTCATAAATTTGGAATGATATGTTACCACTTTTATTTAAAAGAAATTGAGAGTCAATTTACATATCGATTCTTGGTTTTTTTCTATAGAGCTTGATCATTTAATTTTGAGTATTGTCAATCTTATAAAATTTGCATTAAGTACAAATTTTGGACAAGGCTTATGTCTAATGAGTTCCTATGGTTTAACTATGATGTGACTACATACACTTTTATGTTAGTTTCTATAGTTTTTTCAAGGAAGATTCTATGTTTTTTTAGAAAGTTATATGGGTTTTTATCCAAAAATACACGTAATTAGAATTTTTAATCATACCAACATGACAATGTCATGTGTTTTATGAACAACTAAAAATAGAGGTAGAAATATCAAATCATGGTAAAATTATAATACTTATTATTAGTAGACATGTATATTGAGCTGGATAAATTCATTTATGTTTTACTTTATGAAGAAAAAATACTTTATATTCGACTAGAAATATGAAAACATTGTATGGTTAGGGCTCAAGTAAACACACATTATTTAGCAAATTGAATGTTCAACTTGTGTGTTGATCTAACATCACATAAGAACTACCACCTACCTCAGGGACTGAACTTTGTTGTATATACCATTTTAACATGGACAAAACGACACATATGGTAATATAGTGTTTTCAGAATGATATTCATTTGCACAAAATTAGAGATGATCAAGGATATGTTCTACACAAGGGATATTTATTTAACATGAGTGCTGCCCATAAACTTTCTTATTTTCTATAGCATCATTTCAATGACCATGAATCTATAAATTTATGCCCAGGTCAATTTTGACTCTATAAGTACAATAATGCTCCTCTCTACAAAAACCAATTAAAGACAATGCCCTCGTATTTGCGAGGGCCACCTTGCTAGTAAATTATAAAAGGAGGTTGGAGTGGAGGAAAAGTTTCTCCAAAATTTAGTGCAAATGAATTCTTTGTAGGAATTCCCAAATTTCAGTCCTATAAATCAACCGACATCTATAAGAAAAATTCACTTGAACCAAAATATTCAAAAATTCTACATAATTCTTTTGAATGAGAGGACCATCACGTATCGTACACAAGGGAAAAACGATTAACCTCGTAGTTTGTTTTGCTTTTTCAACCCTCTATAGTATATTGTACTCCCTCACTCCCGTTCCAGAATATAAGATGCATTATTTTTTTCTCATCCTTGACACGACTTAGACTAGTAGTATATGCTTTCTCAAATAAGTAACGAATCTGGATAAATCTAAGTCACTTATTTTCAAATAGAAAGAGTACTCAATTATGTGGACTGTGATCGTAGATATGGTATAGTTAGATTTGTAATTTAGTGAATACATTATAAAAAGATTATACTCACTCTGTCAAAAAAATAAGTGACTTGGATTGTCTACACTCTTATGTATATAGACATTAAAACATGTTTAGATATATGCGAATTGTAATTTAGACAAAGTCAAGTCACTTTTTTTCTCGGAGGAAGTAGTAAAAATTGTACGCCTCCCGTCTTAAAATAGATGTATCAAATTTTTGTAAATATGGATATATTTAGTACTAAACAGTGTCCAAATACATCTAAATTTAGAAGAATTTTCAACTATTTTAAGACGGAGGAAGTAAATCGTTAGGCAGCCAAAATCGATTGCCATAGTACACTTCTTTTGTGTGTCACGTTCCTGCATTTCAAAACCAGCGGGACATGCAAAGTTGCACAGAACTAGATACACGCTGTCTCATGGATCAAGGGATTTTGGTGGAATCCCACTTAACACTACGTGGATCCCATATACCCGATCTAGGAGGACGGGAGATGTTTGTTTAAGAAAACGATACAGATCACCCGGGGATCGAAGGAAAAGATTCCCGGGTCATTCCGGCGATCCGGTAGTTACGTCTGTGGCCCACCACGTACACAATTTTATTCCTCGTTTACCTCTCCTTCATCGATTCCCAATTCCCCGTACGCTGCCTCCGGGAAAAGCATAGCTGCGCCGCCACCGAACCAGGCCTGTCGGAGTAGGCACTCGCCACCGCTGGAGCGCCCACCCAAACCGCTGCCGGAGATGCACCCACCATCGCCGGAGCGCCCACCCAACTGCCGCCGGCGTCCTCGCGCCGCCGTCGCCAGAAATCGCGCATGCCATGGAGAAGCCTTGAGCTCCGCCACGCCGGCTCCGACCAAAGCGTCGCCGGACAGGACCTCCACCAGCCATGCCATATCCCACCTCTAGCCCCACTAGACTACCCGGTTGGTCAACGACCTCGTCCGGTATGTGCTATCGCGCTGGTGGCGGTTGTTGACGACGCCAGAGTTGTGTTGGTGGTGATGCATCAGCCACTCTAGCTACACGAAGCTCACCGACGTTGCTACCGAAGGCCACCGACGCTGCTACCGAAGGCCACTGACGTTTCTACCTACTGCCATCGTCGCCGCTACCTATGGCGTCGAGGGTGGCTACATGGGGTTTGCCAGGCTGCTACGTGCGACCGGGGGATGCTACAAGTGGCATGGGGTTTTGCTACAAATGCTTTTGTTGTTTTGCTATGAGATCTTCGGTGAGGTCTCCGACGAGATTGGATTTGCTACAATATGACATTTTTTTTGCTACATACATTTTGTTCTCATGCTACAATAGCGAAAAGTTTTTACTATACGTTCTCCGGCGAGGTCGCCGGTGAAAGTCTCCGGCGAGTCCCCGACGAGGTCGGATCTGCTACATTAGCACAATTTTTTGCTACAAGGCCGCCTGTGTGGTCTCCGACGAACTCTCCGGCGAGGCCTAGTCTGTTTGTGCTTTTTCGGGACCGAATCTTTTTTGCTACATGTAGCAAAAGCGGGACTAATATAGCAAAAGCAGGAAGAAAGGTGGGAGGGAAAGGTCTGGGCTGTTGATCTGCCTCGATGCGACGGTTAGGGAGCCGGGGATGGAACGCATAGCACAATCCTTTATTTTAGCCCGACTTTAGAGCATCTCCACTCGGCTTCCCAGGACGTCGATCCAGACGCCGGATTTGGGCCAACTTTGGTCTGGACTTCCCAGGCCATTCCGAGGATCCCGGGAACGCCCTGGAAACGCCGGACGAAGCGAATTCGTTGAGTGGACTAGCCCTGTCAGCGGCTGAAGCAGAGTCGTTGACGTCCTTCTCGTCGTTTCCCCTTTTCCCGTCCTCGTCGCTACACCCCTCCCACCCTCGCCGCCGGCCTCGGCCTATAAAAGTCGTAGATCTCGCCCTCTCTCTTCACACTCTATCACACCGCTCCCAACTCCGGCGAACTCCAGGCGCTCGCACCTTTCCACCTCCAGAACTCTGCCGAAACCGCATGGCCGACAGATTCCCCGGCGATATTGCGGCGGCAAATGGCCGCCGCACGCTGCAGACATGGGAGGCCCGACTGCTTCACGACGCGGGCTATACGGCACCGCCGGACATTCGTCTCCTAGTCGGCCGGAGTCTCAGCGTCGGTGGGATCCCTATTCCGCCTGTGCCGAGCGACGAGGACATGGCCGACGAGATCCAGGCGGCTATCGCCACCATGGAAGACCCGGATCTCGCCGAGGATCCTGGCAACCTGGTCTTCTGGGAGCAGTTCTTCGCCGACGGGCGCCTTCAGGAGCTCGCCCGACACGATGGACCGCCGAGCTCGCTGCCAATGCGTCACAATGCGACGTTTCGCCGCCGCTGGTGGAGCGTTCCTAGGCGAACGCTCACCGTCGTGCTGGGGCACATCTAGGCCGGCAACCACCCCCGCCTCAGCATGTAGAAGCGGCGTTCGGCGTCGGCCACGACGGTGGCCTTTTCCTAGTTTAAATTTAATGTTTTTCTAATTCAAATTCGATGTAATATATACGTTCTAGCCCTACTTAATGAAATTCGCCTATATTTATTTAAATTTTATCGTGTTTAACTGAATTTAGCCGGACGCAGGAACTCGACGTTTACAAAACAAATTTCGTTCGGCCCAAACTTAGTCCGGATTTTGGCCCGGAATCGGCCTGGGATGCTCTTACCGTGTCTGACCGTTTTCCCACGGGTGCGAATGCTACTTCCACCAAGAAAAGAAAAGGTCAAGTCAATCAAAAAATAAAAAGAAGGTAAGATTGGAAAATTTGCGGTTAGCACCTCGACGTGTTTCAAAACCCGCGCTCCGGTCCCCCCTCGGACTGGCCATTCCGCTCCACCTCTCCCCAAAATCCATTTCCTCGGCCGCTCGCCTAAAGCCTCGCCAGTCGTCCCAGCCACCAAAACCCTAACCCTAGCCCCGACGCTCCGGCGACACGCGCCCCCCTCGAAATGGACGGCGGAGGAACCCATCGCACGCCGGAGGACGTGTTCCGGGACTTCCGCGCGCGGCGGGCCGGCATGATCAAGGCGCTTACCACCGGTGCGTGCTCATTTCTTTCTCCCCCCCGAGATTTCCTGTTTGTGTGTTTTGGGGAATATTTCTGAGGATTTGGAGGTTCTGACCGGTCCCTGGCTTCTTGATTGGCGGATTTGCAGATGTGGAGAAGTTCTACCAGCAGTGCGACCCAGGTGAGCTCGCGAGCGCCTCCGATTCGCCCTTCTCCGTCCTCGAATTCGCTCTGGTTTTACACGGAAATCACGCTCTTGTGGGGTTCCTGTCTCTTATGGGATTTTCCTTCTGCTCCTCCTCTCAAAGGGAAGTTCGTGTGCGGCTGTTCCTGTTATTGGCTCTAATTTGGGAGAACCTGTGCCTTTGGCCCCCATTCCTATAGGGGTTTTCGCTGGAATTTATGTTGAGGCACAGGATGATTCTCTCTGTTAATTTTCTGGTTCTTTGCTTTCGATCTACTAACAGAACAGTTCTTGTACTAGAAAATGGCGTGTGTGTGTGTGTGTGTGTGGAGAGAGAGAGAGAGGTGTGGGGTTTGTATCTTTCTGATTTGTTGACTAGTGGCCTGCTCGCAACAAAAATGATGTGGGGGCGGGTGGGGAAAATACCAAATGACCACGGTATCCATCTTGCCAAGGGTATTTTGGGCTTTTATTTAACTACTAGTTTTCTACTGACAACGCAGAAGTTTAATTGTAGTCTTATCGAACTGACCCACTGAATAACTCGATGTATTGGATCAGGCCATTCGATGGAACCAAGGTCTAATAGAACTTTTCGAAGTTTCCAAGTGTTGGAACATTCTTTTATTTGTCAATAGGTACCAAATGACATTTTTCGCTTTCTGAAATTCCTTGGTACTGTATGTGGCTTATGTATTCATGATGTCAGATGTCTACATTTACTAATTTACCAAAGTTCTGGGATACTTCGCTGTAAGTTGGGAGCTACTATTTATCCTTGATTAGTCTTGCACACTGTAAGTTGCTTTGCTGCAGTTTCAGGATGGCGAAGTCACAGTGTAGACTGTGATTGTTGAACCGATCTTTTCCTCCTTTTCTTTTCTCGGTTCAGTTTTCTGTGGGCACACAGTTGCAGTCGTCTTCAAACATTATTGGTTCTGCTTATTTTTGTTAGATAGCACAAAAGAAATATTTATGGGAGGGATGAGGAGGCTTAGAGATTATAATTTTGGTTGCAGAGAAGGAGAATCTGTGTCTGTATGGTCTTCCCAATGAAACGTGGGAAGTGAACTTGCCTGCGGAGGAGGTTCCTCCGGAACTTCCAGAGCCAGCTCTGGGGATTAATTTTGCTCGTGACGGGATGGATGAGAAAGACTGGTTGTCACTTGTTGCGGTGCATAGTGATGCCTGGCTGCTAGCAGTAGCCTTCTACTTTGGAGCAAGATTCGGGTTTGATAAAGAATCCAGGTATTGCCATTGCTATGCAATTTTACTTGCGATTTGCTTATGGTTGTATAATGTTGTTCTACCCTGTTTTTTGGTCATGTTTAAGTCTCGCAATGTGACTACTGAATAATTAGGTCTATGTTATTATCTTGACATTGTAACTGTTCTGTTTGATGGGTTACATCAGTTATGTTGCAAAACATAAACTTACATTGGTCACTCAAATGCTTAGTAGGTCTGTCAATGAGCCAAGCTAGAGTATTCGAGCTTTGCAAGGTTCTTGGCATCTGCTTGAACAAAGTTTGGAAGAGCTCATAGTTCGGCTGGTAAAGCTCATTAGCAATTAGTGAACTCACAATCAGTTACAAATCAGCACCAAAATCCTACCCCTGATCTGGCTGGGATTGGAGTGCAGGGAGTCGACGACTTTGCCACCGTCAGACTCAAGGTAGAGGCTTCGCGGAGTCCATGGTAGAGGATGTGCTCTAAGACGAAGATAATGGTTGTCACCCACATGAGAATAATGGACGTTTTTGTGAGTTCCTCCCCAGGGCAGGGGCCAGACCTTGGTGCAAACGGCAACGATGATCACTCTGAAGTTTTTTGGCTGCTCCTGGACCGCCTTAGATTTAGGCTACACTGTCTTTTAGGTGCCAGATCCATCTTGCCCATGGCACTTTGCTACGTGCAATCTCACCAGCGCCAATCATAAGTTTATTTTGGAGACTATGATGTAAGAGAACATGTACTGGGCTGGAGGGCATATACTACTGCTGTATGGGAATGGAATCGTAGAGGGACATCATAGAGAAAAAATGGTGTTGGATATATTTAGGTTTTCCGGTGAATTAGATGTTTAATTTTAATCCAAGATGGTTTTTAGCCACTCCAGTGCTAATTATGATCTTTTCTTGAATTGATATTTAAGAGTTTTGAGGTTTCACACTCCATGCTTGGCGTGTGGGGATTAGCCACTCCATATCTCACTAATATCTGGCTGTCAGTTCACAGTTGCGTGTCAAATCTTGAGGTTTCCCTAATGGATCCGTGTGTTGGAAGACATGATAAAAATCAATGTTCATCTGTGCTTTAGTTTAGTACTAAAGACAATATGTTTTCTTTTTTATGTAAGCTAACAGACAATATGTTTTCTTTTTTATGTAAGCTAACAGCTCAGTAAGACTTAAGATATGGTCTAAGAACGATTACAATGGGATGCTGCCTTAAGTTTTTTTACTGTTAATATCTATTTTGAGTCCTCTTGTTGAATTTTGTTACTCGCATGACATAAGAATGTGCAATATTTTGCCTCTTCATAATATTCTCTTTATTTATAATGTTCATTCATGTGGTACTGGATGCTATCTAGTCATTGATTTTGGGTTTCGTGCTGCTATCTGGCCCCGTATTATTTGATTCTTGTTGGCAATTCTTCATATAATTTAGCTTTAATCTATCCATATATACCTTCTCCTCTCCATTTTGTTTGACCTGATCATACACCATCGCTTCCTGCTTTGACCAATTGATGACTTAAACAAAGTCTGTAATTTGTAGTCTGTACTGTAGGATGAGTGGTCCTTTCCACAATTGGTCCATCTGTTCCATTACTGTCGTACTGTGCATCGAGGAACTCCTGCCATTAATGTGTTTTTGATTTACCTTTTTGATTCCTCGTTCACTTCATGATCATCTTCTTTTTTCGAGAAAACGCAAAAGGCTTTTGTGTTTCATTTCATTGGATAGATAGAGTTTGCATACACCCTCCTAAGAGGTTTCATTACTAGGTGAAAATGAATTTGTTGTTTTTAGTCATAAATTATTTTTTCCATTACAACCAAAAGTTTGGATGTAATGATAATCAAAACAGTGTTGATATTATTGTCTGTGGGTTAATAAAAATGATATGAGCTCATTGTGCATAAGAGAGACAAAGTTTTGACCATGATTACTGCAACTTTTTGTTAATGATAATATCAGGAAGTCCTTAATTTTTACATTGTTTGGGACAGACCTATATTCCTTTCTAACGTTCCAAAATTACTGTTCTATTTTAACATCTAGGTAGATGTTTCCTTGGTTCTGATGGAATGCTGCATCATTTGAAGTGTGATTTTCTACTGTGACACGTAACAATACGTGTTCAGGTTATAACATGTAGTACTTCCTAGGTATTATCAATTTTCTTTGAAACTTCAGGATGCATATTGTCAACATGGAGTGTGGTCACAACTTGTTACGAAAATCTGTATTAAAAAATATATGTAGTTTTTTAGCATTGGGCGGTTATAATTCCAACATTCACAGCTAAACTTTGGAACTATTTCAATTTATTGTATGAGATGAACGTGTTAGTGTTAGATTTGTTTTGACTTATGACAAGTACTTCCAGTTTATTTATACATTTAATCAGTATATAACTGTCCCTGATTAGAACTTTCTAGCCATGGAATGTTGTATAGTTGCAATTGTTTGGAACTCTTATGTTTTAGTAAAATGAAAATTGTTGACCTTAACAAGTGACCGGTAGCAAGTTGCAATTACTAATGCAAGAATTCAGGTGGAGTGTCCATTGTAAGTTGAATGAACTCTGTAGTATCTCCCGTACTCCCTCTGTCTCAGAATAGATGTCGGAGATTTGTCTAGATTCGCATGTACCTACTTATAGTATTACTGATGTTTTAATCTTTGATTTCTTATGCAAATTGTGAGGCAATTTTTTCTTTATTATTCTGAATTATTTTTCTCTTGCCATGTTTGTGCCCTTATAAAGTTATTTTAATGGTTCAAATGTTTTATGCTTTTAAAGGTGTTATGTTTTGTGTACATGCACACTGAGCATCAAGTTGATTGTCTTGCAGGAAGCGGCTTTTTAGTATGATAAACAACCTCCCCACTATATATGAGGTTGTCACAGGAACTGCAAAGAAGCAGGTCAAAGAAAAAACCCCGAAAAGCAGCAGCAAGATCAACAAATCTGGCCCAAAGGTAATGATTCATCTTAATTTTACTGTAACAGTGTTGACCAAAAATAAGATCATAACTTGATGTACTCTTTTGGCACAAAAAAACTTCCCCAGCCATCACGCCTGCTAGAGCCCAACTCGAGGGGTCCGAAGATGCCACCTCCAAAGGATTATGACGACAGTGGAGGTGAGGAAGAGGAGGGAGAAGAGCACGAAAACGCATTATGTGGTGCGTGCAATGACAACTACGGACAGGATGAATTCTGGATCTGTTGTGATGCTTGTGAGACATGGTTCCATGGTAAGTGTGTGAAGATTACACCTGCCAAAGCTGAGCACATCAAGCACTACAAATGCCCGAATTGCAGCAGCAGTAGCAAGAGAGCCAGAGCATGATATTGGATTCCACCATGGCTCATATGCCTGAAGAACCAAGAAATTTGACCTACTGTAAAGACCCACATGGGATGGAATGCCCAATGGGTGCGCATTCGGTTGCTTTGAGATTAGGACCAGCTTTAGGGGTCTTTATGTGTGTTATGTGGTGTATGACATTCTAGATTTTCCATTAGTATTAGCGACTAATTGTAACAGCCTGTATTTGTCCGAGCCTTCTCAGTGCACATGTTGGGGATTTAATGTGTTTTAGCTTTCAGTTGTGTATCATGTACTTCTGTAGTTCGTTGGAAAAAAAATTACCTGTTGCTGTATTAGGTTTCACTTGTCACTTTTATGTTTCCACCACGAATTATCAGTTTCTCCATGATTTATCAGTTGTCATCAAATCTAGCAGGAATGTCATCTAGTCTCAGTATTCTGGAACTATGTAACTAGTTGTGTTTGTCAACTCGTGAAACAGATCTAGTTTATCTGTGGTTTGTTATTTCATCTGTTATCACAAGGAACATATCAATGCCCTATTTGGCCCAATTCTCTCTTATAAAAACTTGTTTTCCTGGAGCACCTGCCAATGCATATCACTGATCATGTTCCAGGTTTAGATGTTGCTGAGGCCTCGCATCTTTCCCATTCAGCAGCTCTCCTCTGCTTTTGAGACAGACAGCCTACTGCTTATCTCCATGTAATCTAGTGGGTTTGACTTGTGCAGTGCTCAACTTTTGTCAAATGGGACACACCCGGATTGAAGAGTAGACCGCATCAGATGCTGCCCCGCAAGTTTACGCGCAGATCTGCATCAATCGAGGTCCACTTTACCTTTGCGCCTCTGCTTTTGTTTTTCTCCCTTTGCCATCCTGGTTTTCTGCT
This sequence comes from Avena atlantica, assembly GCA_910589765.1. NCBI lineage: Eukaryota > Viridiplantae > Streptophyta > Magnoliopsida > Poales > Poaceae > Avena > Avena atlantica. The sequence goes on along the minus strand of OU342736.1, from coordinate 321,935,635 downwards.
CATGTCCCTGTCCTAGCTGCAGCCTATCAACCTTATCTTCCACTCTGCCAACCTTTCCCTTTTTGACTTGTCGAGTTTATCGCAATTCTTTTCTGGTCTGTGTCAGCGCTTTCCGAGCGCTCCAAATCCTGGCGACAACAATAGCTTACTGTTCTGTATAAGATCTTTTTTTTTGTTTTTGGCCGGTTGCTGTGCTGGCTGTTTGGATAGATACGACCGTGATTCAACTGCCACCCAGGTCAGGTCAGGTTCATGCGACTTATCTAGTTATCTAAGGTAAATTATTTGCTAATCTTATGTAAGCTGCAGTAACAGAGAAATGTACTACAGTAGCATTTTAATGTGGCACCCCTTGAAAACATCCCTTCGCTCCTGTATAATATTCAGCTTTTTTTAAAGAATGAAATGTAGCTTTACCATGCATCAATTCAGTCCTGGCTAGTGAGGTTATATTTATGTTCTGCAAACCTTCACATGAATATTGAAGGTCTTTTCGAGGTCATTCCATTTACCAACCGCTGGCGCCTAACCAATATGGTACGAATCGAACTCATGTCTTATAGGATCTTGTCATGTTTAGTCTCACTAGCTGAGGATGCCCTAGAGTTTGGTCATATGGCTCTTAGTTACTCTTTTGTCGCCGACCGTTAAACAAGATGCAAGTCATTGTTTCGTATGAATATGTTAGTCATAAGATTGAAAATAATAGAGGACTATAACATACTTTCATTATAGATCGAATGATAGTATTCTCATCGGATCAATCCGAGTATTCTTTTTATATATTGATATTGGGAGTTATAGAAAGTTTGACCTCATGTTTTCTAGGACCTAATATGTTAATTTGGAATGGAGGTAGTAACTGTTTGTGCCTACCTAACAGTAGCAAAATAACCGGGATGAAACTAGTAGCATGCACTTTCCTAATTGGACACAATTGCTTAATAGTATACAATTGAACATCAAAATATTCAAGTACTAAAAATATGAAATTTTGTTTTAGCGTGAATTCTAAAAAAAAAGGCTTCCCTATTAAACATTTTTTTGTACATGAACAAAACCACGTATTGTTTATGTGAGAAAATAGGCACATTGCATTCCTAGAGGCCAAGGACCAATATATATGTGTATACACGTACATGTGTTGTGAGTATGCAGGAAACACCTAATAAAACGGGGACAAAACATAATAATAAAATAAAAGTACATACAACTCTAACACCATCACTCAAACTCATGGTGGAACAACAATACTTAGTTTGAAGAGGTAGAAGCCCTGTTGCGCTCTGGTCCAGGTCTTCGTGAAGAAGTCGCCAACCATAACTTAAAGATACATACTATAGAGAAACCACCTGATCATGAACATTGGAGTTATGAAGGAAGCATCGAAACCAATACTCTTGGAAGCCCATGATTCATAGGGTCAAGCGAAATGTTGGTAGCATTAGCACCGTCCCAAAAAAGAAGCCTGTGTAGTAAAAACACAAAAATCCTGAAGTAACCATCGCATCTAAGTCATCCCTTTTGTCAAAAGAGAAATAGCTCGCAACTTAGTTGAAAATACAATATGTTTCTTCTTCTTCTTCCAAACAATGGGTTAAACACCAAGAAAAACAATGTAGAAAAACAATGTAAGCAGAAAGCGAGCAGCGGTCCAAAGGATATCTAGCCCAAGCAACACAAGAGTAAGTACAAAACGAGTGTCGGTCCGAAGGATATGTAGCCTAAGTAACGAAAGACTATGCTTGAAGGTGTAACGAACTGGCGCATGCAAAGAAAAGAAGACGACACATGGTCCTGTGACATCATATAACACAAAGGAGGTAATTGTAACGAGCTTGAGTGAGAGTAGAAAGAAACTAACACGGAGCATGAACTGGATAAAATATATTTCATACAATCGAGAGCTAGATTGAGAAGACTCCCAATAAGTAACGATAGTAAATTAATTGAATCAGAAAGTGTCTCACCATCATAAGCTAAGAGGTGGACAGTGAGGAGTATTGGTGTCTCAACAATATGTTCATCAGTAAGAGCAGAAAATTTTGGATACCGCTTTTTTGGGAAAATTTTGAAAAACCTCAATTCCAAGTAAGAAGCAAAGAGGACCAAGATCAAACATAAGAAGCTGAACGCGAAGATAAGGCTTCACAAAGTCAATGTACTCAGAGTCATCTCTGCCATTGATCATGTCATCATCATTTAGAAAAATAAGAGTCCGAACTCACAAAAAAAAGGTGTAGAAAGAGGACAAGATTACTCGATGAAAAGCCAACAACAGTGACCACATAAGTGAAGCGCTCAAAGCCGTGCACGAGGGGCTTTCTTAGGGCCATAAATATAAACGATAAAGACGAAAAACCATGCCCTTTAGAACATAATACCTAGGTGTTGAAAGAGTTCATCTTGGAGAGTGAACAAGGAAAGTAGGATGCTATGAGAACCTGGGAGGTGCCCTTTCTAAATGGACGGCCTGGTGGGTGAAACCTCCCATCAAGAAAGACATTCTACACATCAAGATGAGCCAAATGAGAAAATTTTCTTATCATAGTCACAATCATGCTTCAGCTGAAAACTAAGTGCCACAAGACGCGCCTGGTAGTGCTTAATGAACCATTGGGTCTAATCATAACCTTGTAGAAGGACCATTAGGAAACAAGGGAGGATACACATATAATGAGGATGTGCAGCAAGATCCCATGTGTCGGGGTTCTAAAGGGCATAAAACCCATATGCAATTGCATGCCACCATTCCAAATGAACATTGACATCACAATGTAAGAGGCGGGGAATCACCGGGAGAAGAAGATGTTGAAGGGACATATTCACCCTCTAAGTGATGGGATTCGCAACATAGAAAATACAAAATTCCTACGAGAGAGTGAACCAATACCAAGATCCTATCTAAGAGATGCAAGTAACGAGAGAGATTAGATCTACATGCCCTTGCAAAACACGAGTGGAAACATTTTATCAGAAGTGGTTGATGTAGTCATAATTTCTTCGTCATCCAATCCAATCAAGCACCACACGAATGACACCTACGAGATGTTCACACGTACGGCTCAGTAACGTTCCCCTTTCTTGATCCAGCAAGGCGAGGGGAGAATCAGATGAGATTGAATCCGACAGATGATGGTGTGGTGGTGAATTATGGTGGAGATCCGGCAGAGCTTCGCACCAAGCGGCTTGGAATGAGATGGAGGAGAGAGGGAGGCGGCGTCCAGGGTTGAAGTGGGATGCGTCTAGCCCCCTATATTTATATAGGGCTAAGGGGTACGGCCAGCTTGGCCCCTCTCCAAGACCTGGGGTTGGCGGCTAACTTGCCCCTAAGTTGATCCCTCCCTTTTTAGGGATTCTCTCTTATCCTCTCATCTAGCCGCATGGGCCAAGGGGGATGGTGTTCCTAGCCCATGTAGGCCAGTGTGTCACCCCTTGGTCCATGTGGGCCCTCTAGGATAGGTGTGCCCCACCATGGGACCTTCAGAACATTTTACAATATTGAAAAGCTCCAAAGTTTTCCGAAAATCCTAAAAACACTTTCCCAATAATGAATCTTAATCTCTAGACCATTCTGAATCTCCTCGTGATGTTTTGGATCCCATCCAAGATTCCCAAAAAACTTTGTTCTCACCATTATGAATATCTCATTACTACCATACCGTCAACGAACTTTAAGTGTGTGACCCTATGATGGAAATATGCCCTAGAGTCAATAATAAATGTATTATTATTCATATTTATGTTTCATAATTAAGTTTATTGTTCTATGCTATAATTGTATTAGTTCCAAATAATGTGTATTTGGAGGAAAATCCTAATACATGTGTGGGATGATAAACACCATACAAAGATATCCCTAGTCATGCCTATAAGACTAGTATGTATGTAAATGATAGTTTCAGTTTTCTAACTATGGGCAAAGTGGCAATGTGATTGTGGAGTTTCCAGTGACATATGTGATTGGAGTTGTTGGAGAACAACAACTATGGATAGACCCAAATATGAGATACTGTGAAACGCATCGCCAATATAGTTATTGGTTTAATCTCATAAGACATTGAATTGCCTTACTAGAAATCATTTGACCACGAGACACATATGAACTTGGGTACAATATAGACGTGGCAAGATTCTTCAAACATTGCTCTTAACAAATTAGTTATGAAGTTGATGATTATTCGTACATGATGGTTCACCAATCATTCAGATGATGTGCTTGTGCGAATTGATACTCCTAACGATGGGGAGATACACTCTGGACCCGTTCATGTACTATGATGTTTGTCATCGTCTGGTCGGACACGATTTCTGAGGCATGAGGCTTCTCTGAGGTGAACGTTGGTCGGCTTTCGGCCTTCGTCGGCGTCTCCCTGGCGTGGGATCTGCATGGATTCCTCTGGTGGCGGTTCGAAGGTCACCTACTCTGGAGTGGCCACGGGTGGTAAGTTTCTTGAGGGTTCGCTGGTGCTCTCGGCTGATTCTTGGCTTGTTCTTCTCAATGCCAAAGGTTCTCCCCTTTAGGGTAGATGTTTGGAAAATGGGGAGAAGATTTCTATTGGATCTGTTTTGAGGTTCCCCTCTCACCTCTCTCGTGTCAATGATCTTTTGGTGCATTCATCTGGATTTCTTGGTAGATCTCCTACCATCTCTGGAACAGATGAGGACACTGGTTTTAAATGGCATGATCTTTGCTCCTCCCTGCCGGCTGATAATCTGGAGCCTTCTAAGGGTTTGCTGATGCTTTTCCCTAGTGCAAAAAGATTAGTTCTCCTCAATCACAATGAGGTGGTAATTGATGCTAGATATTTGATCCAAGGTGAGTTTGTTTCCACTGGTGTTTCTATTGATCTTCAAGTAAAGAGGGTTGTGGTCGGCACTCAGATCTTGCCCAGCTCTCCGGTTTCGCTCAAAGCTGAGAAGATTGTGCCAAAAACCCTGGATTTCACCAAAGATTTTCCTAAGGAGTTCCCTAATAAGGATGCATCAATGAATCGACCGGCCCTGGATTTCTCATTAGGGTAGGAATTTGAGAAGAAGCGTTTTGATAAATTCAGGCACCAAGTTAATTTCCTTGGTGGTTTCAGAAGGAAGCCTTTCTATTTGGTTTGTTCTTTTGGAAGAGCAAATTTTAAATTGGATATCCATACGGTTGGTCTTGCACTCCAAGCTTGTTTTGGTGGTCTGGATTCTAAATTCCAAGTGAGATTGTTGCAAGATAGAACTTTTCGTTTCTCGGTTGCTTCAAGAGCGGTGGGATTTGAAATTTACAATATTTCAAAATTTTCATGTGAGTCTTTTGTGGTTCATATTAATCTTTGGGGTAATGGTGGCCCAAATTGGATCTTTGAAGAAAAAGAATTTTACAAAGAATCTGCTGGAGATTGGAAAGTTGTCACGTACAAGAAGAAAAGTCCCAAAAAATCTCCTTTGTTGAAGAATAGCAGAAATGTTCTGTCTGTTTTCCAAAGACTCAAATTTCCGATTGCTACTGCGGATTCCTCGCCTGTTCCTGATGGGAGTAGTAAATGTGATATCATATCGGGTAATCATGGCAGGTCTTATGCGCAGGTACTCGCTGATTGTGGTGTTAAACCTGTGGTAACGCCGGTCGGGTCAAATGGAGGAGATAATCGCGCGACATTGAAGCTCCCTGGACTTATTCCTTTTTTGAAATTTCCTTCCTTCCCAAAATGTTTGTGGCCCAACAAATCTTACATTGGATGGTTCAAGGCCCAACAAAATCCTCATTTTGGCCCACTGTATACAACAGTTTTAAAGAGTTCTCCATTTCATTGCAAAAAACAACTGCTCGATTCCCTGTCCCATCAACTCCCTCGCCTGCTGAAACCCCAACTCCGCCTTGCTCATCGTCGGTGAGGACTGGCTCAATGGCAAACATTCCGATTGACCCTGCGCCGTTCTTGCCGAATGGTTTCCAAGTGATGCAAGTGGTCGGAAGAACCCGCGTCAAGAGGGTGGTGGTTCCGCGACGGTCGCGGACCCATGAACAGTATGCTATCGCAACCATTAATCCCCTCCCCCTGGTCAGGTTCCTTTTTTGAATATTCGCGAGGTTCTTGTTGATTTCCTCAATAATGAGGCTCGCGTGCACTTTCGGGATGTTCAGGCATGTCCTTTTGGGGCCGCATATGTGCAATTTCATCATGTTAGCGACAGGGACAAACTCATTGCGGCCAGCCCTATTCCATTCCAGGACGTGCATGTTTCTTTTGTTAAACACAATGAGGGGGGAAATTGGAGGAGAACACAGTTCAACAATGAGTGCTGGGTGATGCTTGTTGGCCCCCCTTGGACCACTGGCACACTGAAGATCTGAACACGGTATTTGCTGATATTGGGAAGGTTCTTCTTTGGGAGCGGGACTAGGACCATAAGGGAAGGATTCTTGCAAAAAACCATGTTACTGATCTGGTGGATATTCCCAAGAGTGTCAGGTTCACTATAGGAGACTTGGTGGAGTCTGAATCTTGGACCTTTTCTATTGAGGTTTTGCATAGTGACTTGCTTGGGGGCCGCCTGATGAGGACCCACTTTCGGCTGACAATGAGGACCCACATCCCTTACCTGTCTTTGGGCCCTAGATCCCCCATCCTCCACCTCCCCCACCTGCTCCTTGGGGTGAGGCTGGTGGTTGGGGTCAGTGGTTGGCCCCTGTGCAGGATCCTGCTCCTGGTGGGGATAACAATGAAGGTTGGGACCCTTGGGAAGCGGCTGCTGCTCCAGTTCAAGGTCCTGTGATTGCTCCTGGTGAAGACATGCCGGTGGATAATCATAATCTTCCCCCACAGGATGTTAACAGTGGAGTTACTGGTGCTATTCTTGTTAATGACTGGGAGTCTGATGATGATGAATCTGTAAATGTTGAACCTGAAGTTGTTGAGGGGCAGACAGTGCTTGAGGAGCCTCAGGGGGTTGGCATTGGTGAGGGTCTGCAGAACATCCTCCAAAACTACTTGGAGGAGGATGAAGCTAACTCTGATGAAGTGGGGATGGTGGAGAGCCCCATGGATTCTAGTGCTGATGCTGATGCTGAAGAGAATAATGATTGGATGATGGAAGACCAGCACCTCCTTTCCCCTAATGAAGCTCATCTTCAGGTTGTAATGGTCAGAACTTTTATTTCCATCCCTGATGTTCATGCTGCAAAGCAGGGCTTTTCTCAACAAGGTCTTGAGCTCTAGGAAAGCTACTTTGCTCCACATATTCAGAAGGATTCCTCTTCAAAGGACTCACTCATGTGTGAAATTCCTGTAAGTTGGTTCAATTTTATTACTCTCATGCTTGCTACTCCTGAGAAGTTTAACTGGGTCAAGAGCTTTCTTACTTCTCCATTATGGAAAATTATTAAAGAACCTATTGCTGAGGAGAATTCAATCTCTTTCATCATCCCTAATGAAAGCATTTCATAGATGGCACCCCCTTGTCTGGGCATTGAGGCCAAGCAGTCCTCTTGCTCTCCTTCCACTCCTTCCAGAAAGAGAAAGGGCAAGGAGCCTCTAGTTGAAACTGAGGTGAGAAGAAGTCCTAGGATTGCTGAATTAAATGGGGGTTTCAAAAGTCACTTAAACTGCTCAATTGCTGACTGTCTGACTTGTAATGCTGCTCCACCTTGTTTAAATCCTAAAGTGGTTAAAAATCTTGCTGCCTCTTTCTGCAAGGTAAAGGATGGTGACCTGGAGAAGAGGTTGCTCAAGAAAGGGAAGGCCACTGAAGTGGCAGTCAAGGCTCCTCCACAAGGAATCATCAAGGGGAATGGATCCTCAAGCTTGAACCTTGGAGGCAAGAAGAAATATGGGGCTGCTGGTACCTGTGGTTAGCAAGCCAAGAAGAAACCCCCAACTTAAGTGTTTAATGTATCACAATCTGTCTTTTGATGGGGCCTTGTTGGTTCCCTACTCTTAAACCTGTAATAGTGGTCATCTGATGTGTTTGCTACCTAATGTCACCATGGATGTTGAATCTGTTAGTGGTTCTATGGTATGGAATGCATTTTGTCTATTTGGTTGTGATCTTTTCAGTTGGGTGATTACATTGGTTGTATCACGTCTTAACTCAATACCCAATTGGTTTTTAATGGATAATAAAAGAATATGGAAAATTCTGAATTGGAACATCAGGGGCATTAATTCAGACAAAAAATGGTTGCTCTCAGAAATAAAATTGATGAATCTGGTTATGACATTATTTGCCTCCAAGAAACTAAGAGGGAAGTTTTTGATATCTCTTACATCAGAAAATTCTGTCCCCCCAAATTTACCAAATTTGAATTTCTTCCCTCCAGGGGGGCTTCTGGGGTTTGATTATCATTTGGAATAGCTCTCTGTTTTTTGGGCAAATTTCTTTTCAAAATGAGTTCTCCATCTCCATCACCTTGACATCTCTCTTGTCCAGTGAAACCTGAATTCTCACCAACATTTATGGGCCATGCTTAGCTGAAAAAAAGCAGACTTCCTAGAATGGTTTGGAAATATTGACATGCCTGATGATATGGATTGGCTCATTGTGGGTGATTTCAGTTTTATTAGAAAACCCTCTGACAGAAACAGGCAGGGGGGTGATGTGAATGATATGCTACTTTTTAATGAAGCCATTAGAAATTTGGGACTCATAGAATTACCCCTTAAAGGTAGAAAGTTAACATGGAGCAACATGCAAAAGGAACCTCTTCTGAAAAGGCTGGACTGGTTCTTTACATCTGCTTCCTGGACTCAGAGCTATCCTTCAATGTTGTCGCTCTTACCAAGCCTACCTCTGACCATCTACCTTGTGTCATCTCCATTGGCACAATGATTCCAAAATCCCAAATTTCCAGATTTGAGAATTACTGGATGCATCATAGTGATTTTAAAGCAATTGTTCAAAATGCCTGGAACATCCTAGTTGGTTTCCTTGATTCTGCCAAAAGAATTAATGCTAAATTCAAAAATGTCAGAAGGGGGCTGAAGATCTGGGCAAAAAAACTGCTGTGTTTGAAAGCTCAAATTAGTAATGTCAATGCCATCATTGATCTCTTGGATGTCTTGGAGGAAATGAGAACCCTTACTGTTCTGGAATGGAATCTCAGGGATTTACTGAAAAGTCTTATAATCTCACTTCTTCAAGATCAAAATGCTTATTGGAAGCAAAGAGGAAAAGTCAAATGGGTCAAGTTGGGTGATGAGAACACAAAATTCTTTCATTCAAAAGCCACCATAAGCTTCAGGCATAACTACATCTCCATGCTCAAAGATGACTCTAATGAAGAGATTCATGCTCATTCTGGTAAAGCTGATCTACTCTGGAATGCCTTCAAAGATAGAATGGACACTTCTGATAAACCTGAAATGCACTTTAACCTTAGTGAGCTGGCAGGGGAATGCTTGATTCAAGAGTAAAGAGATGTTTTAGAAGAACCATTCTCTGATAATGAAATTGATAGTGTAATCAAGGAACTTCCTAATGACAAATCTCCTGGTCCTGATGGCTTCAATAATGAATTCATTAAGCAATGCTGGACTATTATTAAGGAGGATGTTAAACAACTCCTTGTGGATTTCGATGAAGGCATGACTTCTTTGGAAAGCATTAATGCTTCTTTTATCACCCTCATTCCAAAAAATGAGGCCCCTTTGACACCTGCTGATTTCAGTCCTATTTCACTGCTAAATAGTGTCTTCAAGATCATAACCAAGCTTCTGGCTAACAGACTCCAAAAAGTTATCCTTAAACTTGTCCACAAAAACCAGTATGGATTCCTAAAACAAAGATCTATTCAAGACTGCTTAGGATGGGCTTTTGAATTCCTTGATCAATGCCACAAGTCCAAGGAAGAAATTTTAATTCTGAAGCTTGATTTTGAAAAGGATTTTGATAGAATTGAGCACTCAATAATCATCAATATTCTCAAAGCCAAAGGTTTTGGTGAAAATGGATTAATAGGATTCAGTTGATCTTTGGTTCTGCTTCATCCTCTGTTTTATTAAATGGAGTGCCTGGGAAAAAGTTTTATTTGCAGAAGAGGTGTAAGGCAAGGGGATACTTTATCCCCACTACTGTTTGTCCTGGCTGCTGATCTTCTCCAATGCATTCTCAACAAAGCAATGAGCCTTGGGCTTCTCTCCCTTCTGAAAGAACATGTTGGGCCCCCATGTGTGGTTTTGGTAATTAATGACAATCTTTATGGACTAATGTGTGTATTAAGTTATACTTGTAGGATTTGTAGGTTGGTCCATTGGCATCGCTTGGAGCATGTGTTAGCTTCAAGGTCGATGAAATGAGAAGAATATGTCTTGTGCAAGCTCAAAATGCGGCATCTATAGAAGATCTCATGTTTGATGCTTGCCATCCTCGGTGATCATGGATCGATGATGAAGAATCAAGAAAGGCGTTCAATCTTGAGAAGGGCAAGATCGTCTACATCGAACTCAAGTAGAATGCTCAAGGCAAAGGTATCCCTTTTGCCGGTCTCATGTTGTTAGTGGGAGACCGGGTTTAGGATAGATAGCCGTACTATCAAGAGGGGCTCTCGAATGAGTAACTCGATCACATCATTCGGAGAGAGATCAAACCTTTGCATACTTGCATCATCATATTTGGTTGTTATTTGGTCTTACCCATGTGAGGATATAGAGCTTGTGGTAATCTCCATAACAAGCTCTAGGTCATCAAAAACGGATTTCCCTTCTATATCTTATTGCATTTTGATCTCGGAGGTTTTACCGGTTTGTATTTTAGAGATAGGTAAAACCTTCCATTATTTAGTTCTTACTCATGTGAGGATTTAGAGCTTTTGTTAATCTCCATGACAAGCTCTAGTTCATCGAAAACGGATTTCACATGCATTTTCTATTATGTTTTCGATGTGGGAGGTTTTATCGGTTCGTCTTTTTGAGAGAGGTTAAACCTTTCGTCATTTGGATCTATCCTCCCTTTCTTGACTATGATGTTTATTTGCATGATCTTTTAGAGCTTGTTGTCCTCTTCGAAACGAGCCCAAGATCATCAAAATCGAAGTCCGGATGCAAAAGTTATGGCCGTTTTCGTTCAGGGATGACCGGTAGTACCGGACCAGGGTCCGGTAGTACCGCCCCTTAGTACCGGTTGGTACTGAATCCCTCCTATGATTCTTGCATATTCTTGAGGGATTTGAAAGAGGAGATCTAGATCTACAATCCCACCAATCAATCTCTTCTCTAAGTGAGGGAAACATATTGGGATCTAGATCTTGGAGTCTTTTGTGGATTTCCTCCATTGTTCTTCCTCTCTTATTCCCCCATAAGCTTTTGTAGCTTTGGTGGAATTTGGGAGAGAAGGATTTGAACATCTTTGTGGTGTTCTTGCCATTTGCATTTGGTGCATCGGTTTGAGTTCTCCTCGGAGGATTTGTTTTGAGTTGCTCATTGGAGCTTGTCCCTCTTGGGTTCTTGGAACCCTAGACGGTTTTGTGGCCTTGGTGGCATTCGTTGAGGCCTTTTGTGGCGTTTTTTGGGAGCCTCCAATTAAGTTGTGGAGAAGTGCCCCAACCTTGTGAGAGGTTCCGGTTGCCACCGACAAGTGCATCGATAGTGGAAGCGTCGATCGATCCCATTGGGGTGAGATTCACCGGAGAATAAGGGAGGCCTTTTGTGGCGTTGGTGGTTTTATACCACCCCCTCTCCAAATGAGACGTACTCCATGTTGGGAGGAACTCGGTAAAATATCGGTGTCCCCGCGTGCCTCGGTTATCTCTATACCCGAGCTCTTTACTTATGCACTTTACATTGTGATAGCCTTCGTGCTTGAAGTAATATATATCTTGCTATCACTTTGTTGCTTGTATTGCTTAGCATAAGTTGTTGGTGCACATAGGTAAACCTTAGTTGTTCTAGGTTGTGCTTAACAAAGTAAACACTAGTTTTATTCCGCCTTTGTTGAGCCACTCTAGGAAAAGTTTTAATCGCCTATTCACCCCCTTCTAGGCGACATCCGTATCCTTTCAATTGGTATCAGATCCCGGTCTCTTATTTTAGGCTTCACCGCCTTGAGAGTAAAGATGCCGGCTAGGGGATTAGTGCACAAGGACACGCTCACATTCGATGGCACAAATTATGATGTTTGGAAAATTCGCATGCTTAATTTATTTCGGGAAATTCACCCAATTATCGAGGGATATCTATATGTGGGTCTCTCTTCTCCTATGGATACCCAAAACGAATCTTTAGAGGAGAAGTTGAACTCTCATATAGATGCTCTAGCCACTAAAATTATTTTGCATGTTGTGAGCAATGTAGTTCTTTCTTCTATCATGCCTTATTCAAGCGCTCGTGAGATATGGACCAAGCTTCAAGATAAATATTGCAAGTCCAACATTATTAAGGATGATTGTGTTGCTTCCACTTCCGGTCGAGATGAGTTCTCATCGTCTACCACTTCACCAACATGTGATTTTTCACAAGGTAATGATATGGTGAGTGGTGATAGAAATTGCAATATGGATAGTTATATTACTACTTGTAATCCTTCATCCCTATCTAGTTGCAATGATATATCTTTGGACCTTAACACTTCTAGCACTAAAAACTCCTTACATGCTTGTGTTAATAGTCCTTGCATATCATGTAGAAATGACTTGAATAAATCTCATGATGATATGCTTGTGTTGTCTTGTTGCCATGATAAAAATGCTTCCATTTCCTCTAGTGCTTGTGTTGATAACCATGTAGAGGAAAATGAAGATTCTATGGGCCAATACAAGGTCTTGAAGAGAGCTATAAGTGCAATATCATCATCACCTTCCTCCGGTTCTCACATGTGCCTTATGGCTAAGGGAACAAAGGTAACCTCTTTGAATCCCATTGTATCTCATGATGATGAGGTTGAGAATGATAATGATGATTATAGAAGTAAGTATGATATTACCTCTATTAAGAAAATGGGAGAGGTTGTCTATAGCGCTCTCTTCAAAAATAAAATTGCTTCCTCCAACTTTCTTGAAATCTTGAATTGTGCCATAGAAGGCAATGATCTTATTGAGGAGCAAGAAAACTTAATTGATGAAAAGTTTGCACTTGAGCGTGAGTATGCTAATGAAGTTACACAACTAAAGGACTCCCTTGAAGAAGAACAAACCACCAAAGAATCTCTTAGTGAGACTTTTACTCTAGAATTATCTAGAGTAAAGGAATACCATGATAGAGAACTTGCGGTGGCTAACTCCTTCAAGATTAAAAATTATGAACTTGAAGTTTCTTATGCTAAAATTGTTGAGGATTTTGAGCACCTCGAAAATGGCTCTCGGGTCGTTAAGAGGGAGCTCATAAAACTCACCGAGTCACATGAGCAACTTAAAGCTTCATATTTCAAAGAGCTTGACAAGTTGCCCTCACCTCTTGCTAATAATAATGATGCTTGTGCTACTAACTCTATTTTTTGTGAAGCATCTATTTTTAAGGAGAATGTTGAGCTAAAGGCTCAACTTGCTTTGCTAACTAGCAACTATGGGAAATTAGAAGAAAGTCATGATAAGCTCTCGAGCTCGCATGAGGATCTTCTAGTCTCCCATGGTAGGCTAAAGTTAGCTCATGAGGCCATCGTGTCAAAGGTAACATCTAGTGGGCCTCATGTGGACATTAGCACTACATCTACTCCAAATGTTATATTGCCATGTGCTAGTCCTTGTAATTCATCCTCTCACAACCATGTTATATCTCGTGATGAATTACATTCCGTGCCTTGTTGCTCTAACAATGTAGCACCTACTTCCTCTAGTACTCTTGTTGAAACTAACCATGAGGAAATCAAAGAGCTCAAGGCTCAAGTCACTTCTTTGAAGAATGACTTGAAAAGGGTCATCAAGGGAAGGTCACACTCAATAAAATCTTGAGTGTGCAAAAATCCCCCAATGACAAGAGTGGTCTTGGATTCAACTCCAATGTCAAGAAAAAGTCCACTATCAAGTTGAAGCACAAGGACAACAAGAAGAATGTCCAAGATCAAGTCAATAATCCGGCCAACATTGTTTGCTTCAAGTGCAAGGAAGAAGGGCACCATGTTAGATCTTTCCCATTGAAGAAAAAGCCTCTTAGTGTGAAGAAACAAGGGAAGCGGCCTCAAGCTCCACCTCAAGTCATTAATGTGCCTCTTCCTAAGAGGACTACTCGAGCTCTTCCTCGAGTTGTGGCTTCTCCTAAGAAGAAAAATGGCAAGAGTAGAACTTGCTACGTATGCCGTGAGAAGGGGCATATTTCTTCCTCATGCACTCTCGGTATCTCCTCATCCAACCCTATCATTATTGATGATGCTTATTCTCTTTGGAAGGATGAGGTTGGCAATGTGTTTTCCAAATTTGTTGGTGCCCAATGTGGTGTCAAGAAAAGATCCATTTGGGTTGCCAAGCCTATTGTGACTAACTTCTTAGGACCCAACTTGGTTGGGGACCAACAAGCCAAAACTTGACCAATAGGTGTGTTTTGGAGGGCATTGGAGACTTGGCTACATCATGAAGAATTAAGGGATCTTCATTATTATATTTGTCAAGCCAAGTCATGTGGTTTATATTGCTCCTATTATTATTATTATTATATTTCCAATGTTCCTCCTTGCGATAACATATGATAAACTCTTTACATTGAAAGTTACTCGCCCCCTTGTGCATGTGTTGGTTTTATATCTTCCATGTTTTTGTACATGTTGTGCTATCCACTTAATTATCTTGAAATCAAGATTATTTGTGTATGATTAGGTGGCACACCATGTATGTATGTTTCTTGTGTTTGAGCCTTTCTTGGTTATATTTGGTATCCTATTTGGATCTTGTGAGAAATTAATGGATTATCCCATTTTGGGGGAGTGTTACGCTTGGGCATTCCACAATCCTAAAAATTGTGTGTACATGAGGAATACCACCTAGTATTTATATTGGATTATTGTCTAGTCTCTATGTGGTATAATTCTCATGAGAAACTTAATTTTATAATGTCCATTAATTATATCTATTTGTATCATTTTGCCTCGTGTTGGTTTTATGGTAGTATCACATTATGGGGGAGTCATATGCTTAGTGCATATTACAATCCTAGAAAATGTGAATATTCGAGGTTGTGTCACCTAGAATTGATATTGATAATTATCTAGCACCTATGTGACACATTTGCTCATACAAGTTCCAATTTGCTTGAATGTTGTTGTTGATTATATTTTGGATCTTGTATATGAGAGTGTTTCTTGGTATGTGTTTCCTCATATTTAGTTCTCTATATTCTCATGGAAACCATTTACTTCAAGTCACTCTAATCACTATGATTGTGTGACTATTGGAAGCTACCAATAATCTCTTTCGAAGCATCAAACTTAATCTATATACTTTGTTATATGCTTCTTTGTGTGAATACGATCTTGGATATCCGTATGAACTACCTAGGGAAGATTATTCTCAATTCTTCTTGTCCTTGGACAATTAGTACCAAATCTACGGTAGACTTTATTGATCATATTCACTTTGTCCTTTGCTTAATATTGTCCTATCTTTGGCCAAGTAAATGTTTTGTGTGCTCCCATGTATTCCTTGCTACTTTTGGATCCCTTTATTTTTATTGATATCCTCTTGTGTTTTATTTAATGTAGGTAGTAGTGTTGATCTAATTTGTGTGCATTTTGCATTCAAAAGCAAAATTCTATATAATGTACTACTTATGGGTGAGCTCTCCTATATTATCTAGAACAATCCTTTTATGCTTCTTTGTTTGATCCATATCGAGTTTTATGTGCTTGTATGCTAAATCTTTTTGTTTTGGTACTTTGTACCACATGAAAAGTTTGGGGAGTTTGGTTTCTTGTTGGAACCTTTCTCTTTTTGGGAGTTGGTTTTGTCTCATACCTTGTTTCTTGATTTGACCATTTTAGAATGAGATAAATCCTTGAGCATTTTTATTTCTATATATATTTGATCTTTTGGACTTAGCCTAGTTCATTTGTTGAACTTGTGAGCTTTCATGTGTTGAATTGGTTCTTTGATACAATTTGGACACCGCTTGTCTTGTCACACTCTTGTGTGTGCCATCTCGGTTTACTTGGTGTTTTTGTTCAAATTGTATCTTAGTTTTGGTTCTTGAAAGCCTTGTGTATGCATATTTACTACATATCTATATTATGGCATGCTTGCTTTCTTTGATCCAATATATAGGGGAAACTCCACCAAATCCCATCAGCTAAGTTGTGCATGAAATTCAATTTCATATCAATATGCACATATTTATGTGGAGTATCTCCTATGTATTGTAGTTGCACTAACTACTTTGGTCCCAATAAGTTTGGAGACCATTTTGTACTTGAATGTGTTTTAGGTACATTGGAGATATATTGGATGCTAGTCTCTCAATTTTGAAGAAATGATGCATACATGAAAATTGTAGGCAAGCTATAGGATGATCAACGAATTCATATCCTCTACATCCTACCAATTATATCTCGGTAACAAGTATCTCTTGCTCATCTTGCTTCCAACCTTTGGTAGGTTGCATCTTGGTATGAATTTTTGTTATTATATTTATTGTTGTATCTCTAGCCATGGTATTAAGAGAACTCTCTATTGTAAATGTGTAGAAGTTGAGACGAGTGCATATAATTGGGACTATACAAAATCATGCATATGATCCATCAATCCCAAATATGTCAATCTAGCAATTTTATTACCTATATTTTCCTCAACTTCTCTCATGTGCAATAGTGAGATTTTGCTAGTTGTTTATTCCTTGTGATACTTGTTGCCTTTCTCCATATATTTCAACTTTCCCCTTTTCCCTTGGTGATAGTTGTAATATATGTAGTGTGTTGGTATTTGAAGCTCATTAATATACAATAATTTATATTTGAGCCTTTGGCCGTGCTTTGAAGCAAAAATCTTATTGGTACATGTTATGACTTCATTTTAGCTTTTTATGTGATTTATTGTATATCTTCTTTGTGTGTGCTTGTTTCTTTATGGGAATATGTCTTTGTGATATTTTCCACTTAGAGACATATACACATATGAGAATATAATTTTAGTTAATTTTTAATCCTTGGAGACCACCTTTCTATTCCTTTTGATTCTTCGGTGGCTTCCAAATTTAATTGCCTATGAGTGCTTGTTCCTCTTGTTTGCACATTTTGGCACTCATATCTGTTCTCTCATGACTTGTATTGTTAAATGAACTTGGATTAGTGAGGATTCCATGATTATGCACCTTGTTCCCAAATGCAATTATCATAATTGGTGCATTATCTTTGGTGAGCTCATCCAATTCATTTAATAATGCTCATTTGTTTTTTTATTTGATGTGTCTTAAATGATTATGGGGAAGCAAGGATTCCATGTTTGTGCAATATGCATTCTATTGCATTTATTTTGAATTGTGCACAAATCTTGGGGAGCTTCTCTACTTGTTATTTAAAACACTCTTTTGCTCATATCATAATATCTTGTAGTTTCCATTTGGACTCATTTGTTGTTTTCAAATTGGTTTGTCGGACCTTGTAGTTGCTTGCATCATTTGACTTTATTTTTGCAATCTTCGGGTCCTCGATATAGTTCTACTCCCTCCCAAGTATTCATCATTGGATATGTGCGAAAGCACACCTTTGGAGGAATTATTACTATGTTTGCCTTCTAGAACTTGTCACCCATTTCGGCAATCGATGCCAATGGGGGAGAAGTTTTAGAGGGTTTAAGGGAAGTTGGTTTATGCATTGAGTTTGTTCTTGTGCATTTGCCTCTCATGCTCTTGCATCTTTGTTGTTGCTTAGCATGTGGTATATATAGAGTAAACTCCACCAATGATAATGATTGGCAATATATGCAATGAAATTCAAGTTCATCACACATGCATAGATTGTGGGAGAGTTTGCTCTATATATGGTGGTGGTACCAATATCACATACTTTTTTAGTATTTGATATTGGTATTACCATTTTATTCATTAATATTCCTTATATAAACCCTCTTAAAGGGATTGTCATCAATTACCAAAATGGGGGAGATTGAAAGAACATGTTGGGCCCCCATATGTGGTTTTGGTAATTAATGACAATCTTTATGGACTAATGTGTGTATTAAGTTATACTTGTAGGATTTTTAGGTTGGTCCATTGGCATTTCTTGGAGCATGTGTTGGCTTCAAGGTCGATGAAATGAGAAGAAGATGTCTTGTGCAAGCTCAAAATGCGGCATCTATAGAAGATCTCATGTTTGATGCTTGCCATCCTCGGTGATCATGGATCGATGATGAAGAATCAAGAAAGGCGTTCAATCTTGAGAAGGGCAAGATCGTCTACATCGAACTCAAGTAGAATGCTCAAGGCAAAGGTATAATCTTGATAGGTTTTCCCTTTTGCCGGTCTCATGTTGTTAGTGGGAGACCGGGTTTACGATAGATAGCCGTACTATCAAGAGGGGCTCTCGAATGAGTAACTCGATCACGTCGTTCGGAGAGAGCTCAAACCTTTGCATACTTGCATCATCATATTTGGTTGTTATTTGGTCTTATCCATGTGAGGATATAGAGCTTGCGGTAATCTCCATAACAAGCTCTAGGTCATCAAAAACGGATTTCCCTTTTATATCTTATTGCATTTTGATCTTGGAGGTTTTACCGGTTTGTATTTTAGAGATAGGTAAAACCTTCCATTATTTAGTTCTTACTCATGTGAGGATTTAGATCTTTTGTTAATCTCCATGACAAGCTCTAGTTCATCGAAAACGGATTTCACATGCATTTTCTATTATGTTTTCGATGTGGGAGGTTTTATCGGTTCGTATTTTTGAGAGAGGTTAAACCTTTCGTCATTTGGATCTATCCTCCCTTGCTGGACTATGATGTTTATTTGCATGATCTTTTAGAGCTTGTCGTTCTCTTCGAAACAAGCCCAAGATCATCAAAATCGAGTCCGGATGCAAAAGTTATGGCTGTTTTCGTTCAGGGATGACCGGTAGTACCGGACCAGGGTCCGGTAGTACCGGAGGTCTGGTAGTACCGCCCCTTAGTACCGGTTGGTACTGAATAAGGTGCGTTTGGCGACCTGGGATCCCCAGGGAATGTCCGGTAGTACCGGGATTCGCATTTTTGGGCTTCAACGGTTGGATTTTCGGGGGACCTATTTAAGGGGCCTTCTTCCCCAATGGTTCCCCAACCATTCTTGCAAGTTTTCCCCTCCATTGTTGACCTTCTTGAGCTTGCTTCCTCTCAATCCCTCCTATGATTCTTGCATATTCTTGAGGGATTTGAAAGAGGAGATCTAGATCTACAATCCCACCAATCAATCTCTTCTCTAAGTGAGGGAAACATATTGGGATCTAGATCTTGGAGTCTTTTGTGGATTTCCTCCATTGTTCTTCCTCTCTTATTCCCCCATAAGCTTTTGTAGCTTTGGTGGAATTTGGGAGAGAAGGATTTGAACATCTTTGTGGTGTTCTTGCCATTTGCATTTGGTGCATCGGTTTGAGTTCTCCTCGGAGGATTTGTTTTGAGTTGCTCATTGGAGCTTGTCCCTCTTGGGTTCTTGGAACCCTAGACGGTTTTGTGGCCTTGGTGGCATTTGTTGAGGCCTTTTGTGGCGTTTGTTGGGAGCCTCCAATTAAGTTGTGGAGAAGTGCCCCAACCTTGTGAGAGGTTCCGGTTGCCACCGACAAGTGCATCGATATTGGAAGCGTGGATCGATCCCATTGGGGTGAGATTCATCGGAGAATAAGGGAGGCCTTTTGTGGTGTTGGTGGTTTTATACCACCCCCTCTCCAAACGAGACGTACTCCATGTTGGGAGGAACTCGGTAAAATATCGGTGTCCCCGCGTGCCTCGGTTATCTCTATACCCGAGCTCTTTACTTATGCACTTTACATTGTGATAGCCTTCGTGCTTGAAGTAATATATATCTTGCTATCACTTTGTTGCTTGTATTGCTTAGCATAAGTTGTTGGTGCACATAAGTGAACCTTAGTTGTTCTAGGTTGTGCTTACCAAAGTAAACACTAGTTTTATTCCGCCTTTGTTGAGCCACTCTAGGAAAAGTTTTAATCGCCTATTCACCCCCCCTTCTAGGCGACATCCGTATCCTTTCACATTGCTCTTGAAGGTGTGTTCTGTCCTGATTTCCCTATAGTACAGTATGCTGATGACACCTTATTAATCCTTAAGGCTGATTCAAAGCAGTTAATGTGCCTTAAGGCCCTACTTCATACTTTTGCCATTTCCACTGGACTCAAGGTTAATTATTCCAAATCTAGTATGATGCCAATCAACATGGATTCTGAGAGGCTAAGACACTTTGCTAGCACACTTCATGCCTCATTGGTTCACTACCCTTCACTTATCTTGGATTTCCTTTAAGCGTCAACAAGCCTGCAGTGGAGCATTTTCTGCCTATTGTTCAGAGAGTGGAGAGAAGATTATGTGGGATTGCTGATTTCCTAAACTATGGGGGAAAATTACAGTTGGTTAAATCTATCGTATCCTCCCTTCCCATATATTATATGAGTTATTTTGAACTTCCTGTCTCTATTAAGGATCAGCTGATTAAGTATATGAGGCAGTGCTTGTGGAGAAAGAAAACCACTGATGTCCAAGCTAGAGGATAAGCTCTAGTGGCCTGGAGTGAAGTTTGTAGACCAAAGAATCATGGAGGTTTGGGTGTTCTTGATCTTAACATTCAAAACTCAGCACTTATTTGAAAAGCTTGGATAAATTCTATAATCACAAGGATATTCCATGGGTTCATCTTGTCTGGAATACTTATTACTGCAATGGTAAATTGCCTGGATGAAGTCTGGAGGGATCCTTTTGGTGGAAGGCTCATCTAAAATTAGTTGACATATTTAAAGGAATGGAAAAGTGCTCGGTGGGAAATGGAAAATCCAGTCTCCTCTGGACTAATATGTGGAAAGATGAATGCTTACAGCACAAGCTCCCTCATCTTCTGTCTTATGCAAAAAATCCACATATTTCTGTTTGTGAGTTCTTGCAGACACCCAACATGCAAGATCACTTTTTTCTTCCTCTGTCACAACAAGCTTACTTTGAATATCAATGTCTTGAGCAAATTATCAGTGGTGGAATACAGGGATAAATAGACAGCTGGAGCTATATTTGGGGCAGTGATATTTTCTCAGTCAAAAAGGCTTATTCTTCATTATCTGGATACCAGTCTGTGCAACCACATTTCTCCTGGTTGTGGAAGTCCTCTTGCCGGCAAAAACACAAGTTCTTCTTCTGGCTTTTGCTCCTTATAGACTAAACACCAGAAATCTCTTGAAAAGGAAAAGATTCACTCTGGTTTCATATGATTGTGTGTTTCATGGTTGCACGAGTGAGGAAACTTTACTTCACTTATTTTGGGACTGGTCTTTTGCAAAAGCATGCTGGGATGAAATTTGTCCTATCCGAGACAATGTGCTAAATCTCTTTGAGGCGCTGACTAGTATTAAAAGCAGCCTAAAAGTGTAGGGTTTCGTAGCATGGAAAACAAAAATTTTCTATCGCATACAAACAAACAAGCCAAGATCTATCTACTAGATTGTAGCAACGAGTCGATGGAATAACTCACCCTCGAAGATTCCAAAGTGTTTAACGAGAGCGGATTCTCGTGGGTGATGTAGTCGTACTCTTCCCGATCTCAAGATCGCGTAGACGATCCTTCCGGCGCTGCGTTCCGGCAGCGCTCCCGCAGTCGGTCACACGTTCGGAACTCCTCCCCAACTCGGTTTCCACCTCCCTCTCCACTTCCCAAAAGTAGCCGTTTTGACTTTCAAATTGGCGTTTGACTTTTCAAACAAGGATTTGATTAAATCCTCTATTTTGTTCAGCGATGACACTTAGTACATGATGCAATCATACCAACTTGATATAACACATTCATGTACCCTTCCCCTCCGGAGTGCCAGACATTCCGGAACCTTCTAGAACATTCCCGATGAAAACACCGGAATCATTCTCCAACTCCGAAACAGGACTTTCCTTATATGAATCTTATTCTCCGGACCATTCCGGATCTCCTCGTGATATCCCGAATCCTATTCGAGACCCCGAACAACATTCGGTCTCTTTCTCATCATTCCATAACTACTCAAACAACGTCGAATCCTTAAGTGTGTCTCCCTACGGTTCGTGAATTATGCGGACATGATCGAGACACTTCTCCGAACAATAACCAATAGAGGAATCTGGAAATTCATATGGCTGTCACATCCCAAGATTTTCCAAATATTGTAATGTGAAAAATAAATGAATGAAATAAAACTTTGTTTGATTTTCAGAGTGAGAAGAAACTTTTTGAATCCAATTGGAAACCTTCAAACCAATTTGGATCAAATAAAATCCTAAAGAGATTTAAAAGGTAAACATTTAATAAAGGAAAATAAAAATATTTTGGAATTACTATTTTGGATCTTTTAAATAAAAAGTTTTGGTTTTTCAAAAGAAAAGGGGGATTTTAAAATAAAAAAATTATTTTATAGAGCCAAATTAAACCTTGGCCAAGCTTTTGAAATAAAATATTTTGTTTTGATAAAAATAGTAAAAGTTTATTTAAATAAAGTAATGAGGATTTAATATCCAAGTTTTATTAATAAAGGCCTTACTATTTTCCAAAACATCAAAACTTATTTATTTATTCAAAATAAGATTTCCAAGTATTTTATATTCCCAAATAAAACCTACTGATTTGGTTTTGAAAATAATTAGATTTCAAAATGAGTATTTAAATAAAACAAATCTTATTTGATTTTAATAACAATGGTCTATTTATTTAATTAGTAATGGACCCTAAATAAAATTATTATTTTGGTTTTGGAATTTTGGTTTATGTTACTGAACAGAACCAAATTCAAAGTTGTTTAGTGTGGTGTTTGTTTGAATGGATTTGAATGTTGTTTGTTTGTTTGAATTTCAAAAACAGAAATCAAAAATAGGAAAAGAAAAAGCTTCCAGGAAGGAAAAAAAATAGAATTTGGACGACCCAACCCAGCAGCCCAACTAAGCCCAGTACCAGCCCACTTTCCCTCTCCCTCGGCGAAACGTTTTTCACTCAGAACCGCACCCGCTGAGCCAATGACTGGTGGCCCCTCTTCTCCCTCTCATTCCTCGCTGACAGCAGGGACCCACGCAGCCAGCTCACTCCTCTTCTTCCTCGCGACGACAACACCGGACGTTTCTGCCAGTGATTCCGCGGCTTCAATTCACCTTAATGCGGTCACCATTACTCGCTGCGATCACGCCCATTTAAACGCCAGCGCCTCTCCTCCATTTCCCCTCTGACTCCTCTCCCAAGCACGCCTCCAGGCCGCCGAATTTAGCTCGACACTCTCACTGCTCCGACGACCCTCCTTGTCGATTCCTGCCAAGCTCCACCATACCGTACCTCCCCGAGCACACGAGCAGACTCCCCACTCCCAGACGATTCTCCCTGTACTCGTCGTTCGACCGCGGGCGCCTCAGAACGACGCCAACCACTTCGACTGAGCGCCGCCGCGTCTGCAACATCTCCGGCGACGTTTCCTGGTAAGTCCAGACCGCCCAAGCTTTCTCCTTCACGCACGCGTCTTCTCTATGATCTCCTGCATCTGACCACACCCTCTGTTTGCCTCCTCGTGATCGACAGCGTCGCCTTCGACCGCGAACAGAACCACCCGTCTCCAGACCCTACTCCGGCGAGCAATCCACCGCAACCCTGAGCGCCCCTTGCCAAGCCGACTGTACCTCGAGCATCACCACGTCCTTGTGACCTCGGTGAGCACTTTCCCTCCCCTCTTTGCTTCCTGTAACCACCATAGCGCCACCACCTGG
The DNA here is from genome assembly GCA_910589765.1 of Avena atlantica. NCBI lineage: Eukaryota > Viridiplantae > Streptophyta > Magnoliopsida > Poales > Poaceae > Avena > Avena atlantica. The sequence continues at coordinate 321,911,847 of OU342736.1, read as the reverse complement.
CCGTGCACCTCCGCTAGCCACCGTCGGCGCCGCTCGCATTTGGTCAGGCAAACCAGCGTCGTAGGATCGTGATCTGACGAACACGATAGATCCACTTAGCACCGAAGGGGTACGCGATCAGGACCGTGCGATCTATTTAGATCCAACGCGCCGCAGAGCCGATCCGGCCGAACCGGTACCAGCCAGTAACGTTGCGACGCGTGGCCAGACTTTGGTTAGAACTGAATTTGAAATCTGTTTAGAATGTGATTTTGAAAACCCTATAACTTTTGATCCACACGTCCAAAAATTGCAAACTTTATATCGTTGGAATCAGTGGAACAAGCCCTAGACAACCATGGAATTTCTTTAGCAAATAGTATCTGTTAGATTGTTTGTTTTTGCCGAAACATTTGTATGCTTGTTTAGATTAGAAAAATTGTTCAAATTTTTTTTTAAGGTTAAAACCTTGCAAATTGTTTTGTGGTGAACTTACTGACCCTAGGAACCAACCCATGGTTTGAAAATGGATTTGGTGAAGTTTAGAATGGATTAATTGGTTTAGCCCATTTCTAGCCAAATAAAATTACTTGTTTTGTTATGAAAATGATTTTGGAGTAAAAACTTTGAGAAAATGTTTTGGTTCAAACCTACTGACCCTAAACACCAAGTTTTGGGAAACAACAATTTATTTTGTGACCAACTTAAAGTTGTTTATTCGATAAAAATATTTTCCACCACATAAAATAATGAAATGATTAAAAATGGTTTATGGACAAAACCCTTTTGCAAATGACTTGGCCACTTTGAAAAAATGACCACTTTGAACCTTACCAAGTTTAGAAACCTAGTGGAGACCATCTTTGCAAATAGAACCACCTCTTACATGCTTACATGCATGACTTAGATCCCATTGTTTTATGTGTGTGAATTGTTGATTGATTATTGGTTTGGAATGTTAGTTGATATTGTGTTTGCTTGATTGATTGTAGTGAAGTTAGAAAAGTGTGAGACTAGCAAGATCAAGGAGTGAACCAACATTCCCTACCAAAAAGGCAAGTTACACTATCATCTAAAGTCCTACTATTTTCATTATACTTAGTGGATTTTGAAACATGCATGAAAAGAATTTTATACTTATGCTATGCTAAATCCTAATAGGATTCCCTATACATTCCTTAGTGAAAACAATGTAGTTGTTACATGCTTAGCCATGCTTTATTTGGAAAAGAGATACATGTTGAGGTTTTATGAAGTTGAGAAAAGGACTTGTGTTTTTACATAATAAAACAAGGACTCAATGAACCACTTGGGTGGCCAAGGATACTTTGAGTATCGGAGAAGGTGGCAACAAAAGGAACCATGTCTATGGCAATCTCTTTGTGTTGTGCTCCAAAGGAAACCACCCAGGAAACTTAGAGATTGAACATGTTTCTCCAATTGTGGCTTTCGTGTGCAACCACATGCTATTTATGGCTCTGGCTTAGTCAACTACATTGGGAAGACCCATGCATTGTCTTCAGGCTACTGGACATGAGGACCTGGAATCCTACATGGGTACGTGATGACAAGCTAGCAATGGTGTATGGGAGGACCCTCTGGAAAGACTTCGTCACATTCTCAATCTGCCAGTACTCCATCTTGGTGAGCACTAATCCAGTGGCCACTGGTGGCAAAAGGATGTGATTGTGACATGTGGGTAAAGTGTACTCCTTCTGCAGAAGATAATAAAATCTAAGTACTTAGCCGTGTCCCCGGTTATGGACAATACTGAGCAACTAAAGTTTGAAGCTATGGGAGATCTCGACATTCTAATTTCTAAAAGAAAACTTTTAAAGACTTGATGCACTTGGGGGTACCAAGGAGCTCAAGAGATTTTGATAAAATTTGATGTACTTGGGGGTACCAAGGAACTCAAGAGATTTTGATGAAAACATGAAGACTTGGGGTTACCAAGGAACTCATGAGATTTTGATAAAACTTGATGCACTTGGGGTTACCAAGTAGCTCAAGGGATTTTGACAAAGACTTGAACACTTGGGGATACCAAGGAGTTCAAGGGATTTTGATAAAGAGATTTGACAAAGGACCAAAACCATTTTGAAAAGATAGGATAAAGTATTGCTTTCTGCAAATGAGCCATAAACCCTACTTAGCCAAAATTGCATGTAATGATAGGATCCACTCATATTATACTTAGTAGTGAAACTTGCCAATACAATTCAGATGTATTGACCCTTGTGGCTGTAACTTGCAATGTTGCAGGTTTGATTGATTTTAGTGAAGATTGACTGATTAGGATTACAAAGTCTACAACCAACATCTGCCTGTGGCACTTTGAAGATGAAGAACCCATGCTTATAGTTATTCCGCTGCAATGTAATGTAATAGCCCAATGAGCTATGTAAGATGTAATAAAATTATGTTATTCCTGGTTATAAAGTTATATTATGACCTTTGTTTCTTGATATTACATCTTAACTGTGGATGCTAGCTATTGATCCAGGGACTAGCATTGTAAACACAGGGGACTCCACCTTATATTGTGTAAAGGTTGGGACACTCCCTCTACAGATGGTATCAGAGCATTGTGTTGCCTGTAGGATTTGTAAACCTAGGATTGGACAAAAACCCTTAGAAATAGGAGTTATATTTGTTCCAAAAACTTATTTACAAACAATCTTGTAAACTCTTTCCTCAACCATTTTTGGTTTCAACTCTACATCCCTTCTACTTCAACTTGATGGAAAAGCCTACCCCATGGCCAAAGACTACACCATGTGCAAAGGACTTCTTCAACAACATCAACTCTAATGACTTCAACTTCTTCAACTCTAATGACTTCAACAACTTCAGCATATTCACCAAGGACCTCCAACTTGGATACCACTAAGTACTACAAGTGAGACAAGGAAATCTTGCTCAAGATTTAGAGACCGAGGGAATGCAAAAGTTAGAAGGAGCCCACATCACCTGAGGTATTGTAACCAAGAGTTCTTCCCAAGGAAACCATGATCTCAAGTAAGAAGAAGCAACTAAGAATCATGGAAAGATCACAAGTGAACCATGTAGATGGACCAACATATTTTAGTTAAGTCATAAACACCAACTTATGTGGTGTAACAAAAATATTTTTTTTACCTAAGTATGTGCTTGAACTTTGTTGTTTGAGTGAAAAGTTGTTTGTAAATGTTTGCACATTGCTTGTGTGAATTGTGATGTGTGTGATTAGAATTGATTCCTTAGAAATATCTTACCTATTCTAATCTCCATTCAACCCAAACAGATGACTACTCCAAGAGACTCCAACATCAAGGTTGATGACACCAACACCAACCAAGAGGACAGCATGAAAGAGCTCATAGCAACTCAGAACCAGTTGAACCAAGTGACAGCTCAGTTCATAGCCAAGTCCAGCAGAGAAGATCCAACCCTACAAGGATTTTTGGAAACTCAAGGCCAACTGATGCTCAAAGTGACTGATCAAATGATCAAAATGGAAGAAAGCTATCCCAAAAGAGTCTTTGACAATAAGGATGACAGAAATGTTATTCTAGATGGAGCCCCAGCTTGCATTATTTGTGGAGACAAGGATCATACTTCCAAGGAGCATGGAGATCAATGCCCCAACTGTGAAGAAAAACATCCCGTTGGACAATGTCCCACTTCTCAAGCTACTTGCTACCTATGTGAAGGAAACAACCATGTCCCTATCCAATGCCCCATCTATTCCATTGTGGAACAAAGGAAACAAGAAGGATCCAAGTCTACCAAGAAGGCTGATGACAAAGGAAAAGGACCACTTATACCTCCAAACAAAACAACCCAATTCAAAGGACCAAAGAAACCCAAGAAGCAAAAGATAGACAAAAGCCATGTGCAATGTCATAAATGCAAGGAAATGGGACACTATGCCAGTGAATGCCCAGAGAACCAGAAGAATAAGGAAATCGGCCAAGTGGTGTGCAACAACTGCAAAGAACTAGGCCATTATGTAGCAACTTGTCCACAAGAGCTATGTAAAGAACTCAAAGATATCCACTGTTTCAATTGCAAAAACCCAGGACATTATGCAAGCAATTGTCCAGAAAAAATGAAGAACAAGTTAAACAAGCCTATGGAGAAACTCAACCTTGGCCCATGAGTCAAGTGTGGAAACAAAGGACCCTGAGCAGATGTTTGCCCAGAGAAGTTTTCCCAGGATCCCAAGAAGGCCAATATGTAATTTTTGTTTGAAAATTTTAAGGGTGGTAGTACCCTAGTTGTTTTGAGCCTACTTGTAACCCTAGCCTTCCCAAATCTCGGGACGAGATTTATTTTAAGGGTGGTAGCCTGTCACATCCCAAGATTTTCCAAATCTTGTAATGTGAAAAATAAATGAATGAAATAAAACTTTGTTTGATTTTCAGAGTGAGAAGAAACTTTTTGAATCCAATTGGAAACCTTCAAACCAATTTGGATCAAATAAAATCCTAAAGAGATTTAAAAGGTAAACATTTAATAAAGGAAAATAAAATATTTTGGAATTACTATTTTGGATCTTTTAAATAAAAAGTTTTGTTTTTTCAAAAGAAAAGGGGGATTTTAAAATAAAAAATTTATTTTATAGAGCCAAATTAAACCTTGGCCAAGCTTTTGAAATAAAATATTTTGTTTTGATAAAAATAGTAAAAGTTTATTTAAATAAAGTAATAAGGATTTATATCCAAGTTTTATTAATAAAGGCCTTACTATTTTCCAAAACATCAAAACTTATTTATTTATTCAAAATAAGATTTCCAAGTATTTTATATTCCCAAATAAAACCTACTGATTTGGTTTTGAAAATAATTAGATTTCAAAGGAGTATTTAAATAAAACAAATCTTATTTGATTTTAATAACAATGGTCTATTTATTTAATTAGTAATGGACCCTAAAATAAAATCATTATTTTGGTTTTGGAATTTTGGTTTATGTTACTGAACAGAACCAAATTCAAAGTTGTTTAGTGTGGTGTTTGTTTGAATGGATTTGAATGTTGTTTGTTTGTTTGAATTTCAAAAACATAAATCAAAATAGGAAAAGAAAAAGCTTCCAGGAAGGAAAAAAAATAGAATTTGGACGACCCAACCCAGCAGCCCAACTAAGCCCAGTACCAGCCCACTTCCCCTCTCCCTCGGCGAAACGTTTTTCACTCAGAACCGCACCCGCTGAGCCAATGACTGGTGGCCCCTCTTCTCCCTCTCATTCCTCGCTGACAGCAGGGACCCACGCAGCCAGCTCACTCCTCTTCTTCCTCGCGACGACAACGCCGGCCGTTTCTGCCAGTGATTCCGCGGCTTCAATTCACCTTAATGCGGTCACCATTACTCGCCGCGATCACGCCCATTTAAACGCCAGCGCCTCTCCTCCATTTCCCCTCTGACTCCTCTCCCAAGCACGCCTCCAGGCTGCCGAATTTAGCTCGACACTCTCACTGCTCCGACGACCCTCCTTGTCGATTCCTGCCAAGCTCCACCATACCGTACCTCCCTGAGCACACGAGCAGACTCCCCACTCCCAGACGATTCTCCCTGTACTCGTCGTTCGACCGCGGGCGCCTCAGAACGACGCCAACCACTTCGACTGAGCGCCGCCGCGTCTGCAACATCTCCGACGACGTTTCCTGGTAAGTCCAGACCGCCCCAAGCTTTCTCCTTCACGCACGCGTATTCTCTGTGATCTCCTGCATCTGACCACACCCTCTGTTTGCCTCCTCGTGATCGACAGCGTCGCCTTCGACCGCGAACAGAACCACCCGTCTCCAGACCCTACTCCGGCGAGCAATCCACCGCAACCATGAGCGCCCCTTGCCAAGCCGACTGTACCTCGAGCATCACCACGTCCTTGTGACCTCGGTGAGCACTTTCCCTCCCCTCTTTGCTTCCTGTAACCACCGTAGCGCCACCGCCTGGCCGTGCGCCGCCGCTAGCCACCGTCGGCGCGACGCGTTTGGTCAGGCAAACCAGCGCCGTAGGATCGTGATCTGACGAACACGATAGATCCACTTAGCACCGAAGGGGTACGCGATCAGGACCGTGCGATCTATTTAGATCCAAAGCGCCGCAGAGCCGATCCGGCCGAACCGGTACCATCCAGTAACGTTGCGACGCGTGGCCAGACTTTGGTTAGAACTAAATTTGAAATCTGTTTAGAATGTGATTTTGAAAACCCTATAACTTTTGATCCACACGTCCAAAAATTGCAAACTTTATATCGTTGGAATCAGTGGAACAAGCCCTAGACAACCATGGAATTTGTTTAGCAAATAGTATCTGTTAGATTGTTTGTTTTGCATAAACATTTGTATGCTTGTTTAGATTAGAAAAATTGTTCAAAATGTTTTTAAGGTTAAAACCTTGCAAATTGTTTTGTGGTGAACTTACTGACCCTAGGAACCAACCCATGGTTTTGAAAATGGAGTTGGTGAAGTTTAGAATGGATTAATTGGTTTAGCCCATTTCTAGGCAAATAAAATTATTTGTTTTGTTATGAAAATGATTTTGATGTAAAAACTTTGAGAAAATGTTTTGGATCAAACCTACTGACCCTAAACACCAAGTTTTGGGAAACAACAATTTATTTGGTGAACAACTTAAAGTTGTTGCTTTGATAAAAACATTTTCCACCACATAAAATAATGAAATGATTTAAAAATGGTTTATGGACAAAACCCTTTTGCAAATGACTTGGCCACTTTGGAAAAATGACCACTTTGAACCTTACCAAGTTTAGAAACCTAGTGGAGACCATCTTTGCAAATAGAACCACCTCTTACATGCTTACATGCATGACTTAGATCCCATTGTTTTATGTGTGTGAATTGTTGATTGATTATTGGTTTGGAATGTTAGTTGATATTGTGTTTGCTTGATTGATTGTAGTGAAGTTAGAAAAGTGTGAGACTAGCAAGATCAAGGAGTGAACCAACATTCCCTACCAAAAAGGCAAGTTACACTATCATCTAAAGTCCTACTATTTTCATTATACTTAGTGGATTTTGAAACATGCATGAAAATAATTTTATACTTATGCTATGCTAAATCCTAATAGGATTCCCTATACATTCCTTAGTGAAAACAATGTAGTTGTTACATGCTTAGCCATGCTTTATTTGGAAAAGAGATACATGTTGAGGTTTTATGAAGTTGAGAAAAGGACTTGTGTTTTTACATAATAAAACAAGGACTCAATGAACAACCTGGGTGGCCAAGGATACTTTGAGTATTGGAGAAGGTGGTAACAAAAGGAACCATGTCTATGGCAATCTCTTTGTGTTGTGCTCCAAAGGAAACCACCCAGGAAACTTAGAGATTGAACATGTTTCTCCAATTGTGGCTTTCGTGTGCAACCACATGCTATTTATGGCTCTGGCTTAGTCAACTACATTGGGAAGACCCATGCATTGTCTTTAGGCTACTGGACATGAGGACCTGGAATCCTACATGGGTACTTGATGACAAGTTAGCAATGGTGTATGGGAGGACCCTCTGGAAAGACTTCGTCACATTCTCAATCTGCCAGTACTCCATCTTGGTGAGCACTAATCCAGTGGCCACTGGTGGCAAAAGGATGGGATTGTGACATGTGGGTAAAGTGTACTCCTTCTGCAGAAGATAATAAAATCTAAGTACTTAGCCGTGTCCCCAGTTATGGACAATACTGAGCAACTAAAGTTTGAAGCTATGGGAGATCTCGACATTCTAATTTCTAAAAGAAAACTTTTAAAGACTTGATGCACTTGGGGGTACCAAGGAGCTCAAGAGATTTTGATAAAACTTGATGTACTTGGGGGTACCAAGGAACTCAAGAGATTTTGATGAAAACATGAACACTTGGGGTTACCAAGGAACTCATGAGATTTTGATAAAACTTGATGCACTTGGGGTTACCAAGTAGCTCAAGGGATTTTGACAAAGACTTGAACACTTGGGGATACCAAGGAGTTCAAGGGATTTTGATAAAGAGATTTGACAAAGTACCAAAACCATTTTGAAAAGATAGGATAAAGTATTGCTTTCTGCAAATGAGCCTTAAACCCTACTTAGCCAAAATTGCATGTAATGATAGGATCCACTCATATTATACTTAGTAGTGAAACTTTCCAATACAATTCAGATGTATTGACCCTTGTGGCTGTAACTTGCAATGTTGCAGGTTTGATTGATTTTAGTGAAGATTGACTGATTAGGATTACAAAGTTTACAACCAACATCTGCCTGTGGAACTTTGAAGATGAAGGACCCATGCTTATAGTTATTCCGCTGCAATGTAATGTAATAGACCAATGAGCTATGTAAGATGTAATAAAATTATGTTATTCCTGGTTATAAAGTTATATTATGACCTTTGTTTCTTGATATTACATCTTAACTGTGGATGTTAGCTATTGATCCAGGGACTAGCATTGTAAACACAGGGGACTCCACCTTATATTGTGTAATGGTTGGGACACTCCCTCTACAATGGCTCCCACATATTTCTACGATTACTTTGCGATCGAATGAACAACTTACATACGATACCAAATTCCCTTTGTCTCACGATAGTTTACTTATCCGAGGTTATGATCGTCAGTATCTCTGCATACCTAGTTCAACCTCGTTACTGATAAGTACTCTTTTCTCGTTCCCGTGATATGTGATCCCTTGTGATCCAGTCACATGCTTGCAAGCTAATTGGATGACATTTCATCGAGAGGGCCCAGAGTATATCTATCCGTCATATGGATGGACAAATCCCACTCTTGATCCATGTGTCTCAACCAATACTTTCCGAACACTCAATGCCACCTTTATAGCCACCCAGTTACGGTGTGGTGTTTGATGTCATCAAAGAATCCATCCGGTAAAGGTGATATGCATGATCTCATGGTCGAAGGAATTAGGTTACTATGTATTAGAAAGCATATAGCAATTGAACTATTAAAATGACTTGATCTTTATGCTACGCTTATCTATAGGAGTATTCCATCATATCATTCTCCTAACGATATGATCTTGTTGTTAATAACATCTCAATGTTCATGATAGGGAAACCACAATCATTTATTAACCAACAAGCTAGTGATGTATAGAGGCTTTACTAGGGACTTCAATTTAAGTTTACAAATCACACAAGTATTAATGTTTCCTTGTTAATACTATTATAGCATGAATGTAAACATTTATCATAAACACAAAAATATAATAATAACTACATTTATTATTGCCTCTAGGGCATATCTCCAACAGTCTCCCACTTGCTCTAGAGTCATCTAATCTAGATTACATGGTAATATACCGAACACCCATGGCAGTTTGGTGCTGGTCATGTTTTGCCCTCGGGAGAGGTTTAGTCAACGGATCCGCCACATTCAGATCTGTGTGTACTTTGCAAATCTTTATGTCCCCATCTTGGACATGTTCTCGAATAGCGTGAAAAACGTAGCTTGATATGCTTCAGCTTCTTGTGTGACCTTGGTTCTTGCGCATTGGCTATGGCGCCCATGTTATCACAGTAGATAGACATTGGGTCCAGCGCACTAGGAACCACACCCAGCTCTGTAATGAACTCTTTCATCCATATCGCTTCTTGTGAAGCCTCCGAAGCAGCCATGTATTCCGATTCAGTTGAAGATCTCGCCACAACGCTTTGCTTTGCACTCCTCCAGCTAACTTCTGCACCATTCAAAGTAAATACGTATCCAGATTGTGATTTAGAATCATCCGGATCGGTGTTTCAACTAGCATCGGTGTAACCATTAACAACGAGCTGTTCATCACCTCCATAAGAAAGAACCATATCCTTAGTTCTTCTCAAGTACTTAAGGATGTTTTTGACCGCTGTCCAATGATCCACTCCTGGATCACTTTGATATCTTCTAGTTAAACTAACAACATATGCAATGTCGGGTCTAGTACATAGCATGGCATACATTAGTGATCCTATGGCTGAGGCATAGGGAGTCTTACTCATCCTTTCTCTATCTTCTGCCGATGTCGGACTTTGAGTTTTACTCAAGGTCGTATTGGGCAACATGGGCAAGAACCCTTTCTTGCTATCTTCCATTCCAAACCTCGTTAGAACTTTGTCCAAATATGTACTTTGTGACAATAATATTTGGCGTCTTGATCTATCTCTATAAATCTTTATGCCTAATATGTAAGCTGCTTCGCCAAGATCTTTCATTGAAAAACTATTATTCAAATATTCCTTGACACTATTAAGAAGGTCTACATCATTCCCAATCAACAATATGTCATCTACATATAGTATTAAGAATGCTACAGAGCTCCCACTCACTTTCTTGTAAATACAAGCTTCTCCATAAGTTTGTATAAAACCAAAACTTTTGATCACCTTATCGAAACGTTGATTCCAACTTCGGGATGCTTGCTTCAATCCATAGATGGACCGTTGAAGTTTGCATACCTTGTTAGCATCTTTAGGATCGACCAGACCTTTGGGTTGCATCATATACAACTCTTCATCAATGTCACCATTGAGGAATGCTGTTTTGACATCCAGCTGCCATATCTCATAATCATAATATGCAGCGATTGCTAACATAATCCTCACAGACTTTAGCTTTGCTACTGGTGAGAAAGTCTCATCGTAGTCAACTCCTTGAATTTGTCGAAACCCCTTTGCGACAAGTCGAGCTTTATAGACAGTAACATTACCATCAGCATCTGTTTTCTTCTTGAAAATCCATTTGTTCTTGACAGCCTTTCGGCCATCCGGTAAGTCCACCAAAGTCCATACTTGGTTTTCGTACATGGATCCAATCTCGGATTTCATGGCTTCTTGCCATTTATTGGAATCTGGGCTCATCACCGCTTCCTCATATGTCGCAGGGTCATCGGTGTTGTCCACCAACATGACACTCATAACGGGATCATACCAATCTGGAGTGGTACGAGTTCTCGTTGACCTGCGAGGCTCTATAGCGACTACAACCGAAGTTTCATGATCATCATCATTAGCTTCCTCTCTTATTGGTGCAGGCACCACAGGAACTTCTTCCGGTGCTGCGCTACTCGCAATTTCGAGAGAAGGTTCGACAACCTCGTCGAGTTCTACTTTCCTTCCAGTCACTTCTTTCGAGAGAAATTCCTTCTCTAGAAAGGATCCATTCTTGGCAACGAAGATTTTGCCTTCGGATCTATGATAGAAGGTATACCCAATAGTTTCCTTCGGGTATCCTATGAAGACGCATTTTTCCGCTTTGGGTTCAAGCTTGTTCGGCTGTAACTTCTTTACATAGGCTTCGCAACCCCAAACTTTAAGGAACGACAATCTAAGTTTCTTCCCAAACCATAATTCATACGGTGTCGTTTCAACGGATTTAGATGGTGCCCTATTTAAAGTGAATGCGGCTGTTTCTAATGCATAACCCCAAAACTAATCACGATGGTAGATGAAGGGGTAGCATGCCGACCGCGATCACATCAACCTTTGATCCGTTTCCCACGCGCATCGTCACCTCATTCTTCGCTAGCTTCCGTTTATTCTGCAGTACCTGTTTCGAGTTACAAATATGAGCAACCGAACCAGTATCAAATACCCAGGCACTACTACGAGTACTAGTGAGATACACATCACTAACATGTATATCAGATATACCTTTCTTCTTGATGTTGGCGTTCTTCAAATCCACCAAGTACTTTGGGCAATTCCGCTTCCAGTGACCTTCTCCCTTGCAGTAAAAGCACTCAGTATCAGGCTTAGGTCCAGCCTTGGTCTTCTTCGTCGGTGTGGTAACTTTCTTACCACCCTTCTTGAAGTGTCCCTTTTGCTTAGACTTGCCTTTCTTGAATTTGGTGGTCTTATTGACCAACAACACTTGGTGCTCTTTCTTGATCTCCACTTCTGCAGATTTCAACATGGCAAAGAGTTCTGGCAACGTTTTGTTCATGTTCTGCATGTTGTAGTTCATCACAAAGTTCTTGTAACTTGGTGGTAGTGATTGGAGGACACGATAAATCCCCAAAGCATTAGGAATCACTATACCCAAGCTTTGAAGTTTGTTTGCGTGCCCAGACATCTTAAGAACATGCTCACTGACGGAGCTGCCCTCTTCCATCTTGCAGTTAAAGAACTTTTCAGAAGCCTCATAGCTTTCAATTGCCGCATGAGTCTCAAAAATCAATTTGAGATCCTCGACAATATCATATGGGTCTGAATTCTCAAAACTTTTCTGAAGCTCCGATTCTAAACCATACAAGATAGCACACTGAACTGTGGAGTACTGAGTCTTCCGAGTGAGGTAAACATTCTTTACTTCATCGGTAGCATCAGCTGCAGGTGGGTCACCCAGTGGTGCATCCAGCACATAGGTCAAATTACCAGCTATGAGGACAATCCTCAAATTGCGGAACCAATCCGTGAAGTTGCTTCCAATATTTTTCAACTTTTCTTTCTCTAGGAACGCATTAAAATTGATGGTAGGGGCCGCCATTGATCTACAACATATTTGCAATAGTTTAGACTAAGTTTATGACAAATTGAGTTCTAATTAATAGTTAAATTAATCTAGGTGAACTCCCACTCAAAACAACATCCCTCACATTGTTTTAGTGATCACACGAACCAAATCCACCACATCAACACCGATCATCACGAGAGTTGATATAGTTTCAATGGCAAACAATCGACATGTTCATCATATCTACTATATGATTCATGCTTTACCTTTTGGTGATCCGTGTTCCGAGACCATGTCTGTACATGCTAGGCTCGTCAAGATAAAACCTTAGCTTCCGCATGAGCAAATCTGGCTTGCTCACGTTGTATACACTTGCGGAATCTAACACACCCGATCATCACGTGGTGCTTCGAAACAACAAGCTTTAGCAACGGTGCTAACTAAGGGTGAACACTTTATGACTTGAAATTCATGTGCATGAGGGATCATCTTATAATGCTACCGTCGTCTACTAAGCAATACAAGATGCATAAAGGATTAACATCACATGCAATTCATAATATGTGACATGATATGGCCTTTCTTCTTTGTGCTTCCGATCTCCATCTTCAAGCACGAACATGATCTCCATCATCACCGGCATTGCATCAAGGGTAATGACGCTTCTCCATGGCTGTCGTCCACCGGCTTCAACTATTACAACTACTTTTAATAGACACGCGTGTCTTAACATAAATTAAAGACAACCATATGGCTCCTGCCGGTTGCCAACTTACAATAAGGAACATTGCATACATCAAATATAATCACAATCATGGCCATATCACATCACTGCACACCCCTGCAAAACAAAGTTAGACACCTCTACTTTCTTTGCATGTTTTACGTGGTTTGGGGCTTTCAATAAGTGTCGTTCTAACTTACGAACATGAACCACAACATTGATACTAGTATTGTTAATCACCCGTTGTAAATTGGATCTTAACTATACTATGATGGGAGAGACAGGCACCCGCAAAGCCACTTATGCAATACAAGTTGCATGTCAAGCGTGGAGCAAGTCTCATGAACGATGTCATGTAAGGTTAGCCCGGGCCGCTTCATCCCAACATCCCGCAAGATGCAAAGTACACAAGAAGCAATCGACAATAAAAGCATCAACGCCCACAATAACCATTGTGTTCTACTCGTGCAACAGATCTACATATAGACACGGCTCTGATACCACTGTAGGGTTTCGTAGTATGGAAAACAAAAAATTTCTATCGCATACAAACAAACAAGCCAAGATCTATCTACTAGATTGTAGCAACGAGTCGATGGAATAACTCACCCTCGAAGATTCCAAAGTGTTTAACGAGAGCGGATTCTCGTGGGTGATGTAGTCGTACTCTTCCCGATCTCAAGATCGCGTAGACGATCCTTCCGGCGCTGCGTTCTGGCAGCGCTCCCGCAGTCGGTCACACGTTCGGTACTCGACGAAGACCTTCCTCTCCCTTGTTCCAGCAGGCATCGGAGGTTGTAGCACTCTCCTCGCGATTCCGGCAGCACAACGGCGTGGTACCGGAAGTAGAGGGGAGATCTCGCAGGGCTTCGCCTTAAGCCGGAGCGTGTATGGTGGAGTATAAGAGAGTCCCTCGATGATCTAGGGTTTAGACACGCCGAGGAGGGGGCAAGACGGCGGCTAGGGTTAGCTAGGCGGCGGCGGCGGTTTGCCCTAGGGCGGCGGCGGCAGTGGAGGTGGCGGCGCCGGCGGCTAGGGTTTAGAGGTGGAGGTGTTGGGTGTCTAGGAGGGGAGCCCTGCCCCTCCTCTTATAGGTGGAGGGGCCGGCCAAGGGGAGGGGAGTCCCTACCCAACTCGGCTTGGAGGTGGGCCGGCGGTGGAGGGGAGGAACTCCTCCCCAACTCGGTTTCCACCTCCCTCTCCACTTCCCAAAATAGCCGTTTTGACTTTCAAATTGGTGTTTGACTTTTCAAACAAGGATTTGATTAAATCCTCTATTTTGTTCAGCGATGACACTTAGTACATGATGCAATCATACCAACTTGATATAACACATTCATGTACCCTTCCCCTCCGGAGTGCCGGACATTCCCGATGAAAACACCGGAATCATTCTCCAACTCCGAAACATGACTTTCCTTATATGAATCTTATTCTCCGGACCATTCCGGATCTCCTCGTGATATCCCGAATCCTATTTGAGACCCCGAACAACATTCGGTCTCTTTCTCATCATTCCATAACTACTCAAACAACGTCGAATCCTTAAGTGTGTCTCCCTACGGTTCGTGAATTATGCGGACATGATCGAGACACTTCTCCGAACAATAACCAATAGAGGAATCTGGAAATTCATATGGCTCCCACATATTTCTACGATTACTTTGCGATCGAGTGAACCACTTACATACGATACCAATTTCCCTTTGTCTCACGATAGTTTACTTATCCGAGGTTATGATCGTCGGTATCTCTGCATACCTAGTTCAACCTCGTTACTGATAAGTACTCTTTTCTCATTCCCGTGATATGTGATCCCTTGTGATCCAGTCACATGCTTGCAAGCTAATTGGATGACATTTCACCGAGAGGGCCCAGAGTATATCTATCCGTCATATGGATGGACAAATCCCACTCTTGATCCATGTGTCTCAACCAATACTTTCCGAACACTCAATGCCACCTTTATAGCCACCCAGTTACGGTGTGGTGTTTGATGTCATCAAAGAATCCATCCGGTAAAGGTGATATGCATGATCTCATGGTCGAAGGAATTAGGTTACTATGTATCAGAAAGCATATAGCAATTGAACTATTAAAATGACTTGATCTTTATGCTACGCTTATCTATAGGAGTATGTCCATCATATCATTCTCCTAACGATATGATCTTGTTGTTAATAACATCTCAATGTTCATGATAGGGAAACCACAATCATTTATTAACCAACAAGCTAGTGATGTATAGAGGCTTTACTAGGGACTTCAATTTAAGTTTACAAATCACACAAGTATTAATGTTTCCTTGTTAATACTATTATAGCATGAATGTAAACATTTATCATAAACACAAAGATATAATAATAACTACATTTATTATTGCCTCTAGGGCATATCTCCAAAAAAAAGTCCCCTTTGCAATGGAAATCATTATTCGTGGGGCTTGGGGCATATGGATGTGCAGAAACAATGAAATCTTCAATAACAAGCATGCTTCCCTTGATGAATGGAGGGCTATTGTTTCTCAGGAATTAAGATGGGTCCTGTGTAGAATTAAGAAAAAGTATTACCAGGACCTCAAAGATTGGATTAGCAATAATTTAGACAGGAGATAGTTAGCCATGGTGTCTCTTATCCCTCATTGAGGTGGCCTGAAACCTGTAAATATATACTACTTGTAACTCTTTATGATTTATAAAAATTGAAGTGGGGTTTTTACCCTACTGTTTTACCCTCAAAAAAAGTTGTTGAACATAGGAACATTGATAGTACGGAACGAGTAAAGAGTACATGCGAGAAAAGATAATAACCTAGTGTTTCATCTCGGGCAATGTAAAGTATCTACGAATTAATACAATATGTATCAGACTCTATACTATGATTCACATGATAAAGAACTTCGTGTTATTTGCGAGGGTTGCTACTTGTAGCAAGACACTGATAGTAATCATTATCATGAAATGAGTTTCAGATATGTCCGCAAATATCTGAATCTATCGGGTCACATACTTAAGACATTTTTGGCATTTTAGAATGTGAGTTCGAATGAGTTAGTTGGATGAAGTAATTCCGAAAGGATGTTTCAGAGTGTCTTGGAATATTCCATAGGTGTCTGGGATATCACCAAGAGTGTACGAAATAGTTCCAGACATTGAAAGAGGACGTTGGGAATATTTTAGGGAGGTTTTGAATTAATTCAGAAAGTTTCAGAATAAATATTTATGTTATTAATAAATAAGAACTTATTATTTATTAATATCACAATGGGTCCCATGGGCCCACTAGGCCCACACGTGCGCGAGGGGGGGGGGTGAATCCTGACAAATTCGTCCAAGGCCTCCC
The DNA here is from genome assembly GCA_910589765.1 of Avena atlantica. Classification (NCBI taxonomy): domain Eukaryota; kingdom Viridiplantae; phylum Streptophyta; class Magnoliopsida; order Poales; family Poaceae; genus Avena; species Avena atlantica. The sequence goes on along the minus strand of OU342736.1, from coordinate 321,895,373 downwards.
TAGGCCGGCGGGTGGAGGAGGCGGGGTGGGTGAGGCGGTAGGGGAGGAGGAGGAGTCCTCGGTCTCAAAATTTCCCCAAGTTGGTTTGGGGGTGGATAGAAAGGAGAACTCCATATTGGATATGGACTCCCTCTCTCCTACTCTCTCTCTCTCAATTGGTGGGAGAAGGAAAAGAGGAGTCCTTGTAGGATACGAATCCTAGTCCTACTCTCCTCTATGGAGGAGAGAATTCGCCTATATATTGAGGGGAGAGGACAAGGAAAAAGAACACACAAGTCCACGAGGAGCCCAGCCCTGAGACACCACACCTTCACCGTTGTCGGCTCGTCCTCTAGTCTTCTTCCTCTTCATCGCGTTGTCGTCTGCGTCACGTGGAGGAGATCTTCACTAACGCTCAGAGCAATTATTCTTCTACCTCGTCTTGTTCTAATATAGCCGGACGATGGAGTGCTGCCGGATCTTCATTGAAGCGTTCCCTCTTCGTCCGCGAGTTCTTGATCTCGCCTCGACGCGGTGCCATTATCGTTGCACATGTGGATATCGATGGAGGTGCAACACTTGGAGCACTAGTTCTTCAGAGCCATCCGTGGGATAATACATCTCCTCGTAACTCGCTAAGGCTTGTTGCAAGGATCGATGCATGATTAACCTCGTCATCGATAAACTTCATCTAGTTCGATCTACGAGTGTATGTTTTGTTACCTCACCCTTGCATTGGATCTTATTCATGCACTAGAATTTTTTTGTTTTCCGTAGCGCGTTCCCCAACACTAAGTTCACTATACCAAGTTCGATCATCATGAGAGATGAAATAGCTATGGTGGTGAACATCAACATGTTGATCATATCATTCATATGCCTCATGTTTAAACTTTTGGTTCGATGTGTTCCAATACATGCTAGGTTTGTCAAGTTTAATCAAAGTATTTCTCCATGTGTAAAATTGGATTTCATCTACTTATGTGAAAGTAGAGTTTATCACACCCGATCATCATGAGATGCTTCAAAACAAAGAACTTCCACGGCGGTGCATACTAAGAGAGACCACAATTATCTTGATGTTAAGTGTGATGGATCATCTTATGATGCTACCATAGAGTTCAAGCAAAATAATATGCATAAAAGGATAAACATCACATACATATATAAAATGAGACATGGTATAGCATTTTTTATTTGCGCCTTCTATCTTCATCTGCAATACACCACCATGGTCTCCATCATAGTACCAACATGGTTCCTAGGTCCTTGGTACCGCACATGTTATCTCCACCATATGTTGGAACTACAACTATAGCTAACGCATAACAATAAAATAAAGCAATTACATGGAGTTGAAGTTTACACGCATGTCATGTACAATTAAGAGAAATCTGTATGGCTCTTGTTGGTTGCTTTAATCATTGACATGCAAGACTTGAACATATTATATAACATGATCATCTCATACATCAGATATATCAATCATATCTTGGGCATACCACATCACATGCCCCGCAAAAACAAGTTTGACGCCTCATGCATGTAAACTGCATACATGAAATTTGTAGTTTATTGATACATATTCCCATATATTTGCATCGTATAGAATGTTATATCCATGTTTTACATTGATTTATGGGGATTTACCAATGATCTCCTTTATTTGGGTTATAACTCTGTAGGACATGAAAATATTTTTTTGCATATTTTTAACTTTTAGGGACCTAAATGAAGTCAAACGGACTTGGGTTTTTTACGAGGATTTTTTGCCAGGATAATAACCTAGAGCACTAGAACCTTCGTAGGGGATCCCAGAGGCCCTAAAGATCCTAGGTGGCGCGAGATCCACCCTGGGCCTCGCCATCCATGCTTTTTCCCTCCTCGAGCATCCACATCCATATGTCTTCATCTCAATCTCAAAGTCTCGACATAAAAATGCCTATAAAAAGGTCCCTCGACGTGTCCTCGGATGTGGCAGCGTAGAAACACCGAAATAGAGGTAGAACCAACAAAGATTGGAGGGAAAACGCTGCTGAGTTGCCACCAGTTGGATCTCCACCTTCTCCAATATCATCTACATCATCTCCATGATGAAGAAGGATTAGTCCACCTCTGGACTATGGGTTTGTGGCAGTATCTCTCTCTTATGCTATAATTATTTTAGTACCATATGACCTGCCTAACATGATTATGGTCATATATGTAATTCCTATGTGGTGGATCTTTTGTTTTATGAGTTGATATTTGAGATTGGAATTCTATTATGTGTAAGATGTATTGGTAGATGCATATTATGTACCCCTTTCTAAGTACTTATTATGATCAAACTTGTAAGGATAAACATGTGTGGGGGAACGTGTGTATTAGATGGAGTAACATGGTAGTAGGGATTGGGCAGTGACAGAAAACTCGAGATCCATTATGGACTTTACCTTTATTTTGTTACCTCACCAGGAATAAAGTGAATGCATGTGTTATAATCATTTGGTGACAACCAAAGTGATCCTATTTGTTCAAGGTAGCACATTTGATCTTCAACCATCATGTCAAAGTACCTAAGGTTATACTCTATTTTTTCTTAATTCTAGATTGCATGGAGTTTTCCTTTTCTAGAGGAGTATAAGTGAGATGTGTTGCATCATCTTTATATTAGGTCATGATGCTCATACGAATGCTAATAAAACACATAATGAAGTTTCATCAATATTATATCTTCTATGAATATTTTTATGTCCATTACACTTTATGAGAGAGTAAACAAGTAAACCCATGAACCTCGGTCCACTTTTTATTATAAGAAGCCACTTTCCATTACTTTTATTTCCTTTTATATTTTCTGCATTAATTAATTCCGAAAATAAAAAGCACTTTTACTATCAGCAAACACAAACAAAGGCCCCAAAAGAACTTACTTAATTGTTTTTTACTTTTGTCTAGTCATAGATTATTTACTTTAATTTAGAGTTTTATTTTAGTTTTAAGAATACGAAACCTTATGCTTGAAAACCACACGGTGGAGTTGGGGACACAAGAAAACAACTTTGTTTCGTAGATTGCTAGAAGAGGATAAGAGAAGAGATTCCCTTCCAATTCCCCAAGAGTTTGATATAAACCCTCGAGTCACCCTTTTAGGGAAAAGATGCTTGCTACAACAGTATGCACTTGGAGTCCCCACGAGTTGGTTCACACGGAGTTGTTCCCATCAACGCCTCTACGTTTATTCTTGCAAATTTTATGTGGCTTTATGGGAAATTATAAAAATCGTTGTTACCTACAAAAATCCACACTCAGATCATACATGTTGCTTATTAGATTTCGCAAGCCTATTGTTGAAAATCTATTTTCAACTATAGTAAGAACAATAGACACCAACCAACTATGTATGCAATACAAAGTTGCAGCCAAGCGCAGAACCGGTCTCAATCCGAAGACTTTAAAGTTGGTTAGGACCGCTACATCTTACTTTATTCGCGATCCAATCCGATCAAGCATCGCAAGAACGACACCTCCGAGATGTGCACACATATGGATCAGTAGCATATCCTCCTTCTTGATCTAGTAAGTCAAGAGGAGAGGTAGATGAGATCGAATCCTATAGCATGATAGTGTGGTGGTGGATTATGGTGGAGATCCGATAGACCTTCTCCAAGTGGCCGTGGAGGAGGGGGTGGAGGGAGAGAGGGAAGGCGTCGGCGAGGGTTGAAGTGGGATAGTCCTAGCCCCCTATATTTTTATAGGGATTTCTATTTTCGTGCCCTTGGTTTCTTAGTTGTACTCACTTTTCCCCAGCCGCTTAGCTTTTCCTCACTTTTTCCCATCTCCTATTATGAAACTCTCGCACGGTCTGAAACTCATTGCCCGTCAGCCTTGCCGTTAGATGCTGACAAGTGGGGCCGCATTAAGTCGGGTCCCGTAGTGGACCCTCGCCGTTACGTGCTGACAAGTGGGGTTATGGTCTGTCAGGTCCCGTATTAGAACCATGCCGTTACATGCTAACAAGTGGGGCCGCGTCAAGTTGGTTCCCATAGTGGACACTTCTCTTGTCGTAGGAATGACCACGGCAGATGCTGCAATCGGCAGCGAGTAGTAGAACGAAGGGCAAGGGCGGCCAGCCATCTGCGGTGCGAGATGAGGGCAAAGACACAGGGATTTACCCAGGTTCGGCCCCCCGGAGGGTAAAGACCTACTCCTGCTAGATTGTATTATGGAGGCGATTACAATGGGCGAACTCGGCGACTAGGCGGCGAGTTGCTTGGGTGTATGAGGGAACGTGTCTCTACTCACCCTTTAGGGAGGTTTATATAGGCTTACCTCCCCTAGGGTTTACATATCTCAACCGATTCGGTTACACCTCATGGCGACCGTTTAACCTAGACCGACTGGGCCTATCTACTCGCCTGGGCCTTCAACTTCCAGTCGCCTGGTTCCTTGCTGGGCCTTGATCCACTCGCCGTTCTGCAGGCCCACTCGCCAGTCCTTGGGCCAGCCGGAAACGTCCTGCTGAGTATACCCCAGTAGGCGTATCCCCATCAGTAGTCCCCGAGGCCGTCGTTGATTAGGCGTGAGTGGCTGCTGGCAGTCGGAGTATACGGCTTCAAGTTGGCATCCAGTCGAATCATCGGCGGGCTCCTGCGTGAAGTAATAAATCCAGCGAACCGAGTTGCGTCTTGGGCGAGTCGAGCCAACGGGACGCGGTCTCGGCGAGTGACTTAGCGAGCCGAGTGGCAGGAGGTGGACCGTCGGGCGTGGTCAAACTAGCCGTTAAGGTAACTCAACGGTAATTTTTGGCGTAATCATTGCGCGGTAACGGCCCCCTAATTTGGCGGGCGACTCCCGCTATATAAGAGGAATGGTAGGCTATCGCAAAGCCAACCGCCCACCGTTTCTTCCGAGCGCACACATCTTCCTTCCTTTAATTCCGCGATCCAATCGACCCGCGATCCTCCGACCTCCAAACAAATCCTCAGCCATGGCCCTCTCCACTGAAACTTGGGGTAGATCCAAATGCACCAGGGCGCAGCTGGCCTCCTTCGAGGAGGCCGGAATCCTGCGGGCCGGCTGCTGGCGCATCCCCGCAGCCGGAGAAACGACCCCAAACCCGCGGGAGAGAGAATTTATCTGTTTCACCAGTCACCTCGAACGGGGGTTAGGGTTTCCCACATCCTTGTTCTTCCGGCGCTTCTGCGCCTACTACGGGATCCAACCCTCAGATCTGGGTCCCCATAGCATCGAGAAGCTCGCCATCTTCGTGGCGTTCTGCGAGTGCTACTTGGGCTGCCGGCCCTACTTTCCCTTGTGGCAAGATCTGTTCCACGGACGGATCAGCCGCGAGGAGGCAGGCGGCCCAATGCTAGCCGCGGGCGGCTTAACCTTCCAGCTCAAATCCAAAGCTTCCTTCTTCGACCTGATGCTGCCGGCCAAAGCAGCGAGCGACTGGAAAAAGTCATGGTTCTACGTGACCGAGGCGACTCCGGAGGACGAGGCGGCGATCCCGCGGTACTCGGCCAGCCGTTCCGAGCCACGCCATCTCCAGGTCGGCAAGCTCCCCGACGACCAGCGGATGGTCGTCGATGAGATGCTCCAGACCATCCGTGGTTTGAAGAAGAAGGGGCTCCAGACGGTGAACTTGTACAACTGTTGGCTTGGGCGGCGGCTCGTTCCGCTCGCCCAACACGAGCATTACATGTACCAGTACACGGGCCGAGGAGACCCGACGAAGGCCTGCCTCGCCGAGTGGAAGCTGGAGGACTACCTCTCGGCGCTGAAGAAGATCACCCAGGCGGCATACACGGATGCACAGGCCGGGGTCCCTCCCTACACCACGAAGCGTCCGGCTCCGACGGTAATCCTTTTATCTTGTTCGCAGTCGCAGCTTGTGCAGTCGCGGTAATTCTAACTTTGTTTCGTGTTTAACGCAGCTGTTCCAAGTGGTGGAAGGGTGGCTACCACCCGCTGATGACGAGAGCCCCGGGCCATCCGCCCAGGACACGAGCGAGTCGCCACCCGCCAAGGGTAACGAGGACGACGAAGACGAGTCCGAAGAGGAGATTGCCCCACTGGTCCGAAAGACCCGCGGGCAACGTCAGCGCGAGATCGAAGCGAGCAGGAGCCTCGAACGTCATGACGATGACGAGGAACTCCCAGAAACCACCTCGCGCCGTCAGGCCACTCCCGCGAAGAAGAAGAAGGAGAAGGAAGCGAGGGCCCCCACTGAGGAGGAAGGCGAAGCCGCCGAAGATGGCCTCACCGCCGCATTCAGCGAGCAGCTCCGATGCTCATAGCTCGTCCGGTGACGGCGCGGCCCCGGTGACAACCGCGCTTGATGCGCCATCCACGGAGGCGCCGTTGGCTTCAATGCCTCCGCCCTTCGCACCGGTCTCCGGGCTAGGGAAGGCTCCGGCTATGGCGACTTCGCCTCGCAAAGAGGTCCCGAGCGTGGCGGTCTCGCCTCGCAAGGAGGCTCCGGCCGTAGCAGCTCCACTTCGCGAGGAGGCCTCCGCCGAAGGCGTTCCGGAGGCGCCAACCGCTACCTCAACGTCAAGGAGGCCGTCCGTATCCTGGGCCCCTGACGTCCTGGAACTGGGGCTCAGGCGCCGATTAGGCCCTGAGCTGGAGAAACCGGCCAGCCTTCGTACAGGGCTGCATTTCATTCCAGTCGCCAAGTGAGTGCACTTGGCCTTCTCTATTTTTTCTTTTATTACATCGATTGCCACTTATTGATTCGACTCGACGTGCAGGACCGGAGTGAAAAAGATGGGCCACCCGACGGTGGCCAAGGTACCCTCCGCCGCTAGCGAGGAGGATCCTTCCCGTAAGAGGAAGGTGGACGAGGTCGCCGCCTCCACCGAGGGCAGTAAGAAGGCCAAGGGCGACGACATCGTCGCTGTCTCTGATGACGCGGCGACTGCGCCGACTGGACCCACAATGGAAGCAACCGCGTCCACGAAGGAGGGCATTTCCTTGCCTAGGCCGGAGGAAGCGAGTTCCTTTGGGGCGGGTGCTTCGATTGCTACCTTCCCGCGCTTCATGACTAAGGCGGTAACGGCAAGCGGGGCTGCGCTTCCGAGCCTCACTCCAGGGACCGCCGATGCTGAATCCGACCAGCGTCGCAGGCACACGCCGGCGCTGCTCGCGTCTGTGGACGCAGTACAACTTCATGGCATGCTTGGTGCGGCCATCCAGGTACCTCCAGTCCCCGAGGATCAGGTCGGTGCTTTGCAGCGGCTTGGTCCTTATAATTTCTCGTTTTGTACTTTCGAATCCAGTCCCCGAGTGCATATGCGCTAAATTTTAGCGGGTATGCACTGAGGAATTTTCGTGGTCGCCACTTCCCGAGTGCGCACTCGCTAAATTTTAGCGGGTGGGCACTGAGTAATTTTCTTGGTTGCCAGTCCCCGAGTGCGCACTCGCTAAATTTTAGCGGGTGGGCACTTAATAGTTTTCATGGTCGCCAGTCCCCGAGTGCGCACTCGCTAAATTTTAGCGGGTGGGCACTTGATAGTTTTCATGTGTACTGACTTTGATGGTGTACAGGGTCTGCAGCTGGAGTCGGCAGAGCGATTGGCTGCGAAGCAGCGTGCTGAGAAGGAGCTGGCCATTCTCCAGGACGCAAACAAGGAACTTCAGGCTGCTGCTGCGCAGGCGGAGGTAGCTCGCCAGGAGCTTATTCCTGCTGGTGAGCTGGTGGTGGTGCGATCCGCGCTAAGTGCTGCTGAGCAGAGGGTCGCCGACCTCGAGCGCGAGTTGTGGGAGGCGAAAGAAGAAGCAAATTCGGCGAATGGGCGAGCTAAGGCCGCCGTTGCGGCCGCGGAAGAAGACCGCAAGGTGTCGGAAGCCCTCATTGTTGGGCTTCAAGACGATCATACGTCGCTTCAAAGCTTCATCACGGGACTCGCCCGCCCGTTACTTGGTTAGTGCTTCTTCCCTGTCTTTCAATTGTACTGTTTGTGGTTTCTGTGGTACTCATAACTGTCTCCTGCTAGCAGGTCGTATACTTGGTAGCCACGAAGAAGCGAGCTCTCTTGGCGCGAAGGAGTGCGTAAGCATGCTCGTCGACTCGGCGACGCTGTCGGCGACGTGCATCCGCGCCTACCTTCAAGAGATGTCGCCCACGGAGGTTATTCCCAGTGACCTCGTTGAGGTGTGGGAGTACTTGGAGAAGGCGCTCGCGGTCGTAGAGTTCATGACGCGGTCGGCGTTTCGGCGCGGAGCGTCGACAGCGCTAAGCCTTGGGCTCGCCCACTTCCCCGAGGACTTCGACCTCGACGATGTGACGAGTGGGTACCCTTCGTCGACTGGCGCGGTGGATTTATCCGAAGTCCTGAAGTTGCAGGAACGTGCCGCCGTGTACTCGGAACGCGTCTGGGCGATGGGCGACCTCCTCCCCTACCAGGAAACGGTCGTCGCGCCAAACGACCCCGAGCCGCCGCATCGTGACTTCAAGGTTGAACAACCTTTTCGCGCGGCGATGGCGGGTGAGCTGACGACGTACCCGTCGAACCCGTACACTGCGTTCATCCGGAAGCGCCGGGATTCTGGTGCGTCGTCGTCGAAGCCTGCAGAGTAGTGTAGTGTTTCTAGATAAGTTAGCAGCAGTTCTGCCGAACAGGCATAATTTGTAATGTAAGACAATGCGATGTGCGATTGAATTGGATGTTGTGTCCACTTTGCTAATAATTTTCCTGTTTTGGATTGATTTTGGATGAGTCCCCGAGCGCGTCCGCCCTTTTGTGGGGTTCACCTTGGATATGATGTTTGTTGTTATCGTGAGTTTTGTTAGTTTAGTCGACTCGCCCGAGCTCGTAGAGCCAGTCGCAAGGTGACTCCCTGGAGCGCTCTGTACTTTACCGTTTTCCCGGACGCGAACGGGGTCGGGTGGCCGAGTCCCCGAGCGTGGTACTTGGTATTTCGAGTCGCGACTCGGGGGTGGTTGAGGACTGAGCGCGTTGGTATGGGCGCGTCACTCCTGCCTGGCCCGGGGGGTCAGTCGCGTGGCGAGTCCTGGGCGTGCTCTCTTACTTGACGTTTTCCCTGACCGATCGCGACGAACTGGTATTCAGTCCCCGAGCGTGGTACTTAGTCGTTCGAGTCGCTACGCCGAGGATGCGGAGGACCAAGGCCGCTGTGAGAAGCGAGGGCAGTTGTCTTGGTTTGCAAAACCAGTCGAGCTAGGCGACTCCAATGGGGCTCCGGATTGGCGTTTTTCGTGGACGACGCAAGACCTGAGATGACTCAGTGCTCTTACATCGCACTACTTGGCCGTGTCGGTCGCTGTACCAAAGGTTGACTTCTGCATGTTAGCATGACGCTGTTATTACGAGTGCGAGTGGCACAAGGCATGGAGAGTAGACGCAATTTTGCGGAAACTGTTTCTTTTATTTCATAGCGACTGGAGAGTACATATGTGGGGTTCTAGGAGTAGAACTTCCGGAGGAGATTTACATTCCATGGTCGCTTGACATCGAGTTCGCCGTCTCCGCGGACGTCGACCAGGTAGTAGGCGTCGTTGCCGAGTACGCGGCCGATAGCGAACGGGCCTTCCCACGGAGGGGAGAGCTTGTGCATGCCCTTCTTGTCCTGGATGAGGCGTAACACCAAGTCGCCTTCCTGGAAGGTGCGGGTTTTTACCCGTCGGCTGTGGTAGCGGCGGAGCCCTTGCTGATAAATGGCAGTGCGCGATCGGGCGAGGTCGCGTGCTTCGTCGAGTTGGTCGAGCCCTTCTTGGCGGGCCAGCTCGTTTGCGGCCTCCGTATAGTGGACGACCCGCGGCGAGTCGTGTTCTAGGTCGGTGGGCATGACCGCTTCGGCGCCGTAGACCATGAAGAAGGGGGTGAATCCCGTCGACCTGTTGACCGAGGTGCGGATTCCCCAGATGACGGAGGGTAGCTCTTCGACCCAGCATCCAGCGGTGCGCTCAAGTGGTACTTGGAGTCGCGGCTTCAGACCGTGGAGGATGCTTTGGTTGGCTCGTTCCGCCTGACCGTTGGATTCCGGATGTGCGACTGACGCGAGGTCGAGCCGGATGTGGTGCTCTTCGCAGAACTCGGCCATTGCTCCCTTGGCGAAGTTTGTGCCATTGTCCGTGATGATGCTGTTGGGGAACCCGTAGCGGTATATGAGCTCGCGTAGGAACTTAGTGGCTGTCTTCCCGTCGCATTTCCGGACTGGCTTGGCCTCGACCCACTTCGTGAATTTGTCGACGGCGACTAGCAGGTGGGTGTAACCGGAGGGGGCCTTCTTGAAGGGGCCTACCATGTCCATGCCCCACACAGCGAATGGCCAGGTGATGGGGATTGTCTTGAGCGCCAAACTTGGTACGTGCGTCTGGTTGGCGTATTTCTGGCACCCAGCGCATCGCTGGACGATATCGACAGCGTCGGCGTGTGCGGTAGGCCAGTAGAAGCCGTGTCGCATAGCCTTGGCGACCAGGGAGCGCGCGGCGGCGTGGTGGCCGCAGTCGCCTGAGTGGATGTCGTGTAGGATTTTGCGTCCTTCAGCCGGTTGGACGCAACGTTGGAACACGCCGGTGACGCTGCGCTTGTGTAGCTCGCCGTCGATGATGGTGTAGGACTTGCATCGGCGAACGATCATTCGAGCGCTTGTCTCGTCTGCGGGCAGGGCTCCGGTTTCCAGGTAGGCTATGTAGGGCTTGGTCCAGTCGTCTGGCTCGGTGATGAGTGCGACCAAGGCTGCCTCTGGTTGGAGAGGGACTCCGATGTCGATCTCCCTCGGGGGAGAGACTGATGGTTTGGAGATTGTGTCGAGGAACACGCCGGCGGGTGGTGCGAGTCGAGCCGACCCGATGCGAGAGAGGGCGTCGGCCTCCTCGTTTTTCCGCCTGTCGATCCACTCGACGGAGTAGCCGGTGAAGTGGCCGCCCAACTTGTCCACCTCTTGGCGATACGCCGCCATGGTAGGGGAGACGGCGTCGCAGGTGCCGGCGACTTGTCCCGCAACGAGGTCGGAGTCTCCATAGCATCGAAGGCGATTGACGCTCATCTCCTTTGCGGCTCGCATGCCGTGGAGTAGGGCCTCGTATTCAGCCATGTTGTTGGTGCAGGGCGTGAATTCAAGGCGGAGGATGTAGCGGAGCTTGTCACCCTTTGGTGAAGTCAACACTATCCCCGCGCCTGCACCGTCCGCATTCTTGGACCCGTCGAAGTGCAGGTTCCAGTAATGGAGGTACGGCGGCTTTTCTGGTTGCTGGGCCTCCTCCCAGTCGGCGATGAAGTCTGCCAGTGCCTGGGATTTAATCGCCCTTCGTGGCTCGTATTTAATGTTGTGGACGCCGATCTCGACGGCCCACTTGGCGACCCGCCCGGTCGCCTCGCGATTGCGGATGATGTCTTGTAGTGGTGCTGAGGAGACGACCGTGATCGGGTGCTCCTGAAAGTAGTGCGGCAGGCGCCGCTGGGCCCGGAAGACCGCGTATACTAGCTTCTGGTACTGCGGGTATCGCTGGCGCGACTCGGTGAGGACCTCGCTGATATAGTACACCGGCCACTGGACCGGGCGCTCCTTTCCTTCCTCTGGTCGCTCGACAACCATTACGGCACTGACGACGCGCTCGGACGCCGCGACGTAAACCAGCATGGGTTCTTTGTCAGCGGGTGCAGCGAGTAGTGGTGCGGCGAGTAGCACCTTCTTAAGGTCGCGGAGCGCGTCGTCCGCCTCCTTGTCCCACTGGAAGGTGGGATTCTTGCGCATCAGGCGGTATAGGGGCATCGCCTTTTCGCCCAGGCGGGGGATGAATCGACTGAGGGCCGCTACACGCCCGGCCAGCCTCTGGACGTCGCGCAGGCACTCGGGTTTGCCGAGCCGGGCGATCGTGTCGATCTTCGTTGGGTTTGCCTCGATCCCTCGTTTGGAGACGACGTACCCCAGTAGTTGCCCGGCGGGTACACCGAAGGTGCACTTGCCTGGGTTAAGCTTTATCTTGTACCTCCGCAGGTTGGCGAAGGTCTCCGCTAGGTCGGCGAGTAGGTCTCCCTGGCGAGCGGATTTCACGACCACGTCGTCGATGTAGACGTGGATGTTGCGGCCAATTTGGCTCGCGAGGCATTCTTGCATGCACCACTGGTAGGTCGCCCCGGCGTTCTTGAGGCCGAAGGTCATGGCGGTGTAGCAAAATGCTCCGAATGGCGTGATGAACGCCGTCTTTTCCTCGTCCTCGACGGCCATTTTGATCTGATTGTACCCGGAGTAGGCGTCGAGGAAACACAGCGACTCCGAGCCCGCGGTTGAATCGATTATCTGATCGATCCGCGGGAGGACGAACTGCTCTTTTGGGCAGGCGCTGTTCAGGTTTGTGTAGTCGATACACATTCTCCAGGTCCCGTTTTTCTTCTCGACCAGGACTGGGTTTGCCAGCCACTTGGAGTATTTGATTGGCCGGATGAAGCCGGCGGCGAGCAGGCGCTGCACTTCCTCGGCGATTGCTCGACGGCGCTCTTCATTGAAGGGCCGTAGCGACTGCTTGACTGGTCGCACTTTGGGGTCGGCGTTTAGTTTGTGCTCAGCGAGCTCCCTAGGGACACCAGGCATGTCGGAGGGTTTCCATGCGAAGACGTCCCTATTCTCACGAAGGAACTCGATGAGCGCGCCTTCCTATGCTGGGTTCAAGCCTGTCCCGATCGTCACCGTCTGGCTGGGGTCGCCTGGGACCAGCTCGACGGTGCGAGTGTGCGTCGTGGCCTCAAAGGTTGAGGTGTTCGTGCCCTCGGAGTTGGGCTTCTTGAGTATTGTGGGGTCGTCATTGTTGACCCCGCTCGCGTATTTGGCGAGCTCGTCGGCGTGATTGGCTTCTGCCGCGATGACGGCGTCGGCGAGTTCGGCTCCTTTGGCCTCGCATTCGGCGGCCATGTCGGGGTCACCGTTGATGGTGATGACGCCGCACGGTCCGGGGAGCTTCATCGCGTTGTACGCGTAGTGGGGCGCCGCCATGAATTTGGCGAACGCCTGGCGCCCCAGGACACAGTGGTAAGGGCTGTCGAAGGGCACCAGCTCGAAGACGATCCGCTCGGTGCGGAAGTTTGCCGGAGTGCCGAACGTGACTGGCAGCGTGACTTTGCCGATCGGGTACGCCTTCCGACCGGGGACGATGCCGTGGAACGTGGTGTGGGTTGTCTCGATCATCGACTACGGGAGCCGCAGCCTCCTGAAGGTGTCGAGGTAGAGGATGTTGATGGAACTGCCGCCGTCCATCAATGTCTTGGGGAGCCAGTAGTCGCCAACCTTGGGCTTGACCACCAGGGCGACTCGGCCTGGGTACTCGACGCGTGGCGAGTGGTCTTGCCGGCTCCAGGTGATGGGTTGTTCCGACCAGTTTAGGAACTGGGGGACGTCTGTTTGGGCCACCGCGTTGACGGCGACGGCGCGGGCGATGACTTTCTTCTCACGCTTCGTGTTGAAGCCCGTGAAGGTGTGGAGCGAGCCGGCTACTTTGCCGAATTTTCCGCCATTCGGCGGGTCGTTGTCGGTGTCCTCCCGCGCGTGCCGTGCCTTCTCGATTTCCCTGAGGGTGTGGCAGTCGGCGGTGGTGTGCGTTGCGGGCTTTCCTTCCCTGCTGTGGAACGCACATGGTTGGTTAAGGAGTGCCGCGGGATCAAACCTTGGCTTGTTCTTGTAATTGCCGCCGTCGCGCCGTTGCCCTCCGTCGCGGCGGTAGCTTTTGGGCTCGCGTTGCGCGTGGCCAGCGTTGGCGACGAAGTCGACTCGCCCGTCGTTGCGGCGCTTGCCTGTGAGGCGGGTGCCGCTGTAGCGTAGGTCGGTTCGGCGTCCGCCGTCGTTGCCGCCCGCGCGTCGTTGCCCTCCTGACTCGTCGTCGATTTCTTGGTTGGGGTCCTCCTCGGCGTACCGTTTGGCGATCTCGAGGAGGTCGGGGATGTTGTCGAGTGTGCGGGCGTGTCGCTTGAGCTTGGCGACTAGAGGCTCGTAGCGGCACGAGGTCTTGAAGCAATGGATCGCGGTGTCCGGGTGGATGCCGACCGCGTTGTACCAGAGCTCTTGCCACCGTTGGACCCAGTTGCGGGTCGACTCGCGGGGTCCCTGGACGCATCGTTCCAGGTCCTCGATGGTGGTGGCGCGGGTGTAGGAGCACTCGAAGTGCCTGACGAAGGCGTCTCGCATTTCCTCCCAGGAGTCGATACTGTCCTGGGGAAGCGTGTTGATCCATTGCCTGCACGTCCCCTCCATCATCAGTGGGAGGTAACGGGCGGCGAGTAGGTCAGTGTGACCCGCAATCCCCATTGCCATGAGGTATGTGTCGAGCCAGACTGCGGGGTCGTACGAGGAGTCGTACTTTTCTATCTCCTTTGGCGCCTTGAAGTTTGGCGGGTACTTTTCGCCTCGGATCATTGGTCCGAAGCACTTGGGCCCTAGTCGACTGAGCGACCCCATAGGCTCACCATCGCGGCGATTAGCTAGGGTGTGCCGCAAGTCGTCGGGCTGGCGTGCGCGCCAGTTTTGGTTGTTGATGATGTGAGTGCGGGCGTCGGTGGGTTCTCCGTTAGCGGCGACGAAGTTGGTCGCCGGCCTGGGATCATTGGTGGAGAGTGCCGCGTTTGCGGGTCGGCGTTGGAGCTGCAGTGGTTCTGGCGGCGGGCAATTGAGGGTGTTTGCCGCCGCTGGGCGGCCGCTTGAGGCCGCCCTGCTTCCTGAGGAGCGTGAGTACACTCGCCCTTGCGAGTCGGCGCCCGCTTTTTGCTGTTCCACGGCCTTTGCGAGCAGGGCCCTGACGTACTGGATTTGTAAGGCGCCGTCACCGGTGGCCGTGATGCTATCGGCTGCTGCTCGGCCTGCCACGAGGTTGTCCATCGGGGTGGAGAACAGCGGGAGGCCGTTCGCGTCTCGCTCCCGTGAGGAGACGACTATCCGCGGCTGGTCCCTGGGAGGGGTGCGGTTGGGTGGTGGTGGGGCGCCCATCGCCGTTGATCCTGGCGGGGGCCGAGCGCTTCCTCCCGGTGGCGCGTTCTCGCAGATCGCGCGCTCGGCTATGCGAGCCGGGTCGTTCTCGTCGTCGAAGTTCAGGGCGCGCACCTGAACGGTGGGGTTCAGGCATGACCTGATCTGCTGCTGGTGGTAGCGTGACAGTTCCTGCGCTGTCACTTGCTCGAGGCGAAATTTTTCGCGCTCGGCCTGCTCTTTGCGTACTGCCTCCGCCAATTTCAGGCGGAGTTCCTCGACCTCCGTTGCCGTGGCATTGGGAGGGACTGGTCTGGAGAAAGGATCCTCCGGCGGATCGGCGCCGGTGGCCATGTAGGTCGCGGCGTGGCGACCGGTTCCGTCATGGAGGTCGGCGGAGTTTTCCGACCCGGAGTCGAAGTCGAAGATCCCGAGGATGGAGGGGTCCTCGAAATCTCCCGCGTTGGAGACCTGAGCGATGGAGCCCGCGGACGAGGCCGCGGTGATGGATCCGGCGAGTGACGCCGGGGTCGCCGAGTCGGCGTCGTCGATGAGGGCCGCATCTTCTGCGGCCGCTGAGTTCTCGGCCACGTTGCTGTGGGCCGAGTTGTACTCGGAGGCGAGACGGTGGATCGTGCGGACCTGGCTCTCGGAGAGCCGATCGCGTGGTGGCGACTCACGGATGCGAGCCGAGTCCTCCGAGGTGATGACGTCGGTGAAGCCGACGAAGAGGCTGATCGTGCCGATCGGCAGGATCACGCTGTGCGTGACGGGTCGTGCCGCCGGGACGTAGCTCCTCGGCAAGATCTGGAGCATCTCGCCGATCGCTATCATGCGGCCGGTGGCGACCGTCTCGTTGATGGGCAGATTGGATCTCGCCGCAGAACACCGGCCAGACCGGCCAGGCCCGACGGTGGGCGCCACTGTCGTAGGAATGACCACGGCAGATGCTGCAATCGGCAGCGAGTAGTAGAACGAAGGGCAAGGGCGGCCAGCCATCTGCGGTGCGAGATGAGGGCAAAGACACAGGGATTTACCCAGGTTCGCCCCCCCGGAGGGTAAAGACCTACTCCTGCTAGATTGTATTATGGAGGCGATTACAATGGGCGAACTCGGCGACTAGGCGGCGAGTTGCTTGGGTGTACGAGGGAACGTGTCTCTACTCACCCTTTAGGGAGGTTTATATAGGCTTACCTCCCCTAGGGTTTACATATCTCAACCGATTCGGTTACACCTCATGGCGACCGTTTAACCTAGACCGACTGGGCCTATCTACTCGCCTGGGCCTTCAACTTCCAGTCGCCTGGTTCCTTGCTGGGCCTTGATCCACTCGCCGTTCTGCAGGCCCACTCGCCAGTCCTTGGGCCAGCCGGAAACGTCCTGCTGAGTATACCCCAGTAGGCGTATCCCCATCATCTCTCCACTTACCTAGATCAGCATGGGACCCACAGCTTATCCACGTGAGCGTCAGACCCACAGATTATCCACGTGAGCTAGCCCCGCGCCCGTGTCGTTTCTTCTCCTTTCTTCTTCTTCTTCCTCGGCGACGGCGGCCCTTCTCTGGCGACGGCGGCCCTTTGTCAAGCTTCACTTCGGCCTCCCGTTCGTCCTGGCCATAGTATGGTGTCATCCCATTGACCTGTATGAAGGATGACAATGGCAACCGTATGCAGAGAAGGTTAGGTCTCGCACCAAAATGTTCTGATTAGACGGAAGCGCTTGCTGTGGAGAATGCGGCCGTCGAGACGTTCCAATGATTTAATTGGTTTATCGATTTAATGTCGCGGCTGAAATCAAGTGAAAGAGTGTTTATAATTAAAAATAGGGAGATGGATGTATAATAAATAAGAAAATGACACAACTCTTGAACACTTTCAAATTAAAAAATATACAACTCTTAATGTACAAGAGTGTTTATAATTGACACAACTCTTGAACACTTTCAAATTTAAAAAATTATACAACTCTTAATGTAAAAGAGTGTTTATAATTGACACAACTCTTGAACATTTCCAAATTAAAAAAATTATACAACTCTTAATATAAAAGAGTGTTAATAATTGACACAACTCTTGAACACTTTTAAATTAAAAAAATTATACACCTATTAATGTAAAATAGTGTTTATAATTGGCACAACTCTTGAACACTTTCAAATTAAAAAAATTATACAGCTCGTGATGTAAAAGAGTGTTTATAATTGGCACAACTCTTGAATACTTTCAAATTTAAAAAATTATACAACACTTAATGTAAAAGAGTGTTTATAATTGACACAACTCTTGAACACTTTCAAATAAAAAAAATATATAACTCTTAATATAAAAGAGTGTTTATAATTGACACAACTCTTGACACTTTCAAATTGAAAAAATTATACAACTCTTAATGTAAAGGAGTGTTTATAATTGACACAACTCTTGAACACTTTCAAATTAAAAAAATATACAACTCTTAATATAAAAGAGTGTTTATAATTGACACAACTCTTGAACACTTTCAAATTGAAAAAATTATACAACTCTTAATGCAAAAGAGTGTTTATAATTGACACAACTCTTGAACACTTTTAAATTATAGCGTCCTAAGAAAATCTTGAGAGTTTACAATTTTTAGAGCGTGAAAAGTGATCCCTAAACTTGCGTATACGAAAATTATAAACCTTTGAACACTGTGAAATCGCACATAATACGTGATACTGATGTGCTAAGAACTTGAGAGATTATCATTTTCATAGAATATAATGCATAAATTTGCCCAATTGAAAAAAATTATAAACCTTTGAACTCTTTGAAATCGCACTTAGGACATGATAATGTTGTGCTAATAAAATCCTAATGATTTATCATTTTCATGGAGTGAAATATAATGGAAAAATTATACACCTTTGAACACTTTCCCTTCAAATTATATTTAAAATCATTTGTTTATGTAGTTAAAGTATCAGTGGCAAACTCGTTATTTTGCATGGATAGAGGGTGCCCCCCACAGATACATGTGTTATCATGTCTGCTAGATCACAGAGGATCAATCAGAGGATCAAAAGTTGGTGGGTACGATCTGTGTGACAACTGTCTCGACCAATCAGAGCGTAACAGGAAAGATGAGCATAGGTGTGAGAGTTTGTGACTAAGAGAGAGGGGAAAACTGAGTAGAACTTAAAAACCAAGGGCAAAAATGATAAGAGGGTTCAAATAGAAAATAGAAAGATATTTAAAAAATGGAAAATGCTTCCTTTATATAATAAAATACATCTTGGCATACATCAAACTATTTGCAATTCAAATATATATCAGTTTGTCAATTATTTCCTCATTCGGACAAATTATGTTTTGGGGAGGGATGTTTTGGGAAGAGGCTTGAGTAGAAAGCCATGAACCTTCATAGATAGTAGGTGATTTGGGAAGTGGTGATTTAGGTTAAAACTTGATTTATATACATTTCTTGTGGTGTCAGGGCACATAATAAGACTCCCTAGGTAGATGCCACTATGTTTTGATCTTTTTGAATTTGTTGTACATAAAATGACTCAATTAGCTAGCTAAAACCCATTCATTGACTCTCTGTTGACCAGCCACCAGAGGGTAAAAGTGAGTATATTGCACACGACAGTGTTAGTACTGGAAGGCAAAACTGAGTACAACTAAACTGCCAGTGTTACACTCGAGGGTATAACTGAGCACAACTGTCACATCCCAAAATTTTCCAAATTTTGTAATGTGAAAAAAAATAAAAAATAAAAATAATTGTTGAAATTTAGGGTGAAAAGAAACTTTTTGATTCCAAATGGAAACTTAAAACCCATCTTGAACAAACTTGAGTAAAGTTTGAATCCAACTAAATTCAAATCAAGTGAAATGCATTCTACATAATTGCATCTGGAAATTTAAACACTTGAGAAATAAACCAAAACCCTAAAACCTTAATGGAATAAAATCATTCCAAGATATCTCTAAGACCATGGTTTTGATCCATGCAAAATTTTGTCAACAAACATTTATAAATTATCAAGAATGACAAATAGAAATATTATAAAACCATATGAATTGGTTTCATTTAATTTGGAGCCATAGATAAAATCTTATGAATTTAGTAAGATGAGGAAATTGAATTTCCAAAGCTAATAAAGCACCTATCTAAAAATCCATACCAAATGGTGAACAAATAATCCTAAAGATACTTGAAAGCATAAATAAATATTAAATAAGATTTTACAAATTGGAATCACCAAGTTTGGATCTTTAAATAAAAAGATATGGATTTTATAAGATAGAGAAAGAAATATTAAATGAGGAATATTTAAAGACCGAATTAAATCTTGGCCTAAACCATAAGCAAATGGAATGAATATAATCTAAGTCCAAATAAAATAAAAGTATAAAGAGTTTCCCAAATAAAATAAACTGGCATTAACCAAATTCTATTTGAATAAAGACAAATCCCTAATAAGATTGATTAATTAAATCATATGAAAATAATATTTGGAATATACCCAAGTGGTATAAAAGTTATTTAATTAACTTAAATGGAATCAAGGAAATCACCTAAATAAAATTTATGGAATTTAAAACCATAATTGATTTCAATTGGAATAAAAACAATTGCCCAAATTAAAATGATTAATAATCATATTAAAATTCTATAAATAATTCAAAGTGAATTATTTAGCACCCTATTAGATAAATAAAGCCTATTGAAAAGGTTTTGGTGAAATTTTGATTTTAAATAAAGGTTTGAAAATTTAATTAAATCTTATTTAATAAAGGAAAGTGCCCTTTTTAAATAATATATAAATCATAGGATAATAAATGAAATATCCCAAAAATTATCTTTAAAATTCATTTTTAA
The DNA here is from genome assembly GCA_910589765.1 of Avena atlantica. Classification (NCBI taxonomy): domain Eukaryota; kingdom Viridiplantae; phylum Streptophyta; class Magnoliopsida; order Poales; family Poaceae; genus Avena; species Avena atlantica. The sequence continues at coordinate 321,875,642 of OU342736.1, read as the reverse complement.
ACAGTATGGAAACCACTGAAAAGTTTTGAAAAGATCTGATAAATAAATCTGGTTCAAATAAGAGTTTGAATTTGAAAACAAAAAATCTAGATGGAAAAAGAAAAAGAGAACAAAGAAGGAAAAAAAGAACTCAGCCCAGCCCAACTAACCTATCTGGCCCAACAACGCAGCCCAGTTCCTCCTTCCACCCCGAAGCGTTTTTCTACTCACGATCGGACCCACTCCGCCACTGACCGCGAGATCCCATCCCCTCTCTCTCACTCGCTGACGCCAGGCCCCACCGCCAGCTCTCCTTCATTCTCACCCGCGTGCGAAGACCTCGCCCTCCCGACCGTTTCTGCCGTTAACTCCTCGGAGTAAATTCACGGTAATGGCTCGACGATTAATCCTCGTGATCACGCTCGATAAATACCCTCTCTCTTCTCTCTCTTTCCCCTCAAACCCCGCTGACAGAGAGCCACCGGGCTGCCTCGATTTTGCCTTGCACTGCCGCGGCCTCCGACGAACTCCGACCGCGATTCCGGCCATCCTCCACCGCGCCTTGCCCCCTCGACCATGCTAGCTTGTTCCCCATCAGCCCCTGCATCTCCCAATGGTCTCAGCTTGCTCGCGCTTGAACCACAGCGTCGGCAACGACGACCGCTGAGCATCGCCGACATCTGCATCGACTCCGGCGAGTCCTCCTGGTAAGCATAGACTTTCCCTTGCCCTCCTTTTGATGCACACATGTCTATGACTCGCGTACGAAGCTAACCACATCCTCCGTTCTCTCTCCCGTGCTCTGTAGCAACGCCCCCGATGACGACCAGAGCGTTCCCGACGCCGTGCGGACTCCGGGGAGTAATCCACGTCGCCCCGTACGCCCCTTCGCCAACCCCGACCACGTTGAGCACCAGCATGTTCTGGAAAACCTGGTGAGCCTCCATATTTCCTTCCTCGCTTCCCGTAACCACCGCAACGCCGAAGCCGAGCACGCCGCCGCCAGTCGCCGCCAACTGATGGTCAACCACCTGTGAGCCGTCTGATGTAGATCCAACGATAGAGATAGAATCATTAAACGAAAGGGTATCGTGTGTTGTGTGCCATGCGATTTCCATTAGATCTGACGGCCATAATTGCTTGATCCACGCAAAACGTTATGGGCGAATAGAAACACGCCATGTGGCTCAGACTTCGTTTTAAAAACATAAACATTTCTATTAGATATGAGATTTTGTAAAATATATAACTTTCAATCCACACGTCCAAATTTTGCAAATTTTATATCAATGGAATCAGCAAGACAAGTACTTTCCAACCATGCCTTTTGTTTAGTAAATTGCTTCGGTTAAAATGGTTGTTTTTGCAGAAACTTGTGTAGGCATATTATGAATAAAAAATTCATTCTAAAATTGTTTTTGTGATAAAACCTTTGGCAAATGGATTATTTTGAACGTACTGATCATATAAATCAATTTGTAGATTCAAAAACATATTTTGTGAGGCAAATTAATAAATCTTGGAATTAAAGCATTTCTAGTCAAATAAAAATGTTGTTTATATGTTGGAAATACTTTTTGGAGAAAAACCTTTGGGAAATGTTTTGATCTAAACTCTCTGACCCCAAACACCAAGTTTTAGAATTAAAAATGTATTTGGTGAACCCTATAAATATTATTACTTTGCTAAAGGAATTTTCAACCACATAAAATATTGATTTGGTTTAAAAATGATTTATAAGTAAAATCTTTTGCAAATTATTTTGCCACTTATATAAAATTACCAATAGGTGTTTTAGAATGTTTAAACCCTATTAGAAACCACTTTTCCAAATAAAACAATCTTTGGCATGTTTGCATGTATTGCTTTGTGCCTATTATTTTATGTGATGAATTGCTTGAATGGTAGATTGAATTCTTGCTTGCTTGATTGAATTGTAGTGGAAATTGAAGAGTGTGAATATTGCAAGATAAAGGAGTGAACTTATATTCTCTACCAAAAAGGCAAGTGGTGCTTCATGAGTTTATTCCTATGTTTTCCAACTATGCACTAGAAATATTTTGTATAGGACTTGCATGAATATTTTGTTCTATATGCTATACTTGGGAAATCCTAGTAGTTGTAGAATTGCTAGAAATTTCTAAGTTAAGATTCTTACCATTGCCATGCTTTGCCTAGCTAGTAGCAACCAAGGGAGGTTATATATTCATGCTATGTGAAAATATTTCTAAGTCTTTGGACTTGTGTTTTTGCTTAATAAAACAACTAAGTGAATGAAACACCTGGGTGGAATTGAAGGAATGGTTTATGTTGAGTGGTTACACAAGGCCCATTTCTATGGTTTACCTTGTGTATCTCACTTGTGGTAAGCCACCCAGGAACAAAGGTATTTGAGATGCCATATGTTAAGAAGCTTCTATTGCAGCCACATGGCAATATGGGCTCTGCCTGGATCATATAGGTTGCAATAACTTAGCCATTTGGACAGTTGGTGCTATTGGGATGATAGGTTTGGAGCGCGTCCATTTGGTCTAAGGGAAGGCTTCTGAAAGGTCCTGTCTTGGTGAAAATAAAGTCTTGTGGGGAAAGTGCACAACCTCTGCAGATGGAAGAATCTAAGTACTTAGCCATGTCCCTGGTATTGGAAAACTTGAGAATCAAGACATGGAAGCTATCAAGAATCTCCTCATCCCAATTTCTAAGTAAAAACTTGTGGTTGAACAAGGGTTTAAGGTTCACCAATTTTTATTGGTGGTTCCTTGGGTGATTTTGTCAAGCAAAAACTTAGTGTTTTCAAATGATAAGGAAAAATCTATTTTGAGAAAAGCAAGCCTAAGCTCCACTTAGCCAGATGCATATAGATGATAGACTCCACTATACTACCATAGTATCACTTGCCAATACAATTCAAATGTATTGACCCTTGAGGCTGTAAATTATTATGTTGCGGGTTTGTTTGATGTTAGTGAAGTTTATTGATTAAGATTACAATTCTACAACCAACATGACTGCCTGTGGCACTTTAAAGATGAAGGACCCCATGCTATTGTTATATTCTGCTGCATTGTAATGTGATAGCCAAATGAGCTATGTAAGATGTAATAAATTATTTTATTCCTGGTTATAAAGTTGTATTATGACCTTTGTTTCTTGATATTACATCTTAACTGTGGATGCTAGCTATTGATCCAGGGACTAGCATTGCAATCACAGGGATCCTTACCTTTATAAAGGGAGGGATCTTACAGATTCTCTATGTTAAGAAGCTTCTAGTGCAGCCACATGGCAATATGGGCTCTGCCTGGATCATATAGGTTGCAATAACTTAGCCATTTGGACAGTTGGTGGTAGTGGGATGATAGGTTTGAAGCGCGTCCATTTGGTCTAAGGGAAGGCTTCTGAAAGGTCCTGTCTTGGTGAAAATCAAGTCTTGTGGGGAAAGTGCACAACCTCTGCAGATGGAAGAATCTAAGTACTTAGCCATGTCCTTGGTATTGGACAACTTGAGCATCAAGACATGGAAGCTATCAAGAATCTCCTCATCCCAATTTCTAAGTAAAAACTTGTGGTTGAACAAGGGTTTAAGGTTTACCAATTTCTATTGGTGGTTCCTTGGGTGATTTTTTCAAGCAAAAACTTAGTGTTTTCAAATGATAAGGAAAAATCTATTTTGAGCAAAGCAAGCCTAAGCTCCACTTAGCCAGATGCATATAGATGATAGACTCCACTATACTACCATAGTATCACTTGCCAATACAATTTAAATTTATTGACCCTTGTGGCTGTAACTTATTATGTTGCAGGTTTGTTTGATGTTAGTGAAGTTTATTGATTAAGATTACAAGTCTACAACCAACATGACTGCCTGTGGCACTTTGAAGATGAAGGACCCCATGCTATTGTTATATTCTGCTGCATTGTAATGTGATAGCCAAATGAGCTATGTAAGATGTAATAAATTATTTTATTCCTGGTTATAAAGTTGTATTATGACCTTTGTTTCTTGATATTACATCTTAACTGTGGATGCTAGCTATTGATCCAGGGACTAGCATTGCAATCACAGGGATCCTTACCTTTATAAAGGGAGGGATCTTACAGATGGTATCAGAGCACTGTGTTTCCTGTAGGATTTGTAACCCTAGGATTGGACAAAACCCCTTAGAAAAATAGGAGTTGTATTTGTTCCAAAACTTATTTACCAACAATCTTGTAAACTCTTTCCTCAACCATTTTGGTTTTGATTCTACATCTTGTCTATTTCAAACTTGATGGAAAAAGCCTCCTCCATGAGCAAAGACTTAAACATGAGCAAAGGACTTCACCAACTCAAGTGATTTCAACAAAGACTTCAACTTGGATATCACTAAGGACTACAAGTGAGACAAGAAATATTATTCAAGGCTTGAAGACTAAGGAAACACAACTTAGAAGGAACCATCATCACCTTTGAAGTTTTGTGACCAAGACACAAGAATTTTCCCAAGGAAACCATGATCTCATTCATGAAGAATCAACTAAGAAGGATGGAATGATCTCAAGTGAACCATATAGTTGGACCACCATGTTTAGTTTAAATTAAACCCACCAACTTATGTAGTGTAGCAAAAATATTTTGTTGCCTAAAGATGTGCTTGAACTTGTTGTTTGAGTGGAATGAATATCTGTGATTGTTGGCACATTGCTTGAGTGAATTGTGATGTGAGTGATTAGAATTGATTCCTTAGAAATCTTTTGCCTATTCTAATCCCAATCCAACCCAAACAGATGACTACTCCAAGAAACCCCAACATCAAGGATGGCAACAACAACCAAGAGGTCAACATGAGAGAACTCATAATAACACAAAACCAGTTGAACCAAGTGACAACTCAATTTTGGGCCAACAACAATGATTTAGACCCAACCATGCAAAGGTTTTTGGAAACCCAAACCCAATTGTTACATAGGATGACAAGTCAATTGATCAACATCGGAGACAACTCTTTTTAAGGAGTTTGTGACAACAAGGATGTCAAGGATGATATTCTAGAAGGAACCCAAGCTTGCAATGTTTGTGGAGACAAGGATCATACTTCCGAAGAGCATGAAGATCAATGCCCTAATTGTGAAGAGAAACATCCAACTAATCAATGCCCCACATCTCAAGCTACTTGTTTCCTATGTGAAGGAAATAATCATGTCCCTATCCAATGCCCCATCTATTCCATAGTTCAACAAAGGAAACAAGGTGGAGTGCAACAACAGATTGTAGACTTCCATCAGAGAACAATTTGTACCAAGAAGGATGAAGACAAAGGAAAATCTCAGCTCGCACCTCCATGCAATATGACTCAATTTGATGGACCAAAGAGAAGACATATGTACTACCCAAGGAAAAGATTAAGGAGACCAGGAAACTTTCCCACCTTTGAGATAAGATATGAAGAGCATGAACTAGAAGCACTCCTAGCTTTGGAGAAACCCAAGAAGAAGAAGGACAAAATCCAAGTGTAGTGTAGCCATTGCAAAGAGATGGGACACTATACCAATGAATGCCCTGAGAAGAAACAAAAATATAAGGATATTAGCCAAGTGTGGTGCAACAACTGCAAAGAGATAGGCCATTATGTGTCAACTTGTCCACAGAAGATACGTGAAGAACTCAATCTTGTCACATGTTACAATTGTGGTGATCAAGGACATTATGCAAGCAATTGTCCAGAAAAGATGAAGCACAAGATAAAGCCTATGAAGGATCTCATCCTTGTCACATGTTTCAAGTGTGGAAACAAAGGACACTATGCAGATGTTTGCCCAGAGAGGTTTTAACAAGATCCCAAGCAAGCCAAGATGTAATCTAGTTGGAAAATTTTTAAGGGTGGTAGTACCCTAGTTGCTTTGAGCCAACTTGTAACCCCTATCTTTCCCAAATCTCGGGACGAGATTTATTTTAAGGGTGGTAGCCTGTCACATCCCAAAATTCTCCAAATTTTGTAATGTGAAAAATAAATAAACAAAATAAATAATTGTTGAAATTTAGGGTGAAAAGAAACTTTTTGATTCCAAATGGAAACTTAAAATCCCATCTTGAACAAACTTGAGTAAAGTTTGAATCCAACTAAATTCAAATCATGTGAAATGCATTCTACATAATTGCATCTGGAAATTTAAACACTTGAGAAATAAACCAAAACCCTAAAACCTTAATGGAATAAAATCATTCCAAGATATCTCTAAGACCATGGTTTTGATCCATGTAAAATTTTGTCAACAAACATTTATAAATTATCAAGAATGACAAATAGAAATATTATAAAACCATATGAATTGGTTTCATTTAATTTGGAGCCATAGATAAAATCTTATGAATTTAATAAGATGAGGAAATTGAATTTCCAAAGCTAATAAAGCACCTATCTAAAAATCCATACCAAATGGTGAACAAATAATCCTAAAGATACTTGAAAGCATAAATAAATATTAAATAAGATTTTACAAATTGGAATCACCAAGTTTGGATCTTTAAATAAAAATATATGGATTTTATAAGATAGAGAAAGAAATATTAAATGAGGAATATTTAAAGACCAAATTAAATCTTGGCCTAAACCATAAGCAGATGGAATGAATATAACATAAGTCCAAATAAAATAAAAGGATAAAGAGTTTCCCAAATAAAATAAAGTGGCATTAACCAAATTCTATTTGAATAAAGACAAATCCCTAATAAGATTGATTAATTAAAGCATGGGAAATAATATTTGGAATATAACCAAGTGGTATAAAAGTTATTTAATTAACTTAAATGGAATCAAGGAAATCACCTAAATAAAATTTATGGAATTTAAAACCATAATTGATTTCAATTGGAATAAAAACAATTGCCCAAATTAAAATGATTAATAATCATATTAAAATTCTATAAATAATTTAAAGTGAATTATTTAGCACCCTATTAAATAAATAAAGCCTACTGAAATGGTTTTGGTGAAATTTTGATTTTAAATAAAGGTTTGAAAATTTAATTAAATCTTATTTAATAAAGGAAAGTGCCCTTTTTAAATTATATATAAATCATAAGATAATAAAAGAAATATCCCAAAAATTATCTTTAAAATTCATGTTTAAACAGTATGGAAACCACTGAAAAGTTTTGAAAAGATTTGATAAATAAATCTGGTTCAAATAAGAGTTTGAATTTGAAAACAAAAAATCTAAATGGAAAAAGAAAAAGAGAACAGAGAAGGAAAAAAAAAGAACTCAGCCCAGCCCAACTAACCTATCTGGCCCAACAATGCAGCCCAGTTCCTCCGTCCACCCCGAAGCGTTTTTCTACTAACGATCGGACCCACTCCGCCACTGACCGCTGGACCCCATCCCCTCTCTCTCTCACTCGCTGACGTCAGGCCCCACCGCCAGCTCTCCTTCGTTCTCACCCACGCGAGAAGACCTCGCCCTCCCGGCCGTTTTTGCCGTTAACTCATCGGAGTAAATTCACGGTAATGGCTCGACGATTAATCCTCACGATCATGCTCGATAAATCCCCTCTCTCTTCTCTCTCTTTCCCCTCAAACCCCGCTGCCAGAGAGCAACCGGGCTGCCTTGATTTTGCCTTGCACTACCGCGGCCTCCGACGAACTCCGACGGCGATTCCGGCCATCCTCCACCGCGCCTTGCCCCCTTGACCATGCTAGCTTGTTCCCCATCAGCCCCTGCATCTCCCAATGGTCTTAGCTTGCTCGCGCTTGAACCACAACATCGGCAACGGCGATCGCTGAGCATCGCCGCCGTCTGCCTCGACTCCGGCGAGTCCTCCTGGTAAGCATAGACTTTCCCTTGCCCTCCTTTTGATGCACACATGTCTGTGACTTGCGTACGAAGCTAACCGCATCCTCCGTTCGCTCTCCCGTGCTCTATAGCAACGCCCCTGACGACGACCAGAGCGTGCCCGACGTCGTGCGGACTCCGGTGAGCAATCCATGTCTCCCCCATGCGCCCCATCGCCAACCCCGACCACGTTGAGCAACAACATGTTCCACCAAACCTAGTGAGCCTCCCCATTTCCTTCCTCGCTTCCCGTAACCACCGCAACACCGAAGCCGAGCACGCCGCCGCCAGTCGCCGCCGCCAGCACCGCCAACTGATGGTCAACCACCTGTGAGCCGTCTGATGTAGATCCAACGATAGAGATAGAATCATTAAAAGAAAGGGTATCGTGTATTGTGTGCCGTGCGATTTCCATTAGATCTAACGGACAGAATTGCTTGATCCACGCGAAACGGTATGGGCGAATAGAAACACGCCACGTGGCTCAGACTTCGTTTTAAAAACAGAAATATTTCTATTAGATATGAGATTTTGTAAAATCTATAACTTTCAATCCACACGTCCAAATTTTGCAAATTTTATATCAATGGAATCATCAAGACAAGTACTTTCCAACCATGCCATTTGTTTAGTAAATTGCTTCTGTTAAAATGGTTGTTTTTGCAGAAACTTGTGTAGGCATATTATGAATATAAAATTCATTCTAAAATTTTTTTTGTGATAAAACCTTTGGCAAATGGATTGTTTTGAACCTACTGATCATATAAATCAATTTGTGGATTCAAAAACATATTTTGTGAGGCAAATTAATAAATCTTGGAATTAAAGCATTTCTAGTCAAATAAAAATGTTGTTTATATGTTGGAAATACTTTTTGGAGAAAAACTTTTGGGAAATGTTTTGATCTAAACTCTCTGACCCCAAAAACCAAGTTTTAGAATTAAAAATGTATTTGGTGAACCCTATAAAGATTATTACTTTGCTAAAGGCATTTTCAACCACATAAAATATTGATTTGGTTTAAAAATGATTTATAAGTAAAATCTTTTGCAAATGATTTTGCCACTTATATAAAATGACCAATAGGTGTTTTAGAATGTTTATAACCTATTAGAAACCACTTTTCCAAATAAAACAATCTTTGGCATGTTTGCATGCATTTCTTTATGTCTATTATTTTATGTGATGAATTGCTTGAATGGTAGATTGAATTCTTGCTTGCTTGATTGAATTTTAGTGGAAATTGAAGAGTGTGAATATTGCAAGATCAAGGAGTGAAATTATATTCTCTACCAAAAAAGTCAAGTGGTGCTTCATGATTTTATTCCTATGTTTTCCAACTATGCACTAGAAATATTTTGTATAGGACTTGCATGAATATTTTGTTCTATATGCTATACTTGGGAAATCCTAGTAGTTGTAGAATTGCTAGAAATTTCTAAGTTAAGATGCTTACCATTTCCATTCTTAGCCTAGCTAGTAGCAACCAAGGGAGGTTATATATTCATGCTATGTGAAAATATTTCTAAGTCTTTGGACTTGTGTTTTTGCTTAATAAAACAACTAAGTGAATGAAACACCTGGGTGGAATGGAAGGAATGGTTTATGTTGAGTGGTTACACAAGGCCCATTTCTATGGTTTACCTTGTGTATCTCACTTGTGGTAAGCCACCCAGGAACAAAGGGATTTGTGATGCCATATGTTAAGAAGCTTCTAGTGCAGCTACAAGGCAATATGGGTTCTGCCTGGATCATATAGGTTGCAATAAATTAGCCATTTGGACAGTTGGTGGTAGTGGGATGATAGGTTTAGAGCGCGTCCATTTGGTCTAAGGGAAGGCTTCTGAAAGGTCCTGTCTTGGTGAAAATCAAGTCTTGTGGGGAAAGTGCACAACCTCTGCAGATGGAAGAATCTAAGTACTTAGCCATGTCCCTGGTATTGGACAACTTGAGCATCAAGACATGGAAGCTATCAAGAATCTCCTCATCCCAATTTCTAAGTAAAAACTTGTGGTTGAACAAGGGTTTAAGGTTCACCAATTTCTATTGGTGGTTCCTTGGGTGATTTTGTCAAGCAAAAACTTAGTGTTTTCAAATGATAAGGAAAAATCTATTTTGACAAAGCAAGCCTAAGCTCCACTTAGCCAGATGCATATAGATGATAGACTCCACTATACTACGATAGTATCACTTGCCAATACAATTCAAATGTATTGACCCTTGAGGCTGTAAGTTATTATGTTGTAGGTTTGTTTGATGTTAGTGAAGTTTATTGATTAAGATTACAAGTCTACAACCAACATGACTGCCTGTGGCACTTTGAAGATGAAGGACCCCATGCTATTGTTATATTATGCTGCATTGTAATGTGATAGCCAAATGAGCTATGTAAGATGTAATAAATTATTTTATTCCAGGTTATAAAGTTGTATTATTACCTTTGTTTCTTGATATTACATCTTAACTGTGGATGCTAGCTATTGATCCTGGGACTTGCATTGCAATCACAGGGATCCTTACCTTTATAAAGGGAGGGATCTTACAACAACTAAGTGGCCATGGTTAGACAAGAGGAGGAAAACGTGACGCATGGTACGCGTGTCGCGGTGCACGGGGCGGTAGAGGACGTGTTTGGCCGTGCACGGTACAGTAGCGTACGCGGTTATGCGGTGCACGGTGGTGCAACGAAACGTCTCCTTCCTTCACATTTATAGAGGCCTCGTCACTCTCACTCTCACTCTCACTCTCACTCATCACTCGCTCACTCACTCACGCAACCATCTCCACTGTACCATCACCTTCTGTAAACCCCCAAGAAAACTCCAACCACGCTGGTGATAGAGAAGAACGGCGCGGTGGCCATCGTCGCCTCCAAGGCCGCCGGCGAGGAGGCCCTCGTCCCCGTACAGGCCCCCGTCGAGGCATCAAAGGCAACCGCCATCCCCGTATAGATCCCCGTCCATGCTTCCGCCGTAGCCGCCGGCGAGGAGGCCCCCATCCCTGTACAGGCCCCCGTCGAGGCATCGAAGTCACCCCGTCCTCGCTTCCACCATAGCCGCCGTCGAGGAGGCCCTCGTCGGTCTCCGGTAGATCCCGCATGGCTGGGACCCCTACGAGGAGAACGATTGCATCAGGTCGGAGAACCCCTACAATACCAGCTTAGCCGACCCATGGTCAGAAGTAATTAGGGTTTTCTCCCCTTCCTTTGTTCTTCCCCCATTCCCATCGTTGGATGCTAGATCGTGTGTTATTAGGCTCGACTATTCGTATTTTCAATCGTTGGATGCTAGGTATTTTTACAGTAGCTAATCCTCTTGTGTTAGATCTCATATTTTGATGAATGCCTCTAGTTGGGATCAGTACTAGCACTGATCTGTAGGTGGGATCAGTATTCAATTTGGTTAGAGATTTGGGGATTGGGGAATAATCGGGGGATCTCAATCGGTTAATTTATGCAAGTAATCAATTCATATAATCAAGGTATATCAATCATGTCCTTATTGCACTCTACTGTTTTTTCCAACAGGTGGATAACAACGATGTTTGCAGCGACGACGAGTCCACGGACACCAAGACTCGTCAGGTGCTGAGGAAGCTGAAGTGCGGCCAGTACAACAACTTCTTCGCCGGTGATGTCTACAGGTACCCCTTCTGCACCAGGAGCCTCGCCACCGACTTCAACTCCCTCGTGAGGCATGCCGAGGACACGAAGACATGTGGCATATCAAAGAATGTCCACGCCTTCAGAGCCAAGCACCAAGCGCTTAGTTTTCACCTCCACAACCTCTAGAAGGTGGCCATCGAGGAGGGTCGCATGCCCCCGATCAAGCCCAAGGCACCCAAGGTCAAGTGACTGGGCATCAAGAAGTGGAGGAAGCGCCAGAGGGAGGAGGCGGAGGCCCTCCTAGCGGAGGCTATGAGGGGCCACTGATCTTGTGCTAATGCTGCTGCTGTAAAGCAGCTTCTTTTGTTCTGTTGTCTGTGTTGAACTTGTCCGCTGCTGCTGAGTAGCCTAATTGCCGAACCTTGTTTAAGTATAGTACTATATATATCATATATTAGTTGCTTTATCTACATCTTCTATGTTTATATATCCTATATTAGCTGCTTTATCTACATCTACTCTGTTTATCTATATATTTATGGTGTTGGTTAGATTTGCTGATCTAGATTTGCTACTAGATTGAAAAAATACAATGGCCAAAAGGAACCATGAATGAAGAGAGAAGCTTCTCTAAATTCGCTACCTTTTTGGGCAAAAATTAACACAATTGTTAGCGACATAAAGGGAAAATATGCTCTTAAAAAGGCCAATCATAAAAATAACAAAAAAGAAATCTTCCAATTTGGCAACAGGGCACACGTAACTAACAAACGCGTCCCACATGGTCCCACACCACATCCCCAAAACGCGTTCCCAATAAGCCGGCCCCACGCAGTCCAACATAAGGGGTCCTACTATAGGACCCGACTGAAGGTGGCCCCACTTGTCAGCATGTAACCAGGGGGTCCTACTTGTTAGAACGTAACGACGAGGGTCCACTACGGGATCCGACTGAATGCGGCCCCACTTTTTAGCACGTAACGGCAAGGGTCCACTAACGGGACCCGACGGACAACGAGTTTCAGACCGATGCGAGAGTTTCGGACAAGGAGATGGGCAAAAGTGAGGAAACGTTAATCGGCTAGAAAAAAGTGAGTACAGCTAACGAACCAGGGGCACGAAAATAGGAATCCCATTTATATAAGGGCTAAGGGTTGCGGCCAGATTGCCCCCCACCAAGCCTTGGGGCCGGTGTCTAGGGCGACAACTCCCCCTTCCCTAAGTTGATCCCTCCCTTTTTAGGATTCTCACTTATCCCCTCATCCCGCCGCATCGGCCGAGGGGGATGGTGCGCCTGGACCATGTAGGCCAGTGCGCCAACCATTGGTCCATGTGGTCCCTCAAAGATAGGTGGGCGCAAAAGGGACCCCTAGAACATTCTAGAACCCCCAATACAATATCAAAAACTCCAAAATTTTCTGGAAACCCTCAAAAGACTTTCCCATACATGAATATTAATCTCTTGACCATTCTAAATATCATCATGTTGTCCTTGATCCCATCTGAGACCTCTGAACAAACTTCGGTCTCACCATTATGAATATCTCATTACTATCCAACTGTCAACGAACGTTAAGTGTGACCCTACGAGTTCGAGAATGTCCAAACATGACCGAGAAACCTCTCCAATCAATAATCATTCGAGGAACCTGGATTCCCATAATGACTTCCACACATTCAATGAAGATCATTATCGGTTGAAACACGATGTTGAGGATTCCATTCCATTTGTCTTGCGATATTGTACTTGCCCGAGATTGGATCATCAGTATCTCCATACCTAGTTCAATCATGTTCCCGGCAAGCACTCTTTACTCATTCTATAATGTACCATTCCCTGTGATTAAACACATTGGTCACGTGTTTGTGATACGTTGAAAACAAATCTATAATTTTTGATGCTCCATGCTTGTTTTGTATCTACTTTTCTTTACTTGTCTACACTTTGAGGTACTTTTTACATGTTTTCTGGTACTAACCTATTAACAAGTTGCAACAGTGCCAGATGCATGTTTTCTGCTGTTTTTGGTTTCAGAAAAGTTAGTAAAGAAATATTCTCAGAATTGGACAGGACGAAGGACAAAGTCAATAACTTTCAGTGGGGAACAAGAAGTCTAGAGGAGAGCCGGAGGGGCTGGCCAGGGGGGCCAGACCCATCCCAGGCGCGGAGTCAGATGGACCCGCGCCTGGGTAGGGTTTGGCGACCCTGGTCGCCTCCCGAACTCGCCCCTTCGCCTATAAGAAGCCCCCGATGTAGAAACTCTCGGCACCCGATCATAAATCTACGAAACCATCTGTAGCCGCCGTCACCATCGTCCCTAGATCAGGAGGGGGTCTGAAGCTCTTCCTGACACCCTGCCAGAGGGGAGATCATCCCGGAGGCCTTCTCTCTGGTATGATTCGTGAGTAGTTCCACCTTGGACTATGGGTCCATGTAGTAGCTAGATGGTTGTATCTCCTCCTTTGTGCTTTCATGTATAGATCTTGTGAGCTCCGTTCATGATCAAGATCTAATCTATTTGTAATCATGCATGTTGTGTTTGCGAGGATCCGATGGATATTGAGATTATTATGTTGGTTTGATTAATGGTTCCATCTTTATGATTCTATCATGTCTGTGTTGTTTGTGATCTTGCACGCTCTCCGTTGCTAGTCGTTATCTTGGCCAAGTAGTTGCTAGTGACTCCAAGAGGGAGTATTTATGCTCGATAGTGGGTTCATGCCTCTAGTTTCCAAGGGAAGTGACAGAAATCTCTCCGGTTGTAGATGTGCTTTTGGTACTAGGGAGAAAACAACGGTCTCTTGTTCATGGAACGTTTGGACTGTTTACCTTACACACTTTTCTTAAAGCAGTTGTCTGTTGCTTGCAACTTAATACTGGAGGGGGTTCGGATGATAACCTGAAGGTGGACTTCTAGTCATAGATGAAGTTGGATTACGGTCTATGTATAATGTTGTATTGCCCAATCAACCTCATAGGATCTTTCTAGCTAGTAATTGCATTGTTATGCCTTCCTCAGTTCCTATCAATTGCCCCGCTGTAATTTGTTTACCCTTCACGCCATGTTGTTTATCTAAGGAGAGCACCTCTAGTGAACTATGGAACCCGGTCCAATCTTTACCATTGATACATCTTCCTCTGTTACTTGTTTACTTGATGCAAACCATTACCTTCCACACCATACTTTTAATCCTTTGTTACAGCAAACCGGTGAGCTTGACAACCTCACTAATTCGTTGGGGCAAAGTCTTGAGTTTGTGTTGTGCAGTTCTCCGCGTTGCTTGCAACACCTGTGTGACGTTTCCTTCCTCCTAATGGTTCGATAACCTCGGTATCAACTAAGGGAAGACTTGTTGATGTACTCTTCACACCTTGCTCTTGGGGTTCCCAACAAGGCTCCACATAATCCACCAAGTTTTCTAGCGCCATCAAGGAGTCATCAACAAGTTTTCTGGTTCTTTTGCCAGGGAGGCTAAGGACATCTTCATTAGGGGAGTCCTTACTTCCTTTCTCTTTACTTTGTTTTTAGTTTGCTTTGTTTTTTTGCTTGGTTTTGTTTCTCTCTTTTCAAAAAAAAAACCAAAAAAATTAGTCTAGCTTGGTTTTCTTGCCTTATTCAAAAACACAAAAAATTTAGTTCTTGCTCTAGTTGCTACCATGTCGGGGTCTGACTTTATTTCCCCTATGGTAGAAATCTCCACTTTTAAGCAGAAAAGTGAAGAAAGTTTTAAGGAAGCTTGGTCTAGAATCTCTGCTTTCTAGAGGGAAACTGAGCCTGAGGTAAGCCTCAGCTTGGTTATTGATAGTTTCTACCACGGTATTGCTCTTCGTTATAGATATGCTTTGGATGTTGTGGATGAAAATGATTTTTTGCTTTGTACTGAGGATGAAGCTTATGATGCTATAAGAAAATTAATCATGATCTATGGTACACCTGGCAAGTCTGATTCCTCTTTCACAAGTATTTTTGCTAGGTTGAACCATCTTGAGACTAGTATTGCTGCCATGAATAGTTGCTATCACACTCTTAGGGCTTACCATGATTATGTCCCTATAAATTCCGAGCCTTCAAATTGGTTTCCCACAATTAAAGTCTCAATAAACACTACACTTTTTGATGCTCGTTGTGATATCATGTCTGAATTTTGTCTCAGGCCTAAAGATATTTTTGATTCCTTGAGTCTTTGGGGGCTTATTGAATGAGGAGAGGAAATCGCTCTTATCAACAATGCAAATATATTGCCCATTGGAATAGCTGAAGGTGTGTTTACAAAAATCTCAGGGAAAATGGTGTCTACTGATTATCTTGTTATTGAATGTGTAGGCAAAGGACATATCACACTTGGAAGATCTCTACTGAAACACCTTGGGGCAGTAATAGACGTGGGAGAAGACATCATGCACTTTACTCCCCCGGTAAGCAATCATATCTTCCCTAAAAATAAAAATAAAAATAAAGGTAATAAAAGAAGGAACAAGAGGGGCAATTCTTCATTTGAAAATACTTGATTCTTCTTGCTTCTTGTGCCTAACTTAAAGGCGTTAAAGAAAGTACTTGTTGGGAGATAACCCAAAAGTTTCCTTGAGTATTGGAAGTTATTACTACTGTAATGACCTCTCCTTATCCTTTTTGTTTGCTTTTTTTTACCAAGAATGACCTCTAATGAGAGGGAACTAAGATTTGGGGAGTTGGTGTCCCGAAACAGTTTTCTGTCCTCCACCAAAAAACTTCGTGAGGAGGCTTTGTAACTCGTATTGAGCTCAAAGTTTACGAATAAATCCCCCAGTATGTTGTCTAACTTTAGTTAGTTCAACACTTTTTGATTTGAGCAACAGAAGATGTTCTAAAAAATTATTTTCTACCCAATGTCCTGTTTTGACAGATTTCTGCCATTATTTGCATTTGCTTCTTATTGATTCCTTTTTGTGCTCTCTTCAGGTAAATTGAGTTTCTTTGAAGGATTTAATTCAGTAGCTTGTGTTTTTAGTGAAAAGCCTTGCTGTTACAAAGCTTTTCCAAGCGGTCTAATATCTTTTGAATAAGCTAATGTTGCTAATGAAAATTGTGTGAAGTTTTGTATGAAGGAAAAATTTCAGGTGTAGAGAGATAATGATGCAATGAAATAAAGAATGGACAAAAGCTCAAGCTTGGGGATGCCACCATGGTGTCACCCCAAGAAATATCCAAGAGTTACAAGCGTCAAAGCTTGGGGATGCCCAAGGAGTCCCCTTCTTCATCAATAAAAAGCTCAGGTCTGTCTAGACACTTCACTTTTATTGTTTCATGCACAGTTGTGTTGTTCTTGGAGCGTCTTAGTTTTCGTTTGCCTTGCTTAGTTTGTTTAGTTTTTTTAGTAGTTTGGACCCCCGCTCTCGCTGTGTTGTTTTAAAAATAAGTTTGCTTGGTGTTTGGAAAGGAATAGTAAGTTCTTGCTTGAAGTGCAAGAGGAGCTTGCATTGACTGTGACTAAGACTTTAGCATGACATGCTAGGTGTTGTTTTTGCATTATTCTTAGTAATTATTGTTGTAACATGTCTTGTTCCAAACAATTGGAATTGCTTAGTGTGCCTTGAAGAAATTATGCGTTGTTTTAGCATGCAAAAGCATAATATTGTGGTATTCTCCTTTGATGTTTTGCTTGGGTTGACTTGGCACATGCTCACACCATGTTATGACTATGACAAGTCACCATTAGCCTCTATGATTATTTAGTCCTTGACTTGTAGTACCACTCTTTGCTTTGATTAGTTTGCATTGTTGCATTGCATAATTATGGCCATTATTGCTCTCTTAGTTGGTTGCTCCCAGTCTTTTGCTAGCCTCCACTTGTATGAGTAAGTTCTACTCATCCTTCCAACTCCCAAGAAACCAAGTTATTCCAAAGTGTCCACTATAAACTCCTATGCATGGTGTGTTACACCATACCAAGTATATTCTTGTTTTCAACTATCTTCCAATTAAAAACTATTTTGTTATGAGAAAACTTAGTGATTAAAGCCCTCACAAACTTGATGGCACACTTTATATTCTTTGCCCTAATAAAATTGAACCATTGAGGCAAATTTGTAGTATATGATTGCACTTATAAGTTGGGATTAGCAGAACCGTGTTGTCACGGGGAACATTTTCAACATTACACTTGTACTTTTTGTACTCCGTTGATATCATGCTCTTTTGTCTATAGATGTTACCGGTGTGAAATGAAGTGGGAACTTGTAAGTCCATGGAGTTTGTATTATGTGTTAGAGAAACGCCTGGGAAGCTAGCATAAGCCATGCCTAATCATGGTGGAAACTTGCAGCATCACCATAATGAGCTATCTATGACGCATCCTCAATAAAAAGCTATGCATATGGCAAATAAAAAGATTGCTGAGATGCTTATTGTCTGCTTGCCTTGTAATTTTGGTTATGGGAAAGCTCTTGTACCATGTGCAAGGGGTACCCCGTTGGTTGTTCTCAATGATATGCAAATACTTACATTGATAAGAACTTACATGGGCCCTAAGTTGAGTATCCATGAGGTGTAGCCCTCGTAGTCAAGGGACTTGAGATTGCCAACTTATACTTTGTCAAGCATATACTCTAGCTTTGCCACTTTAACCTTAACCACTTCAAGATGCTTATGATAGGGGCAATGAGGGCTGAAAGCTAACTAGTACCATAATTTTTGGAAGCTCTTTTTGAAACTTTTAATCCCTTCTTCCTTTACAAAAAAGGCCTTTATTCCACCATTAATTGAGTTTCCACCTTATACCTTTAGGCACCATTAAGAGATCATAGTTGTCATTCTGTATGCAATGTTCCAAAGCTTATTAATTGATGCATATTGTGTTGTTACTTGTTCATGTGCTATCTGTTTCTAGTCACCCTTGTGAACTTTGCAGGTGTCCTAGGCATTATATTGCTACTCTATGAGGGACAAGCTGATTGCCACTATGCTATGTTTTCTGCATGTGAAACAAACAAACGTTTTTCAATGCATATTATTCATGATCTTTGTTTGTAGCTTGCCATGTTGCATGCATAGTTAGTATGTCCTACTATTAGAACTCCATCTTTCATGCACATGTTTAGAGTTCTTTGATCCCATCATTCAATGTTTGCAAATGGTTGGTTCTTTATTGTGAGGGTGCATGTTCACCTCAAAAATTATTTTTTTTATCACTTACCTACTCGAGGACAAGCAGGAGTTAAGCTTGGGGATGCTGATACGTTGGAAACGTATCTATAATTTTTGATGCTCCATGCTTGTTTTTTATCTACTTTGCTTTACTTGTCTACAGTTTGAGGTGCTTTTTACATGTTTTCTGGTACTAACCTATTAACAAGTTGCAACAGTGCCAGATGCCTGTTTTCTGCTGTTTTTGGTTTCAGAAAAGTTAGTGAAGAAATATTCTCGGAATTGGACGGGACGAATGTAAAAGTCAATAACTTTCCGTGGGGAACAAGAAGTCCAAAGGAGAGCCGGAGGGGCTGGCCCGGGGGGGGGGGCAGACCCACCCCAGGCGCGGGGTCAGGTGGACCCGCGCCTGGGTAGGGTTTGGCGACCCTGGTCGCCTCCCAAACTCGCCCCTTCGCCTATAAGAAGCCCCCGATGCATAAAATCTCGGCACCCGATCAGAAATCCACGAAACCGTCTGTAGCCGCCGTCACCATCGTCCCTAGATCAGGGGGGTCTGAATCTCTTCCCGACACCCTGCCGGAGGGGAGATCATCCCGGAGGCCTTCTCTCTGGTATGATTCGTGAGTAGTTCCACCTTGGACTATGGGTCCATGTAGTAGCTAGATGGTTGTATCTCCTCCTTTGTGCTTTCATGTATAGATCTTGTGAGCTCCGTTCATGATCAAGATCTAATCTATTTGTAATCATGCATGTTGTGTTTGCGAGGATCCGATGGATATTGAGATTATTATGTTGGTTTGATTAATGGTTCTATCTTTATGATTCTATCATGTCTGTGTTGTTTGTGATCTTGCATGCTCTCCGTTGCTAGTTGTTATCTTGGCCAAGTAGTTGCTAGTGACTCCAAGTGGGAGTATTTATGCTCGATAGTGGGTTCATGCCTCCAGTTTCCAAGGGAAGTGACAGAAATCTCTCCGGTTGTAGATGTGTTGTTGCTACTAGGGAGAAAACAACGGTCTCTTGTTCATGGAACATGTGGACTGTTTACCTTACACACTTTGCTTAAAGCAGTTGTCTGTTGCTTGCAACTTAATACTGGAGGGGGTTCAGATGATAACCTGAAGGTGGACTTATAGTCATAGATGAAGTTGGATTACGGTCTATGTATAATGTTGTATTGCCCAATCAACCTCATAGGATCTTTCTAGCTAGTAATTGCATTGTTATGCCTTGCTCAGTTCCTATCAATTGCCCCGCTGTAATTTGTTTACCCTTCACGCCATGTTGTTTATCTAAGGAGAGCACCTCTAGTGAACTATGGACCCCGGTCCAATCTTTACCATTGATACATCTTCCTCTGTTACTTGTTTACTTGCTACAAAGCATTACCTTCCACACCATACGTTTAATCCTTTGTTACAGCAAACCGGTGAGCTTGACAACCTCACTAATTCGTTGGGGCAAAGTCTTGAGTTTGTGTTGTGCAGGTCTCCGCGTTGCTTGCAACACATGTGTGACGTTTCCTTCTCCTACTGGTTCGATAACCTCGGTATCAACTGAGGGAAGACTTGCTGTTGTACTCTTCACACCTTGATCTTGGGGTTCCCAACAAGACTCCACATCAGCCACCAAGTTTTTTAGCGCCATCAAGGAGTCATCAGCTTGCATGTGCTATATAATGTGTGTTATCGAGTGGTCCCATAGAATATATTTCCATCACGTGGATAGGAAAATCCTAGTCTTGATTCATGCAACTCAACAAGAACTTTCCTAGATACCTAAATTACACCTTTATGATCACTCATTGACAAAGTGATGGTTTATGCCCCCAAAGTATTCTTCCACTCTTAGGGAGTAACATAATATTATTGTACAAGGAATCTGAACTAGATAATGAACAACTATACAATTTAAACACTGTTACACGATATAATTTATTTTCTTAGTTTAGGTCTGTCCATCATGTCATTCTCCTAATTGAAGAAAATATGCCCTAGAGGCAAATAATAAAGGATGTTATTATCATATTTCATTAGTTCATAGTAGTTTTATATCATGCCATAACAATATCAATTGGAAACATTAATACATGTGTGATATGTAAACAAATCCAGGTCCCTAGTAGCTTCTATTTAACTAGTTCATTTCTCAACAAATGGTCTAAGTTTCCTGATCATGTTGGTGCTTCGGCACCTATTGACAATGGAGCCATCTTATTGCAGAATGAGATGGTGGACAGTTCCTTGTTCACAGTTGCAATTGTCAGAAACACGAAGTTCACAGTTGCAATTGTCAGAAACATAGTTACTTGTTCCTCAGACCGTGAGACCATATTTAATCACTGTCACCCGAGAGTGCTTAGAGATCATCAAACGTCACTCCATGAAACGGTGATTATAAAGGTGTGATCAAGTACTCAAAGGGGCAGGTAGAGGCATATGTGTCAAGAGCAGAATTTGTACATCCGCGTGATGGAAGATACTCTAGGCCCACTCAGATAAGTTATATCTAATAGGTTGAGCAACATGTGACTAGGTCATGGGGATATCACTTATTAGTATAAGTAAAGTAGCATTTGTCGGTAAGGAGGTTGAACTCGACATGGTGATGCCGATGATCAAATCTTGGAAAATGCAAGTATCGTAGAGGAAAAAAGGAATATAACACATTGTTTAAGGTTTGATGCGATGGTGACTCGTGGATTGCATAAGGGTCAACATGGGCATCCCATCCCGCTATTGATCATTGATAGATATCATGTCTATGACATTCCCAAACTATAGGAACGCATGCTTAAAGGCATAATGACGCTTAGAGATTGGCGTGGCTCAGTTGTAGAGCTTTGTTGGGAGACCCCAAGAGGAAGGTATGATGAGCACAACGGCGAATTTTCCCTCAGTTATGCCAAGGTTATCTAACCAGTAGGAGCAAGGAAACAACTCCAAGGTGTTGCTAGCAACTTGGAATCCTGCACAACACAAACTCAAGACATTGCCCCAACTTACAGTGAGGTTGTCAATCTCACTGGTTTGCTGAAAACAAAGGATTAAACATATAGTGTGGAAGGTAAAGATTGCTTGCAGAAAGTAAACGGTAGGAGCAAGGAAACAACTCTAGTAGGAGCAAGGAAACAACTCCAAGGTGTTGCTAGCAACTCGGAATCCTGCACAACACAAACTTAAGACATTGCCCCAACTTATAGTGAGGTTGTCAATCTCACTGGTTTGCTGAAAACAAAGGATTAAACGTATAGTGTGGAAGGTAAAGATTGCTTGCAGAAAGTAAACGGTAATAGTAGATGATGTAACAATGGTAAAAATTAGACCGGGGTCCACCGTTCACTAGAGGTGTTATCCTTAAGATAAATAACATAACATACTGGGTAAACAAGTTACATTGGGGCAATTGACAGGAATTGAGCAAGGCATAACAATGCAAATACTAGACATTCATGATTCATATGAGATTTGATTGGGCATTACAACAATATACATAGACCACCATCCAACTGCATCTATGACTAATAATCCACCTTTAGGTTATCATCCGAACCCCCTCAGGTATTAAGTTGCAAGAAACGGATAATTGCATTAAGCAATGTGTGTAAAGTAAATAATACAGTTGTTCCATAAACAAAAGATTGTTGTTTTATCCCTAGTAGCAACATCACATCTATAACCTTAGAGATTTCTGTCACTTCCCCAGATTCAATAGAGGCATGAACCCACTATCGGGCATAAATACTCCCTCTTGGAGTCACTAGCATCTACTTGGCCAAGATAGCTACTAGAAACAGAGAGCATGAAAGATCTCAAACAACATAGACATGATAGAATCAATAATCAATAAGACATGATAGAATCAATAATCAATCTGACATAGTATCTCAATATCCATCGGATCCCCGCAAACACAACATGCATGATTACAAATAGATAATCTTGATCATGAACGGAGCTCAAGATCTAAACATGATAGCACAAAGGAGGATAAACAACTATCTAGCTACTATATGGACCCATAGTCCAAGGGTGAACTACTCACGCATCATACTGGAGGCTGGCATGGTGATGAAGAAGGCCTCCGGGATGATCTCTTACCTCCGGCAGGGTGCCGGGAAGAGCTTTAGATCCCCCCAATCTAGGGACGATGGTGGCGGCAGCTATGGACTGTTTCGTGGAGATCTGATCGGGTACTTAGGGTTTTGGCATCATGGGGCTTTTATAGGCGAAGAGGCGAGGCAGGGGGCACCCGAGGCACCCACACCAGGTGGTGGCGCGCCCTAGGGGACCTCGCGCCACCCTAGGGTGTGGCGGCCTCGTGGCCCTCCTTCGGTCGCCCTTCGGTCTCTCTGTTCTCCTCAGTGAAATATTGACTTTTCCTTTTGTCCCGTCTAATTCTGAGAATATTTCCTTACTAGCTTTTCTAAAACCAAAAACAGCAGAAAACAGGCAATTGGCACTGCGACATCTTGTTAATAGGTTAGTCCCAGAAAATGTATAAAAATACCTCAAAGTGTAGACAAAGCATGGAAAAGTTGATACTAAACAAGCATGGAACATAAAAAATTATAGATATATTTACGACGTATCAGAGATCGTCCTATAAGAAGGAATCATGGAAGATAGAGTAACTGGAATTGTTTCGGAGAGATCCGAAGTTATTCTGAGAAAGAAAGAAGGAAAAGGGACCAAAAGAAGTTTCAGATAGATGGAAATTTATAATATACATTTATTATATGTTAATTATGTATTAATATATATTAAATAAATAAATATTTAAATTAAGATTTAGGAATCATAGGAGGCAGGGATCCTCCGCGCCGGTAGATGGCGCATCCCCGCGGCCGGAGAAGTGATTCCGGATCTGCGCGAGGGGGAGTTCATAAACTTCACCAACCACCTAGAACGGGGGCTGGTCTTCCCAACTTCCATCTTCTTCCGGCGTTTCTGCGCCTACTACGGAATCCAACCATCGGATCTGGGTCCGCACAGTATTGAGCAACTCGCCATTTTCATGGCGTTCTGTGAGTGCTATCTGGGATGCAGGCCCTATTTTCCCCTGTGGCAAGATTTGTTCCACGGGAGAGTCAGCCGCGAGGAGACAGGCGGCCCGATGCTAGCCGCGGGCGGCCTGACATTCCAGCTGAAGTCGAAGGCTTCGTTCTTCGATCTGATGCTACCCGCCAAGGCGGCGAATGAATGGAAGACGTTTTGGTTCTATGTCACCGAGTCGACTCCAGGCGATGAAGTGTCACCGCGTCGTCTCTAGGTCGCCAAACTCCCGCTGGACCAGCGGATGGTTGTCGACGAAATGCTGCAAACCATCCGTGGCCTGAAGAAGAAAGGCCTCCAGACCATCAACCTCTAAAACTTCTGGCTCGGGCGGCAGCTCGTGCCCCTGGCCAGCCGCGATCACTACATGTATGAGTATACGGGTAAAGACGACTCGAAGAAGTCCTGCCTCGCTGAGTAGAGACTCAATGATTATCAGCAGGCGCTGAAGAAGATTACCCAGGTCGTGTACCTCGACGCAAAGGCCGGGGTCGCCCCTTATACTGCAAGACGCCCAGCTCCAACGGTAAGCCGTCTTTCCGTTAACACTCGCAGTCGCAGCTTGTGCATTCGCAGTCGCGCTAACTTTGTCTGTTCTTGTTGCAGTTGTTCCAAGTGGTGGAAGGGTGGCTTCCACCCGCAGATGACGAAAACTCGAGCTCGTCCATGCAGGACGGAAGCGAGTCATCGCCCGCCAAAGATAACGCCGAGAGCGATGGAGGCGACGACGACGATGGAGAAGACGAGCCCGTGGAGGTTGCTGCCCCCACGGTTCGCAAAACCCATGGGCAGCACCAGCGCGAGCTCGAAGCGAGCAAGAGCCTCGAGCCCCACGATGATGACGACGATGAGCTTCCCGAACACACCTCACATCGCGAGGCCACACCGTCAAAGAAGAAGAAGAAAGCCCCGCCGAAGAAGAAGACGAAGCCAGCTAAGCCGATGTCTCCGCCCCGATCTGCGAGTAGCTCCGACGCCACCAGCTCGGCCGAGAACACCGCGGCACGCGCAACCGCGGCAACGGGCGCTGCCGCCCCCAGGGAAGAGGCGCCTCTGGCGTCATTACCACCGCTATTCGCCCCGGTCGTTAAGTTGGGTGCTGCTCCAACCGCAGAGGCCTCGCCACCAAGGGGTTCTCCCGCAGTTATTACCACGGAGGCTCCTGCCACGGATTCATCTTCAAAGAAGCTGTCAGTGTCTTGGGCACACGACATGTTCGAGGCGGGCCTTACTCGGAGATTGGGGCCCGAGCTGGAGAAGCCGGCCAGTATCCGCACCGGTCTACGGTTCCTGCCAGTCACCAAGTGAGTGCTGCTCTTTCCCTTACTCATCTGCTTGTTCTGCATTTTGATCAGACGGTCTTATTCACGAAACTGTTTTAAAGGACTGGTGTTAAGAAGATCGGCCATCCTTCCGTTGCCAAGGTTCCGCCAGCGCCTCCAAGGTGTCGTTCGATCCCTCACGGAAAAGGAAAGCCGACGAGGTCGCTGCTCCCGCCGAAGGCGTCAAGAGGACGAATGAGGACAAAGTCGTCATGGTCTCTTATGATCAGGCGGTTGCTCCGAGCGATCCCCCAACTGCAGAGGAAGTGGCCTCGAAGACCAAGGAGGGTGTTGGGTCATAGCCTATGGTGACTGTAGACTCACCCGACGTGGCCGAGCTGACTCCGAGTGGCGCAGCGGCATCTGCAGCGACCTTCCCTCTCTTCATGGCGATGGCGGCCGCAGCGAGTGCTTCGGTGCTAGTGAGACGGATGCCTGGGGTCGCTGAAGGGGAAGTCGAACAACGTCGCGGCCATACTCCGGTCGTGCTTGCATCGGTGGACGCGCTAGAACTCCACGGCATGCTAGGCGCTGCCATCGAGGTATGTCCAGTCCCCGAGGATCGGGCCACTGAAATTCAGTGGTCGGATTATTAATGTTTTATATCATCCAGTCCCAGAGCGCTTGGTCGCTGAATCTCAGCGAGTGAGCACTTAGGAATTTCATTGTCCAGTCCCCGAGTGCCTAGTCGCTGAATTTTAGCGGGTGGGCACTTAGGAATTTCATTGTCCAGTCCCCGAATGCCTAGTCGCTGAATTTCAACGGGTGGGCACTTAGGAATTTTATTGTTGTTGACGCTGCAGTGTGAATCGGCCGACCGTCTTGCTGCGAATTGTCTCTTGGAGAAGGAGCTCGTTGCCGTCTAGGAGACGAACAAGGAGCTTCAAGCGGTTGCAGCCGAGGTGAAGGAGGCCCACCGAGGGCTTGTCCCGGTGGATGACTTGACGGCGGCTCAGTCCGCTTTGAGCGTGGCCGAAAAGCGAGTTGCCGACCTGGAGCGTGAGCTTAAGGAGGCGAGGGCAGAAGCGAGCTCAGCGGAAGGGCGAGCAAAAGCTGATGTTACTTCTACCGCTGAAGAGCGGAAAGTGTCTGATGCGCTCGTTGTTGGACTGTAGAACGACATCTCTTCTCTTCAAAGCTTCAACACGGGCCTCTACCGACCGCTAATTGGTAAACCTTCCTTCTTCTTCCCTCTACCTACAATAACTGTATTGTGATGTTGTTGGTTTGCTCACTACTTGCTTCTATGTCACAGGTCGGATCACTGATAACGCGGAGGAAGCGCAGTCGTACGACGCGCTGCAGTGTGTGACCACCCTGGTCAACTCAGCCGCGTTGTCCGCGACTTGCCTTCGAGCGTATCTTCAGGAGATATCGCCCACGGAGGTAATCCCCAGCGACCTTGTCGAGGTATGGTGCTACCTGGAAAAGGCTCCGTCAGTCGTAGAGTTCATGACGCGGTCAGCCTTCCGGCGCGGGGCGGCGACGACGCTCAGCCTAGGACTTGCCCACTTCCCGGAGGATTTCGACCTCGACGATGTCACGAGCGGCTACCCCTCGTCAACGGGCTCTGTGGAGATTGCCGAGGTGATGAAGCTGACGGACCGGGCCGTGGTGTACTCCGATCGCGTTTGGGCGATGGACGACCTCATACCCTATCAGGAGACAATTGTCGCTCCCAATGATCCTGAACCGAAGCATCGGGACTTCAAGGTCGAGCAGCCGTTCCGTGCAGCGATGGCGGGCGAGCTGACGACGTACCCGTCAAACCCGTACGTGCCCTTCATCCGCAGCCGCAGGGACGGTGGCGCGTCTGCATCAAAACCTGCAGAGTAGAAGTGTTGTGCCCTTGGGCGTTAGTACAAAATAACAATTTAAATTTCCTTGTATGTGGAACAACTTTGTGCTGCTATAAAGGAAACTCGTGTTATTTTGTCATTTGTTTTGTGATTTTTATTTTGATTGAGCGAGTCCCCGAGCGCGTCCGCCCTATTTATGGGCCGGGTTTACCTCGTTGTTATATGTTTGTTAACTTTTAGTGAATTGAAGTTGAGTCGCCATGGCTTGAAGAGCCAGTCGCAGCGCGAACGAGGTCGGGTTGCCGAGTCCCCGAGCGTGGTACTTGGTGGTTCTAGTCGCAGCCCCAAGGTAGGTGAGGACTAAGCGCGTCGTCGTTAGCGCATCTCTCCTTCCTAATCCGGAGGATCAGTCGCGTGGAGAGTCTTGGGCGCGCTCTCATACTTGGCGTTTTTATCTAGTCGCTCGTATTTGGCTGGATGTCAGTCGCCGAGCGTGTTACTTGGGCGTTCGAGTCGCTGTGCCGAGGATGCGGAGGACTTGGTCGCTGTGAGGAGCGAATGCAGTTGTCTTGGCTCGGTGAGCCAGTCGAGCTAGGCGACTCCAATGGGGCTCCGGGTTGGCGTTTTTCATGGATGTTACGAGGCCTGGAGTTTCCCAGTGCCCTCGTACCACACTACTTGGTCGTGCTGGTCGCTTTACCAGAGGTTGACTTCTGCAAATAGCATAACGCTGTTATTACGAGTGCGAGTGGCACAAGACACGAAGAGTAGACACAACTTTTGGTAACCGATCTGTTTTATTTCATAGCGGGTGGAGAGTACATGTATGGAGTTCTAGGAGTAGAACTTCCGTAGGAGATTTGCATTCCATGGCCGCTTGAAGTCGAGTGTTCCGTCTCCTCGGACGTCGGTGAGGTAATAGGCGTCGTTACCCAGGATTCGCTCGATGGCGAATGGTCCCTCCCAAGGGGGGAGAGCTTGTGCATGCCCTTCTTGTCCTAGATTAGGCGAAGTACAAGGTCGCCTTCCTGGAAAGTGTGAGTCCTTCCTCGCCGGCTATGGTAGCGACGGAGGCCTTGCTGGTAGATGGCGATGCGGGAGCGAGCTAGGTCGCGTGCCTCATCGAGCTGGTCGACTCCGTCCTGTCGTGCGAGTTCGTTTGCAGCCTCCGTATAATTGACCACCCTTGGTGAATCGTGCTCGAGGTCGGTGGGCATGACTGCCTCGGCGCCGTATACCATGAAGAAGGGGGTGAATCCTGTCGACCTGTTGACGGAGGTGCGGATGCCCCAGATGACGGAGGGTAGCTCCTCGACCCAGCATCCGGAGGTGCGCTCAAGTGGTACTTGGAGCCGTGGCTTTAGGCCATGGAGGATGCACTGATTGCCGCGTTCCGCCTGGCCATTGGACTCCGGGTGGGCGACTGAGGCGAGGTCGAGTCGAATGTGGTGTTCCTCGCAGAACTTGGCCATGGCTCCTTTGGCGAAGTTGATGCCGTTGTCCGTGATGATGCTGTTTGGGAACCCGTAGTGATAGATGAGCTCGCGTAGGAACTTGGTGGCGGTCTTCGCGTCGCATTTGCGGACTGGCTTGGCCTCCACCCATTTTGTGAATTTGTCGACTGTGACTAGGAGGTGGTTGAAGCCGGAGGGGGCCTTCTTGAAGGGGCCTACCATGTCCATGCCCCATACGGCAAACGGCCAAGTGATGGGAATTGTTTTGAGCACCGAGCTTGCTACATGGGTCTGGTTGGCATATTTTTTGGCATCTGATGCACTGCTGGACGATGTCGACGGCGTCTGCGTGTGCGGTGAGCTAGTAGAAGCCGTGTCGCATAGCCTTGGCGACTAGGGAGCGGGCTCCGACGTGGTGGCTGCAGTCGCCGGAGTGGATGTCTTGGAGGATTTTGCGTCCTTAAGCGGGTTAAACGCAGCATTGAAACACGCCTGTCACGATGCGCTTGTGGAGCTCGCCGTTGATGATGACGAAGGATTTGCAGCGGCGTGTTATCATCCGGGCCTCCGTTTCATCCACGGGCAGAGTGCCCCCCTCCAGGTAGGCGACGAATGGCGCGGTCCAGTCGCTTGGATCGACGATTAGTGCGACCAGGGCTGCCTCTGGTTGCAGCGGGATTCCGATGTCGATCTCACGTGGGGGAGAGACCGAAGGTTTGGTGATGGTGTCAAGGAAGAAGCCGGCGGGTGGTGCGAGTCGAGCCGAGCTGATGCGGGAGAGTGCGTCGGCCTCCTCGTTGTTCCGCGTGTCAATCCACTCGACAGAGTAGCCTGCGAAGTGTCCACCTAGCTGGTCCACTGCTTGGCGGTATGCCGCCATGGTGGGGGAGACAGCGTCGCAGGTGCCGCCGACTTGCCCGGCGACGAGGTCGGAATCTCCGTAGCAGCGCAGGCGGTTGACGTTCATCTCTTTGGCGGCTCGCATGTCGTGTAGTAGCGCCTCGTACTCGGCCATGTTATTGGTGCAGGGGGTGAAATCGAGGTAGAGGACGTAGCGGAGCTTGTCTCCCTTTGGAGATGTTAGCACGATCCCCGCTCCTGCACCGTCCGCGTTCTTGGAGCCGTCGAAGTGTAAGTTCCAGTAATGGAGGTATGCCAGCTTCTCTGGCTCCTGGGCCTCCTCCCAGTCGGCAAGGAAGTCTGCTAGAGCCTGTGACTTGATCGCCTTGCACGGCTCGTACTTGATGTTGTGGACGCCGATCTCGACGGCCCACTTGGCGACTCGCCCAGTCGCCGCACGGTTGCGGATGATGTCCTGCAACGGTGCTGAGGAGACGACCGTTATCGGGTGCTCCTGGAAGTAGTGCGGCAGTCGCCGTTGTGCTCTGAAGACCGCGTATACCAATTTCTGGTATTGCGGATAGCGCTGGCGCAACTCGGTTAGGACCTCGCTAATGTAGTACACTGGTTTTTGCACCGGGCGCTCCTTTCCTTCCTCTGGCTGTTCGACGACCATGACGGCGCTGACGACGCGTTCAGAAGCCGCAACATAGACCAGCATGGGTTCCTTGTCGATGGGGGCAGCGAGTAGCGGTGCTGCGAGTAGCACCTCCTTGAGGGCGTGGAGCGCGTCGTCTGCCTCCTTGTCCCATTGGAAGGTGGGGTTCTTGCACATTAGGCGGTAAAGGGGCATCCCCTTTTCACCTAGCCGGGGGATGAAGCGACTGAGAGCCGCGACTCGCTCGGCCAGCTTCTGGACGTGGCCCAGGCACTCGGGTCTGCCGAGTTGAGCGATCGTGTTGATCTTGGCGAGGTTTGCCTCGATCCCGCGCTTGGAGACGACGTATCCCAGTAGTTGTCCAGTTGGTACACCAAAGGTGCACTTTCCTGGGTTTAGCTTTATCTTGTACTTCCGCAGGTTGGCGAACGTTTCCGCCAGGTCGGCGAGTAGATCACCCTGGTGAGCGGATTTCACAACCACGTTGTCGATGTAGACATGGATATTGCGGCCAATCTGGCTCGTAAGGCACTCCTGCATGCACCTCTGGTAAGTCGCCTCGGCGTTTTTGAGGCCGAAGGTCATGGCGGTGTAGCAGAAGGCTCCGAATGGCGTGATGAACGCCGTATTCTCTTCGTCCTCAACGGCCATTTTGATCTGGTTGTACCCAGAGTAGGCGTCGAGGAAGCATAGCGCCTCAGAGCCCGTGGTGGAATTGATGATTTGGTGATCCGCGGGAGGACGAATTGCTCCTTCGGGCAAGCGCTGTTTAAATTTGTGTAGTCGATACACATTCTCCAGGTCCTGTTTTTCTTATCGACCAGGACTGGGTTTGCCAGCCACTTGGAGTACTTGATTGGCCGGATGAAGCCTGCAGCGAGTAGACGCTACACCTCCTCGGTGATGGCTCGGCGGTGCTCTTCATTGAAGGGCCGCAGCGACTACTTGACAGGTCATACTTTGGGGTCGGTGTTGATTTTGTGCTCAGCGAGTTCCCGCGGGACACCAGGCATGTCGGATGGCTTCCATGCGAAGATTTCCCTGTTCTCACGGAGGAACTCGATGAGCGCGCCTTCCTATGCTGGGCTCATGCCCGTCCCGATCGTCACCATCTGGCTGGAGTCGCCTCGGACCAGCTCGACGGTGCGGGTGTGTGTCGTTGCTTCAAAGGCGATGGAGTTGCCGCCCTTCGAATTGGGATTCTTGAGTATGGGGGGTCGTCGCTGTTGACCCCGCTCGCGTATTTAGCGAGCTCCTCGGCGTGGTTGGCCTCCGCCGCGATGACGGTGTCAGCGAGTTCGGCCCCTTTGGCCTCGCATTCTATGGCCATATCGGGGTCGCCATGGACCGTGATGATGCTGCACGGCCCGAGTAACTTCATCGCGTTGTACGTGTAGTGGGGTGCCGCCATGAACTTGACGAACGCCTGGCGACCCAGGACGCAGTGGTAGGGGCTGTCGAAGGGCACCGGCTCGAAGACGATCCGCTCGGTGCGGAAGTTTGCTGGTGTACCGAAGGTGACTGGCAGCGTCACCTTGCCGATCGGATACGCCTTTGGACCAGGGGAGATGCCGTGGAAGGTGGTGTAAGTCATCTCGATCATCGACTGCGGGAGCCGCAGTCGCCTGAACGTGTCCAGGTACAGGATGTTGATGGAGTTGCCGCTGTCCATCGGCGTTTTGGGGAGCCAGTAGTCCCCCACCTTTGGCTTGACCACCAGGGCGACTTGGCCCGGATACTCGATCTGTGGCGAGTGGTCATCGCGGATCCAGGTGATTGGTTGCTCGGACCAGTTGAGAAACTGAGGGATGTCTATCTGGGACACCGTGTTGACGGCGACGGCGCGGGCGATGACCTTCTTCTCGCGCTTCGTGTTGAAGCCTGTGAAGTTGTGGAGCGAGCCGGCGACGCTGCCGAACTTTCCGCCGTTTGGCGGGTTGTTGTCGGGGTCTTCCCGCGCGCGCCGTGCCTTTTCGATTTCCTTGAGAGAGTGCCATTCGGCGGTCGTGTGCGTGGTGGGCTTTCCTTCCCTGTTATGAAACACACAAGGTTGGTTGAGAAG
Organism: Avena atlantica; assembly: GCA_910589765.1. Lineage (NCBI taxonomy): Eukaryota > Viridiplantae > Streptophyta > Magnoliopsida > Poales > Poaceae > Avena > Avena atlantica. The sequence continues at coordinate 321,843,934 of OU342736.1, read as the reverse complement.
GGCCGTGGGATCGAACCTCGTCTTTGCCTTGTAGTTTCCGCCGTCGCGGCGCTGTCCTCTGTCGCGGCGAAAGCTCTTGGGCCCGCGCTGCGCGTACCCGGCGTTGGCAACGAAATCGACTCGGCCGTCACCATGGCGCTTGCCGGTGAGGAGAGTGTTGCTGTAACATAGCTCGGGCCGCCTCCCGTTGTCGTGGCCGCTCGTGTTCTCATAGAGGCTAATGGTGACTTGTCATAGTCATAAAATGGTGTGAGCATGTGCCAAGTCAACCCAAGCAAAACATCAAAGGAGAATACCCCAATACTATGCTTTTGCATGATAAAACAACGCATAATTTATTCAAGGCACACTAAGCAATCCCAATTGTTTGGAACAAGGCATGCTACAGCAATAATCACTAAGCATAATGCCAAAACAACACCTAGCATGTCATGCTAAAGTCTAAGTCACAGTCAATGCAAGCTCATCTTGCACTTCACGCAAGAACTTACTACTCCTTTCTAAACACCAAGCAAACTTATTTGCAAAACAACACAGCAAGAACGGGGTTCCAAGCTACTAAAGAAAACTAAACAAACTAAGCAAAGCAAATGAAAACTAAGACGCTCCAAGAACAACACAACTGTGCATGAAACAATAAAAAACGAAGTGTCTAGATAGACCTGAGCTTTTTATTGATGAAGAAGGGGATGCCTTGGGCATACCCAAGATTTGACGTTTGTATCTCTTGGATATTTATTAGGGTGATACCATGGTGGCATCCCCAAGCTTGAGCTTTTGTCCATTCTTCATCTCATTGCATCATTCTCTCTCTAGACCTGAAATTTTTCCTTCATACAAAACTTCACACAATCTTCATTAGCAACATTAGTGTATTCAAAAGATATTAGACCCCTGGCAAAGCTTTGGAATAGCAAGGATTTTCACTAATAACACAAGCTACTTTATTAACTCCTTCAAAAAGTTCAATTTACCTGAAGAGAACTCAAAAAGGAATCAATAAGAAGCAAATGCAAATAATGGCAGAAATCTGTCAAAATAGACCAGTAGGTAGAAACCAATTTTTTTGAACATCTTATGTTGCTCAAATAAAAAAGTGTTGAACTAACGAAAGTTAGATAACATACTGGGGGATTTATTCATAAATTTTTAGCTTAATCCGAGTTATATAACTTCCTCTCGATTTTTTTTGTAGAGGACATAAATCTGTTTCAGGACAGCAACTCCCCAAATCTCACTTCCCTCTCATTAGAGGTCATTCTTGGCACAAAAAGCAAACAAAAAGGATAAGGAGAGGTTATTACTGAAGTAATAACTTCCAAGACTCGAGGAAACTCTTGGGTTATCTCCCAACAAGTACTTTTCTTTAACGCCTTTAAGTTAGGCACGAAAAGTTTGAGAAGATGCTCTCATGAGAAATATGAATTGAAGTCAAAGAGAGCATCAAGAAGCAAATTCAAAACACATTTAAGTCTAACCCTCTTCATATGCATAGGAATCTTGTACACAAATAAATTCATGAAGAACAAAGTGACATGCATAGGAAGATAAGACAAGAGTAACTTTAAAACTTTTAGCACAAAGAGAGGCATTTCAATACCATCAAAACTTCTACAACCAAATTTTTCTCTCTTATAATAATTTTCAGTAGCATCATGAATAAACTCAACAATATAGCCATCACATAAAGAATGCTTTTCATGATCTACAAACACATAATTTCTATCAAGCTCAAAAATAGTGGGATTAAAACCTTCACAGGTTTTACCCAAAGTAGATATTTCAAAAGGATCCATAGGAACATAACATTCATCCTTCTTTGGTAAGCATGGGGGACAATCAAGTAATGTAAGGGATAAATAGTTACTCTTATTAGAAGGTAGGCATGGGTAGATCCATTGTTCCTCCTTTTGTTCATCACTCTCCTCCTCTTTTTCATCTAATGAGCTTTCAGTTTCAGCAATTTCTTCTTCCATAGGCTCCTGCAAGGCATTAGTCCCTTCCATTTGTGGAAAACACTTATTAAAATATTCAAGAATATAGCCATTGTCTTCCTTGTAATTATCAAAGCAGAATCTAAGTATCTCATAAACCTCACATTCATAAGGTGCATCATCAGTATTTTCAAGCAAACTGGCAAGTTCAAATGCACCCTTGAAAGCAATAATTTTTTTAATTTGTTCCACATCATAAAAATCATAATTTACCTTAACATAAGAAGATATGGTAACATTATCATTATACTCACACTGAAAAGTCAGGTGTTTATACCTCCTAGAGCAACAAGACTTATCAAAGCAATAAGTAACATTATAAGTAGAGCACATGTCTCTAGCAATAGTATTCAACTTACCATTTTTTTCCCATAAGTGTTCCCCTTTTTGTGACAAACGGTGTTCCTTATAACAATAATTTTGTTCTTCCGTGAACCCACCTTGACAATAATAACTAGTTTCAAAGAAACCATCCATTGATAGAAAGCATGACCAAGCAAGGCAACAACATACCAGCAACTAGAGCAGCAACTAATTTTTTTGGTTTTTTTAAAAGAGGCAAACAAAACCAGGCAAAAGAAACAAAGAAAACTAAAAACAAAGTAAAGGGAAAGGAAGTGAAGGACTCCCCTTGTGAAGACGTCCTTAGCCTCCCCGGCAACGGCGCCAGAAAATAGCTTGATGGCGCCAAGTACTTGTCGTGGGACGCTTCGTTGGAAACCCCAAGAGCAAGGTATGAAGCAGCACAACAGCAAGTTTCCCTTAGTAAGAAACCAAGGTTATCGAACCAGTAGGTGGAAGGAAACTTCACACAGGTGTTGCAAGCAACGTGGAGACCTGCACAACACAAACTCAAGACTTTGCCCCAACGAATCAGTGAGGTTTTCAAGCTCATCGGTTTGCTGTAACAAAGGATTAAACGTATGGTGTGGAAGGTAATGGTTTGCAGCAAGTAAATAGGTAACAGTGGAAGATGTATCAATGGTAAAGATTGGACCAGGGGTCCATAGTTCACTAGAGGTGCTCTCCTTAGATAAACAACATGGCATGAAGGGTAAACAAATTACAGCGAGGCAATTGACAGGAACTGAGCAAGGCATAACAATGCAATTAATAGCAGAAAGATCCTATGAGGTTGATTGGTCAATACAACAATATACATACCGTCATCCAACTGCATCTATTACTAGAAGTCCACCTTCAGGTTATCATCCGAACCCCCTCCAGTATTAAGTTGCAAACAACAGACAACTACTTTAAGCAAAGTGTGTAAGGTAAAAAATCCACATGTTCCATGAATAAGAGACCATTGTTTTCTCCCTAGTAGCAACAACACATCTACAGCCAAAGAGATTATTGTCACTTCCCTTGTAAACTAGAGGCATGAACCCACTATCGAGCATAAATACTCCCTCTTCGAGTCACTAGCAACTACTTGGACAAGATAACCACTAGCAACGGAGAGCATGCAAGATCACAAACAACACATAAATGATAGAATCATAAAGATAAACCATTAATCAAACCAGCATAATAATCTCAATATCCATCGGATCTCCGCAAACACAACATGCATGATTACAAATAGATTAGATCTTGATCATGAATGGAGATCACAAGATCTATACATCAAAGCAAAAGGAGGAGATACAGCCATATAGCTACTACATGGACCCATAGTCCAAGGTGGAACTACTCATGAATCATACCGGAGAGAAGGCCTCCGGTATGATCTCACGTACGACAGGTTGCCAGGAAGAACTTCAGATCCCCCCGATCTAGGGACGATGGTGGCGGTGGCTACAGATGGTTTCGTGGATTTCTCATCGGGTACTCAGGGTTTCTGCATCGAGGGCTTCTTATACGCAAAGGGGTGAGATTGGGAGGCGGACAGGGCCACCAAACCCTAGCCAGGCACGGGCCCACCTATTGACGCGCTTGGGGGGGTTGGACCCTCTGGACGGCCCCTCCGGCTCTCCTCTGGACTTCTTGTTCCCCACGGAAAGTAATTGACTTTGACGTTTGTACCGTCCAATTCCGAGAATATTTTTTACTAACTTTTCTGAAACCAAAAACAGCAGAAAACAGGCATCTGGCACTGTTGCAACTTGTTAATAGGTTAGTACCAGAAAACATGTAAAAAGCACCTCAAAGTGTGGACAAGTAAAGCAAAGTAGATACAAAACAAGCATGGAGCATAAAAAATTATAGATACGTTTCCAACATACCAGTAAACATGTCCACATGTTTATGGAGTGAAGTGTCGATAAAAGATTACGAACAAGAAGCATCACACTTACCATTACACAACTCATAGAAGAAATCAACTCACCATTATATAACTTAGCTTGTAACAAGTACATGAGTCACAATAGAGATGCATAAATATAAATCATAATTGGAATTAGCAAACTTTGTTCTTGGTCAGAGAACAGCCGGCAAACAGTTTCACAAATAAAGCTTTTGAATAAGTTTTAAAACAGGAGCACTCTTTGCTCAAAAAGTTTTTTCACAGTGATGGCTTTCAAAGTAATACTCAATAGATAAGAGTCTTGTGAAAACAAGGGAGATAAAGAACATGATTGAATAAACCACCATATGAATGCTTGCAACACAACAACTCAAATGCTTGCTGGATATAGAGAGGAAGTAGGTTTGCGGACTCAACTTGAAAATAGGAGAAAGGTCCCTTCATAGAGGGAAATAGGGATTTCAAGTCATAAAGAGCTTCCAAAAGATTATGGTACTTACTAGCTTTGAGCCCACATTGCCCCTATCACAAGCATCTTGAGATGATTAAGGTTAAAGTGAACAAGGATGGAGTATATGCTTGATGAAATATAAGTTGGAAATCTCATGTCCCTTGAGTACGAGGGCCGCTCCTCATGCTACTCAACTTTAGTCACCGGTAAGGTCTTGTCATTGTAAGTACATGTGTATCATAAAGAACTGTCAACGGGGTACCCCTTGCACATGGTACATGATCTATCCCATAACCAAAATGACAAGGCAAGTAGACAATGAGCATCTCAGTGATCTTTTTATTTACTATGTGCATAGATTTTTATTGAGGATGCTTCACAGAATGCTCATTATGGTGATGCTGCAAGTTTCCACCATGATTAGGCATGACTTAGGCTAGCGGCCCAGGCGTTTCTCTAACACACATGCATCACTCCATGGACTTACAAGTTCCCTCTTTATTTCACACCGTTGACATCCGCAAACAAAAGAGCATGATATCAACTGTGTACAACGTACATGTGCAATGTTGAAAGCATTCCCCGTGACAATACGTTTCTGCTAATTCCAACGTATAGATGCAAAGCATATACAACTTCGATGACACAATGGTTCAAGTCTATTAGGGGCAAGAAAATAAGGTGTGCCATCAAGTTCGTGTGAGCTTTACTAACTAGTTTTCACATAACAAAATAATTTTTAATTCGAAAGATAGATGAAGCTTGAGAATTTGCTTGGAATATCAATAATGCTAACAGGTAGATATAGTGGACACAAATGGCACAAGTTTTGGTTCAAAGGGGTTGGAAGCATGAGAAGTGTGCCTTCTCAAAACAGGTTTTTGGATAGCAAGGCTGGGTAGCAAGCAAAAGAGTTGAAAGAACCAAGTAAACCTACAAGTGATAAAGCCAAACACGCAATCTTCCTTGAAGACACAAAAGATATTAAATTAAGAATACTAAGTTTATGAGCCAATCAAGAAAGAAAATAAATGATACAAAATACCTGTAAGCTTTTTCTCTTTTCCTTTCAAACCTCAAAAAGTGTTGCTACTGACCAGAGCTCGGTTTGCCAAAAGCAATTTATATTTATTTGATGCTCCCAAAGTGATGCCAATACTGATCAACAAGGTCAATCATATAATAGAGATTGCAAACTAAAATAAGAAGTCCAAAAAACTAAAAGATGAAACTTCTCATTATTATTCCATAAAGGCACTCACACCAAGGGATACATAGATAATCAACTAAAGGAGAGATACATCCATATGCAAACCAACCTATAAGATAACCTCTCTACCAAAGATATGAATCCACTAAAAAGGTAAAAGATGAAAGATAATGATGGTGATACCGCGTCAATCCCCCCAAGCTTGGAACAAGCAAAGGGGATGCCAAACCTTATGAAGAATTACTCCTTCGGTGGTGCGGTGGTCTCTTGTCATCATAAAAATTCCAAGGCAAAGGTTCCCCATCCAAAAAGGACGTCCTGGTTTCTGCAATCCTGAAAGTAGAAACAGAGCTTATGCGATCAAATCTAGCCTCATACTCACAGTTTTGATTTTGTATGTCGTAGAGTTGTGCTTGTAATTGGTTGGTGGTCTGACGGAGCGAGAAGATTTCTTCTTGGAGGTTAGCAACCTTCTCCTCGTGCTTGGCGATGAGTTCTGAACTAATCTTGTGAATAACATCCACTTCACGTTCTGCCATCTTCTTGTACCTGAAAACTTCCTGCTCCAATGCTTCCATCCTGTCTTCCAGACTGCCTTCTCCTTTAGGGCCTTGAACTTCTTTCATCTGCACCTTCCCATCTTTTAGAATCAACTCCCTGGGATGGATCCTTAACTCATACATGTACGGGTTGATGACATCCATAGAGATATCCTCCATGGGTGATCCAGAGGAAGACATTGTGGCTCCAAAACTACAAATTTGCCTGACAAAAACAGATCGAAACAAAAACACGACGAGAACTTGATACAAGAACCTCGGGGAACCCGGGAGGTTATATATTACAAAGTTTCAATGCATAAGGAAGGTACTGATATGAAAACAAGGCGGGGATGGAGCTCGGGGGGCTCACACCCCCTCCAGGCGCGGCCAGCTGGGGCCCGCGCCTAGGGTGGGTTTGGTTGCCCCGGCCTCCGTTTCCTCCTCTGTTCCGTCTCGTAACTTCCCTTATGTAATAAAAACATAAAAATTATAAAAATATTGGGTTTTCACGAACCTTCTGTTTTCACCACTTTTACCTATTCAAAGTCGAACTCTGCAGATTCCTTTCCTCCTTCTCCTGGAAATTCCTTTCTTCACAAGGTAATACACAAACTTCAAGGGAAACATTAGTGTAAGCAAAAACAATAAACCTTTAGGTTCACACTTCAACTAAAATCCATCAAAACAAAGGCTTATGTAAGAGGCAAATGCAAATGATGGCAGAAATCTATCAAAACATACCAGCAGGTAAAGATTGATTTTTTCAAAACCCTCTGTTGCTCAAATCAAAAAGTGCAAAGCTAATGAAAGTTTGGTAACAATCTGGAGAACAATCTCTGGAAAATACATCTCCATCCAAAATACTGAGCTCTCTCACGAATTTTTACAATGAAGCACGAAAATCTGTCCCAGGACAGCCACTTTTCACAACTCCAATGCTTCTCAAAAGTACTTGAACTTGACACAAAAACCAAAAAAATGATAAGGAGCGGTTATTACAGTGGTAATAACTTCCAAGACTCAACCAAACTCTTGGGTTATCTCCTAACAAGTACTTTTCTTTAATGCCTTTAAGTTAGGCTTGAAAGTTTCAAAGATGCTCACAAAGGAGATATATATTTGAAGTGAAAGAGAGCATCAAGAAGCAAATAACCAACACATTTGAGTCTAACCCACTTCCTATGCATGGGGGTATCATGAGAAAAAAAATTGTTGAAACAAAAATCCACTAGCATAGGAAGACAAAAAAAATGCAACTTCAAAACTTTCAACATAAAACAGGGAAACTTAACATTATTGAGGTGCATAAAACCATGTTTCCCTCTCTCATAATAACTTTCAGTAGTACTTTGAAAAAAGTTGACAATATAACTGTCACTGGAAACAACTTTATCATAAGAATGAGCATACTTACTATCACCAAAAAGAGGTCCAATGTCATAAATAGGATCAATATGAGCAAGTTGCTCCATCCTGAAATCGTAATTAGGCAAGCTATTTTCACAAGGAGCTTTAGCAAATTTGGAAAATTTAAACTCATAAGAATATCCATCAAACTTAGTTAAAACTTTCTCCTTCTTACAATCTATAATAGCTCCACAAGTGTTCAAGAAAGTTCTACCAAAAATGATAGGGCAAGTTTTACTAGCTGCTGAATTAAGCACTAGAAAACCAACATGATACTTAATCTTACCACAGAAAACCTCCACATCTCTTACCAATGGGGAAAATGGTTTACCTATTAGCAATGTGAATAACCACATCAATGTCCTCAAGCTCACAAGGACCAATTTCATGCATAATTTCCCTGTAAAGCTCATAAGAATAACACTAGAACTAGCACCAATATCACATAAACCATAATATCAATGATCACCAATTTTAATAGAAAGCACAGGGACACTAGATTTTCTAGCTTTACTCAGATGAGAGATAATATTAGAAGCGTATTAACAGAAGACAATGTGCTCATCCTCTATATTTCTAGTGTCAAGATCTTTCACAATAGCTACCACAGGCTCAATATTTATTTGCTCAATCGGGTTCCACAGTTTTCTTAGTACCTTTGTTATTTGCACTAATAATCATAGAATACTCCTTTACATTAGCTGGGACAGGAACTTTCTCAACATGAGGTTCATGCACAATATGATTAGTAGTACAAACTTCAGTACTTCTAACAGTAACATAACTAACAACATCTTTATAAGGTGCATGGTACTTGTTCCACTTCTTTTTGGGAATTTCTATGTAAGAGGAAAATGCCTTAAAACAGTTGGCAATACTTTGGGAATCAAGACCAAACTCATTGCTAATATCACGGAAGTCGTCAGTTCCCATAAAAGATCTTATGCATTCATAATCATAGTTTATACCTGACTTTCTTCCTTTGTCATTCTCCCAAGCTTCAGTGTTCTCTTGAATACGGTCTAGGAGATCCCATTTAGCTTCCTCCTTCATACATGTGAATGATCCAGCATAAGAAGCATCTAGTAAATCTTTATCATGAAGAGAAAGCCTAGCATAAAAATTGTTGATAATAATATTGTTAGGGAGTTAATGAATAGGACCTTTAAGTATTAATAACTTCAATAACCCCCAAGCTTGAGTTGTAATCTCTCCTATCCTCATGAATTTCACTGGGAGGATAAAATTTAGAATAAAAGAGAGATGCCATTTCCTCCCATTCCATGGATTGCCCATTCTTCAGCAGCTTATACCATTCTTCAGCTCTCCCTTTCAAGGATATAGAGAGTAACTTCTTCTTCACCTGTTCAGTTGTGATACCTGCACACTTAAACAACCCACATAATTCATGGATAAAAAACAAATGATCACCAGGATGGACAGTTCCATCTCCAAAATAATAATTATCCATAACACGATCAACAATACTTGTAGGTATCTTAAAAGGATCTATCTCAAAAGGTGGTGGTTCATCTACTACCCTAATAGTGGTATTAGTTTTCCCAAACAGAAAACCAAGTAGGTTATCCATATTGGAAACAAAGTAACAAACAGAAACAAAAGCAATACTCACAGTAGAAGTTTCCTTTACCAGTTCCACTCTTCAATAGTGCTTCACTCCCCGACAATTGTGCCAGAAAATAGTCTTGATGACCCACAAGTATAGGGGGTGTATCGTAGTACTTCCAATAAATAGCAGTGTCGGTCCCAACGAGGAGCAGAATGTGTTGACTAGTGGTATGGAGCAGGAAATTTCTGTAAATACTTAGCAAACGAATTTTTAGGGGTTTTCTGATAAAGTAACAAAACAAAGTGCAAGTAATAAAGACAATGAACAAACGCAGCAAGTGGCCCAATCCTTTCTTAGCAAAGGACAAGCCGGTGGAAATACTTATAAGGACCAAACGTTCTCGAGGACACATGGGAATTCTGTCAAGTGCTTTCACTTAAAATAGCTGAGTACTCTTCTTTGGTGTTTGTAAGTGTTGTGTGGGTGAACATGTGCTTTGTACTGACCTTACTTGGACTAATACATACTTGTGATTAAACCCCCTGCAAGCATCCGCAACTACAGGAAGGTAATTAAGATATAAACCTAACCACAACCTTAAACTCTGAGATCCTACGCTCCCTTTTGCAAAGGTGTCCTAACGGGGGTTCAGGTTTCTGTCACTCCGGCAACCCCACAATTAGTAGCCAAATACACAATGCATTCCCCTAGGCCCATAAATGGTGAAGTATCATGTAGTCAACGTTCACATGACACCGCTAGAAAAATAGCACCATAGCTTAAATACTAAACCATTGAATAATAACTCAACACAAATCCACTACTAACAACATGACTTCTCCAGTGTCCTCAAGAACTAGACGAACTACTCACAAGACATCATATGGATCAAGATCAAGGATTATATGGTAATGGATAACAATCTAAACATAAACGACAATCCAATGGTTCCGCTCACAAGCATCAACTACAATAGTAATGAACACCGAGAAAGTTTCCCCTAAGAACTAAAGCAATATCCAACACAATTGTTACAGTGGAATGGAGTGGTGATGATGGTGCTGGTGGAGATGATGGTGTGGATGATGATGATCCAGATGAAGTCTAGCTTGATGATGGTGTTGATGGCGACGATCTCCTCGCTCCGGGAAGGAATTTCCCCGGCAGAAATCTGTCTGCCGGAGAGCTCTTTCTCTCTTGGTGTTTTCTGCCCCGTAGAGGCGGCGGAAATCTTTCTATGGTTGCCCCTGGTATTAGGGTTCCGAGAGGAAGTTATAGGAGAGAGGGTAGAGTCAAAGGTCGGCCAGGTGGGCCACACCTGCCCTAGGCGCGGCCCAGGGGGGCCAGTTATGCCTCCCCTTCTGGCTTCCTTCGTCTTCTGGGAAAATATAATTTTCCAATATTTTCCAATATTTTTCTGATCTTCGCGAAATTGCATCAAAACACCTCTTTTTCCATCAAAAACCTGACTCCGGCAATTCATCCTCCAAGAATCATCCAACATGCAAAAACAGAGGAAAAGACATAAACAACACCTCATAATAATAAATATATCAATGAATATAGGCAAACTATGATATAGAATGGTGATGCAAATTGGACGTATCACTCATTATGTTGATCCCTAAGTTCACCCTGAAGGACCTTTCAATAGGTATTGTCTCTATAATTGGGAAATATAATATTGAAGAATTCTTTAACTATGTTAGTAAGCATTAGGATATTAAGGATAGATCCTTAGCAGAACATGCTCCAAATTATCTAACTCCTGTAGCTTCTTTAGTTCACATGTTGGAGGCTAGGTTTGTTAACCTTAACCCCATGATGTAGATAATGTTTCTTAAACTTAATGATATTGAGGACACTGAAAAGATAGATTTCATCCTAGAAACTTTGCTTAAAGTATTTAATGATGTTGCTATAGAAGCTAGAAAGGTCTTTGATCGTTTTAATATGCTAGGCTCATGTGTAGATGTTATTGGTATACTAGAAAAGTTGGACAAAACCAAACCCAAAAATGGGGAGGAAATTATAATATCAATACCTTTTAAACTTGTAGGAATGCATGAAGCCTTAGAAAAGAATTTTGATTGGATTGTTCCTGAAAACCCATTTGATGAAAATAGCGAAACCAAGAATATTGAGAGAGGATCCTCTAGAAATTATTTGGATAAGATACCTTGCCTTGTTGAAGATATTTCTGGGATTGATCTTGATGCTTGTTCATTTGAAAATACTTGATTCTTGATTTCCATGCCTAGATGAAAGGCGTTAAAGAAGAGCACTCTTGGGAGATAACCCAATTTTTTTTAGTAACTTTTTATTTTGTTGAGTCTTGGAAGTTATTGCCTCTATAATAACCTCTCCTTATCCTTTTTGTGTGGTTTTTGTGCCAAGAATAGCCTCTAATGAGAGGGAAGTAATATATGGGGAAGTTGCTGTCCCAAAATAGATTTGTGTGCTTCATTGTAAAAAATCATGAAAAATCCAACTACGTGTCACCCCAAGAAATATTCAAGAGGTACAAGCGTCAAAGCTTGGGGATGCCCAAGGCATCCCCTTCTTCATCAATAAAAATCTCAGGTCTTCTTTCAAGACACTTTATTTTTATTGCTTCATGCACTATTGTGTTGTTCTTGGAGCGTCTTTGTTTTTAGTTTTCTTTTGTTTTGTTTGCTGTAATAAGTTGGTTGGACCCCAACATACCCATTTTGGAGAAGTTACACCTAGTTCTTCATTGCCTAGAACACTCTAGTTTTCACTCTTATTGTTCTGAGTGTTCACTTTTGCTAGCACCGTGTTTAGCTTTAGTTTTCTTATGCTTTTTGCTTAGAACTTTTTAGTTCTTATTTTAGTTAGGTGAGACAATATCTCTTATCTTTATTGATTATTATCTTTGTGATTGTTTCAAATAAGTCGATTGGTGTTGGAAAAGAGTAGAAAGTTTCATGCTTATAGTGGTACAAAAGGGAGCTTGTTTTGACTATGATATTAGACTTTATCATGTCATGTTGGATGTTTCTTTGACCATAGGCTTAGTAATTATTGATGTAGCATGACTTGTTCCAAACAATTGAGATTGCTTAATGTACCTTGAAAGAATTATGCGTTGTTTTAGCATACAAAAGCATAATATTGTGGTATTCTCCTTTGATGCTTTATTTGGGTTGACTTGGCACATGGTTACACCATGTTATGACTATGAACCAGTAACCTTAGCCTCTATGATCATTTAGTTTTTTACTTGTGATATCACTTTATGCTTTGATCAATAATGTTTTGTCTCTTTGCATGATTATGGCCATTATTGCTCTCTTAGTTGGCCGCTCCTAGTCTTTTGCTAGCCTCCACCTGTACTGAGTATGAGAGTTACTCATGCATCCAACTCCCAAGAAACCAAGTTATTCGAAAGAGTCCACTATAAATTCCTATGCATGGTGTGTTACACCATTCCAAGTATATTCATGTTTTTATCTATCTTCCAAATTAAATTTTTGTTATGTGAAAATTAGTGATTAAAGCTCTCACGAACTTGATGACATACTTTATTTTCTTGCACTTAATAAACTCGAACCATTGTGTCCATCTATGTTGCTTATATGCTTGCAAATTATAAGTTGTGAATTAGCAGAACCATGTTGTCATGGAGAACGCTTTCGACATTGCACTTATTCTATTTAGTTGATATCATGTTCTTTTGTTTATGGATCCCGACGGTGTGAAATAAAAGGGGAGCTTGTAAGCTCATGGAGTTTGTATATGTGTTAGAGAAATGCCTAGGCGGCTAGCCTAAGCCATGCCTAATCATGGTGGAAACTTGCAGCATAACCATAATGGGCATTCTGTGAAGCATCATCAATAAAAACCTATGCAAATAGCAAATAAAAAGATCGTTGAGATGCTCATTGTCTGTTGCCTTGTCATTTTGATATGGGATAGCTCATGTGTCATGGGGCAAGGGGTACACCGTTGGCAGTTCTCTATGATACACGTATACTTATAATGACAAGAACTTGCATGTGACCAAAGTTGAGTAGCATGAGGTTCGGTACTCGTACTCAAGGGGCCTGAGATTTTAAACTTATGATTTGTCAAGCATATACTCAGATTTGTGTCATTTTAACCTTAACCACTTCAAGATGCTTTTGATAGGGGCAATGAGATCTCAAATCTAGTAAGTACCATAATTTTTGGAAGCTCTTTATGAAACTTGAAATCCCTACTTCCCTCTGCGAAGGGCCTTTCTTTTTACTTTTTGTTCAGTCTCCATCTTCTATCTTTACACACCAATTAAGAGAGCATAGTTGTCATTCTTATTTCAATTTGCATTGTCCCAAAACTTGTTGATTGATTCATAATTATGGTATTGTTTGTTTTTAAATTATTTGTATCTAGTCACCATTATGAACTTTGAAGGTGTCCTATGCATTTATGTTTTGATATTCCATGAAGGACAAGATGATTACCACTTTTACTATGTTTTCTATATGTGAAACAAACAAATATCTTTCAATGCATTGTTATTCATGATCTTTTGTTTATGAAACCTTTCATGTTGCAACATAGTTGCTTTGTCTTATTGTTAGAACTATATCTTTCATGATTATGTTAGATTACTTTGATCCCAGCTACCAATGCTTTACAATACCTTGATCAAGCTTGTGATGGTGCATGTCACCTCAAAAATTATTTTTTTATCACTTACATATCGAGGACGAGGAGGAGTTAAGCTTGGGGATGCTTGATACGTCGTAAACGTATCTATAGTTTTTGATGCTCCATGCTTGTTTTGTACCAACTATCTTATGTTTTGTCTACACTTTGAGGCATTTTTATACATTTTCTATAACTAACCTATTAACAAGATGCCACAGTGCCAGTTCCCTGTTTTCTGCTATTTTTGGTATCAGAAAAGCTAGTAAAGATATATTCTTGGAATTGGACGGAACAAACGACGAAGTCAATATTTTACCATAACAAATACGGAGTCCGGAGGGGGGCGAAGAGGCGCCATAGGGTGACCGCACCACCCCTAGGTGCGGGTCCACCCTGGGCCGCGCCAGGGCATGGTGTGGCCCCCTGGACGTCAACCGACCTTGCCCTCTCGCCTATATAACACCCTCGAGGCAGAAACCCTAAGTAACAGATCATAAATCCATGAAAAAATCCGTAGCCACCGCTACCATCGTCCCTAGATCGGGAGGGATCTGAAGCTCTTCCCGGCACCCTTCCGGAGAGGGGAGATCACCCTAGAGGCCTTCTTCATCACCATACCAGCCTCCAGAGAGATGCGTGAGTAGTTCATCCTTGGACTATGGGTCCATAGCAGTAGTTAGATGGTCATTTCTCCTCTTTGTGCTATCATGTTTAGATCTTGGGAGCTGCCTATCATGATCAAGATCATCTATTTGTAATCCTACATGTTGTGTTTGTTGGGATCCGATGGATATTGAGTACTTGTCAAGATTGATTATTGATCCTATCATGTCTATGTTATTTGTGATCTTGCATGCTCTCCGTTGCTAGTAGCTACTCTGGCCAAGTATTTGCTTGTGATTCCAAGAGGGAGTATTTATGCTCGTTAGTAGGTTCATGTCTCTAGTAATCTGGGGGAGTGACAGGAACCTCTAAGGTTGTAGATGTGTTGTTGCTACTAGGGATAAAACAACAATCCTTTGTTGAAGGGCAATTGTATTGTTTACTTTACACACTTTGCTTAATGCAATTATCTGTTGCTTGCAACTTAATAGTGGAAGGGGTTCGGATGATAACCTGAAGGTGGATTATTAGTCATAGATGCAGTTGGATTACAGTCTATGTATTATGTTGTAATGCCCAAACGAATCTCATAGCGATCATCATGACATGTACATGTATTATTATTCATTATCAATCTGTCAATTGCCCAACTATAATTTGTTTATCCATCATGTTATTTATCTTATGGAGAAACACCTCTAGTGAACTGTGGACCCCGGTCCATTCCTTCCAACTGATATTCAATCTACTGTCTACTGTTTACTTTCTGCAATTCCTACAAGCAACTACTTTCTTCCACACTATATGTTTAATCCTTTATTTTCAGCAAACCGGTGAGCTTCACAACCTTACTCTAAGTTGGGGAAAAGTATTGTGGTTGTGTTGTGAAGGTTCCACGTTGCTAGCAACACCTTGGGAGCTGGTTCTTTCTCCTACTGGTTTGATAACCTTGGTTTCATAACTGAGGGAAACTTGTTGTTGTGCTCATCATACCTTCCACTTGGGGTTCCCAATGAGCTCTACATCATCCGAGACATCAGTGATCCGAGCCCGGGAGTCGTTGACTTGCATCGTATGTGTGTGGCAACTCAGTGGGGCTACACTTGGAGCTACCCATGCCATCGTACAAGGACCTGGACAAGGGGTGACATGCGAGGAGTTTCGCGACCTTGAGGTTGCATGGGTATGACTACATCACCCACGCTTCTACATGAGAATAACGCTCTATCAGTCTTCAAGGGTACGTTACTGCTATCTTCCTCCGTTACTGCATTACTAATAGATAAATCTTGGACAATTACGGTTTCACGCATAGTGATTTTTTTTTTCTGCACCGGAACGCCAACAGTGGTATCAGAGCCTGATCTATGCGTAGTATGCTAGTACGTATTAGACATATGCAAAAGTGTGGGCATTGATACTATAGTTGTTACCTTCCCACATGTATTTGTTTATATCGCGGTACCGTGAGATGAAGCGGCCCGGGCCGACCTTATGCATACCCTTATGCGAGACTGGTTCCACGCTCGATATACTACTTGTACCGTATAAGTGGCTCATGGGTGTCTGTCTCTCTCACAGTAGTTGATATAGCATCTACAGAGGAAGGCCCCAAAATTGGTGTAGTATAAACAACTATTGTATCCATGTTGTGGTTGGAAGTTCATAGGTAGAAATGTTCTATTGAGAAAGCCTTAAAAACCACGTAAAATCTACAATAGGTAAAGTAGAGACGTCTAAATTTATGTTGCAGGGATGGCTTTGTGATGTGATATGGTTACAGTCGTGAATAAGGTAAGGTAGTTTACTGTTCCTATTGCTAAGTTGTATAGTAATAGTCATTGTAAAGATAAACAGCAAGACCGGTGGCGTCGTGGACTTGGCGTACAACTGGTGGCCTTATGGATATCATGCTAGAGCACCTGATGGGGATCATGGAGTGTGAAGACAACCATGTCACCTCACATTTTTTATTATATATGATTTAATATTTGTGTGCATCTTGTTTGAGTGCTAGTATTAGATACACAACGGTAACATTTAAATAGGATGATCCCTAAATTAATTCCAATGAATGTGTTACCCTTGTGTGTGCACCACCAAGAAAGTTCTCTGATATGAGACAAGCCGTGATGATTGGGTGTCACACATATCTGCATTCGCATACGGTGGGTGTAAGCCATGTTGCACCGCAATACACACAAGTTAGAATTGGCGAGCCTAGCATGTACAAACATGGCCTCGGAACACAAGAGATCGAATGATCGAGCATGAGTCACATGGATGATGTGATTGACATTAGAGAATGTCTACCTTTGTAGCTATGTTGCCGACCGTGATGATCGGGGGTGATGTAGTGAATTGGGGTCGTGTAATCACTAAAACTTCTTTAGGGATTTTTGTTTTAGTGGGAGCTCAGCTAATATAATGTGATTATATTTTGAACTCACAAATTATGAACTTAGCCTAAATCATTTTGCAAATGTCTTGTAGACAA
Organism: Avena atlantica; assembly: GCA_910589765.1. Lineage (NCBI taxonomy): Eukaryota > Viridiplantae > Streptophyta > Magnoliopsida > Poales > Poaceae > Avena > Avena atlantica. Next base: position 321,826,753 of record OU342736.1, on the reverse strand, counting down.
TGGCCATCCTCTTAGTTCGCGATACCTTTGGTCCATTTATGGACTGGGATAAACTTAAGCTATATGGGTTGAACTTCACCAACTGGTATCAATGCCTCAGAAGGATCCTCATATAAAACGATCTTCTCTATGTCCTTCGTAAACCCCTGGAAGATTTCCCCAATGACTCTGACAGAAATGAAGATGCGACTCTTCGCAACTGCCTTGAGACTTTTATGATAGTCAAGTACACCATTATCCATGCCATGCAACCTGGCTTGATAGTACCCTTCCATGAAATCGACACATATGATATGCTCGATGGATTAAAGAGTATGTTTCCAGCTGAGGTGAAACACATGCAATATGAGTACGTGAAAGAGTTTGCCTCCATAAAGATGGAAGAAAACTCTAGCTTGGATAGCCACCTGGACACCATGGAAAGGCTCCATGAACGTCTTAAGGATGCTACGGGTGACTTATTGACTGAAGACCTTGCAATAGATGGGGTGTTGCACTCACTTCCCCCCAGTTGTAAAGACACCACCAAGGACTATATCGCGACAGGGATACCGCATACCTTTAGCGAAGTTATAGCCAAGCTAAGAACTATCAATATCAAACCCAAGATTGGGAACGATGTCAACAAAGAATGTATATGTTGATATACATGTTATAAATATTTACATGAAACACTTATGCAGTTTCAAGTATTGGATACTTACCCCTGGTTTATTTGAAACCAGGACCCTCTGCGTGAGAGTTGCGGATGGAACAAGGCACTAATGGCGTGATGACGGCAAGAAATCTGGTTGAAGGCCGAAATCACTCCTTCCCCTCGAAGTTTATCATTAGGATTAGAATATTTGAATAAAAGCTTTGTAATCAAGTTTGTGAACTGTGCAAGTGTGTCTTGCTTATTATGAGACGGTTATTCATATTAATGAGAAACAATCAATTGTTCTTTTTATATGAATGAGTTCTTCTATGATTCGCATTGAGATTGCAAACAAGTTATTCTAGTCCTTAATTCATATGATAATAAAGAATTTATGAAGTATGAAAAATTGCCAAGAGATGTCCAACCATGAATCTAAGACGATTTGAATCATTCAAAGTTTTTAAGAATCAAGGTAGATATAGAATTAACAAGAATGTCAAAGTCTTAGCGATTTGATCCAAGTGACTTTGGATTCAAGTTAATAGCAACATGTCATATAAGGACTTGTGGAAAATAGTTTCAGAAATTATTTCACTGGGATACATATGGTCTAAAATAAATTTCACTTGGATTAACGTTAGATATTAGAGTAATAGGTTGAGATAGTAAACACTCAATAAAACATAAGGAACATCTAAAGATTCACGGAAATAGCAACATATGAGATATGCCAAGCTCGAGTTTCTAGAGATCTCAATAGTTTGAAATCGTTGCAAATAGTAGGTATTTATGGTACGTTCTTAGTAAGACTATGAACACAAAATACAAAGTAATACCTAAAGAATACAAGGTTAATATTATCTCAGTGTGGTACTTATTTGAGAAAGTGTATTCTCATATAAGTGTTAGTGGAGGGGCATAATAGTAAGCAAAAGGTTTTACCTTACCTCTGAAATGTTAAGAATATGGAACATAATATGTTACGAAAACAAACTTTACATATAGAGGGAAACTATAATGATGTGATCATAAATGTTTCAGCTAATACTTTATAAAAGTAGGATTCAAGATTTTATTCTACCACTTGCAGAATTTCATTCTTGATTCACTTATCTTATTATTGGTAAGACATGGATCTTGGACCTCTTTGATACTTCCTTTGGTTTCAGTGGCATCTTTCTTATGAGAATCGATCCTATTTCTCACTTTTTAGTACCTAGAGAAGGGAATGCATAACCCGCGAGGTAGGAGTGGCTTGCGGGCTCCTAATGAGGGCATATAACATGGGTCTAACAATAATCGAGTAATAAGCTTCAGTTCAGTACTAAATGGATGCCATGTTGCCAGATAAGTAGGTTGTTCGATCCTCAACAAGGAGAGTGTGGAAGACCGGGTACAAAGCCTTCCAACATAAGTTGATGGACCTAAGTACAAGAAATGACTTAGAGTCATGAAATCCCAAATTAAGTAACATTTGAGATTATGAAGTAAAAGTTACTTGATCTCATTAAGTAATGGAATTTACTTAATCCTTCCCAGTAAACTACAAAGTTGAAAGGATGGAAATGAAACTTAAAAGGAAGACATAAAAGGTTATTTTTGTCATAAAGATGTTTTAAATTCTTAATGTCTATTGGATTCAATCAACAAATAAGTCCAAATTTAGAAATTGGCAAAGGACTGTTCAAAACTACAAAGTCTTCAAGAGTTTGAAGAGAAAAAGTTGTAACTGGTACAACAAGCAGGTTTTGACCAATCAGGAATCGATGAAGTCTTGTAGCAGAAAGTTCTCGATTTGATGCAAGATCAAAAAAATTGGATTTTCCAAGATTTTTGAGAAGGGCTATAAAATTGAGTGGGAGCTAAGGGGTTTTCCGAGTAGAATATGTGGTCGACATATTTGAGTGGGAGATGAGATCCTGGAATGTCAAATATTGGTAAAATAATTGAGTGGGAGCATACCAGCGTTCTTGAATATGTGATTGACATATTAGTGAACAATGTGTTGGGTATTAGAAATGATTATATCATTAGATGAAATTTTACATTATGTGACCCATGTTCTTAGTTGTAAAGAAAAAAGATTCTAGGGTGATTTCTGAGTTAATCATTAAATCAGAGTTAAGTTTAGCGCAAAGGAAGCATGGTCACAATCAAAGTTGCAAGTATTGCACTTGGATTAGAACTATAAAGATATATAACTATTGGGGAATACTTCAGCATTAGCAAGTATGATTTTGGTTTGAATAAATTTTGACTTTCGACTAAGTGTGTTTATAGTTATACATGACATCTTGAAAAATCCAATTGATTCATAGATCGTCATTGTATATACTAGAAAAATAGAAGTCTCACTCTATCACCAAAATGCTAAAAGCACATTATATGATAATGGGATTAATGTAAAATAGGTGAAATTAATGATTTGCAAAAGAGGACGTTATGAATGTGCTAAAACAGATTTGGGATAGTAAGTCCTCCATGAGCAAGCATAATCAACAAACGCATATGAGATATGGTTTGTGATTAGTAGCAATGCAGCTGGATTATTTGTATTCTAGTGCAAGTGGAAGACTGAAGGAAATATGCCCTAGAGGCAAATAATAAAGGAGTTTATTGTCATATTTCATTAGTTCATAATAGTTTTATATCATGCTATAACTGTATCAATTGGAAACATTAATGCATGTGTGATATGTAAACAAACCCAGGTCCCTAGTAGCCTCTATTTAACTAGTTCATTGGTCAACGGATGGTCAAGGTTTCCTGATCATGTTGGTGCTTCGGCACCTACTGACAATGGAGCCATCTTATTGGAGAATAAGATGGTGGACAATTCCACAAATGATTGTTGCAACACGATTGACATGGTTATACCCTACGGGTACGTGACTTCAGCATACCTGGTCCAGCCCAAGGAAGGCCCATAGCAGATATACGCTGGCCCATGAAGATTTTCGGGTGGCCAAGGCCCATGACGCTTTCGGATCCTTGGAGAGCAAGACTAGCATAGATAGGAAATTCAAAGGGGTAAAACCCTAGAACTTGTAACCGACTAGGACTATGCCCGGGACCTGCCTAAGTATATATAAAGGCCAGGAGGGCACGTCTTAGATCTCTCGACTCATACTTTCGCACACACACCTCCACGCCAGATCGAATCTGCGCACCCTGTAACCTTCGGTTCCGCCGTAATCAAAGAGCAGACAAGCAGGAGTAGGGTTTTACCTCCGGGGGCCTGAACCTGGGTAAATCTCGTGTCCCCTGGTTGCTTGTCTGTTAACCGTGCCACGATCTCCAGCATCCCCACCTTCTCCAAAACCCAAGTCCATAACAATGGGCATTGACGAGATTAAACCTCATCAATTGGCGCCGACCGTGGGGATCGGGGCTGCCGATTGTGCGATCGTGACGGTTCCGACCCGACCGATCTACAACTCCGCGGCGACGGAGAATCACCTCCTCTTCGGCACTTTCGACTTCACCGCCCATTCGCCGGCCACCATGAAGGATTTCGAGCCCGTAGGCGACGGACTCGAAATTTTGTTCGGGAGCTTCTGCTTCCAGGTGGGACAAACTGGCACCCTCCGCCTTCCTGAGCGGGTGCCCGTTCCATCAATCAGGCCCGCCTCGTGGGCTCCACACCCCGTGCTACGCACGTCACCATCGACAGATGAGTTCTACAACAGCAGCAGCTGCAACTCCGATCTGTGCGATCCACCTTCGGATGAAGGGACCTACGGTTTCGGATCTGAAAGCTGCGGCAGCAGCGAACCGATCTATGAGCGCTACCTATGCGCCGCGGTCATCCAGGAGCAACAAACACCTAACCCGCCGCCCAACACGAACCCCAACCCGCAGGACGGAAACGGCGGGAACAGAAGAAGCCAGTCCCCCCCCCCCCACCCGAAGGGGAAAACAATGGACACGTCATCCAACTTAGCAAAGAATGATGGGTCCAGGCACGCCATGCCGTCGCAGGCGACATAGTCCTACCCGTGGACTCCCCACGTGACCTACTGATGGCGTACCACGACCTCCTCATCGAGGAGCACAAGAAGCAAGTCAAGATGCAGGAGACGCTCGACAAACGCAAGCAAGCAGCCTCCGAGTCCAGCGCGCGACGAGCTGCGCTCTCCGCCATGGCACCCGGCTCCAGCACGAACGGAAACCAGGGAAACAAGCACCGCTCGCGGGTGGAGAACATGGATCCCAAAGAACGCCGTGATGTAACCCGAACTCTCCACACGTCGTTCATGGATATGGATGCCGACGGCAACATCATCCCGAAGACACCGCAAGCTGCGATCCGGGCAGCCACTGCGTATCTTGCGGCCCACCAACCTCCGGAAGGGGACCTGAAAAGAGCCATGCATAAGTCCGCACTCACCGGACTCGTCGGAGCTGCGCTCCACGAAGACGCTCCTGCGCAGCCAAAGAAGAAAGCTCCGGTCAGGTGCGACCGGAGCCCCACCCCTTCATCCGAAGAGGAGGAGGAACACGACCTTCCTCGAAGGAATAAGAGCTCGCATCTCCATAAACGCGACTACGACGCCAGAGACGCGCTTACACAGTGCAAAATCGACAAAGCGCGAGCCAAACGCGCATGCTCGTCCGAGTCCGAGATGGATGAAGATGAAGGAGAACTCTGTGGAGCTCGATGCTTCAGCAGATCTATTCGGTGAACACATATGCCACGCAATTTCAAGCTTCCTTCGGATACTCCGAAGTTCAACGGCACGCAAGATCCAAAATCTTGGCTCAGCGATCATCTGTCATCCGTCAAGCTGCACAGCGGTAACAAAGAAACCGCCATGCAATGCCTCCAGCTGCAGCTGACAGGCGCGGCGCGGGTCTGGCTCAGCAGCCTATCATCAGGATCCATCCGAAGTTGGGAGGAGCTAGCTTACAGCTTCATCCAAAATTTCAAGGGCACCAGCAAGAGGCCTGCCTTAATCGAAGAGTTGTGAGCCTGCACTCAGAGAACGGGGGAATCTATTCGCTCGTACATATTACGCTGGTCTACCACCAAGAACTCCGCAGCGCATATCTCCGAGGAGAGGGCCATCGACGCCTTCAGAGACGGCGTCAAACGCCAAGATTTCAAGGAAGAACTTGGGCGTGTCAAGCCCAAGACACTCGACCACCTCATGGAAATCGCCAACAGTTGGGCAGACGGCGAAGATTGCATCCAGCGAGCGCAATCAGATGAAGAGGACGACTACGGCCGAAGGCGAGAACGCCGCAGCAAGAGGAGATCGTGTGTCTACGAAGACCGCGATGGACCCGACATGGTCGCGGCTGGCTACGCCAACCGTCGCAACGACAACAGCCGCAACAGCGGAGGATACCGCGAAGGAAATCTCTGTGACAACGGACGACCAGCACAGTCGTGGCAACCCCGCGACCGCGAAAACGGACCCTCAGCATTCGACAAACTTTCGGGTCCATGCACCATCCACTTCTACATCGACAAACAAGATGGCAAAAATAAAGCCAGTCACATGCTCAAGGACTGTCGCGAGTTCCAGAAACTCAGCGAAAGCATGGTGCAGATGAGGCAACAAGCCCCAACCCCTGCGTTCGGAAACGCACCCGCGCCAGGAGAAATAGCACACGGAGCTCCTCCACCGCCACCTATTGGAGGCCCAAACCAACCAGTCACACCAGCGCAAAACAACGCCGGGGTCGGATACCCCCCACCAAAGGGAGCACTAAATATGATCCAGCAGGGACGCCCCACAAACAGGGTGCAGAAGAAAATCACCCGACAAATCAACTTGGCCGTGGCAACTCCGCCTGCAATCCCTGAGTACCTCAGCGAATCGGAGTCCTGCATCACGTTCACTCGCGCGGATCACCCTTGCCAGATCCCTCGCCCAGGTCATGCTGCCCTGGTGCTGGAGGCGCAGATCGGAGGCTTCGAGATGATTCGCGTCTTCATGGACGGCGGCAGCAGCATCAACCTAATGTTCGCAAGCACCCTAGCAGCTATGCTGTAACACCCTCAGAATCGACCCTATGCAAGTTTCAGCGATTTCCGCCAAAACCCGCATAGAAACGATTCAAAGGTGCCCACCAGGCACTTTCGTGCGGGTGGAAAACGAAGTAACACATTACACAACAGTCCTCGATGGGACCCACAGAGCAGATATATATACAACAGCGACTCAATGAGTCAAGAATACAGATATAATATACAAAGATCCAAATCACCTTGAAAACGATAGAGCGTCTGACTACGGACAAGATGCAAATGGGGCTAAGAGCCCTGAAGAATAACCAATGGCGTCCATAACCCTGCCCAGGCCAAGCCGGAAGGGTAACCCTGCTAACGACGTCGATCTCAAAACCTGCTTAAACAAAAGGGGTGCCGACAAAGGGCAAAGGAAAAAGAGAGAGCGGTCAGTACTGAGGCCAGTACACGGCGAGGCTAGAGTTCGGCGGTCCTCGCCTACATAGGTATGGTGGACTGAAGCGGCAGCGGCAGCATGCACTAAACAACCTATAGAGACTCGATATAACTGTCGGCCATCAGAAAGGGATAAGAAAGACCTATCCGGAACCAACCTGATTCTAACACCAAACAAACCCATCCTGGTGTTTCCCCCTCGAGACCAAACGAGGAAGTCAACCGAGGAACTCACACCGTTGGCAGTTTTATTTATTCAGTTATCGTTGCAGCAATTACTAGTCAGGTATAGATAGTCATCCTGATATAATAAGCAGTGGGCAATTTTAGTTAACCATTCCGTTGTAGTTGCAGCACTTACTAGTCAGATACAGTTAGCATGAGATAACCCAAAACCCAGCAGTTGTTGGTACTTTTATTTAGCCATTCCGTTATAGTTGCAATACTTACTAGTCAGGTACAATGGTAGCAAGCGTCAATCCAAACAAGCAATTGTTGGCAATTTTATTTAGCCATTCCATTATAGTGAAGCTGATTACTAGTCATTATAAAGTCAAATTTATAGCACTACTTTAGTTATAGTTGTCTATGATCGAGATACTGTGCTCCAAGTCGTCCATAACCGCGGACACGGCTTTCAGAAAGTTTTACCCTGCAGGGGTGCACAAATAGCAACACACACTCGATCAACCTCGGAAAAACCAAATCAAAACCCAACGAGGCCTTCACGACAAAGCAATCACCAGATTCAGAAATATTTCAGGGGGCCACCCCATTGAGTACACCCGCAACAAAGTTAGCTGACTCCGAGACGGACTCAAGGTTTGCGCCAGTGGCTGTAAACGACTGGGAACCCGAAAATGTGACTGGGCTTGTCGATACCGCGAAAACACTCCGCTTACCTAAACAGTACAGGTGCTCCTCGCACAATCGTAATAAAGCAGTAAAGCATGGCATAAGTACAGTATAGTAAATAAAACCTCAAACTAGTTTTTGGCCCCAAGAAATAAGAATGAATCAAGATCTGGCTCAGGGGGGTCCCATAATCCTCCCGGATGTGGATAGCGCGAATATTCAAGGAACAGGTATCAAGTACTCGGGGTCCTACGGGACACAAGTGGACGGTTAACAACCAAATAACATCTATTGCCCACATGTGCCTCTGCATTTACCTACTTTTAATTTTAGTTATTAAACAATAATTAAAGTCTTGATCATCTCCAACAATGAACACACGGCAATACTCCAGCAACTATGTACTTGACGACACGCAACAGCACTTGAGCAAGCGACTACGACGCGCAGGTCCAACTATCTGCCAACAACAGGTAATAGGATGTGTCCAAGGCAATTTAAGGCTGCAAGGGATATCACGGGTACGAAAACTAGAGCACCGCAACACAGATAGCAATAGATCAACAGGAGGGAATAAATACTATAAAAGTAAGATAGGTAGAAAGGGGGAGAATGCTCGCCTGAAAACATTGCCGAAGATTCATCCGAAGATCGGGGCGAAGCTCACATCAACTCAACGGCCTTATTCGCGAAGAAGCAGAACACTAGAATAAACACCGGATGCACTATTTAATACTACGGCAAAAGATCGGGCATGATGCATGTATGATGTATGACATGGCAAAGCTGCGATGCAATTAGGTCATATTAAGCGGAACCGGGGTCCCGAAAATTATTCAGATGGTTCAAGTTATTTAACTACCCCGCAATTTAATTGTTGTCTTAACAGGACGAAACATGGCATTGGTTCACTACACCAATTTAAATGGGACCAGTATACGACTAGATTTGCCCGCATATGGATCCCATATTTAATTTAGGTGAATCGGCATAAGGCCCCCAAACCACATGACAATATGCATGCATGAACAATTTAATATGCAACAATGATATATCATTTATAAAAATAGGGGTCTCGGATAGGGGTCACACATTGGGGTTTTGGATCCAGGTTCTCGGGGTTCGGTCTCAGGGTTCGACGGGGATCAGGGCTACTGGGTCCGAGATGAAGAGCTTGGCGTTCGGCGTCCTTCGGTTTCCTGTCGGCGTGCTTGACGTCCAAGATGGAGAACTCGGCGTATCCGTGTTGGCGGCCTTGGCGGTTATCGGGTTCGGTCTTCGAATCCGTGAGGGAGAACTTGACGTGGCGTCGGGTTCAGGATCGGTCTTGGCATCCGAGATGAAGGGCTCGTCGTCCGGGGATCCTCCGAGTCCGTGTTGACGACCTTGGGGTTCCGGCTTTGGTTGTTGGCAGTGAACTTGTTCCGCGAAGGTACGGTCTTCGTATCTGGAGTTCTAAGTCTCCATGTGGGTGGTCTTGGCGTCCGGATTCAATGATCGGTGAACTTTGTTCATCTCTGGTGATTCATCAGGTTAGTCGGATTCCCCTGTCGAGCTTGACGGCCTTGTTGGTGACTTCCGAGAGGATTTACAAGAAGTGGCGACGGTTCTCGGCTAGGGAACACTAGAGGAATACAAGGAAACAACGGTCGTCAGTCTGAACAAGACAGAGTGCATTGACAAGTCACAAAAACATGGCCAACATCAAACAGGGAAGATCCCTTTGCACTGCAACAGATGAACGATGGAGTGGAGGAGGCGTTGAGGGGGCTCGAGCGAACGCCCACTTCAGGCGGCCGGAACATGCACGGGTCCGTGGTGCCGTCCTGGGGAAGGCTGAGGCCGTCGGGGAGTTCGACGGGCGGCCGGAGAGGGGCGCCGGCGGGCCTGCTTGGGGGAGAACCACCGGGGCAGGGTCGGAGGATGCCTGGCGGCGGGACGGCGGGTTGGAGAGGAACCCGGTGGCCGGAGGGAGGAGGAGAGGCGGCTCAGCGAGGTCCCGCGGTTGCCGGTGGGGAGGCCGCGAGCCAGGCCAGGGACGGGCGCGGCCAAGAGGGGCCCGCTGGAAGGCGCTCCGGGGCGGTCCGATGCGGCGGGGCGGCCGACGACCTGGAGGGAGGGGAGGCCGGCCGGGCGAGGTCGTGACCACGCGGCGGCGCTGCAGGGCTTGGAGTGGAGGGGCGCGGAGGAGGAATGAAGACCGGCGAAGGGGCCGGTGGGGCGAGGGAGGAGGCCGTCGTTCTCGAGCGCTGGTGGCGGCTGACGGAGGACGGGGTGAGGTCGCCGCGGCGCCGGAGGGAGGCGGCACAGCAGGGCGAGGACGGCGAGGCCGGCCGGAAGGGGAGGCAAGGGTGCGAGCGGGCGTGGAGAGGAGCGGGGTGAGCGGGCCGGCGAGCTCCTGGGAGGCGGAGGGAGGGAGGTCGCGGTGGCCTACGGCGAGAGGAGGGTGGCGGACGACGAGGTAGGCGCGGTGGCGACGGGGAGGTGGGAGAGGGAGGCTGCGGGGAGGAGAGCGAGCAGGGGTGGCGATGGAGGATGCCGGCGAGGAGGAGGCCCTGACGCCGAGGAGAGAGAGGATGGGGAGGGGAGGTTGGGGACACGGGGTCGCCAGGGAGAGAGGAGAGGGGGTGCGAGGGTGGGCCAAGCGGGAGCGTGCGTGAGTGGGGGTGGGGCCAAGGCGTGGGGTGGTTGTGTGCTGTGTGTGTGTTGGGTGAGGGAGTGGGGCTGTGGGCCAGCGGGTGAGGTGGCTGCTAGGTGGAGGAAGAGAGGGTGGAGGGATGAGGTGGAGGGAGGGGATAGGATAGGGGCAGGGAGAGGTGAGGTGGCGTGCACCGATTGGTGCAGGTGAGGTGGAGGGGGGCTGGGTAGGTTAGGGTGGGGTAGAATAGGGTTTAGGTAGCTGGGATTTTTATACTGGGGTGGCCAACTGGGTCGGATCGGCCCGGAACGGCTGCCCCTAAAAATAATATAAGTTTTTATTTAATTTAAAATAAACTTTTGTAAATAGTTTTTAGACAAATAAAAGATCCAGCTGGACCGAGGGTTTTGGTTTGAACAAAGAGGGGAGGATATTAATATAGAAAACAAAGTAGGTCTTTTAGCAAAATAGTTTTAAGCAAACAGATGCATGCTGATGTCCTGATGATGCAATGCACAAAAACAACGCGATTTTCTAGTAGTGGTTTTTGCGGGATGCCACAATTCGATACCACTAACAATGGATCTCGCCCTCGAGATCTGCCTCATGGTACCGGGAAGAAGGCCGGCGGTCTGATCCTTCGCGCTTCGTGTAGATCCTCGCGACACCACCAACAAAGGTCGTTACTCACGTTCGTCAAGAGAACACTCCGGAGAAACAAAGGACGAAGGTCGAGGTATCAAAAGATAAGGCCACCTCTAACTTTCGCGGAAGGAGTATAACTGCAATGATTCACCACTCAATGTGCAAGGGCGAATGATAAGAGTAGTCGGATGGTGATCAGTCCATCGCGCACCCAAAGCATTACTCTGCACATGAATAGGAAATTATGCAACCAACTCTCAAAATTCAGATTGTAGATCTCGACAAGCGAGGTTCAGAAACAAAGGGGGTGATGCAGACTCTGCATCAGATCTAGCATAGATGATGTCGTCGCGTCGGAAACACCGGAAGGCACGAGAAGGAACAAAGAGAAGTCCACCAGACGAAGGGTTCCTCGGATAGCATGAAGACCAGATGTAGACACACCGTTACCAAAAGAGGAAGCGAAACCCTGAAGGTACGATGGAACCCAACCACGAGAAATCCTGGACTCGAAGAGAGAGAAGAGAGCGGATTCAAAACACGCAGAGGTGAGAGGAGAGCAGCAGAGGGGTAAGGAGTAAAATCAGACCTAATCAGAACTATCCAACCGATTTTGCAAAATAGTTTTGACACTCTACTTCGGCCGTTAGCTAGGTTATCCTACAGGCTGGACTTGTGGGGTATCGCAACTGCTGAGCTCTGATACCACTCTGTAACACCCTCAGAATTGACCCTATGCAAGTTTCAGCGATTTCCGCCAAAACCCGCATAGAAACGATTCAAAGGTGCCCACCAAGCACTTTCGTGCGGGTGGAAAACGAAGTAATAACATTACACAACAGTCCTCGATGGGACCCACAAAACAGATATATATACAACAGCGACTCAATGAGTCAAGAATACAGATATAATATACAAAGATCCAAATCACCTTGAAAACGATAGAGCGTCCGACTACGGACAAGATGCAAATGGGGCTAAGAGCCCTGAAGAATAACCAATGGCGTCCATAACCCTGCCCAGGCCAAGCCGGAAGGGTAACCCTGCTAACGACGTCGATCTCAAAACCTGCTTAAACAAAAGGGGTGCCGACAAAGGGCAAAGGAAAAAGAGAGAGCGGTCAGTACTGAGGCCAGTACACGGCGAGGCTAGAGTTCGGCGGTCCTCGCCTACATAGGTATGGTGGACTGAAGCGGCAGCGGCAGCATGCACTAAACAACCTATAGAGACTCGATATAACTGTCGGCCATCAGAAAGGGATAAGAAAGACCTATCCAGAACCAACCTGATTCTAACACCAAACAAACCCATCCTGGTGTTTCCCCCTCGAGACCAAATGATGAAGTCAACCGAGGAACTCACACCGTTGGCAGTTTTATTTATTCGGTTATCGTTGCAGCAATTACTAGTCAGGTATAGATAGTCATCGTGATATAATAAGCAGTGGGCAATTTTAGTTAACCATTCCGTTGTAGTTGCAGCACTTACTAGTCAGATACAGTTAGCATGAGATAACCCAAAACCCAGCAGTTGTTGGTACTTTTATTTAGCCATTCCGTTATAGTTGCAAAACTTACTAGTCAGGTACAATGGTAGCAAGCGTCAATCCAAACAAGCAATTGTTGGCAATTTTATTTAGCCATTCCATTATAGTGAAGCTGATTACTAGTCATTATAAAGTCAAATTTATAGCACTACTTTAGTTATAGTTGTCTATGATCGAGATACTGTGCTCCAAGTCGTCCATAACCGCGGACATGGATTTCAGAAAGTTTTACCCTGCAGGGGTGCACAAATAGCAACACACACTCGATCAACCTCGGAAAAACCAAATCAAAACCCAACGAGGCCTTCACGACAAAGCAATCACCAGATTCAGAAATATTTCAGGGGGCCACCCCGTTGAGTAGACCCGCCACGAAGTTAGCTGACTCCGAGACGGACTCAAGGTTTGCGCCAGTGGCTGTAAACGACTGGGAACCCGAAAATGTGACTGGGCTTGTCGATACCGCGAAAACACTCCGCTTACCTAAACAGTAAAGGTGCTCCTCGCACAATCGTAATAAAGCAGTAAAGCATGGCATAAGTACAGGATAGTAAATAAAACCTCAAACTAGTTTGTGGCCCCAAGAAATAAGAATGAATCAAGATCTGGCTCAGGGGGGTCCCATAATCCTCCCGGATGTGGATAGCGCGAATATTCAAGGAACAGGTATCAAGTACTCGGGGTCCTACGGGACACAAGTGGACGGTTAACAACCAAATAACATCTATTGCCCACATGTGCCTCTGCATTTACCTACTTTCAATTTTAGTTATTAAACAATAATTAAAGTCTTGATCATCTCCAACAATGAACACACGGCAATACTCCAGCAACTGTGTACTTGACGACACGCAACAACACTTGAGCAAGCGACTACGACGCGCAGGTCCAACTATCTGCCAACAACAGGTAATAGGATATGTCCAAGGCAATTTAAGGCTGCAAGGGATATCACGGGTACGAAAACTAGAGCACCGCAACACAGATAGCAATAGATCAACAGGAGGGAATAAATACTATAAAAGTAAGATAGGTAGAAAGGGGGAGAATGCTCGCCTGAAAACATTGCCGAAGATTCATCCGAAGATCGGGGCGAAGCTCACATCAACTCAACGGCCTTATCCGCGAAGAAGCAAAACACTAGAATAAACACCGGATGCACTATTTAATACTACGGCAAAAGATCGGGCATGATGCATGTATGATGTATGACATGGCAAAGCTGCGATGCAATTAGGTCATATTAAGCGGAACCAGGGTCCCGACAATTATTCAGATTGTTCAAGTTATTTAACTACCCCGCAATTTAATTGTTGTCTTAACAGGACGAAACATGGCATCGGTTCGCTACACCAATTTAAATGGGACCAGTATACGAATAGATTTGCCCGCATATGGATCCCATATTTAATTTAGGTGAATCGGCATAAGGCCCCCAAACCACATGACAATATGCATGCATGAACAATTTAATATGCAACAATGATATATCATTTATAAAAATAGGGGTCTCGGATAGGGGTCACACATTGGGGTTTTGGATCCAGGTTCTCGGGGTTCGGTCTCAGGGTTCGACGGGGATCAGGGCTACTGGGTCCGAGATGAAGAGCTTGGAGTTCGGCGTCCTTCGGTTTCCTGTCGGCGTGCTTGACGTCCAAGATGGAGAACTCGGCGTATCCGTGTTGGCGGCCTTGGCGGTTATCGGGTTCGGTCTTCGAATCCGTGAGGGAGAACTTGACGTGGCGTCGGGTTCAGGATCGGTCTTGGCATCCGAGATGAAGGGCTCGTCGTCCGGGGATCCTCCGAGTCCGTGTTGACGACCTTGGGGTTCCGGCTTTGGTTGTTGGCAGTGAACTTGTTCCGCGAAGGTATGGTCTTCGGATCTGGAGTTCTAAGTCTCCATGTGGGTGGTCTTGGCGTCCGGATTCAATGATCGGTGAACTTTGTTCATCTCTGGTGATTTATCAGGTTAGTCGGATTCCCCTGTCGAGCTTGACGGCCTTGTTGGTGACTTCCGAGAGGATTTACAAGAAGTGGCGACGGTTCTCGGCTAGGGAACACTAGAGGTATACAAGGAAACAACGGTCGTCAGTCGGAACAAGATAGAGTGCATTGGCAAGTCACAAAAACATGGCCAACATCAAACAGGGAAGATCCCTTTGCACTGTAACAGATGAACGATGGAGTGGAGGAGGCGTTGAGGGGGCTCGAGCGAATGCCCACTTCAGGCGGCCGGAACACGCACGGGTCCGTGGTGGCGTCCTGGGGAAGGCTGAGGCCGTCGGGGAGTTCGACGGGCGGCCGGAGAGGGGCGCCGGCGGGCCTGCTTGGGGGAGAACCACCGGGGCGGGGTCGGAGGACGCCTGGCGGCGGTACGGCGGGTCGGAGAGGAACCCGGTGGCCGGAGGGAGGAGGAGAGGCGGGCTCGGCGGGGTCTCGCGGTTGCCAGTGGGGAGGCCGCGAGCCAGGCCGAGGACGGGCGCGACCAAGAGGGGCCCGCTGGAAGGCGCTCTGGGGCGGTTGGATGCGGCGGGGCGGCCGACGACCTGGGGGGAGGGGAGGCCGGCCGGGCGAGGTCGTGACCGCGCGGTGGCGCTGCAGGGCTTGGAGTGGAGGGGCGGGGAGGACGAATGAAGACCGGCGAAGGGGCCGGTGGGGCGAGGGAGGAGGCCGTCGTTCTCGAGCGCTGGTGGCGGCTGACGGAGGACGGGGCGAGGTCGCCGCGGCGCCGGAGGGAGGCGGCACAGCAGGGCGAGGACGGCGAGGCCGGCCGGAAGGGGAGGCGAGGGTGCGAGCGGGCGTGGAGAGGAGCGGGGTGAGCGGGCCGGCGAGCTCCTGGGAGGCGGAGGGAGGGAGGGTGGCGGACGACGAGGTAGGCGCGGTGGCGACGGGGAGGTGGGAGAGGGAGGCTGCGGGGAGGAGAGCGAGCAGGGGTGGCGATGGAGGATGCCGGCGAGGAGGAGGCCCTGGCGCTGGGGAGAGAGAGGATGGGGAGGGGAGGTTGGGGACGCGGGGTCGCCAGGGGGAGAGGAGAGGGGGTGCGAGGGTGGGCCAAGCGGGAGCGTGCGTGAGTGGGGGTGGGGCCAGGGCGTGGGGTGGTTGTGTGCTGTGTGTGTGTTGGGTGAGGGCGTGGGGTGGTTGTGTGCTGTGTGTGTGTTGGGTGAGGGAGTGGGGCTGTGGGCCAGCGGGTGAGGTGGCTGCTGGGTGGAGGAAGAGAGGGTGGAGGGATGAGGTGGAGGGAGGGGATAGGATACGGGGCAGGGAGAGGTGAGGTGGCGTGCACCGATTGGTGCAGGTGAGGTGGAGGGGGTGTAACACCCTCAGAATCGGACCTATGCAAGTTTTAGCGAAACCCGCCAAACCCGCATAGAAACGATTCAAAGGTGCCCACCAGGCACTTTCGTGCGGGTGGAAAACGAAGTAATAACATTACACAACAGTCCTCGATGGGACCCACAGAACAGATATATACAACAGCGACTCAAAGAGTCAAGAATACAGATATAATATACAAAGATCCAAATCACCTTGAAAACGATAGAGCGTCCGACTACGGACAAGATGCAAATGGGGCTAAGAGCCCTGAAGAATAACCAATGGCGTCCATAACCCTGCCCAGGCCAAGCCGGAAGGGTAACCCTGCTAACGACGACGATCCCAAAACCTGCTTAAACAAAAGAGGTGCCGACAAAAGGGCGAAGGAAAAAGAGGAGCGTCAGTACTGAGGCCAGTACACGGCGAGGCTAGAATTCGGCGGTCCTCGCCTACATAGGTATGGTGGACTGAAGCGGCAGCGGCAACATGCACTAAACAACCTATAGAGACTCGATACAACTGGCGGTAATCAGAGAGGGGAAGAAGGACCTATCCGGATCCAACCTGATACTATCATCAAACAAACCCATCCTGGCGTTTCCCCCTCGAGACCAAACGAGGAAGTCAACCGAGGAACTCACGCCGTTGGCAGTTTTACTTATTCAGTTATCGTTGCAGCACTTACTAGTCAGGTTTAGATAATCATCCTGATAAAATAAGCAGTGGGCCATTTTAGTTATCCATTCCGTTGTAGCTGCAACACTTACTAGTCAGATACAATTAGCATGAGATAACCCCAAAAACCCAGCAGTTGTTGGTACTTTTAATCAGCCATTCCGTTGTAGTTGCCATACTTACTAGTCAGGTACAATGGTCGCAAGTGACAATCCAAACAAGCAATTGTGGGCAGTATTATTTAGCCATTCCGTTAAAGTGAAGCTGATTACTAGTCATTATAAAGTCAAATTTATAGCAATAAACTTTAGTTATGCTTGTCTATGGTCGAGATACTGTGCTCCAAGTCGTCCATAACCGCGGACACGGCTTTCAGAAAGTTTTAACCCGGCCGGGGTGCACAAATAGCAACACACACACGATCAACCTCGGAAAAACCAAATCAAAACCCAACGAGGTCTTCACGACAGAGCAATCACAAGATTCAGAAATATTTCAGGGGGCCACCCCATTAAGCTACCCGCAACGAAGTTAGCTGACTCCGAAACGGACTCAAGGTTTGGGTATACGGCTGTGAACGACAGCAAATCCCCAAACGGGGACTGTCGACACCGCGAAATCGTGTCCCGATCCTAAACAGTACAGGTGCTATCTGTCGCACAATTTAAATAAAACAGTAAAGCATGGCATAAGTACAGGATCGTAAATAAAACCTCAAACTAGTTTGTGGCCCCAAGAAATAAGACGGAATCAAGCTCTGGCTAAGGGGGGCCCATACTCCCCATATGTGGATAGCGCGATAAATCAAGGAACAGGTATCAAGTACTCGGGGTCCTACGGGACACAAGTGGGCGGTCGGAAACCAAATATTTTCTATCACCCACCGATGCCTCTCCTTACTTACTTCAATTTTAGTTGTTAAACAGGAATTAAAGTGAACGAAAAGTAAAGCCGAGATCATCTCCAACATCAAACATGTGGCAATACTCCAACAACTGTGGTACATGGCGACACGCAACAGCACTTGAGCAAGCGACTACGACGCGCAAGTCCAACTATCTACCAAACAACAGGCAATAGGAGGTGGCCATGGCAATATAGGGCTGCAAGGGATATCACGGGTACGGAAACTAGAGCAACGCAACACAGGTAGCAATAGATCAACAGGAGGGAATAAATACTATAAAAGTAAGATAGGTAGAAAGGGGGAGATGCTCGCCTGAAAACATTGCCGAAAGGTTCATCCGAAGATCGGGGCGAAGCTCACATCAACTCAACGGCCTTATCCGCGAAGAACCAAAACACTAGAAGAAACACCGGATGCAATATTTAATACAACGGCAGAAGATCGGCATGATGCATGTATGATGTATGACATGGCAAAGGTGCGATGCAATTGGGCAAGATTAAGTGGAACCGGGGTCCCGACAATTAGTTAGGTGGTTCATGTTATTTAGATACCCCGTAATTTAAATGTTGTTTAACATGGCAAGATATGGTACCGGTTCGATGCACAAATTTAAATGAGGCCAATATGAGACTAGATTTGCCCGCATATGGCCCCATATTTAATTATTAGGTGAATCGGCGTAAGGCCCCCAAACCACAGACAAGGATGCATGCATGAACATTTAATATGCAACAATTTATTTAGAGGGCATTTATAAAATAGGGTTCGGGAAAAGGTTCACACATTAGGGGTCTCGACGAACTTGGGGCTCCGGGGTTCGGGGTCCGGTCTCAGGGTCCGGATCTGGGGTTCGGGGTTCGACGGGTTCGGTCTTGGCGGGATCGTTCTCGGGTAGCGGGGTAGATCTTGTCGCATCCGGGAAGCAGGGTTTGGGTCGGTGTCGGGGCGCATCGGATTCTTTCGTGTCGGTGCCGATCTTGTCGTCGATGGCGAACTTGAGTGGGTCGGGTACCGGGGTCTTCGGATCCGTGAAGTAGATCTTGTCGTTGCGTGGATCTTGTCGGTTCCGCGCCATCGAGTCGGTGTTAGCGTTCGGGAGCGTTCTCGTGGCAATCTTGGCGTCCGAGGGTTCGGCCTTCGGATCCATGAAGGAGTTCTTGGGGTTCGATGAAGATCTTGGCGAGGGATTCGGGTTCCGGGCGCCGGGATCGGTCTTCGAATCCATGTATTAGTCCTTGTCAGCTTCATGTCGACGGCCTTGGGGTTCGGTCTTTAACTTGGGTGGTGACGAAGATCTTGCCGAGATTAACTTGGGTCTGCGACAGTTCTCTGGCGAACTCATGTTGTCCTTCACAACAGCAGACGACCTTGGGGTTCATGAAGAGGTCGCCACCAAAACGTGCACACACGGGACGGAGGTCATCGCGTACGGGTGCTCGGGGCGATGTCAGAAACGGGTCGCGGGCAGGGACATGGAGACCTCAGGAAACGCACGGTCGGGGACAGGGCGAGCTGCCGCGGGTCGGGTCGGCGGCGGCCTGCAGCGCTCAAGCAGAGGAGGTGGCGGCGATGGCCCGGGCCCAGGGCGGCGGACGAAGGGGGACCAGGGCGGCGCGGTCGGGCCCGCAGCGGAGGAGGCTGGACGGCGGCGCTGCGCAGGGGGTCGGCGGCGGTCCTGCGAGCTCGACTGGGAGGAGGAGACGGTGGCGAGCAAGGCGAGGGGGCGGGCTTGAGGGCGACGACACCAGGGATTCCGCGGAGGAGCGCCAGAGAGACGGCGGAGCGGGCGGCTCCGGCAGCGGGAGGCGCAGGGCCAGCGCGGAGGCGGGCGAGCCGGCGTAGACGGGCGGCGAGCGGAGGAGGACCGGAGCTCAAGCGCGGGAGGGAGGCGAGGCGAGAAGGGGGCGAGCTCGCCGGCGCGGAGCGGAGGTTGGAGGGAGGGGCGGCGCCGGCGGGGCCGGGCGACGAGCAGAGAAAGGGGAGAGGGGCGGAGCGGAGGCGAGCGGGAGGAGGAGCGCCGCGGCGAGGTAGAGGATGCGGGCGGCGCGCGCTGAGGCGGCCCGGTGGCGGCGAGGGCGGGCTCTGGCGGCGGGGAGCGATGGAGCGGCGAGGCGGAGCCGGCGGTAGGAGGAGGATGGAGAGAAGGGAGGAAGGAGAGAAACAGGGGAGCGCGGGGGAGGGAGGATGAGGACGACGGGGATGGTGTGGGCCAGGGGTGGGGCCGGCTGTCGGTGGGACCTGGGGCAGGGGAATTGATCTAGGAAAGGTGGGATCCGGTCAGGGGGGGAGGGCGCGCGGGGCGTGTGCGTCGTGTGCTGTGTGGCCCAGGATGTGTGCTGTGTGGAGAGAGAGGAGAGAGAGGGGGTGGGGGTTGGGATTGGGTGAGTGGGAGGAGAGGTGGCGGCGTGGGAGTGGTTGGGGGAAGGGAGAGAGGTGAGGTGGCGTTCAGGGATTGGTCAGGGTGAGGTGGCAGGCAGGGTGGGTAGGTTAGAATTGGTAGATTTAGGATTTAGGTGTACCGGTTGGTTGGACCGATTAAACCCTTGGGTGGTCGTTCGGGTCATTCGGCCCGTTCGACTGCCCCACTAAAATAATATACTATTTTATTTAATTATATGCACCGTTTGCAAACCGATAGCAGACAAACAAAATAATCCGGAGACCCGGGGTTTGCATTTTGAAAACAAGTCGGGGCGTTTAGAAAACAGGAACCGGTTTTTCCGAAAATAGTTTTATACAAGCACATGCAAGATGATGACGATGCTCAAATGCAATGTGGCATGATGACATGAGCATGCGGTCATGATGATGCAATGCACAAAACAACGCGATTTTCTAGTAGTGGTTTTTGCGGGATGCCACAGGGGGGCTGGGTAGGTTAGGGTGGGGTAGAATAGGGTTTAGGTAGCTGGGATTTTTATACTGGGGTGGCCGACTGGGTCGGATCGGCCCGGAACGGCTGCCCCTAAAAATAATATAAGTTTTTATTTAATTTAAAATAAACTTTTGTAAATAGTTTTTAGACAAATAAAAGATCCAGCTGGACCGAGGGTTTTGGTTTGAACAAAGAGGGGAGGATATTAATATAGAAAACAAAGTAGGTCTTTTAGCAAAATAGTTTTAAGCAAACAGATGCATGCTGATGTCCTGATGATGCAATGCACAAAAACAACGCGATTTTCTAGTAGTGGTTTTTGCGGGATGCCACATATGCGGATCCCGCAATGCAGCCTGGAACAATCAGACACAACGTTCCACGACATTGTCCCAGGAAAGGGCATATTCCCCCTGGGCAAAATAGGGCTCGACGTCATCTTCGGAAAGCCGGACAACTTTCGGCAGGAGCGACTCGAATTCGAAGTGGTGGACTGGCCATCACAATACCACGCCATCCTGGGGCGTGTAGCATTCGCAAGGTTCCTGGCCGTCCCAGACTACGCATACCTACTACTCAAGATGCCAGGACCAAGGGGCGTCATCACAGTCCATGGGAGCTTCACCCGATCGGACCAATGCGACAGGGATTTCAGCAAAATCTCCCAGTCTTTCGGCATGCAAGACGAGCTTGTAAGGCTCCGCGAGGTGACGGACAATGGGCTACCCCCAGTCACAAGGCAGAACGCACCTGACATGTCCTTCGACTCCACCGTCAACACCAAGAAAGTACAGGTCCATCCGACGGATGCCTCCAAGACGGCCTTGATCGCCAATGACCTCAACACCGCATAGGAAGGCGCGCTCGTCGAATTCCTTTGTGAGCGCTGGGAAATCTTCGCCTGGTGTCCTGCGGACATGCCAGGAGTTCCCAAGGAATTCGCCGAGCACGCACTCAATGTATTTCCAGACACCAAGCAAGTCAAGCAGTCCATCTGAAGACTGTCGGAGCCACGAGCCGAAGCTATCGGCAAGGAAATCAATAGACTACTCACTGCAGACTTCATCGGGGAAATCAAAGAAAGCGAGTGGCTTGCAAACACGGTGATGGTCCCGAAGAAGGACACGGACATCCTGCGGATGTGTGTGGACTTCACGTCACTAAATAAGCATTGCCCAAAGGACCACTTCCCTCTTCCACGGATCGACCAGATTATCGATTCGACTGCAGGTTGCGAGAAACTCTCCTTCCTCGATGCCTACTCAGGCTATAACCAGATTCGGCTCAAGGTCGAAGATCAGGAGAAAACGGCGTTTATTACACCGTTCGGAGTATTCTATTACAACACAATGCCGTTCGGGCTAAAGAACGCGGGTGCCACGTACCAGCGATGCATGCAGGCCAGCCTCAAGGACCAGATTGCTCGCAACGTCCAAGTTTATGTCGACGACATAGTAATAAAAACCAGGGAGGCAAGGACATTTATCGACGATCTCCACGAGACGTTCGACAACCTTGATCGCTACAGGATCAAGCTCAATCCCGAAAAGTGCGCCTTCGGCGTCCCATCAGGTCAGCTGCTCGGGTACTTCATCTCTCAACGAGGGATCGAGGCGAACCCGAAGAAAATCAAAGCCATCATGATGATGGAAAAGCCGAAAAACCTCAAGGGCGTCTAGCAGCTCGCAGGACGAGTAGCGGCGCTAAGCAGGTTCATCAGCCGTATGGGCGAGAAGGCCCTACCATTCTACCAGCTGCTGCGTAAAGCAGACAAGTTCGAGTGGACACCAGAAGCCAACGACGCATTCGAAAGCCTCAAGCGGCTCCTCTCCACCTCGCCCGTTTTGGTCACGCCAAAGGAGCGCGAGCCCCTGATGCTGTACATAGCAGCCACACATCAGGTGGTCAGCACCGTACTCGTGGTCGAACGACCCGAAGAAGGCAAGAACCACGGGGTCCAGCGCCCAATTTACTACCTCAACGAGGTACTGACACCAAGAAAGCAGAGGTACCCTCACTACCAGAAGCTAGCCTACGGCATATTCATGACGGCTCGACGGCTGAGCCATTACTTCCAGGAGCACCAAGTGATGGTCGTCAACAAAGCACCCCTGAACAGCATCCTGAATAATCCAGAGGCCACAGGACTGGTGGCCCTGTGGGGCGTCGAACTATCACCCTTGGACATCGTCTACGAGAAGCGACACGCAATCAAATCTCAAGTTCTTCCGGACTTCCTGGTACACTGGATGGAGCTACAGCTACCAGACATCCCAGACATGTCGCAGTCCTGGACAATGCATTTCGACGGCTCCAAGCGCGAAGCCGGAGCAGGGGCAGGGGTCATACTGACCTCCCCGCTAGGTGACAAGATGAAGTACGTTCTTCGGATGAAATTCAGAGCCTCCAACAACGAAGCCGAATACGAAGCCCTCATCCATGGCATGAGGATGGCAAAGATATGCGGCGCAACGTGCCTGGTCATCTACGGTGACTCCAACCTCGTCGTCCAGCAGACGATGAATGAGTGTGACGCACACGCCGAAAACATGATCGCGTACCGCGCGCTCTACAACGCACTCGAAGGAGAATTCGACGGCTGCGAACTTCGGCACGTTGGAAGAGAGAGCAACGAGGAAGCCGATAGACTTGCCAACATCGGCTCCACTTGCGCAAAGGTGCCACCAGGTGTGTTCCTCGAACAAATCTGCATGCCATCCATCAAGCGTAAATTCCCCAAGGGATCACCCGAAGAAGCAGAGCACTCGGGAGCTACGCTACCCAAAGGACACGAAGGACCCGAAAAGCTGGACACAGAGGTAGCCATGGTCAACCTAATGCAGTTCATGGCAGTCGAAGAAACTTGGACACGACCATACCTCCAGTTCTTGATAACCAGAGAATTGCCTGACAGCCCAACAGACGCCCGGCGCATATCTCGCCGGTCAAAAGCCTTCACCATCATCAACGGCGAGCTGTACAAGCGCAGCATCACGGGTGTACTTCAACGGTGTGTCACCATCAACGACGGCAAGGCCATACTCCAAGACATCCACGAAGGCATCTGCGGCCACCACGCAGGCAGCCGCTCCCTTGTCGCTAAAGCTCTACGAGCAGGATTCTACTGGCCAACGGCCATGAGCGACGCAAAGGACATCGTCCGAAGATGCAACGTATGCCAACGGTTCGCTGACAAACCGCACGCACCTGGGTCCGAGCTCAGGCCCATACCTATAGCTTGGCCTTTCGCTCAATGGGGCCTCGACATGATCGGCAAACTGCCAAAATCCTCGAAAGTAGGACACGTCTTCCTCCTGGTTGCAGTCGACAAATTCACCAAGTGGATCAAGGCCATGCCGGTCACCAACCAGAAAGGCAAAACTGCCGTCAAGTTCTTCGAGTCCATTGTCTACAGGTTCGGCGTGCCACACAGCATCATCACCGAAAATGGATCGAACTTCATCTCTGAAGAATTCCAGGACTTCTGCGGAGGGCTTGGGATCAACATCACATATGCCTCAGTGGCACACCCGCAAACGAACGGGCAAGTGGAAAAGGCCAATGGCCTAATCGGCGCCGGCATCAAGAAGCGCCTAATGATCTCACTCGAACAAAAAGCTGGAAATTGGACGAAGGAGCTACCCTCCGTCCTGTGGAGCTTACGAACTACGCCAAACAGCTCCACCGGCTACACACCGTTCTTCATGGTACACGGAGCCGAAGCCGTGCTACCAGCCGAAGTACGCCACCAGGCCCCACGGGTCGTCGCCTACAGTGAAGCTGAATCCACGGCTGCACTCGAAGACGCTGTCGATACACTCGACGAAGCACGGGATATAGCAGCAGCTCGATCAGTGGTGTACCAGCAGAGTCTCTGCAACTACCACAGCCGCCGGCTGCGCCCAAGGTCCTTCATCGAAGGATACCTCGTCTTGCGACTCAAGCAAAAGCGACCGAATAAACTCGAGTCGCCATGGGAAGGACCCTACGTCATCACCGAAGTCATCCCAGGTGGCGCATATCGCCTCAAGCACGTGGAGTCTGGAGTCGCATACTCCAACCCATGGAATATCTCGCACCTGCGACGATTCTATCCGTAGCAACCTACCCCCTTTTTTACTATCAATAAGGCTTCCAGCCAAGACTACTCAGCCGAACAATGTACCTCCTCCATTACGATATAAATAAAGCTAAGTGTCTCGCCCCAAAACTTCGGTTCACTATTTTCTGCAACTGTACTACATGCTACAAACGCACTCGGGGGCTCCCCCCACCTCACGATTTCATCGACTGAGGACCAAATGTGTACACCTGAGTAGCTGACGACGTCAGGCAAACGAAAAGGACACGTACCCAATTAAAGCACTGCGTTCTCACAAACAAACAAACCTTTAAAACAAAGGGCACAACACGCCCAGCCGAAATATACAAATTTTACATCTCTCTCTTTTTTACAAGTACTATCTATGTTGAAGAATAATCTGGGCACGCTGCTCAAACAAATCTACAATCTGTTCGGCATACTGCCTTACAGCCGCGTAATGCGGACGCATGTCCCACTCGCCACCATCAGGGCGAAGAGGTGGCCCAGCAGCCACGGCAGCCAAATCCACGTCAGGCCGGTGCAGCCTCACAAGAGACAACGCAGCTTTCACTCCTGCGACAAGCTGCTGCCGCACCAACTCCTTGACATTGCTTATGTTCCGAAATTTCGACAGAAGACCCGCAAGGCTTGTTGGCACGGCATCCAAAGGGAACATGACGTGCAGCACCGAGGAAAGCGATGTCTGCACTTGGCGGAGCACCCCGCGAAACTTGATGAACACGATCCTGCACAGTCGCCAGGGCTATGGCGCGATCACGATCCATCCAGAAGAATCCGCCGGCCTCCATGTCCTGTTGAGTCAAGCAATTGACCCGAACAACGACACGCTCTTTTTCCTCCCTCGGATCAAGATTTGCACCTGAAACAATCGGACAAAATAAGAGTAAGGCCAGCAGGCTCATCCGAAGAACAGAGCTACAACTCGACCAAAGAACAACTTACATTGCAGCTGCTCGGACAGCCGGACCAACTCCGCCATCAAGTACTCCTCTCTGGCTGCGCCACGATCCGCCTTGGACTTCCAAACGTCGGCATGACCGCGTAACCCAAGCAACTCCCTCTCCAGACTGTGCACACGATCCCGAAGGAAAGTGAGCTGCGAGGAATCATCCAAGGATGGACGCAACGGCGTTGCGGATGGGGCGTCAACAGGGTCAGCACCCGAAGGAACCTAGAGCGGCAGCAAAAGAAAGGAACACAAACATTCAGCCAAGGATAGAGCACAACTCAGAGGAATTCATTAAATATATAAGGCCACTACGTGGCACAAGGATGGTGTTCTTCAAGATATTTACAACAAAAACAGACTACAAACTATCCTACGTCTACTACGCCTAAGATGCAGGGCCCTGAGTTGCCTCGGAGCCAGACTGCCTAGCTTTGGCCCCGCCCTGCTGCCGCAGTGCATACTCAGACAGCAAATCAATGAGCTTGGGCCCATATCGCTTGCAGCGAGCAGAATAGGCAGCAAAGGCTACCTCGGATCCATCCGCACCCATCGGCATCTAGAAGTGATCTGGGGCAGATCCAGCTCCGCTCCAGCCGCCATGGCCATCGCCAGCCCGACGGACGCGCTGATGCCCTTCTGTTTGCGTTTGTACGCCGTAGGCGCTTCGGCTGACAGAGCCTCCGCCAGAGCATCCACATCGTCAAGGGTTGCACCCTTCGGGACAAGCTCCTTGTAAAAGAGACCAAGGACTTCTTTCGCCTTGGCGAGGGAGTTGATGACGGTGCTGCAGCGGTCTTCGACCGCCACAGTGGCATCATCTAGAGCACTCCCGTGCTCTAGGGCACCGCGGTCGAACTCGATGCCTGCGGCATCTGAGATAAAAGAAGAAAAGCATGAAGAAAAGCCGCATAGAAGAAGACCCGAAGAAAAAGAAACAAGTACAAAACTAGCACTCACCCGAAATAACCTTGGCAGCAGCCATGAGCTTCGCCGCCACCTCTTTTTCACGAGCAGCCGCAACCGTGGCCAGCTGCTCCTCACGATCTGTGGCTTCTTGCTACAGACGCTCCTTCGCTTCGGCTGCCTTAGTCAGCTCTAGCTCGAGGCGTTCTTTCGCGCCAACGGCGGCTCCGGCCTTCTGCTCCGATTGACCAAGGCTCTTCTTGAGAGCGTCAACCTCACGGAGAGACTTGTTATGCTCCTCTGCATTTCAAAACACACAAATGTCAAAGAACAGAACCAGGATAAATAAGAGAAGCGTTAAAAGACAGATAGATACCTTGAAGCTGCCGAAGGTTTGCCTCCAGCGCCAGGCGCTCCTGCACCAGCCGCTTGGCCTCCTGCACAAAAGGCTGAAGAAAAAGATAGCGGTAAGAAAAGGACATGGGGGCTACGCCCAACGCAAAGGAGTAAAAACAAAATTCGCACATGAAGACACTCGGGGGCTCCCCCCGTGATATGAAGCAGAAAAACTTACATGCTCTGATGGTGACTCCGAAGGACCGCCTGCGAAATTCTGAGGCGCAACCACTTGCACCTCCTGCAACGGAGGATCCGGAGGCGCGCCACCCGAAGTCGCCACCGTCTGGGGAGGAGGAGACGCAATCTTCGACTCCCCCATCATCTCCCGCGCACCATCACTGGAGGAATCATGGGAGGAATGCCTGCACACGAACCAATCAGCACAAGCACAACAATCATGAAGGAAAAAGGACAATAGTACAGCAAGAAACTTACGAGCCCAGTGAGCTCAGGTCAAAGACAGGAGGAGACCTTCGGGCTCTCTTCTCCTTCTTCTCTTCCTTCTTCTCCTCCTTCTTTTCTTCCTTCTTCCACTTCGCTGGTGGGTGTGGCGCTACAGCCCGCACAGGAATGGCAGGAATGGGAGAGGAAGAGCCTCCATGACCATCACTATAACGCTCAAGGCCCATAGGGTTTCTGGGAGTCGGAGGAGTCGAGGCATCCGAAGACTCGCTGGAGCTCCGTGACCGTTTTAGCATATGGTCCTCACTCGACTCGTCGGCATCCTCCGCTGGAGATCGCGCTGACGGTAGCTCGGACACGGAATCAACCACTTCATTATCCGGGGCATTCGGATACCTTTCGGGCAACGGTGGTACCATGCCCGGCACTTTGAAGCTCTGCAAGATTCGAAGGAACTTTGTTAGCAAACAAAGGAAACAAATACACAGCCGACAAAAAAAGAGAGCACTACGTGCACAAATCTACACCTGCGGTACGACCAACGTCGAAGAAAAGGGAGGAGTCAGCGACTTCCCCGGGATTTCTTCTCCAGCCTTGAACTTCAGCAGCGCGCGAAGGGCCCTGTCAAGATCCCCCTCGGAGATTTTCTCACTCGAAACCCTCGTCGGATCACGGCGCCCAGAATAAAGAAACATCAGGTGCACCCTCGCTTGGAGAGGCTGCACCCGACGCTCAAGAAACGTCCGGATGATGTCCACGCCGTTCACCTCCTTCTCCGGAATCAGTTGGAGATCCTCCACCCGACGGTAAAGGGCCTCTATCTCCGCCACCTCACCGTCCAATATTTGGTTTTTCCAAGACCTTTTCTTCTCAATCATTTGGGAGGGGTCAAAGGGAACAAGACCAAAATCTTGCCCGGGCACTACGGAGTCGCGGATATAAAACCATCGCCTCCGCCAGTACTGGACAGATTCGTACATGGAAAAAGAAAAGAAGAGAAGATTGGGACTAAGGGAGATGATGCAACCCCCAATGGGATACACACCATCCGAACCAGACTGCCTCTTTACGGAATAGAGCTTCCGGAAGAGGCCAAAGTGCGGCTCAATGCCAAGCCAGCACTCGCAAAAAGTGATAAAACACGCAATGTGGAGAAGAGAATTGGGAGACAGATGATGAAGCTGAATCCCATAGAAGAAGAGCAGTCCACGAAGGAAGTCATGGACTGGAAACGAAAACCCACGCAAAACGAAGGCGAGAAACATAACCCGGTACCCAGATGGGGGACGGGGGATTACCTCATTGCCAGGGAGTTTGACGGCCTCCCTATCTTGCGGGATCAAGCCCCGCTCGCGCAGCTTGCGGAGATCGCTCTCTCGCGTCTCTGATCGCCGCCAGCCACCATCGGTGACGCGAGTAGCGGCGGTGCCCTTCTTTCCTCCGGCGGCGCTGGTCCCAACCGTAGATGAAGATTTCTTTGGTTTCCCCATCACGCTACGGCGGCGCCGGCGGTGAAAACGTAGAAAGAACGACGGAAATGTGGAAGGAAATCCTAGCGCGAAGCGAGAATCGCTCGAGCGCAAGGAGGCAGTGAACACAAGAACTGGTGCGGTGAAAACAAACCACGGTTTCCCTCAATGATTATAACAGCGAAGACGACGCACGGCAGCCGTTCATCCAGAAGACCTAACGCCAACGGCAGATCTGGCCGTACACGTGTCAACCTCACAACGAACCGTCGTTACCACGTCGTCCACTACGCGCGGAAATCGAGGATACGCCGTAATTATCTCCATGCCGCGCATGACCGGTCAATTCAAAGTCAGCAAGTAGGACCCACGTTCGTCTAGTCAAGTCATCTCTGGCGTAGCAGACGCTTGAGGTCATCGATCGTCAGCACTGATGTCATCAAAATCTATACTAGCACCAACTACAATTCTTCGGCTCCACAGCTAAGAGTACTCACTCGAATCTTCGATTCGACTAAATACTCGGGGGCTACTCCTATCAGGAGCGCTGGCCGCGCACCCGGAAGATGAGTAATGGCAAAGTATTTATTCAAGTCCTACGTCGAGTCTACGACTCCACTACGGACTCGGGGGATACTCCCATAGGGAGGATGGATTTAAACATCCGACATTTTTTGAGTCTTACGGACTTAACAACCGAACAATGCTTGAACTAAAGTCTCTGCTCGAGTCTACGACTCGAACAGACACTCGAGGGCTACTCCCATAGGGAGCGCTGGTCGCGCACCCTATGAATTCTTCGACTGTGGTCTTTCGGATCAGCACGCAAAAACTTTTTGGCATCTCTGCCCCAACAAAACGCTGAGTGAGCAACGATCTCCTTGGGCACCCGAAACACCTCCGCGGTGACAAAAATTCGGATGCTGTGTCTGCGACACAAAGATAAGACCTACAGATATCATCTGACGGCCTGGCAACGTACATGACTGCGCTCTGCTAGTACAAATCCATGTCGACAGGCGTGATGAAAAATCCTGACGGACGCGTTGGGTACATTAATTAAAATCACTGGAATTCCACTCCTGTAAGTCCTCCGCGGCCTGAGTCGAATTATGCCAGCATATGTTCCAGGTCCGAGTAAAGGGACTCGAACTTGAAGAAGATCGTGTTGTTTCGTCCTAAGACAGTTAACTGACCCTGATCCGTCGGGTGAGTGGGGCACACGCGTCAACAATCCCTACACACATATACTATTAATACATAGTTGCACCCGAAAGATGGAAGAGTCCTCAGCCGAATCTATGATTCGACTGATCACTCGGGGGCTACTGACATGGTTATAACCTACGGGTACGTGACTTCAGCATACCTGGTCCAGCCCAAGGAAGGCCCACAGCAGATATACGCTGGCCCATGAAGATTTTCGGGTGGCCAAGGCCCATGACACTTTCGGATCCTTGGAGAGCACGACTAGCATAGATAGGAAATTCAAAGGGGTAAAACCCTAGAACTTGTAACCGACTAGGACTATGCCCGGGACCTGCCTAAGTCTATATAAAGGCCAGGAGGGCACGTCTTAGATCTCTCGACTCATACTTTCGCACACACCTCCACGCCAGATCGAATCTGCGCACCCTGTAACCTTCGGTTCCGCCGTAATCAAAGAGCAGACAAGTAGGAGTAGGGTTTTCCCTCCGGGGGCCTGAACCTGGGTAAATCTCGTGCCCCCTGGTTGCTTGTCTGTTAACCGTGCCACGATCTCCAGCATCCCCACCTTCTCCAAAACCCAAGTCCATAACAATGGGCATTGACGAGATTAAACCTCGTCAACGATCATATCATTAAGTTAACTGTTGCAATTGTCAGAAACATAGTGACTTGTTCCTCAGACCGTGAGACCATATTTAATCGTTATCACCCGATAGTGCTTAGAGAGCATCAAACGTCACTCCGTGAAACGGTGATTATAAAGGTGTGATCAAGTACCCAAAGGGGCAGGTAGAGGCGTATGTGTCAAGAGCGTGATTTGTACATAAGCGTGATGGAAGATACTCTAGGCCCACTCGGATAAGTTATATCTAATATGTTGCACAATATGTGACTAGGTCGCGTGGATTTCACTTATCGGTATAAGTAAAGTAACATTTGTCGGTAATGAGGTTGAACTCGACATGGTGATGTCGATGATCAAATATCGGACAATGCAAGTATCGTAGATACAAAAGGAATATAACACATTGTTTAAGGTTCAACGTGATGGTGACTCGTGGAGTACATAGGGGTCAA
Organism: Avena atlantica; assembly: GCA_910589765.1. Taxonomy (NCBI): domain Eukaryota; kingdom Viridiplantae; phylum Streptophyta; class Magnoliopsida; order Poales; family Poaceae; genus Avena; species Avena atlantica. Next base: position 321,795,729 of record OU342736.1, on the reverse strand, counting down.
CATGGGCATCCCGGTCCTATTATTGATCATTGGTAGAGATCATGTCTATGACATTCCTGAACCATAGGGACGCACTCTTAAGGGCATAACGATGCTTAGAGATCATCCTGTAAGAAGAAATCACAGAAGAGAGAGTAACCGAAATTGTTCCTGAGAGATGTTAAGTTGTTAGGAGAAAGAAAGAAGGAAAAGGGACGGAAAGGAGTTTCGGATTAATAGAAATTTATAATATACATTTATTAAATGTTAATTATGAATTAATATATATTAAATTAATATTTATAAAGCAACTTTCTCATTAGGCCAAAATCTCAGAAGAAATTTTCCAAGGAGAAAGCCGCATGAAAAAGGCATGAAAAACAACAGCTAAAGGCAGAATGGGCCATTTTGACCGGCCGTGGGAAAAAAGGGACAAACAGGCGCTACACGCTATGCGAGGCAGCAGCCAACCGGCCGCTATGCGCGGGCCATGGCCTTCTGGCCCACCTAGCCGAAGACAGACGTGGGCAGGCGTGGGCGTCGTTGGGCCACGCGGCCGGGCCACCGCCTCGCCCTGCTACCGTGGGTTGTTGTGCCTGGCCTAGGCCGCGGTCTCCGCACTGGCCCACCCATGGGAAGGCCTAGCCACCGCCCTGCTACGCTTGCAGGCTGCATGCACAGGCCACCGCCTGCACCTGTTGCTAGCTGCTGAGTTGGGCCCTTGTAGCCCAGCCGACTGGCAGCCCTATTTTTCCTGTTTCCTTCTCTTTTTTAGTCCCACATGGGGCACCCAAATGGGAGGACACACCTCCCTCCGCCTATATAAAGGGGTGCCCATAGGAGGATTAAAACACATCAATAAGTTATTCTCTTTGGCTAGAATATCCCCTCTCTCTAGTTGCCTTTGCAAGTGTGCAGTTCCATGTAAAGATTGTACACGCAAGGCCAACACCTCTGTGGCACGCCGTTGTGCTGCTGGGATTCCATCCAGGAGGTCTGCTTATTCAACCTTGGCGGGATCAAAGCCCGGGAGTCGTTGTCTTGCACCGTATGTGTGTGGCAACTCGGTGGTGCTACACTTGGAGCTACCCAGGCCATCGTACGAGGACCTAGACAAGGTGTGACGTGTGAGGAGCTTTGTGACCTTGAGGTCGGACGGGTACGACTACATCAATCATGCTTCTGCATGAGCGTAACGCTCTCTTGGTATTCAAGGGTACGGTTATTGTTGTCTTCCTCCATTACTGCATTACTAATAGATAGATCTTGGGCAATTAGGATTTCACGCACAGTATTTTTTTTTGTTTTCTACACCGAAACCCAGCACTAATGACATGATCCTGGTATGAATCCATAACTCATGTCCATGTTTAGTAAACCATAACCATCATTAATAAAGAGCTATCCAAGTAAAGGCTTGCTAGGGACTCTGTGTTGTTTATAGACCACACAAGTATTATGTTTTATGTTAATAAAATTCTAGCATGGAATGTAAACACTTATCATGAATGGGAAATATGATAATAACAACTTTATTATTGTTTGTAGGAAATATTTCCAATACTAAGGGGATCTTTCTTTTAGTGACATACAATTAAGGGGACGTCTATCATCGATATATATATGGAGTTCTTACGACCCTCACAAAATGAAAAGGAAAAATAAGAGGGTGTTATAGATTATATTATCTTCTATTTTTCTGTGGTTTTGGTGAAGTTTTGTTGGTTGAGTTATAGAGACACCGCGCTATGAAGAGGGGCTACTTGAAGGAACTCATATGGAAGGGATGTAATAATTTCACCCAAGCCTTTATAGAAAACAAGCCTCGGAATCATCCATATCAAGCTTTTTGAAAGTCTGAAACACACCTAAAATATCCGAATTTTGGTCCGAACTAAATAGAGATGGAAATCCATTTTTTGAAGGAAGTCTAAATGGTCTGGATTTTTCATCCAAAAATTGGAATATCTTGTTTATACAGCCAAAGGACCGTTTTTAGCATACTTGGACCTCCAATGTCCATAGGGTCTAGATTTCGAAGAAGAAGACTAATGGCCATGGTGAGTGGCCCGGTATATAAACACTTCCTTTCTTGATTGAAAGGTTACCTTTTGGCTATGAGCTTCCAACGGTTCTTACCATCCTAAGAGCTTAATACTTCTCCTAGACCCACATTTACAAATCCAAGTGAGCAAAAGGGGAGAGGACACCAAGATCTACTATTCTAGCAAGACATATCGTGATATGCCTTTGAGTTCTTCACTGAGCTTGTTACTCTTCGTGTTATGAAGAATCCTAGATGGTTGGAGTTGCATGGCAGAATCCAACTAGTGAGATTCTATGAGAACACTTAGTAGCTATCGTGTGATTATTGATGACTTTGCCACAATGGCCTCTCCAACGAAGATTAGAGTCCCCCATGGACCATATCTTTCAGATGCATCGTTGCATCTTGTGCTCCTCATTTTGATGATTTCGATCCTCTCAAGTTATTTTTGTGCTTAGTCTTCTTTTATCCTTGTTTAGCTTGTGTATCTTGCTTCTAGAGTAATCTTTCAATATAGTTTATCTTACATCATATTAGAGAACCCTTTTTCTAAGGTCAATAATTTTTAAACTTGTACCACCTATTCACCCTCCTTATTCAACACATTCGATAATTCAGATGTCTTAGTAGAAGTAAACATACTTCATCATGAGAAGATGGCGTATGAGGAGAATATGACGTATAAGGAGAGGAAAATGCAGTTGGAGAAGACTTTACAACATGATAAAAATAGAGGATTACGAGCTTAGTGGAAATAAAAGGATGGAACAATAGGAGGAGTAACCCACCAGAGGAGGCTAGGAGATGGAGGAGGTGGTGACAATGGCGACAAATTGACAACTAGAATACATGGAAACATAGTAGGATGGGTGTACATCGGTAAGATAGTTATTGGAGTTTAGGAAATTAATAAAATAAAGAATTGCTTTAAAAAAACCTAAGGTGAAGACAAACACATATAGATAGGCCTATTTCCCTTGTACTCGACATTGTGTCCTAGGAAAACACACTCAATAAACTAATCAATCAGGTTGGTTCATCGAGGAGGGGCTAGAAGAACGTAAAAGAACACAACAAAAAGTTCGAAGATCAGAGTAGTTAGGATAAAGATCATAGATAAGTTCAAAAGGAAGATCATAGATAAGCTCAAAAGGAATTCCACCCTGAAGAAAGTAGAGGGAAGGATCAATCTTGACATGATAGGTGGAATTGGAAACAACTTTAGCCCAAAAATAAGGTTGAAGAGGGGCAAAGGGCATCAATGCGTGATTTGTGTCTAGGAGGTTATGATGCTTTTGTTCACCAACACCATTCTGAGCATGAGCACAAGGCTGGAGAACTGAGCAAGTGTGTTCCGCTCAACAAGAAATCTTCGAAACATCTAAATGGACAAGTATCAATGGTGAAAATAAACCATCCATACAGTAATATAGTGTTAATATATTCCTTTATAAATGATAGGAGCCTGACCCCAAACATCTGAGTGAACAGTATCAAAAGGACTCTCTTACATTGTCCCTCTATGAGGATAGTAACTCAATTTGTTTGAGTTGTTCACCAAAATAGAGCGTAGACAACGCAAGAATACCTCACCATGAGATAGACCCCATAAGACGAAATGACTAAGGACTATAGACAAGAGTCATGCAAATGACCAAGACGAGGCGACGTAGGTACAAATACTGACGGCTGCAGACCGTGGAGGAGGCAAAACTATAAACAGAATGGAGTTGAATGCGGCAGCCTAGGGTGACTTGAGAGGCATGGGTGTTGGCTTCAATTGATCGACAACGACCAGAAATGGAGGCTTAGGCATATGTTGACTTGACGAGAATGTTTGACTGACATAGTTGACTTTAAAATCGAGTCGGACTACTCAGAATCAAGAGTAATTGATCTAAGGAATTGATCGGGAGGTGGGCTTGGGATGTATCGGGAGACCAAAAGGTAATCAAAAGGTAGAGACCGAAATCGACAGGAGTGAAAACAAACGAGTTGCATGTCTAGTTGCTTGAGGGGAACGAAAAAAAACTACAATAGGATCTGATACCATGTGAGGAATTATGCAACTTGTATTTCCAAAATGCCAAGGTCAATGTATATACACATACATGTGTGGTGAATGTGCGGGAAATCTCTTATACACGTGAAAAAAACATATCTAATAAAAGGAAAGTACTATTTCAACTTTTAATCTGGTGTTTGTTTCCTTCTCTAAACATAATTATATGAGAATATGATTGTATGAACTAAGTTTGGTTGGAAAAATAAATCTATGGCTGCCGTTTCTTTCAGATTTCTGATTGTATTCACCGCTAATGGCAAAAAAGTACATTCCATAAATTTGTAAAAGAACTACTCAACTTGTTAAAGCTGAAAAGATATTTTTTGTAGTTGTTCGGCATTTTAGGCCCATCACTATGTTAACAAGGTGATATACTCAATTACTGGGGTACATGTTTTTTGTAACGTAGTGCTAGTTAATTAATGAATACATCACATTCCTAGTTAATGGATTTGAATCTGATGCTGTAGCAAAGAAGCATCAAATTCCAGTATTATAACCCCCACTAATGCTAGGTTAGTGTTGCATGCACCACATGAAGGATGTGCTTAGGCCCCTTGTTATATATTAATCATTAAACTCTTGGCTTTTGTGTGGAATTTTTCATCCTAAGGCAGAGGTCAGGAAAGAACATCAACATAATAATTCCAAGCTCGTTGTTTTCTTCACTAAAAGGCAAGTACTATTAAAGAAACACTACCTTTGCCTTTAGTCTTGTCAAGTAGTACTGCCTTTGCACTTTCTCCAATCCTCCTCCTCCAACGGAATGTTCTTTGAGGGAAATGTTGCATGCCATGACATGGACAAATGATCATCTGAAAGTTCTGTAGAATTGGCATGCTTGTTCATGAGAGATCTAAGAAGAATTCCAATATGATGTTGCTGTCAACCCATGTGATCGACCCTTTCGAGAATAAGAATTCGAGCATGGTGGACTGAATCAAGTGGTGCCAAAATGTCGACATGGATAAATAAAAGAGTTTTTTTTCCAAAAAGGGATAAATAAATTAGTTTCTTGGAATACTCCTGGAATTTCGTCCTTTTTTCGACATTTCACCGGTAAATTAGTACATAAATTTGCACAATACCATAATCATTTATTGCTTTCAAACAGAAAAACAAAGTGGTATTCGTGAGACAAATATTCTACTAGCACACTTCAGCCACCAGTGCCACCACCAATATAACACGGAGAATATGTGTGGGGTTGGGTTGTTTCAAATGGCTAGGAATGTTCCACACCATCAATTTATCTCTATTGAAAACAACTTTTGAGGAAATTATCCGACCTACACTTTTCGTGTTCTGATTCGTCGACTCATCGGGTGACACACTTTGTGCTACAAAGTGCACTGGAACAACAATATCAACACAGCCCTTAAACTAAACCATGACCACGAAGGAGTTCTAAAGTTCCCATTAATTTTCCGTGAGGGTATAAAGCAAAGTCTAGCATTATCCCATCACTATTGGTACTAGCTGCTAGCTAGGACCATATATCAGGAGTGTTTGGGAGAGAGGCGAATAGATTATGATCCTGCTTCTCCTGGGAATGTACTCAAGCTTAGGTTAACTGTGTCCCTCCTTGAATTAGTCCCCAAACCCTACATTCTTCTCAGAAAGCTCCATGTTTTGATGTTGATGTGCAGGCATCCATACTAATACTAAAGAACTTGTTGGTTTGGGTCAAACCTACTGTCCAAATTGCCAATTGGCGAAGCCTTTGATGCATGGGGTACCTCATTCCAAAGGCATTCGATTCTTCCACCCAAGAGTTGACCTCCGAATATATTTTCCTACACATTCTCTCTCACACACACATAATATTTAGTGGTAGTAGTGGTGGTTAGCTTTCATGTTGCCACTCCCTTTCCCCAAGTCATAAGGCCAATAGTAGATCTGTTGACGCAGAGGCTTCTCTGGAGAATTTCTTGTGAAGATGACATTGATCAGAGTCTGACCATGGCCATCCATAGCTTCCTTTCTCTCTCTACCTATATCTCCCTTGGCCCACTTGCAAGTGAGTGCATGCATAAGAGGGAGTGTGCTATAACTCTCATGCACCATACCTGTCGGATCTCCTCCCCCTCTCTACACTCTCATGAGGGCCGCATATAAGACATGAAGGTGTTCAGGGGCAAGATTTGGACAGCACTAGGGTCACTCATGGATCATGCAGGCGCAGCCGCTTCCACCAAGGCTTCCACAGCGGCGGCGGCGCCCGACCGAGCGCTCCTCGCCGACATCGAGGCGGCCATCGCGCGGTGCACCGACGGTGGCGGCGGGAGCGGGAGCGGGGCCGTCAGCGACGACCGGCATGTCCACGAGATCCTCTTCCTCGTATCCAACGCGCCGGGCGCGATCACCTTCCTTTCCCGCCGCATCACGGCGCGTCTCGAGGCCGCGCGCACCCCGGCCACCGCGCTCCGGTCTCTCCTCCTCGTCCACCGCCTGCTCCGTGCCGGCGACCGCTACTTCGAGCAGGACTTCCGCGGCCTCTGGGCCTCCCGCGACCTCCGCGTCGACGCGCCCCGGTGCGGCTGCTCCTGCTCTCCCCTCGCTGCCTCCGGCGCCGGTGTCAACTATGTCACGGCCAGCGTGGCGGCCGCCACCGGTGCGTGCTCCTTCCTCCACGGCTACACGGCCTACCTCGAGGAGCGTATGCAGTGGGTCATCAACCAGTCCGGCAACCTGGAGCCGACCCCTCCTCCTCCACCACAGGATCCCGACGATGGCAAGCCGCACCCGCACTCCTCCTACGCCGCCGCCGCCGCCGAGGCTCTCCTCTTCAAGCTCTCCATGTGCCAGAGGCTGCTCGACGTCGCCGTCCAGCTGCTGCCGGACAACAACACGAGCGCCAGTGCCGCCGCGCGGTCTGCGTTCGGCATTGTGCTCCGGGAGAGCTTCAAGGTCTACGACGCCTTCAAGGAAGGCCTGGACGTGATGCTAAGGTCAAGAAGCGTCGGCAGGAGCAAGTCTCTCAGGGTTTCTGCTCACGAGGTGCTCAGGAAGGCGTGCGCTCAGACGCCTGAGCTAAAAGACTTCTATCACAAGTGCAAGAGGAGCAATGTCGGAAAGATCATGGAGTACCCCGTCGTCAGGATCATCACGCCGGCGATTGAGCTCGTGCCGCCGATCAGTCGTGAAGAGGAGCCTGGCGCCGGTGAGGTAGCGCTGGAGAGCGAAGGCGACGCTCCATTTGAGAGCAAGCTAGAGACGACTATCAGCGCGGTGTGGGTCGAGTTTGACGACGAAGATCAGAAGGCTGACCGTGAGACTACCAGCGACGATCACGGCAGCTTGCAAGGCCAGCAGCCTAGCTAACTACGTAGGAGTTCTTTGCAACATCCAAGTATTATTATTATTTTTGAGTGATTGGATTGGTCTCCTCGATCCCCCTCTTCTCTTCTTGTGTGCAAGGTTAATCATTTTGGAGGATCCGGACGTGTCTTCATTCACATGGCAAGAAAGCCAATAATTCTTACTTAAAAGTTCTGTTGTTTCATTGTGGTTTTCTGGTCTTATGTGTTTGCTCCTTATCCTTCCACGTTGCTTGTCGTGTGTTTTCGCCATCATGTTTTGACGAGAAAATTGCATTTACTTACCACTTTTCATGCTAGATTTTAAAAACTAACACTTTTTATATATTTTTTCCAAAAAACTACCACATTTCGTCCCAATTGTTGCAGAAAACTACCAAACCACACTAACTTGCCGTCTTAGGACATTTGACGTTCATTTTGACAATGACCCGCTGGCAGGCTGATGTTGCCATGAGTAATGATCACACGCAGACAACCATTAACGACCATTAACTATCGTAAGGTTACATGTTGGAGGCGGCTAGTTCAATCCAGGTCGGTTGAGCTTGTTCCATGACTATGGTGAATTGCGGTGGCGGCGTTGTCACCTGAGAAAATAGCGGCACCGACAGAGAGAGAAGCGGCGGTGCTGGCGGAGGCGAAGGTGGGTTTTCGCTGGCTAATTTGGGGTACGAGGGGGAGATCTGCGGAAGCTTAAAACTAGTTTGCTCACCGATGGCGATGACCTTGCGGCAGTCGGGAAGGAGACCAATCCCTCGTAGGGGGAGCACTGGAGCACCTCCGGGGGCGGCGTTGTGTAAGTTATCCCCCCCCTCGCAGATGCATATTTTTAGATGATTAGGTTTTGGAAACAAGAAAAATTAATAGTTGGTTCAAATTGTGTAGTTTGGATGATGATTTGTTGTGTGTCGGGGTACTTTTGAGGGCCATGAGAATATAGAGAGAAAGATTGGCATGTCTGATATCACATATTTGAATTTGTTAGCTATAAATGAGACTGAGGGCTGTGGAATGAGAGATTCCATTTACCATTTGAAGGGAGAGGGAAATGGACGAGTAGGGTATGAGATACTAGATACTAGATAGAATGGGAAATGTGCTGAAAATGTTGGATAGTTGTGAGGACAAGTAGTCTATTTCAGTCATTGTTATGAAGGGGAAAAAGAAACATTCTGGTAGAATGAAACACTACTACTAATGATCAAAATTACCTTTTCTAGATAGCAGATCCAGTGGTTTATTCACTTGATGTGTCATTTTCTCAAGTCAACCAATTGCAGAAGATGATGAATTGTATATGGGGATTCAGCAGGCCAAAGACCATTCTCTGCACCAAGGACTTCTCATGGAGGTCAATCTGGTATAGTAGTACTTCTACTAGTAGGATAGGAAAAGACAAACTAAACTCACACCTAGGATGCAAGGGTACCTGCCTATCAATGGTGGGAAGCAAGAAGTAAGAGATGGGATGTCGTTTAAGACTATCTGTTTGCTATTATATATGTTCTATACGAATATTAAGATGTGAAATTATGTTTGACTATGTGAGTGCATTTGTGTAAGACAATGTTTCAGACAATATGTTGAGTGTTGATTGAGTTCTGAAATAGGAAAAAATTTAAATGCCTTGTACAATCGTGGAAAATTAGGGATAATTTTAAATGTCTTGTAGAATCATGGAAAAACAGGTAAAAATAGGGACAATTTTCCTTTCATTATCATGGAAAATAGAGAAAATATAGAGACAATTTTAAATGACTTGTAAAATCATGGTAAAATAAGGGAAAATGTAGGGACAGTTTTAAATGCCTGTAAAATCAAGGAAAATAGGGAAAAAATATAGGGATAATTTTAAATGTCGTAAAATCATGGAAAATTAGGTAAAATGTAGGGGAAATTTTAAATTCCTTGTACAATCATGAAAAAATAGGTAAAAAATATATATAATTTTAAATGTCTTCTATAATCATGGAAAAATAGGGAAAATATATAGACAATTTTAAATGCCTTGTAAAATCATGGGAAAATAGGAAAATGTAGGGACAATTTTAAATTTCATGTACAATCATGAAAAAATAGGTAAAAATATAGATATAACATCTAGGATAAAATATTTGTTTATCTGAAATGGGTAGTACATAGTACACATTGAGGATAGGAACTAATACAATACTCTATGCAACACACTCTCGGTTGAACTCAGCTACCTATTTCTCTTTTCTGCCTTTATTCCCATTTCCCCCCATTTTTACCCTGTGGAACCAATAACTAATTCTCTTCTTAATATTACACAAAGAACTAGCTATTGTTAATTCTGGAAGCAATCTTTCAAAAACCATTTGAGGAAACACATACTCATGTGCAATGTGATACTTGCCTTCCTACATAGCTTCCAAACTTTTGCTTGCCTAGGATGTAATCCATCCACTCTTATAGGAATATGATGTATTACATGCATAACTAGCCATGTTGGAGAAATTGGAGTAGGCAGAGCCATGACCCAAGAATGCACAATGCCCTCTAATAGCTGTTGTAAGACATCAACTGCTACATGATCGTGCCTCTCCTTATCAGTTCTTCTTCGATGAACTTGCTCTTTGCTACTCGTGGATTTCCTCCTACGAATGTAAACTATGTCCTCCATGGGGTCTTGAACGGAATGGATACATAATGCCTTCTCTTATAAATAGGCAACACACATTAGTGTTGTCACAAGAGAACATTTGGAAACATTGAATTTTGTTGGTACCCTTCTGTCCTCATACTATCCCATATAATAGTGTGTCATTGTTGTCAAAAGCCAATAGTTTAGTAACACTCAAATTTGATTCAACTTATTTGACCTCCTCTTATCCTATCTAACTATGTTTTCATAGTGCATCATAATATTAAAAGGGCATTACTAGAACAGACATATTGGAATTTACCATTACAATCACATCACAAGTAGTTCAACACATCACATTTAGTTCAACACTACACTAATTGGTTCAACATTACTACATGTAAACTTACATGACAAGAAATTACATCACTCATCACATAGTGCTTTGATCCTTTTCACCTTCTCCTTATTATCATCACAGGCTTTCAGCATACACATGTACTCTTTTTTTTCATTTTCCTCCTTTAAAGCATCCCTTTCTTCACCCCATTTTTTCTTCATGGTCTTCATTATATCTGCTTGTGATTGTTGCACTCGATTAATCATGATCACTTCTTTCTTAAGTAAATTCCTCTCATTATCCATCTCCACTAAATCCATTTAAGCTTTTCCCCTTAATAATGGCCAAGTTATCATTCACCACATTTTTTGCAGTTTCATCGATGAATTTATTGACATCAACCAAGATACTTGTGTATGTCCTATCAATCTTGTTCTTCTCATTAGCTAGCTCCTACAACAACTTGCCATTCTCTACCCTCTCATCAATTGTAGAACTGTTGTTTTCATGGTACATTCCCCACAACCTAGACAAAGCATTCTTGAGTGTTACTGGCCACTCTTGCTCATCTAAGCATGACACAAAGCCACAAGTGATCACTTCTACAAAACAAAATAAGAACAACAATTAAGTAAATTGATATATCCATGTGCTACGCCTAAATTTGTATAATTGTACTAGTAAACAACACTAATTATGACACTGAATCTATTGCACGTATATGTATATAAGTTGTAGTGTAGTTAATATATTGCATTTATAATAAGTGAAATGCAATTATTTGCAAGTAATAATAGGCTATGCACTAATATACAAGTAAAAACAGATAATGCACCCGATAGCATTTCTCTCAAAACACCAAATTTGCATTTATCTAATATTAGATATTGCTCCCAATTTCCATTTCTCCAAGGTAGACAATATATCTCCCAAACTATCCCATAGTACATTGCAAAACTAATGTATCACCAAATGTAAAATCCAAAACACAAACAAAACTCAAAACATAGACAAAACTCACATTCTGCAACGGATACATGCAAATTCTACGAAACGTACATGTTTGTGTCTTCGAAGGCAATACACTTCAATAACTCCATCTTGTGGACGCGACACCGCTCTAGACACCCCACCATGATCCCTTGAAATGTGGGATCGCTGCACGTATCTACAACATAGTCTAGGTTTGTGATGTCCTAGTCGAAAATAACTAGAGATGAATCGATGAATTCCGAGGCAAAATTGGAATTTCCCAAATCGTATAAGAGCCCTAACCCTAAAAATGGGGAATTTACCCCTATCACTTATGGGCTCGAGCTCTCCATGCCGTTCTAACTAGGCATGGCGGTGACGAAGGTGGACACACGAACGACTTCAATAAACAATAACACTGGCTTGGAACCCAAACTAGCCATTCTTTTTCTCTCTTTCTCTTTCTCTTTCAAACTCAAACCCTAGCTCCTATAAATTTTGAATTTTCACTAGTTTTGTTCATTTGAGTGGGGGAGTCTTTACATCGGAGAAAACATCTTTAGGGGTCAATCTTCAGGTCCGGGTGGCTCGGACATGTACAAACGCCATCATAGGACCCCGAACATCATGGATACACATAACCCCGACTACTAGAGGATGATGGGAAGGAAGTTTATCCCTACTAGGTGGGCAGATGATACATTCTTCTCTCACCACGTGCTAATGGAGGACTTCCACACCTGCCTTGTTCATTGGGGATCAAACAGTTAGGCCAGATGTTCTGATCCCGAATACACTCCACATGGTGGCCACGTGGCATTTAAAGGAGAAGTTGTTCATCCCAAGAAGCACCGGAAAAGTAAAATTCAGAAAGATGACCCTTCCTCGATGAGCCATCCTATCAGGGTTTAGGACAAGATACCCATTAAGTGGCAGACGTTTCATGTGGCCACTGAACCAATCCTGCCACCAGATTTGCACGCAAACCCAACTAGGGATATGAGGAGACTACATGACAGTGTTCAGACATGGGAGAGGCATCTTCTGGGGTTGACATGTCCATCATACCCGCTTTTGTGGCCAAGGTGCCAAAGGATTTGGGCTTTGTCAATACATCCCCTAGGGATCTCTTGTTCCTGAGATTTGATGACATCTTGACATGTTTCACCTGAAAAGGCTCCACCCATCCTTGGTCCGCCTAGTTATGCTAAGTATGGCGTACTAGGTAGCTAAAGAGAGGACGCCGACACTAGCGATAATGGACCCCCACTACATGCTTGAGAGCATCTTGTGTAGCCCCGAGGACCGGCTAATGGCGCGACATTTCATTGAGAACTTCTTGGTGGCGAATAAGGAGAAGACAATCATCATCTTGATTCCTTACTTTCCCGAGTAAGTCATTCACTATACCCCATAACATGCTTTCGTATATTTCCATCATTCTTTTAAATGTACCAAATGTAATTTTAGCATGATGGTCTCTTTGAATTGTTTTGGCACAGAGACAAATATTGCACCCTCATCGTCTTGTACCTGCAAAAATCGCAAGCCATGTATTTTGACTCGGGAAGTGAGACGCGGAAAGACTATACCATCATCAAGGGTGTTCTGGATGATGCTATCACTGGCTTCAACTTCAAGGAAGGCCCCCTCAAGAAGGAAAAAAAAGGAGAGGCAAGTTGATAAACACCCACAAGACAGAGTTCCCCTGCGTCAAGCAGCCGACAAATAGTCTAGGGGAGGGGTACCACCCCATCCATCATATTCGGGAGTTTGTGAGAGATCAACATGACCTTCAGTTGTCGGCTAGTTTCTAATGGGGGCAGATACTTGGCGAATGACTCTGATGCATATCTCAGGCAAGAGATCAGTCACATCTAGATGAAGATTGCGTAGCTAATCCACAAAGATGTCTGCACTAAGGAGGGGACGTTCTACTATGGCTCTACTACACCAAAAAATAGGGACGTCGAAGCCCACTTAGATATGATGCATGACAATAGGACATTCATGACGAGAGCGGGCGCTCGACCGTTCTGACCGAGATCGAGCCAGAATTGACGACGTTGTTAGACATGTGAACTTGTCTTCAATTAGTTTCGGTAGATGATGAACTTGATGTTTTTAGTCATAGGGATAATTTTAAATGTCGTAAAATCATGGAAAATTAGGTAAAATGTAGTGGAAATTTTAAATTCCTTGTACAATCATGAAAAAATAGGTAAAAAATATATATAATTTTAAATGTCTTCTATAATCATGGAAAAATAGGGAAAATATATAGACAATTTTAAATGCCTTGTAAAATCATGGGAAAATAGGAAAATGTAGGGACAATTTTAAATTTCATGTACAATCATGAAAAAATAGGTAAAAATATAGATATAACATCTAGGATAAAATATTTGTTTATCTGAAATGGGTAGTACATAGTACACATTGAGGATAGGAACTAATACAGTACTCTATGCAACACACTCTCGGTTGAACTCAGCTACCTATTTCTCTTTTCTGCCTTTATTCCCATTTTCCCCCATTTTTACCCTGTGGAACCAATAACTAATTCTCTTCTTAATATTACACAAAGAACTAGCTATTGTTAATTCTGGAAGCAATCTTTCAAAAACCATTTGAGGAAACACATACTCATGTGCAATGTGATACTTGCCTTCCTACATAGCTTCCAAACTTTTGCTTGCCTAGGATGTAATCCATCCACTCTTATAGGAATATGATGTATTACATGCATAACTAGTCATGTTGGAGAAATTGGAGTAGGCAGAGCCATGACCCAAGAATGCACAATGCCCTCTAATAGCTGTTGTAAGACATCAACTGCTACATGATCGTGCCTCTCCTTATCAGCTCTTCTTCGATGAACTTGCTCTTTGCTACTCGTGGATTTCCTCCTACGAATGTAAACTATGTCCTCCATGGGGTCTTGAACGGAATGGATACATAATGCCTTCTCTTATAAATAGGCAACACACATTAGTGTTGTCACAAGAGAACATTTGGAAACATTGAATTTTGTTGGTACCCTTCTGTCCTCATACTATCCCATATAATAGTGTGTCATTGTTGTCAAAAGCCAATAGTTTAGTAACACTCAAATTTGATTCAACTTATTTGACCTCCTCTTATCCTATCTAACTATGTTTTCATAGTGCATCATAATATTAAAAGGGCATTACTAGAACAGACATATTGGAATTTACCATTACAATCACATCACAAGTAGTTCAACACATCACATTTAGTTCAACACTACACTAATTGGTTCAACATTACTACATGTAAACTTACATGACAAGAAATTACATCACTCATCACATAGTGCTTTGATCCTTTTCACCTTCTCCTTATTATCATCACAGGCTTTCAGCATACACATGTACTCTTTTTTTTTCATTTTCCTCCTTTAAAGCATCCCTTTCTTCACCCCATTTTTTCTTCATGGTCTTCATTATATCTGCTTGTGATTGTTGCACTCGATTAATCATGATCACTTCTTTCTTAAGTAAATTCCTCTCATTATCCATCTCCACTAAATCCATTTAAGCTTTTCCCCTTAATAATGGCCAAGTTATCATTCACCACATTTTTTGCAGTTTCATCGATGAATTTATTGACATCAACCAAGATACTTGTGTATGTCCTATCAATCTTGTTCTTCTCATTAGCTAGCTCCTACAACAACTTGCCATTCTCTACCCTCTCATCAATTGTAGAACTGTTGTTTTCATGGTACATTCCCCACAACCTAGACAAAGCATTCTTGAGTGTTACTGGCCACTCTTGCTCATCTAAGCATGACACAAAGCCACAAGTGATCACTTCTACAAAACAAAATAAGAACAACAATTAAGTAAATTGATATATCCATGTGCTACGCCTAAATTTGTATAATTGTACTAGTAAACAACACTAATTATGACACTGAATCTATTGCACGTATATGTATATAAGTTGTAGTGTAGTTAATATATTGCATTTATAATAAGTGAAATGCAATTATTTGCAAGTAATAATAGGCTATGCACTAATATACAAGTAAAAACAGATAATGCACCCGATAGCATTTCTCTCAAAACACCAAATTTGCATTTATCTAATATTAGATATTGCTCCCAATTTCCATTTCTCCAAGGTAGACAATATATCTCCCAAACTATCCCATAGTACATTGCAAAACTAATGTATCACCAAATGTAAAATCCAAAACACAAACAAAACTCAAAACATAGACAAAACTCACATTCTGCAACGGATACATGCAAATTCTACGAAACGTACATGTTTGTGTCTTCGAAGGCAATACACTTCAATAACTCCATCTTGTGGACGCGACACCGCTCTAGACACCCCACCATGATCCCTTGAAATGTGGGGTCGCTGCACGTATCTACAACATAGTCTAGGTTTGTGATGTCCTAGTCGAAAATAACTAGAGATGAATCGATGAATTCCGAGGCAAAATTGGAATTTCCCAAATCGTATAAGAGCCCTAACCCTAAAAATGGGGAATTTACCCCTATCACTTATGGGCTCGAGCTCTCCATGCCGTTCTAACTAGGCATGGCGGTGACGAAGGTGGACACACGAACGACTTCGATAAACAATAACACTGGCTTGGAACCCAAACTAGCCATTCTTTTTCTCTCTTTCTCTTTCTCTTTCAAACTCAAACCCTAGCTCCTATAAATTTTGAATTTTCACTAGTTTTGTTCATTTGAGTGGGGGAGTCTTTACATCGGAGAAAACATCTTTAGGGGTCAATCTTCAGGTCCGGGTGGCTCGGACATGTACAAACGCCATCATAGGACCCCGAACATCATGGATACACATAACCCCGACTACTAGAGGATGATGGGAAGGAAGTTTATCCCTACTAGGTGGGCAGATGATACATTCTTCTCTCACCACGTGCTAACGGAGGACTTCCACACCTGCCTTGTTCATTGGGGATCAAACAGTTAGGCCAGATGTTCTGATCCCGAATACACTCCACATGGTGGCCACGTGGCATTTAAAGGAGAAGTTGTTCATCCCAAGAAGCACCGGAAAAGTAAAATTCAGAAAGATGACCCTTCCTCGATGAGCCATCCTATCAGGGTTTAGGACAAGATACCCATTAAGTGGCAGACGTTTCATGTGGCCACTGAACCAATCCTGCCACCAGATTTGCACGCAAACCCAACTAGGGATATGAGGAGACTACATGACAGTGTTCAGACATGGGAGAGGCATCTTCTGGGGTTGACATGTCCATCATACCCGCTTTTGTGGCCAAGGTGCCAAAGGATTTGGGCTTTGTCAATACATCCCCTAGGGATCTCTTGTTCCTGAGATTTGATGACATCTTCGACATGTTTCACCTGAAAAGGCTCCACCCATCCTTGGTCCGCCTAGTTATGCTAAGTATGGTGTACTAGGTAGCTAAAGAGAGGACGCCGACACTAGCGATAATGGACCCCCACTACATGCTTGAGAGCATCTTGTGTAGCCCCGAGGACCGGCTAATGGCGCGACATTTCATTGAGAACTTCTTGGTGGCGAATAAGGAGAAGACAATCATCATCTTGATTCCTTACTTTCCCGAGTAAGTCATTCACTATACCCCATAACATGCTTTCGTATATTTCCATCATTCTTTTAAATGTACCAAATGTAATTTTAGCATGATGGTCTCTTTGAATTGTTTTGGCACAGAGACAAATATTGCACCCTCATCGTCTTGTACCTGCAAAAATCGCAAGCCATGTATTTTGACTCGGGAAGTGAGACGCGGAAAGACTATACCATCATCAAGGGTGTTCTGGATGATGCTATCACTGGCTTCAACTTCAAGGAAGGCCCCCTCAAGAAGGAAAAAAAAGGAGAGGCAAGTTGATAAACACCCACAAGACAGAGTTCCCCTGCGTCAAGCAGCCGACAAATAGTCTAGGGGAGGGGTACCACCCCATCCATCATATTCGGGAGTTTGTGAGAGATCAACATGACCTTCAGTTGTCGGCTAGTTTCTAATGGGGGCAGATACTTGGCGAATGACTCTGATGCATATCTCAGGCAAGAGATCAGTCACATCTAGATGAAGATTGCGTAGCTAATCCACAAAGATGTCTGCACTAAGGAGGGGACGTTCTACTATGGCTCTACTACACCAAAAAATAGGGACGTCGAAGCCCACTTAGAT
The DNA here is from genome assembly GCA_910589765.1 of Avena atlantica. Lineage (NCBI taxonomy): Eukaryota > Viridiplantae > Streptophyta > Magnoliopsida > Poales > Poaceae > Avena > Avena atlantica. Next base: position 321,778,202 of record OU342736.1, on the reverse strand, counting down.
ATGATGCATGACAATAGGACATTCATGACGAGAGCGGGCGTTCGACCGTTCCGACCGAGATCGAGCCAGAATTGACGACGTTGTTAGACATGTGAACTTGTCTTCAATTAGTTTCGGTAGATGATGAACTTGATGTTTTTAGTTTCTTCAAACATCATGTACACTCTTTGCTTCTCGCTGCTTTTAGTTTTGGAAGATGAACTTGTGATGGATGCTTGTAATTAGGTTCATGAAAATTAATTTTGTTGTGTTACATATTAATTATCGATGAATTTTCTTATGACAATCTGTGTTTTGTGTAGAGATGAAGAAATGGTATGTGATGTACATAGGTAAGGTTCTAGGAGTCTATGACAAGTGGGAAGAGCGTCTGAACGAGTGAACAAGTTGTTGGACAACAACTATAAAGGGTAGAAAAGTAAAAAGGAGGCAGAAGCTAGATACATGAACCACCTGGCGGGACAGAGGAGGAGGAAGACCTTCATCGTGACCTCTATATTGCTCGTGCATGTGTTCCTATTGTATGTGAGCATAGTTTAGATGACTAGCTACTTCTTCCTTCCTCAATCTAGCGAGCAAGAACACTTTAGATACTCGATCGAGATTGTATTCGTGTAATAATTTGAATAATCACTTGTCTACTTCGGTTCTAATTAATGTGATGAACTTGATGAACCAATTTGGTTACTTGTCTATTTCTACTGCTTGCAGAGTGTATCAAATATTGTACGTATTTATACTATTTTGTGAAACATGTACAATATACTGACACTTCAGCTCAAATATGATATTGCAGGAAAAAGTAATTCCTAAAAATACACTAGTGGCGCACCTAACAGGACAACGACGACGAACACCAGTAGAAAAACTACCGGCGGTGCATATGTTGGGACGCCACCAGTAATGATTACTGGTGGCGTACAAAGGATGTACACCACCACTATGCAGATTTACTAGTGACGTGCCATGTAGGTACTTACCGCTGGCGTGAGTATTATGGTGTATAGCTAGTGCGCCACCGATGGCCAAAAACGGTACGCCTCTGATATGATTTTCTCTAATAGTGAAGGTTGCTTGCCTACTCATATACCAGGTCCTTAGCTTTTTGGCCGCTACATGGTCCCTCTCTTAGGCCTTTAGCTACCCAAGTGTGGTCAGAGTTCTCTAGGCCTCCTTGATGAAAAACTTCCGAAGAAAAAATTTAGATACTTTTGAATTTACAAAGGTCTCTAAAAGTAAAAAAATAAACAAAGCAGAGTTTCATATTCTATTCTGCAGAGTTATAACCCTACGAAAGGGTTTTGAGAAGTCCCAAAATAAATGTAAAACATGATTATAACAATAGATATTATACAAATATGATAGAATATATCACTATAAACTACACAGATAATCTAATATGGACATTACCCCTAGTAACAAAATTAGGGCACGTACAATGGTCATATCTTAGTCTTATCTTAGCAATGCTACATAGGATGATTTTTGAGTTGGAGGAGAGAGAAAAAAACGTTTGTCTTATCTTAGCTCTCTTAGCAATGATATGTCTCACCAGATGCTTAGGGATATCTATTGCTAGAGATAGGATTTTGTTTTGCATGAAACCCCAGGGCTTCTATTCAACAACTAGAGCTCCATCTCGATCAGCCAGAAGACTCGATACGAGGAAGCTAGGGGGAAGTTCCACCCAACAACTTGTGACCTCCAGAGCGCAATGTTTAGCATAAAGGTAAACAAGTGTGTTATATGATCTAAAAACATGTCGGATTACAAAAACATTGAAAGAAGACGATGACCCTTCTATTTCTATGAGAATCGATGCAACAACTACGCGAGAACCTAAACACGAGTCCCAGAGATCAAGAACCTCCTTTTAATAGGACTAAAAAAATAATTCATTTTTTTTGGTGTACATCATGTTTTGTCATATCAAAATTACGTGGCGATTAGGTTATTTTATCGACAGTTGTATATGCCCTTAGCTGTCTAGCTAATAGAAACAGCTTCTTTCCAAAAGAGGCTAAAAGAAAACAACCATCGCTTAGTTTAGTTTACGTGAGAGACGGGATAAGTGATGCGACTCCAGCCACAAGTAGAGTCCGTGATTTCTGTGATTTCTGTTAAGTGAAGAAACGATCAGCACCACTCCGTGATTTCTGTTAAGAGAAGAAAGAAGCATCTTGGCGCGCGATAATTGGAAAACACAATAATGGTGCGGTGGTGGAGGAGAGAGAAGCTCCGGCGCGTGGGCCTGGAAACAAGGGCAGCCTTCTTGGACCAAAGCCTTTGATTTTTTTAGGGCAAATCTTCTCTCCCAAGCCCCACCACCACCTTGTCTGTCCCAACCCTCATCCCTCTCATGTTGTGTCCAGCTCAAGCCCCAATTAAAAAATCCTAAGCACGCAGATTAAACTAAACCATTCTCGCAGGGCACGAGCGAGCAGAGAAAGGGAGGAGGAGAAGAGTGCTGCCCGACCCGGCCTCCACCACACTGTGGCAGCAGTGGCGACGGAGATCCTTCAAATCTCCCCGGAGACTCGCCGCATTGCTCGGAATCCCCGGCTCCGCTGCCTTTCCTGCCGGATTCCGGTAGGTTCAGGCCCTAAAGGCGCCGCCTTTTTTTGAAATTTGTTGATCTGTTCATACCATTGTTAGAACCAACTTGTCTATGTCTGCTTCGTAGGTGCAGATTTGCGCGCGTCTGATCCGGACCGGTGCTGCCGCGGCGCCTTCCCCCCCTCGGTGAGTGTGTTCATTCCATGCAATCTGTTTTACCACGGGAGGAAATGCTGGCACTGTTCTAGCACGTTGTTGATTTGTTCCGAGATTTGCGCGTAGATTAATGAAATGTGGCTTCTGTTTACCTTGTTCCGGACCATGCTAGTGTTCCTGATTCGGCCCCAGTGCCAAACTGCGATTTTGTTTTCGCGAATTGATCTGGTTTCATAAAGTTTCCTCGGCTCAGCCACCTTCCCCCTTGTTGATCTCAGCTGAACCCTCGGCAGCGAGACGCTGATCTGCCAGCCGTGACCTGCCCCAGAGAATGCCGGTAATCTACTTCCCTTGAGAGGAACTACAGGACGGTAAGACATTTTTCCTTAATTTCTTTGCTTCACTTACTTATGTGAACCTGTCTGTCAGTGTCACGGCCATCACCTGAAACTTATCTGGACCTGCTTACACCCGGCACTTTTTTAGTTATTTAAGGGCACGGTTGAACTTTGAATTAGCATGCTTTCTTGAGTTAATTTGTTGCATGAAAGCGGGTGATTCAAGTGTGTGCTATATGATACTGATGTTACCGGTAACATCATTTTTTTTTGTAGATTACCGCCTTTCTTATTCAGTTATCTTGTTCACTCCTGTTGCATTTACATGATTTCTTGAAAGTAAATTGGTCCATGCACATTTTGTTTCATTTTTAATAAGAAATGATCCTGATGCTCCATTTAGACAGACTAAGGATATATGATTTCAGAGAAGAGAATGGACGAAGAAACTGATAAAACATAGAATAGAAAATGAAGACATTCTATTCGTCTGTTGCGTTGATCTTAAGATAAAATAACTCTGAAGTTAGAAAATGGCAATCAATGCTTCAATTTATGGTTTACACTCCATGCTCCAGCTTATAGATGGAAAACTAATTTAGACGATACTAACTTTTCCAATTGTCTTGTTTTGTCCCCTAAAAAGTTACCATCATTGTGTTGGGCCAGTTTGTTATATATTAAAAGATCATTCTCTGTGTAAACACTGGTTCTTCGTCATATCTTAGTTTTGCAAATTCTTCATTCTACTGATTGTATCTGCACTGTTGAGTTTTGGATCCATTCAACACATTGTTATTTGTTTATCATTTATCACTTGTCCCAGTTATGTGGTTAAAGGTTCCATCAGTTCAATAAACATATAAATTATCTGCTGGCTTTCCTGAAGATTTTATGTTTTGGAAGTGCAGTTATGGCTTAAGAGGCAGTAAAAGTACTCACTGAATTGAATTGTTGGCTTAAGAGGCTGACCCATTCTGATATATGATGTTGGATCCTTATAACCCATTTGTATCAAGCAAACCAGAAGGGTTAACTGATAACCTTCTATCTATCATGTTATTTGATATGATAGCAAAGTATCTTGAATGAGAATTCACAGAAACAGGCTGCCTATTTTTCTATCCATATTCATATTTTAGATTAGCTCCCTCTGTTCCAATGAATAAGGCGTGTGCACTCTCCAAGACAAAACTTTGACCAAAGTTTTGACCAACAATATCTCGGTTATGTTAAGCAAAATGTATATCGTTGGATCCGTCTTAAAAAACAGTTTCCAATGATATCAATTTTTTATCAAATAGTCCTCATATACTTGGACTAATTCTTGGTCAAAGAAAAATCTTGAAATACGCGTGTGCCGTATTCATTGGAATGGAGAGAGTAGATCTGTACATGTAATGACCTGCCATGTCAAAGTTCCTATTATGAAAAGAGGAATTATCATTTTTTTGCGAAAGAGGAATTATCATTCACGTATTACCATTGAAAGATCTTCCTAGTTTTACCTGTACTTTGTTCCATGAGTTCTGTATTCTACTCATTGACATTGGATTGCACTTTACGTCTACTTCCCACTTCATGCATCAATTTATTCCTCATTTGTGCATGAGTGTTATGTCTACATTGACTATGCCATTTATTTATATCAGACATTCAGACTTTAATATTTTGGATTGATTACTGCAGGTGCTTCCTTTTAGTCTGTCACTGCATATCTGGTTCGTCAGTTATGACAGCCACGGCTGAAGCGTGTGCTGGTCCCAGTGAGCTTCACCTGAAGAAAGAACTTACTGCCCTTCGAAAGGCACGCTTGTTACGTGATCCTGAAACATGCTCATCCTGGAGGGGCCCATTGAGTTCTAGATCATGCATGACAAATTCTAGCATTATGAATCACCATGAGATTTTTGGTAATTTAACACAAAAAAGCTCAGAGCCAGCCATGGCGCCTCCAAAAAGTGAAAAGAAAAGGAAAAATGTTTATCTATACAATTGGAGGCATCACTCTAATAAATCCAGTGAAAGTGGGATAAAGTTTGACGAGGACAACATGAGCCTGGAAAGCCCGTGCATTTCCAATGTTATGGACTCTAGGAGTGACACATGTCTGGATGTTCCTGTTAGCATATACAGTGTCCAAGGCTCAAACTCAGGCACTCCCGTTAAAAGAACTGTTAGGAGGGTGAGGAGGAGTTCATTCTCAAGGAAGGGAGTAATGAGAAATTCAACAGTTTCAAAGTTGCTAGATATCCATGTTAACTCTAGTGAGCAGTCTGAGGATACTGAGACTTATAACTCGGAGAATCACGAGCTGCTTCAGAAGGGGGGCTACTGCTCTCGCTCTACATCACCCCTATTTCCTGCTTCTGGATGTCTTAGCTCATCAAACCCCTCTAAGCTGTTGAAAATGGCAAGAAGAGAAGGCTCTTCCTTTTCTTGCACTCCGGTCTCCACTAGCTCTTATTACAGGTACAGAGGCAGGAATCCCAGCACTGTCGGTTCATGGGATGCAACAACTGCTGCTTCACTGGATGAAGATGGGCTGAACCAGCCAGCGCTGCCGAGAAGTCAAAGGCGTGCCATTCCATATTGGTCAAAGAGGAGTAAACATAAAGGATCTGAAAGAAGTTGTTCTCCTTCACTATCTGATACACTCAGAAGAAAAGGAAGCAGCCTGTTGTGTGGAGGTCAGACAATGCACAGAAGGAAGAGATCATCTGTCTCCAATAAATGTGGATATCTAAAAAAATCTTCCCAAGGTGAACCACTCTTGGGTGATAGTTGCCATTTTTCATATTCATCATTTGATTCAGCAAGCGAGGGAGTTTCAACCATATTTGGAGAATTAGATTTAGAAGCATTAAGCCGATTAGATGGCAGAAGGTGGTCAAGCTGTAAAAGCCAGGATGGAATTGCTCTGCCTGTGAGTGGAGCTGATCATGCAGTTTCAGACCAGAGAAGCTTGAGCCAGAAGTACCGGCCAAGGTCATATCATGAAATAGTTGGTCAAAACTTTGTAGTACAGTCACTTAGTAATGCTATCATAAGGGAGAGAATAGCCCCAGCATACCTCTTTCATGGGCCTCGTGGGACAGGAAAGACTTCGGCTGCGAGAATATTTTCAGCAGCTTTAAGTTGCGTTGCTAATGGAGAGAATAAGCCCTGTGGGACTTGTATGGAGTGTACTGACTTCTTCACTGGAAATGGAATTAATCTAATTGAAGTTGATGCTAGCAATAGAAAAGGTATAAACAGAATTAGGCACTTGATTGAAAATATACCAGCATCAGCAACTTCTTCACAATACAAGGTGTTTGTTGTTGATGAATGCCATATGGTATCTTCTAAAGTCTGGTCGGCATTCATGAAATTTCTTGATGAACCATTGCCACGTGTTGTCTTTATATTCATAACAATAGACCCTGAAAACCTCCCTCGGGCTGTCATATCACGTTGTCAGAAATACATGTTTTCGAAGATCAAAGACATTGACATAGTATGCCGGTTGAGGAAAATTTCGGTCAAGGAAAATCTTGATATTGAATTGGCAGCTTTAGATTTAATAGCGCTAAATTCAGATGGATCGCTAAGAGATGCAGAGACAATGTTAGATCAGTTGAGTTTACTGGGGAAGAAGATAACACCTTCACTTGTAAATGATCTGGTAAGTTATTTTTAGGTCATACACTAACTTTTGGAATAATCACATGTGATTGTTTACTAGTATTGTTTTCTTCTTTGAGGGTTGCTTTGTTGAGGCTTGCACATGTCTAAATTGAGACCTTATATATGAAGTTGCTGTGTTTGAATCGACTGTAAGATCATGAATGTACTAATGGGATTATTACATTTATTACCATACAATGCGTATATGTCCACCCAAGTATCTTGTTTTGATTCCCCTCTTCCATACATTTTTATGGGTGTTAACTTTATGTTCTGTCACTAATAACGAACTCTTTATTTTTGCCAAATAGTGTACCAATGTTTTTTACTTCATGAATGGGGCTTTTCTTGGAGTATATTTGCTTGAACCATATTCCAACTCTCGCTTATCCAAACAAAATTGCAAAGGAATTAACATATAATGATAATCAAGATTGCCTTCAGAGGTTGGAGCAACTTCTGGGATTTGCACTGTGGTGGAAAGCTGAATCAGAGATTTTCTGTAGCAAACTGAAATCCAGAATATTAACCTCAACAACAAATTCATCTAGCCGCTAGCTGATACTAAAATCAACTAAACTTGATTTGTTAAACAAATCCAACATGAATAATACTTCTTTTCTTTGCTCTTTGGCAATTTTTAATGAGTACTTCCCCTATCCAAATTAATCACACGGAAGTTGAAATTGTATTTTGTAGGTTGGGGTTGTTTCAGAGGAGAATTTGCTTGATCTTCTAGAGATAGCCATGTCATCAGACACTGCTGAAACTGTCAAAAGGTCCAGAGAGTTGATGGATTCTGGTGTTGATCCGATGGCATTAATGTCTCAGTTAGCTGGACTCATAATGGACATCATTGCTGGGACCTATAGATTAGCTGACCCTACGTGCGGTGAAGGAACTGGTGGTCGAAATAGTGAGTATTTCAATTTATGGGTGCAATTCTTTCAAGTCATAATTTGTTGAATTAGTAACATTTATGCTTTACTTCATTTGTTATGTTGCAAGAATCGTGCAGTGACAATTGGCTGGGTAGATTAAACTAGTTTCCCTCTCATTCTTCTATACTGGGACCGTGCATTGCTTCTTTTGGAGTTCATGTCCTTTATTTTGGGAAATGTTCATTTCTCTCTGTGCAACTCTGCCTGGTTATTCGGTGTATGTGTTATCAGTTTTGTTAGTCTTCTGAGATTGCATGACTAATACTTTGAACACGAGCGAAATTGTCAGACAAAGTCTAGTGATACTTTAAATCGTAATGACTTCAAAATGTGCCAACCCCCTTATTGTACGTTCTTTATCATTAAGCATATGTGTCATGTACGCCTCCTAATGCTCTGGGCTTTGTCACCGTTGGACTTGGGCTGCGTGTGCTGGGCTTTGGTGGACACAAACCGATGACGTTTATAAGGAAAGGAAGCAGCTGCTGGCGGAGGGTATTGAATGAATAGAACGTCTCTGAACTTCTCTCCCTTGCTCTGTTCCTCACCTCTTTCTTTTGCTGATTTCTCACCTCAGATTCTCTTGTATTCTCAAATTGCACCCAAATATTGCCACTGATTCTGGAGTTCGTCACATCCCTGTGTTTGGGTCGTGACAATACGACGAGATTTGGTTTGGAAACAATAGACTGTTAGGGTGTGTTTGGATTGTGACCAAAGTCTACCCTGCCAATCTTTTGGTCATGACCAAAAAGTTGGTACTTGTTTGGATAGTTGCCAATTTTGCATGCCAATGCTTCACTACCAACTCTAGTTCAATTTTTTTAGCCAATGTTGCCAACTTGTGGGCAAGGATAACCTCAACCAAATTTTTTTTTGGTAGGGCAACCTTGGGAAAAAACCAAACACACCCTTACTTTGTGAGCTGTATTTCGTTTGAATAACTACCAATTGGTAATATACTCCTACAGAGACAAATTGGTCATATTTTTGTGCACAAAAGTTCAGTATTTCATGCCATTATTATTTATATCATGCAGTTACTGCTATCGTAGAAGTACACAACTACCAATCAAAGAATTAAATTAATTTTGCGCGAATTTCTCTGGCGTTAACAAACATATTACAAATTAATACATCCACTTGCCCAGAAGGCTATTATTTATTTATTTATGTGAAAGGATAAGAAATATACATTAGTGTGTACTACCACCTCATTATTTATTTTGTTGCTCTATCTAATGTCGCAAGCACTTTTGCCTTCTGCAGTAACTGATGCTGAGTTAGAAAGATTACAACAAGCATTGAAGATTCTATCTGATGCTGAAAAGCAGATACGACTTTCCACTGAGCGTTCGACATGGTTCACTGCAGCTTTGCTCCAGCTTGGTTCCGGTCGTGATTCAGAAACTCATTCTAGAAGCAGCAGTAAACAAAGTGCTAAAGCAGCTAGCGAGACCATGTTGGAGGCAGTAAGGGATTCCTCTGCAAGCAGGACTGCATCTCATCCATTGTTTACCATCCGTGGTTCAAGGAAAACATTGGACCACAGAACATCCAGTGGGCACTCCAGTCCTCATGGCCTTGCTTCATTATCTTCCCGGATGAGGCCCAGTGACAACTTAATTTATGGAGAATATAGATCTGTTGATAGAGTATTACGGGATTCTGCTCAAACAAGTAATTCTACTGAGCAAAGGCCTATACTTAATGGAAGCTCAGACAACCTTGTCCAAATTTGGAGAACGTGCATAGAAAACTGTCACTCTAAGACATTGCGGCAGCTACTCTGTGATCATGGGAAACTAGCATCCATCAAAGAATGTGAAGGTAGATATACATGTACTAGCAGACATATATGTGCAATGCTCATCTTTCTCCCATTATATAAACTACATGTTATAAAACATGATATCATCAAATTTGGAACTCTCAGTTTATCAAAAATCTGTTGACTTCACAAATTTAATTATGTTAGGAAATAATTTGATAGACACAAATCTTTGTAACATATACATCACATGGAGAGGCTAATAAGCTGACTAATCATTGTGTCATGAACAAGAAATGGGAAATGTGTGTGCAAAAGAGTAATTAGAAAGTTGTTACTAAAAGATTAGATGTGCAATTAGTTCATATATTCAGTTTAATTTTTGGGGCTGGATTAGGTTGGATGGTTTAGAAGTTTGTGTCAAACCCTGACTTGTACTTCTTATATTGGTCTAGATATATGTAACGTTTTCTTTCTTGTGCTTACATCATTATGCATTTTAGGCCTTCATGAAATGATGCTCCCTTTTTGGTTGGTCCAAATTAGACATACTATAGTTACCCTGTGACTCAACAGGTTCATTATATTTGATACTAAATTTGGCCTCAACATGTAATTTGAGCACTAAAAAATTTAGGTTTAAAACTGAAGTACCATGATTGTTGTCAGGGCGAAAAAGAAAGGTGTCATTTTCTTTATTTTACGTGTCCTAGTTCATATCCCAAAGAAGATATTTGACGAACTTCCATTACAGGCTATTTAGTTGCTTTCATATCATTTGAGGACAGCAAAATAAAGTCTCGAGCTCAAAGATTTGTGAGCAGCATCAGAAATTCAATGGAAACAGTACTGAGATGCAACGTGGAAGTTAGAGTCGGTTTAATGTCAGAATTTCTTGCTGGACGACTCAAGCTTGAGAACGACCTGGAAGAAAGAGTCGAGTCTGATGTCTTGAGTTGCTCAACAAACAGTGACCGACTAAAGGGAATTCTGAACCCGCCAAGAAGTTTAGGTTATTCGGAAGAGATTGATAAAAAACTGGAGAAATACAACAATGCTTCAGCTGCTGGTGGAGGGGTGCAGCCAGACATTGCTGAAGGAAATACAGGAATACATCGGACTAGAGGGCAAGAAGTCCCCACCGAACGATCAAAAACAGTGACTGTTGAGGAGCAAAGGTTAGAGAGTGCGTGGCTCCAAGCTGTTGAAAAACACACACCCGGTTCAAGACCTGAGAAAAATCAAGTTGTGCCACAAACTGGGGGTGGCCAGTACCACAGGAAATCCTCAATGGCAACTGTTGTGCCCTCAAGGAATTTTGACAAGGATTTGAGTAATGGATTGAAAGCTTTAAAGATCAGTGACAGTCATGGTCCCCAGAATGACCGGAATGTAGGAAGGGAGAACGGATTCGTGATTTCACCAAGCCTCTTGCACAGGAATAACGATTTGGCGAATTGTGACAACGAGAGTGTGTAAGTAAACTAACTTATTGATATGGTTTTTACATGAATTCAGCATTTTTGTTGTCCTTAGAACGGAAATATCTTACCAGAAACAATAAATAGATGTTAGTTTGCAAATGAAGTTCCTTCTTTTCTCTGCCACATCAACTGATGCAACTTTAGAAACTGACACTGCAGCGTTCTGTTGTAATGCCAGTTTAGACGAAGGATTGTTATGTTGACTTAAATTTGGTAGTTTCTCCTGTACTGTCCAAACTTAGCTACATAGATGCTCCTTCTATAATTATCATCCATATCTTTCGTGAGATTTACGTACATGTATATTACAGAGTCTCTGAGTCTGGAGCACCTGGCTGTCATGGCCTCTTCCCCTGCTGGAAAACTGACAAATCAAAAAGAGGAAAGGTAAGATCACAATCCTTATGTAGTCATTTATTTTGGTTGTCTCGCCTCACAACTTTACGTGACATCCTTTTGCATTGCAGGCAAAACGGCAGACTCGTTTGAAGGCATCTTAATCTTGGAAGTTTAATGACTGCTGTTCCTTGAGCTGTGGAAAACAGAGAATGTAAGGCAACCAACTGCTATAATACGCAAACTCTTGCCTGGTGCTCTCCGGTGATGCAAAATTGCGTCCTTCTTGACAAAGCAACTTGGTAGAGCTCAAAAGTGGGTTACTGAGCAGAACCGCCGTCGACAGGAATGCAAATATATGAAAACCGATCTCGTCAATCTATGCTTCTTATAGTGTTATAGAAACATTTTGATGTGTAATCCCTCTGCCAAGCTGCAGAGCTTATATGCGTTGCACGGAGATATTAGAGCCTTAATTAAACAAGCTTGTTCTAGGTTTGTAGTTCATTGTTTTTTGCAGATAGTTGGTTGTATTTTAATTTACTTGACAGCATTTCAGTACACATCCCTTTGGTTATTGTGGCAACCATTTTTGTTGAAGAAAACAAAGAGAATGCGAAGAACTTGCATATGGCACAAATCTGTGATGCTGTACAAGAACATGTGAAGGTCTCCTAGCATCATATACAATCCTACTACATCAGTAAGATACCTATACTCCCTTCGACCCATATTAGTTGACTTAGATTCATCTAGATACAAATGTATCTAGTTAAATTTTAGTGCTAGATATATCTGTATCTATGGACGGGAGGGAGTACTAAGTTACACATGTCATCTTGGAAGCTACTACTGCCTACTGATTAGGTCTGTCCATGAAGCGTTCTTGGCTGCAGCTTCCTTCCATCTCCTGGCATCTCAACGAACGATCTCCTCCTCACAGCCACTCGGAAAGCTGCGCCCTTGCCCTCGGTGCCGCCGAGGGTGGGGACTCCCCTGTGGAGGACGTACTCGCTGTCGACGATGCCGACCTTGAGCGTCCTGTCGCCCTGCGGCCTGCGCGCGTTCTGGACCATACCCCAGCTGCAGCGCCATGCCGCCCTGGAAAACACCGGCACCCCGCTCCGCGCACGGCGGCCCCGTGCTGCGGTCGTCGCACCCCGCTCCTCCGCCGGTCGTCACTGCCTTATAGAACCTCCGGTGCACGTCGCTTACCCACTGAGCAGAGCGCGCGCCGTGATGCCGTGGTGGATCGATCTCGGACCGGCGGTCGAGCGCCGGCTGAAACACCTCGAGCCCTTCTCTCCTGACGACGTCGAGGTACCGGACGGGGTCGATGGCGTCCGAACTGCTTGGCGACAACGTCGGGGTGCCACAGGAAAGCGTAGTCGTACTCAGCGACAACGTCGGGGTGCAGGAACTGCTTGGCGAACCACCACCTGGTCTGCCCGCGCGCCGAGACGTGCACGGCGCGGCGCGAGCACCCGAGGTCATCCCACTGTTTCTCTCCCGCGCCGTCGTAGTGGGAGAGCATCAGCGTGAACCTGTCGGCGGGGCGGGGAACTTGGGCCGGCTTGTTCTTGATGCCGACCGGGATCGCGAGGAGGCTCTTCGAGGACGGCGTGCCGCCGTGCTGCTGCTGCTGCGCAGGGTCGCCGACCATGGACACCATCTCCAGGTTGGTCGTGCCGTGCACGATGCCCCTCGGCAGAGCCGACGGCTTATTGGGTGCATCTTGTTTCGTTCGCTGGACCACGCGCAGGTGGATCGCTCGCCCGTGATACTGATGGCAGGTTATGATCCTTGTGATGAATTGTGAAGGCTGTTCCGCTTCCGCCGAGGAAAAGTAGCGCGAGGAGAAAGACGAGCAGCACCGGCAGCGAGAAGCGCTTCTGCGACGACGCCATGGACTAGCCGAGATTGACCAAATTTGTGATTCTGGTGTCGCTCGTCACCACGCAGTATATATAGCCTGGATCCTGGACCTGCACGTAGAGCAACAATCCGAGACCAAGGTTGAATCGGAGATGGAAGCAGGGGAGCAAGATCAATTTTCACGGAAAAAAGGAAAAAGAGAGAAGAGTTCGCAACGGATTCTTGTATGTTTAACGGGTCCCACACGGTTTCGACGTAATGCTACTGCTGCAGATGTAGCTGTATCCGTGATGGTTTTCTCAAACTGTCATGAAGAATACACCCCTGATGTTTCTTGTGATACAAAAGTCATTTCTGACAATTTTTTCTTCTGAGATGTCACGGATTTTGTGACAACCAAGAGAAGTTTTATCTTGAGTGCTAAAGATGGTCTAATAGTTCTCTAAAATATACACAAAACTAAGAGCACCTCTAACCGAGCCCCTAAAATTTAGATGATAAAAATCCTCCATATCCTACATGATAAAAAAAATTATCGTCTAAAAGTTGGCGGCCCTCTCTCGCGCCTCCCGTCTCGTGTTGCCTCCCCGCAGGCGGCTGAGGCGGCTCCACCTCCCTCCGCCTCCGCCATCCCTCTCCTCCCCCTTACCCAGCAGCCGCAGACATGCATGGACATGCTAAGCCTGGGCGGGTGCGGCAGCGGCGAGACGCCCCTTCTCCATGCACAGGAGGGCCCCGTGGGGGCGGCTTGACCTGTGGCGGCGCACGATGCTGGTAGGATCTCGACCGGCGGCAGACATGGTGCGGGGGCGGCGGGTCACGGATGCCTCCTAGAGGGGGGGGGGGGGATAGGCGGTTAATTTTTTTACGGGATGGGCTTAACAAAGACAGAATAAAAGTAGCATTTTCTTTTGTTAAGCACAAAGCCTATATATACTAAGGTTTACATATGTACACCAACAACTTATGCTAAGCAAGACAAGCAACAATGTGATAGTAAGATAAATTACTTTAAGCACGAAGGCTATCACAAAGTAAAGTGCATAAGTAAAGAATTCGGGTATAGAGATAACTGAGACATGCTGCGACAACGATATTTTACCGAGTTCCTTCCAACATGGAAGTACATCTCATTGAAGGGGTGGGCTATACTAAGACCACCAACATCACAAGAGGTCTCACCCTATTCTCCCGAGCACCTGTCGCACGGCAAGCACCCGAACAACTATATGGTGGCCTTTAAGGTGGCGACCGAAACCTTTACAAGCTTGTTGAGTAGACCTCCACAACACTTGGAGCCAACACGATATCGAAACTTTACAACCAATGTACAAGCTCTGAGACCGACCACTTCCACACAAACTTCCAAGGTTCCAAGAACCCAAGAGTGATAAGCTTATTTTAATTTTACCAACCAAATCCTCCGAGAAGAACTCAAACCGATGCACCTAATGCAAATGGCGAGAACACCATAAAGATGCTCCAATACTTCACTCTTAAGTTCCAACAAAGCTACTAAAGCTATTGGGAGAATGTAACTACCTCGGTGAATTACGCTCCTAGATACAAGCCTGGATGAGCGGTAGTGGTTGAAATAGTACGGTGGGGCCCCAAAAGCCACTCACGGGTAGACCTTTCGGCCGTCCCAACCACTTCCAACTCAACGGGACCTGTACGGGCGGCGTAATCGGCAGGCGAATGGATCAAATACATACACAAGTGGGTATGTATGCAAGCCACCATACAAGAGTACATCAGAGCCATACCATCTAGAAAGAAAGGAAATATAGCAACGCCATACGGCAAGATTCAAATGACCTAGATAGGTATAATATTTTAGGATAATTCCTCATACAACACACATCAGAGTATCAAGCGGAAGCGGCAAAACAAAGTCCGGGTACGGACAAGAAGCAAATCGGCATAAGATGCCATAGAAGTAAGCACATCCCGCCCACAGATCTCACGGATCCCCGTTCCCGGAATCTCTACACCGAACGATCGTTGCCCGCATCGTCAGCCTCTTCCACCCAGTATCCGTCCTGCGAGGGTACCTGTTCATCTGAACCAATAATTTATGGTGTGAGACCCTAAGGATACTCAACAAGACTTAATGCCTCTAAAGGGGACACAACCTGGGGTGACGCAATTGCAGCGAAAGATAAACCCTAGCAATTCTACAGATACTCGCTAACCATCCGCCTAACCAATGAAAGACGGATGTCCGTGAATTAATGACAACAGTTATAACAGTAATTCATCAGATCCATCCTCCTCCTCGCTTACCAACGAGGAAGCGGACGAACAACCCCCCCATCCGTTGGCAATTTTATTAACCATTCCATGAGTGTTGCACTATTTACTAGTCAAATTACTTAGTCAGATTAAAGCGGTAATTTAGTTATGCTTGTCTATGATCGAGAAACTGTGCTCCAAGTGGTCCATAACCGCGGACACGGCTTTCAGAAAGTTTTACCCGGCCGGGGTGCACCAATAGCAACACACGCTCGATCAACCTCGGAAAAACCAAATCAAAAACCAACGAGGCCTTCACGACAAAGCAATCACAAGATTCGGAAATATTTCAGGGGGCCACCCCATTAAGCTACCCGCAACGAAGTTAGCTGACTCCGAGACGGACTCAAGGTTTGGGTGGACGGCTGTAAACGACTGGGAACCCGAAAGTGTGACTGGGCTTGTCGATACCGCGAAAACGTGTCCCGATCCTAAACAGTGCAGGTGCTCCTCGCACAATTTAAATACAGAAGTAGCATGGCATAAGTACAGGATAGTAAATAAAACCTCAAACTAGTTTGTGGCCCCAAGAAATAAGACGGAATCAAGCTCTGGCTCAGGGGGGTCCCATATACCTCCCGGATGTGGATAGCGCGATAAATCAAGAAACAAGAATCAAGTACTCGGGGTCTTACGGGACACAAGTGAGCAGGAAAAACCAAATAGCAGATGTTGCTCACCGGTGCCACTTTCATTAGTTATCCCATTACTACTCAGGTTAAGTTGTTTAGGTACCTCGTTTTCCATCAGACTCTCACATACCCTACACATGCTGTTCTACGACTCGCATGGCTCAAACAACTCCTGTAGTAATGGCTCATGGGATGGAAGAACAAGCTCGGTGGGGTTTAAAGTAAAAGCTATGCAATACTTGGGATTCAATTTATTGCATTCGCGACTCAATGATGCAAGAATAAGATATAGGCAATAGGTACTGTATGTATGCAAGCATGTGGTAGTGCTTGCCTGGCAACTCAGTAGAAGCGAGAGACGGATCTGGGTAGTGCTCCTGGTTCTCTTGATATATTCCCTGCTCAGTGTCTATTCGAAGAAGAACCAAACAAACAAACAAAGGCCAACATAAATAAAGTGCGCAAGCATATGAGTAAAATGCATCAAGGAAACAATCATGCCATGATGAATGATGCACAAGTTGCATGGCAATAAGGTAGCATGGCATAAGTGAGGTGTGGAATACAAGAGTAAAGCATTTTATTAAGGTTGGGCCACATTTTATTGTCATAATAGTTGCTGTAAATTATATATTTACATGATGCATGCTGCAATGTAAGTCATGGATAACATAAACAGAAAGGTCTCGTCGAGCTGATCATTTTAGACATATCATTTGCGAAATTCGGAGTTGTGAAACAAAAGTTATTAATTTATTAAGTTCCAGTGGCATTTTGTTGTAATTTACCCAACTTGGAATTTAAAGTGTTCAAATAATATTTTGAATGGCATATTTGAATTCCTCACATTTTTCTGATCCAAAAACATATATTATTTGTATTATTTGAAATTATGAATTTAAATTTATTTTAAGTCAAAATTAATAATTAGGGTCAAAGTCAAAGGTGGACTAAATAAAATAATTCTGAAAATATTTTAATAAGGATTTGAATTATAATTCAAAAACAAAACATTTTTCATATAAGGTTTGAATTCAAATTCCAAACCAGGAATAAGTTATGAATTTTATTTAGTTTGAACAGATTCTGAAATTTGAATTTGAATTCTGAAAACAGAAAACATTTTAATACTCAGGCTGACCTAGCCCTAGACACCGACAGGTGGGACCCGAGGGTGCTGACTGGGCTGCCACGTGGGACACAGGTGGGGTGTACCGCGGGTGGAGAATCTAGAAAAACGGGGTGCCTTTTTACAAAAGGACTGGACACAGAGGGGCTACGGGTTGAGCTGCACATAGTCCAGGGGCCTATTTAGAAAAGCGTCCAGGAGGCTCTGACTGACGAAACTGAAGAATTCTCGCGGAAACAGCTAGCTGGCTCGAACTTGGGATGAAGATGGCGAGGAAACGGTGGAGATTTTAAACATGACACAAAAAGCAAAGTTGAAGAGGGGATTCCAGGCTACAAGTTTTATGTTTGGAGTTTCGCCAACGGAGGTCTGCAGCGGACGGGGTGAAGGGATGAACAGAGGCAAAACTCGCTCGGTGGAAAACTGAATTTGTGTTCGCAAAACGCCTAGCTGGTTCCATCTTCGGGCGACGATGGCGATCGAACTAGGGCAGATCTCACGATGCCGCAAAAAGAAAACTTTTAGAGGGACGAAAGGGCTACGACTTTCATGTTGGGGATTTTTGCGGAGGAGGGCTGTAGCAGACGGGGCGAGGTGAAGAACAGGGGTGCGCTCGGCTGCTTCCTGCTACTGCTGCCGTCCGCGCGCGGCGAGCGCGGCGTGCGCCAGAGCGCGAGCGCCAGAGCGGGCGAGGCTAGCGAGGCAGAGGCGGCGTGAGCTAGAGGGAGGAGGGCTGGGCGGCAGCTCACCGAGGGGGTGCTGGTGACGGTGGTGATGTGCCGGAGAGCACCGAGACGACGGCGAGGGGATGGTGAACGGCGGCGAGCGCGAGCGACGGCGTGGCGCTCTCGGACGTGTTCGGCGACGGGGGCAGAACGTGGCGGCTCTGGCTCCTCCTGCGGCTCCCAACAGCCTGCGGTGGCTCCACGCCAAGCTCCTGCACGGGTGGTGCTCCTCTAGCGACGAGGGCTCCGGTGAACCATGGCTCGCCGACAACGGCCGGAAGCTGGCGCTAGGGTACTGGATGGCCCGGTGAAGGAGGAGAAGGGGGGGCTAGATCAAGATCCAGGGCAGGTGAGGAGAGGATGAGGGCCGCTGCTACGGTGTGGCTTTTGTAGAAAGAGAGAAGGAAGGGAGACACGAGACGTGATCGAGAGAGAAGAGAAACAGGGACAGAGAGGGCTGCAAGTGGGGCAGAGGAAGAGAGAAGGGAAGGTGGCCGCTGTCTTGGCTGCAAAGGGACAGGCCCGGGCTGTGGCGTGGCTAGGGAGAGGGAGAGAAAAGGGAGCTCGGGTGGGTAGATGCTAGGGTTAGTTGGGAGGCTCGGGTAGGATAGATGGTGGTGGTACATGGTTTAGGGTTTAGATTAGGGGGGGGGGGTTCGGTTTAGTAGAGAGAGCTAGGGTTTAGGGTAGATGGTAGGCTCGGTTAGAGAGGAGAGAAAGAGGGGGGGGTACGGTGAGAGAGGGATCTAGGTAGAGGATTAGAGAGAGAGAAGGGTGAGAGCTAGGGATTTTTGAATCATGCATGCTCCAATTATAGGTCAAGCAAGATCAAGAAGAGAAGAGGGAGGGAGAAGGATGTGGGGGTTTAGGCTTATGCACACCCACATGATCACATGTGCATGCATGGATGTGGATGGTGATTAGGGTAGGGTTTAGATTAAGAGGAGGGTTTAGAGAAAGGGAGAGCCACACAAAACAAAGAAAACCAAAAGACATGCAAAAAGGTGGCAATTGCATGGGCCATGCAAAAACATGAAATGCCATGTATCATACTTGTGTAAACAAAATAATAAGCATGGTACTAGGTATTTGCATCCTCACAAGATGGAGTAGGCCCAAGCAAAAGAAAGAAGGAAAGATCCATGTGGAGTGAATGGGGAAAACCATGTTTGAATTAAAAGGGGACATGCTAGTGTGTATGTGCCACTAGATATTTTCTAGTCCCAAATATCCCAACATGTGAATAACCCCCAAAAGCAACACATATGGAAGCTAGGGAAAAAGGGGTCCCACTCACAAGGCATGCAAAGGTGGCCATGTGGCTCTCATGTATCAATAATGTGAAAACAAAATGATGCCAAGATGAGAACATGTGGAAAAGAATTGGATCCATCCCAACCCACATGAGCTAGAAGTAAAACCCATAAATGCCAAGCTCATATTTAGTTGGATGGTGGAATTATAAGGTGGTGAAAGAAAGGTGGTGGAGTTAATAAGAGATATGCCCCCAAATCAACTTGGGCATTTAACAAGATATCAAGAACCAACTACAATATCAAGATGCAAATACAATTAATAATGCACATGATATAAGAACCAAACAAGAAGGGGTTTTATATGATGCTCAAATGCAAGGTGGCATGATGACATGAGCATGATATGATGATGATGCAACAATTATATGTAGGAAGTGGCCCTTTTATTACTAGAACAAGTAGCATTACAGGTGTTAGACAACTGGGATGCTACAACTCTCCCCCACTAAACAGGAATCTCGCCCCGAGATTCTAGGAAGAAGAAGACACAAAGAGGGTAGGATGGTTGGCACGGAGTTCATCTTCACGCTCCCAAGTGGCTTCATCAACAGAATGGTGTGACCACTGCACCTTGCAGAACTTGATGGACTTATTGCGAGTCCTTCTTTCTGCGGTCTCAAGGATTTTGGTGGGGTGTTCTTGATAAGACAGGTCTTCTTGGAGATCGATTAGCTCATGATCCACGGTCCTGCCGGGATCTTTGAAGCACTTCTTGAGCTGAGAGATGTGGAAAACATCATGGACTTTGAGTTTTTCCGGGAGCTCCAGGGCATAAGCAACTTCTCCTCTTCTACCACGAACCTTGAAAGGACCGATGTATCTAGGAGCCAACTTTCCTTTGATACCGAAGCGGTGTGTTCCTCTCATGGGAGTGACACGAAGGTAGACGAGATCACCAGGGGCATACACCATATCCGTGTGCTTCCTGTCATAATTGCTCTTCTGGCGACTTTGAGCAATCTTCAGGTTCTCAAGAATGATATGCACCTTCTCCTCTGCTTGAGTTACGATGTCAGGGCCAAACCAGATTCTTTCTCCTGCACCTGACCAACCAATCGGAGTTCTGCACTTGCGACCATAGAGAGCCTCAAATGGTGCCATCTTCAGACTTTTCTGGAAGCTGTTGTTGTAGGAGAATTCAGCATAAGGGAGACATTCCTCCCACTTCATGCCAAAGGAGATGACGCAAGCACGAAGCATATCCTCCAGAATCTGATTGATCCTTTCGACTTGTCCTTGCGACTGAGGGTGGTAAGCAGTGCTGAAGTTCAATTTTGTTCCCAGAGCATTTTGGAAACTTTCCCAGAACTTTGAAGTGAAGATGCTTCCACGGTCTGAACTGATCTCAAGCGGAACCCCATACAGAGAGACAATTCTGTTGATATAGAGCTCAGCCAACTGAATTCCAGAAATTGTTTCCTTGACAGGGAAGAAATGAGCCACTTTAGAAAGCCTGTCGATGACAACAAAAATTGCATTGTTGCCCTTCTGCGACCTTGGAAAGCCAGTGATGAAGTCCATCTCTACTTTCTCCCATTTCCATTCCGGAGGTTTCAATGGCTGTAGAAGACCGAATGGTTTCTGATGGACAGCCTTCACTCTGCGGCAGACATCACATTCTGAGACATACTTGGCACAATACCGTTTCAAACCAGGCCACCAATATTGTGTTTTCAAGTCCATGTACATCTTTGTGCTGCCAGGATGGATAGAAAGAACCGAATCATGCGCCTCCTTGAGAACTTGCTCTCTCAGACCCGGGTAGTTTGGTACAAACATCCGGTGTTCAAAGAAAAGCGTGCCTTGATCATCAACGTGGAAGGACTCATACTTCGGAAGCTCAAGTTTAGAGATGATCTTTTTGGTGTGCGGATCACCAAGCTGACGAGAGCGAATCTTTTCTTCCAAGAGAGGAGTAGCCAGAAGGTTCAGGAGATGCCCTTGTTCCACAATTTCCAGGTTGAGCTGACGGAATTCCTCGCACAAGAGAGGTTGCTGTTCTTCCATCATGAGGTTATTGACATAAGCTTTACGGCTAAGCGCATCGGCCATGACATTAGCTTTGCCTGGTGTGTAGTTGATGGTCACATCAAAGTCATTGATTGCTTCAATCCATCTCCTCTGCCGAAGGTTGAGATCAGGCTGAGTGAAGATATACTTCAAACTCTTGTGGTCAGAAAAGATCTCACAACGGTTACCAAGCAGGTAGTGCCTCCATAGCTTCAAAGCAAAGACAACTGCTGCGAGCTCAAGGTCATGTGTGGGATAGTTGATCTCATGCGTCTTCAACTGACGAGAGGCATAAGCAACCACCTGTTTCTCTTGCATAAGGACCGCACCCAATCCTTGCAAAGAGGCGTCGCAGAATACCTGGAAAGGCTTAGATGTATCCGGAGGAACCAAGACTGGTGTGGAAGTGAGCTTCTCTTTGAGTGTCTCAAAACTTGCTTGACATGCAGGAGTCCACAGGTATTTCTTGCCTTTCTTGAGGAGATCGGTAAGAGGCTTCGCTATCTTCGAGAAGTTCTGAACGAAGCGACGACAATAATTAGCCAAACCGAGGAAACTCCGCACTTCTTTGACATTAGCAGGAGGAAGCCATTCAACTATTGTCTTCACAGTTTCCGGGTTGACTGCAATGCCCTTGGCAGAGATGACATGACCAAGATAGGTTACTTCAGGCAGCCAAAACTCACACTTTGAGAACTTTGCATACAAGCGGTTCTCACGAAGCTTGTTTAGGACACACCGCAGGTGTTCTTCATGCTCTTCCTTGGACTTAGAATAGACCAGAATGTCATCCAGATAGACCACAATGAACTTATCAAGGTACTCCATGAAAACGGAGTTCATCAGCCTCGAGAAGGTAGCAGGTGCGTTGGTGAGACCGAAAGACATGACCGTGTACTCATACATGCCATAGCGGGTGGTGAAAGCTGTTTTGGGCACATCTTCCTTGCGAATCTTGATTTGGTGATAACCACTTCTCAAGTCCAGCTTAGAGAACACCACAGCTCCAGCTAGCTGATCGAAAAGATCATTAATCCGCAGGAGGGGTATTTGTTCTTGATGGTTTTAGCATTGAGAGCCCGGTAGTCAACACATAGTCTATCGGTTCTGTCACGCTTCTTCACAAAGATTGTTGGGCTACCCCAAGAAGAAGTACTGTGTTGAATGAAACCCAACTTCTCTTGTTCATCAAGTTGTCGTTTGAGTTCAGCCAACTCAGAAGGACCCATTTTATAAGGCCGCTTGGAGATAGGAGCCGTTCCAGGTTCAAGCTCAATCACAAACTCAACCTCACGATCCGGAGGCATACCCGGTAACTCTTCAGGAAAGACATCTGGGAACTCACAGACCACTGGTACACTCTGAATAGCTTCCATAGCATCATCATTCAGAGCCGCCAAAGAGAAGAGCTGGACAGCAGGAGTCAAACTCGGAGAAAAGACTATATGGCCTTCAGGAATCTTCAGAGAAACTGAGCGTTCAGCACAATCAATCACAGCTGCATTTGCTGTTAACCAATCCATGCCCAAGATGACATCAATGTCAGAATTGCCCAGAACAATTAAAGAAGCCGAGAATAAAGAGCCACCAATCTCAATTTGATTGCCCTGGCTGATATGAACAGCCCTCATGTTTGAACCAGGAGATTGTACCACCAACCGCTTAAGGAGAGGAACCATGACTAACTCATTCTCGTTTGCAAACTTGTGAGAAACAAACGAATGCGATGCACCAGAATCAAACAAAACTCATGCAGGGACTGAGTTAACAGAAAGCATACCCATCACGACTCCAGGTGCATGCTCAGCTTGAGCGGCGTTGACACAGTTGGCACGAACAACCGCAGACCCGGGCTTAGTGTTGATGTTGAGAGCCCGAGGTGGTGGTGCACGAACCATAGGAGAGCTTGCTGCAGATCTTGGCGGGGGTGGAGGGAGAGCTTTGTTCTTCAACGGACAGTTCCAGTTGGGATGTCCATGATCTCCACATGTGAAACAAGCACCATGTGGACGTGGAGCAGCGTAGCCAGGGACTCCGCCAGGCGCTCCAGGGTAGTGGTGGTTGTAGCCCCTGGGAGCCGCAGTGGTGAAGTTTGGTGGCCTTGACGCGTAACTTGCAGGTCTTGGTGGAGCCGGGAGCGACGGTGGGGTGTTAGGAACCCAGACACGCCGCTTAGAAGGAGCTGCCATAACTGCAGAGCTTGATGCATCCCTGTTGTGTTTCTTGGACTCCTCAAACACTTGCCTGCTTGCTTCCTCTTGCAGGGCTGTGTGATGTAGTTCCAGGAAAGATGCCGGCCTTGCATGTGTGATTGCATACTTGATCGATGCATTGAGCCCTTGCCTGAACCTCTTCTGCTTCTTCTTGTCATCAGATACCTCATCGCCACCATAACGAGAGAGATTCATGAAGTTCCTGATATAGGTGTTGACGTTATCATTTCCTTGCTTCAGGTTGAGAAAAGCCTCCTTCATCCTTTCCATAACAATCTCTGAGAGAAACTGCTCCTTGAACGCTCCAGTGAACCTTTCCCAAGTAGGCTGAAACCCAGTGCAGCTTGCCTTCAAGTAGTTCTCCCACCAGAGAGCTGCATCTCCCTTCAGAAGGTGAGTAGCACACTTGACCCACTCCTGCTCCGGAACATCAGCAGTCTCGAGCAACCTTGACATCTCATGCAGCCAATCATCCGCGTCCAGAGGTCGATCAGAAACATCAAACTGACGAGGGTTGAATTTCAGAAAGCTCTTGATGTCTCCTCGCTTGGGAGGTGGAGGTAGTGGAGCAAACTCGTTCCTCCGAACACTCTCCTCAAAGCGCTGCTGGTTCTGCTGCATTGCTGCCAAAGCATTAGCGATGTTTGACAGCGCGGAGCCCAGCTCAGGTGGTATGTCCTCATCAGAACGACGTGGTGGAGCCATCCTGTCATTGATATAAAACACAAGTCAGTACTATAATGGAGAATTATAATAATCCAAAATAGTACCAAGATGGAATTACTCAAGATTAAAGGATACAATTTACTGAGATGATATTAAATATCAACAAAGTTCAAAGCACCTAAAAGATATTAAGCATATCGCACACGACTGAAAAGGAGTGTGGTACACAAATATATCAAAGAAAATTTTTTCCACAAATTTCGGCATTAAAATACCAATAGATGCGCAAAATTACTTAACGAATCAAGATTAGTGACTCTACCGATTCAATATACAAAAGCGAATGATAAAAGTAGTGGTATGGTCGCGACTCCATCCCGCACTCAAATCATTACTCCGCACATGAACAAGTGGAACACATATCCTAACCCCTTCTTCTCACGTTGACCCTAAGATTGGTAACTACGGAACGAACACCCCAACAAGATAACGTCGGATACAAAGAGTAAGACAGATTGCGTCGGTTTGCAAAAACCTGTCGGTATGGAATGTACCAACAGTTGATAACCAAAGGCTGATTAGATAACAACTTGGATGCAACAGATAGACAAGGGATTACACACACGCACACACACACACACAAAACCTATGGTACTACGGAAACCCAGAACACGTGAATCCTAGTTTGAATTTTAAGAAGAGGATTGAAAACGTTGCACTTCCTTACCAGAAAAGGGTGGGTGGGTGGGTAAGAAGAAAAGTGGAAGCAGTCCTACTCTCGCGTTTTGTTTTTCCCTAGTATACATAACTACCAAAATATTTGCTAGACTGACAACAACCGTTTGGCTGAGACCCTGAAGGTCGGGATGGCTCTGATACCAATTGTAACTACCTCGGTGAATTACGCTCCTAGATACAAGCCTGGATAAGCGGTAGTGGTTGAAATAGTACGGTGGGGCCCCAAAAGCCACTCACGGGTAGACCTTTCGGCCGTCCCAACCACTTCCAACTCAACGGGACCTGTACGGGCGGCGTAATCGGCAGGCGAAGGGATCAACTACATACACAAGTGGGTATGTATGCAAGCCACCATACAAGAGTACATCAGAGCCATACCATCTAGAAAGAAAGGAAATATAGCAATGCCATACGGCAAGATTCAAATGACCTAGATAGGTATAATATTTTAGGATAATTCCTCATACAACACACATCAGAGTATCAAGCGGAAGCGGCAAAACAAAGTCCGGGTACGGACAAGAAGCAAATCGGCATAAGATGCCATAGAAGTAAGCACATCCCGCCCACAGATCTCACGGATCCCCGTTCCCGGAATCTCTACACCGAACGATCGTTGCCCGCATCATCAGCCTCTTCCACCCAGTATCCGTCCTGCGAGGGTACCTGTTCATCTGAACCAATAATTTATCGTGTGAGACCCTAAGGGTACTCAGCAAGACTTAATGCCTCTAAAGGGGACACAACCTGGGGTGACGCAATTGCAGCGAAAGATAAACCCTAGCAATTCTACAGATACTCGCTAACCATCCGCCTAACCAATGAAAGACGGATGTCCGTGAATTAATGACAACAGTTATAACAGTAATTCATCAGATCCATCCTCCTCCTCGCTTACCAACGAGGAAGCGGACGAACAACCCCCCCATCCGTTGGCAATTTTATTAACCATTCCATGAGTGTTGCACTATTTACTAGTCAAATTACTTAGTCAGATTAAAGCGGTACTTTAGTTATGCTTGTCTATGATCGAGAAACTGTGCTCCAAGTCGTCCATAACCGCGGACACGGCTTTCAGAAAGTTTTACCCGGCCGGGGTGCACCAATAGCAACACACGCTCGATCAACCTCGGAAAAACCAAATCAAAACCCAACGAGGCCTTCACGACAAAGCAATCACAAGATTCGGAAATATTTCAGGGGGCCACCCCATTAAGCTACCCGCAACGAAGTTAGCTGACTCCGAGACGGACTCAAGGTTTGGGTGGACGGCTGTAAACAACTGGGAACCCGAAAGTGTGACTGGGCTTGTCGATACCGCGAAAACGTGTCCCGATCCTAAACAGTGCAGGTGCTCCTCGCACAATTTAAATACAGAAGTAGCATGGCATAAGTACAGGATAGTAAATAAAACCTCAAACTAGTTTGTGGCCCCAAGAAATAAGACGGAATCAAGCTCTGGCTCAGGGGGGTCCCATATACCTCCCGGATGTGGATAGCGCGATAAATCAAGGAACAGGAATCAAGTACTCGGGGTCTTACGGGACACAAGTGAGCAGGAAAAACCAAATAGCAGATGTTGCTCACCGGTGCCACTTTCATTAGTTATCCCATTACTACTCAGGTTAAGTTGTTTAGGTACCTCGTTTTCCATCAGACTCTCACATACCCTATGTGGCATCCCGCAAAACCACTACTAGAAAATCGCGTTGAATTTGTGCATTGCATCGTCATCATCATGCATTGTTTGCTTAAAACTATTTTCGCAAAGCCCGTTTTGTTTTCTCTAAAACGCCCCCATCTTTATTCAAACACCAAAACTGGGTCTCCGGATTATTTTGATTGTCTACTATCGGTTTGTAAACGGTGCATTTAAAGTAAATAAAAGATTATATTATTTTAGTGGGGCAGTCGAACGGGCCGAATGACCCGAACGACCACCCCAGAAAAATACAAACGGTCCACCTCTAAATCCTAAAGCTACCAACCTATCTACCCACCCCTCTGGCCACCTCACCCCAGCCTATCATCTCTCGCCACCTCACCTGACCCTATACCCCCAACCAACCAGACCCCGCCACATCAGCCTCCCTCTCTCTCTCCCCCTCTCTCTCCCCCCACAGCGCCCCGCAACCTGCCCCGCAATGCTCCCTCCCATCCCCCTCCGGCGACCGGCCCCCCCGACGCGGCCCCGTTCCCCACCTTCCTCCTCCTCCCTCTACCCAACGCGCGTGCCCGCCGGCGACTCCTCCCGCGCCCCTCTCCTCTCTGCGCGCGCTGCGCCCCCTCCAGCGCCGCCTCGCCCCTCTCCGGCAGCCGCCTCCGCGCCGCGCGCGCTCGCGCCTCTCCCTGCAAGCTTCCGCCCGCCTCCCTCTCCACCCCGCCACTCTCTCTCCTCCGGCGCCCCGTCGCCCGTTCCTCTCTCCCCGCCGCCGCACGGGCTCGCTCCGCCGGCGCGCTCGCCCGCCTCCTCCTCCACCGCCTGCTCCGCGCCGCCTCCAGCGCGCCGCCGCTCGCCCAGGACCCCCGCCCCGCTCGCCAGCGCCCACCGGCAACCCCGCCACCAGCCCGGCAGCGACCACCTCGCCCCGCGCAGGCCACCCTCCCGCGCCGCCGGAGATGCTCGCCCCGACCGCCGCCTCCGCCGCCTCCTCCCGCACCAGAGCCGCACCAGGGCCGCCCCGAGCCGCTCCGCGCTGGCCTCCGCCTCGCCCGCCGCCGTGCCCGACCTCGCTGCGAGCCGCCGCCGGCCCCGCGCCGTCTCCTCGCCGCGGGCCCGCTCTGCGCCGCCGCCACGACCTCGATCTCCGGTCCCCGGAGCCCCGCGCCGCCGACGACACGCTGCTTCGTCCAATCTTCATTGCCTCTGCTCCGCCGCCAGGGACGCGGGCACCCTCGTCCTCTGCCCTGTTAGCCAACGCCGCCTAGTACCTGGAATTCAGACAAGATCCCGACAATCGAAGATGGACGCTAGCACACATGGAACCGAGGGGCACCGAATGACAAGATCGCCATCCCGGAAAACCCGATGCCACCAAGTTCTGTACCTCCAAGATCTTCCGACGCGTCTACAACCTCACCTTTGATGATAAGTCGACACCCAAGCTCCACGTCAGGGACGCCAAGAGCGCCACGAAGACGACAAGCTCTACTGCCGAACGCCAATACCGACCGATACGCGGACCCGACAAGTTCTTCTCAATGACAAGATCATCGTCTTAGAACCCGAAGGCCACATGTGCAACAAGTACCCCATCGAGGACGCCGAGTGCTTCTTCCCGGAATGCCAAGACCTACCTCTGTTATCCGAGACCGATCCGTCGAACCCCGGATCCGAACCCTGAGACCGACCCCGAACCCCGGGACCCCAAGTTCGTCGAGACCCCTAATGTGTGAACCTCTTATCCGAGAACCCTATTTTATAATATAATAACAACATGTTGCATATTGAATTGTCATACTCGCGTGCATATTATCATGTGGTTTGGGGGCCTTACGCCGATTCACCCTTTACTTAAATATGGGGCCCATATGCGGGCAAATCTAGCCTTATATTGGCCTCATTTAAATTTGTGTAGCGAACCCGGTGCTATATTTTGCCTTGTTAAAGAACATTTAATTGCGGGGGATCTAAACAACTTGAACCATTTAATTAATTGTCGGGACCCCGGTTCCGCTTAATATGACCTAATTGCATTGCACCCTTGCCATGTCATGCATCATACATGCATCATGCCGATCCTCTGCCGTTGTATTAAATATTGCATCCGGTGTTTCTTCTAGTGTTTTGGTTCTTCGCGGATAAGGCCAATGAGTTGATGTGAGCTTCGCCCCGATCTTCGGTTGAACCTTCGGCAATGTTTTCAGGCGAGCATCTCCCCCTTTCTACCTATCTTACTTTTATAGCATTTATTCCCTCCCGTTGATCTATTGCTATCTGTGTTGCGATGCTCTAGTTTTCGTACCCGTGATATCCCTTGCAGCCCTATATTGCCTTGGACACACCCTATTACCTATTGTATGGTAGATAGTTGGACCTGCGCGTCTTAGTCGCTTGCTCAAGTGTTGTTGCGTGTCGTCAATGCCATAGTTGTTGGAGCCTTGCCGGATGTTGATGTTGGAGATGATCATAGTTTTTACTTATCGTTCACTTTATTTCCTTTTTAACAACTAAAATTGAAGTAAGCAGAGGCATCGGTGGGTGATAGATAATATTTGGTTTCCGAACGCCCACTTGTGTCCCGTAGGACCCCGAGTACTTGATACCTGTTCCTTGATTTATCGCGCTATCCACATCCGGGAGGTATATGGGACCCCCCCCTGAGCCAGAGCTTGATTCAGTCTTATTTCTTGGGGCCACAAACTAGTTTGAGGTTTTATTTACTATCCTGTACTTATGCCATGCTAATTATGTATTTACGTTTGTGCGAGGAGCACCTGTACTGTTTAGGATCGGGACACGTTTTCGCGGTATCGACAAGCCCAGCCACACTTTCGGGTTCCCAGTCGTTTACCGCCGTCCACCCAAACCTTGAGTCCGTCTCGGAGTCAGCTAGCTTCGTTGCGGGTCTACTCAATGGGGTGGCCCCCTGAAATATTTCTGAATCCTGTGATTGCTTTGTCGTGAAAGCCTCGTTGGGTTTTGATTTGGTTTTTCCGAGGTTGATCGAGCGTGTGTTGCTATTGGTGCACCCCGGCCGGGTAAAACTTTCTGAAAGCCGTGTCCGCGGATATGGACGACTTGGAGCACAGTATCTCGACCATAGACAAGCATAACTAAAGTTTATTGCTATAAATTTGACTTTATAATGACTAGTAATCAGCTTCACTATAATGGAATGGCTAAATAATACTGCCCACAATTGCTTGTTTGGAGTGTCGCTTGCGACCATTGTACCTGACTAGTAAGTATGGCAATTACAATGGAATGGCTAAATAAAAGTTCCAACAACTGCTGGGTTTTGGGTTATCTCATGCTAATTGTATCTGATTAGTAAGTGTTGCAACTACAACGGAATGGTTCACTAAAATGACCCACTACTTATTTTATCAGGACGACTATCTTTACCTGACTAGTAAATTGCCGCAACTATAACTGAATGAGTAAAACTGCCAACGGTGTGAGTTCCTCGGTTGACTTCCTCGTTTGGTCTCGAGGGGGAAACACCAGGACGGGTTTGCTTGGTGTTATAATCAGGTTGGTTCCGAATAGGTCTTTCTTACCCCTCTGATAACCGCCAGTTGTATCGAGTCTCTATAGGTTGTCTAGTGCATGCTGCCGCTGCCGCTTCAGTCCACCATACCTATGTAGGCGAGGACCGCCGAATTCTAGACTCGCCGTGTACTGGCCTCAGTACTGACGCTCCTCTTTTTCCTTTGCCCTTTGTCGGCACCCCTTTGTTTAAGCAGGTTTTGAGATCGACGCCGTTAGCAGGGTTACCCTTCCGGCTTGGCCTGGGCAGGGTTATGGACGCCATTGGTTATTCTTCAGGGCTCTTAGCCCCATTTGCATCTTGTCCGTAGCTGGACGCTCTATCGTTTTCAAGGTGATTTGGATCTTTGTATATTATATCTGTATTCTTGACTCTTTGAGTCGCTGTTATATATATCTGTTCTGTGGGTCCCATCGAGGACTGTTGAGTAATGTTATTACTTCGTTTTCCACCCGCACGCAAGTGCCTGGTGGGCACCTTCGAATCGTTTCTATGCGGGTTTGGCGGGTTTCGCTAAAACTTGCATAGGTCCGATTCCGAGGGTGTTACACCCTACACATGCTGTTCTACGACTCGCATGGCTCAAACAACTCCTGTAGTAATGGCTCATGGGATGGAGGAACAAGCTCGGTGGGTTTTAAAGTAAAAGCTATGCAATACTTGGGATTCAATTTATTGCATTCGCGACTCAATGATGCAAGAATAAGATATAGGCAATAGGTATTGTATGTATGCAAGCATGTGGTAGTGCTTGCCTGGCAACTCAGTAGAAGCGAGAGACGGATCTGGGTAGTGCTCCTGGTTCTCTTGATATATTCCCTGCTCAGTGTCTATTCGAAGAAGAACCAAACAAACAAAGGCCAACATAAATAAAGTGCGCAAGCATATGAGTAAAATGCATCAAGCAAACAATCATGCCATGATGAATGATGCACAATTTGCATGGCAATAAGGTAGCATGGCATAAGTGAGGTGTGGAATACAAGAGTAAAGCATTTTATTAAGGTTGGGCCACATTTTATTGTCATAATAGTTGCTGTAAATTATATATTTACATGATGCATGCTGCAATGGAAGTCATGGATAGCATAAACAGAAAGGTCTCGTCGAGCTGATCATTTTAGACATATCATTTGCGAAATTCGGAGTTGTGAAACAAAAGTTATTAATTTATTAAGTTCCAGTGGCATTTTGTTGTAATTTACCCAACTTGGAATTTAAAGTGTTCAAATAATATTTTGAATGGCATATTTGAATTCCTCACATTTTTCTGATCCAAAAACATATATTATTTGTATTATTTGAAATTATGAATTTAAATTTATTTTAAGTCAAAATTAATAATTAGGGTCAAAGTCAAAGGTGGACTAAATAAAATAATTCTGAAAATATTTGAATAAGGATTTGAATTATAATTTAAAAACAAAACATTTTTCATATAAGGTTTGAATTCAAATTCCAAACCAGGAATAAGTTATGAATTTTATTTAGTTTGAACAGATTCTGAAATTTGAATTTGAATTCTGAAAACAGAAAACATTTTAATACTCAGGCTGACCTAGCCCTAGACACCGACAGGTGGGACCCGAGGGTGCTGACTGGGCTGCCACGTGGGACACAGGTGGGGTGTACCGCGGGTGAAGAATCTAGAAAAACGGGGTGCCTTTTTACAAAAGGACTGGACACAGAGGGGCCACGGGTTGAGCTGCACATAGTCCAGGGGCCTATTTAGAAAAGCGTCCGGGAGGCTCTGACTGACGAAACTGAAGAATTCTCGCGGAAACAGCTAGCTGGCTCGAACTTGGGATGAAGATGGCGAGGAAACGGTGGAGATTTTAAACATGACACAAAAAGCAAAGTTGAAGAGGGGATTCCAGGCTACAAGTTTTATGTTTGGAGTTTCGCCAACGGAGGTCTGCAGCGGACGGGGCGAAGGGATGAACAGAGGCAAAACTCGCTCGGTGGAAAACTGAATTTGTGTTCGCAAAACGCCTAGCTGGTTCCATCTTCGGGCGACGATGGCGATCGAACTAGGGCAGATCTCACGATGCCGCAAAAATAAAACTTTTAGAGGGACGAAAGGGCTACGACTTTCATGTTGGGGATTTTTGCGGAGGAGGGCTGTAGCAGACGGGGCGAGGTGAAGAACAGGGGTGCGCTCGGCTGCTTCCTGCTACTGCTGCCGTCCGCGCGCGGCGAGCGCGGCGTGCGCCAGAGCGCGAGCGCGGCGTGCGCCAGAGCGCGAGCGCGGCGTGCGCCAGAGCGCGAGCGCCAGAGCGGGCGAGGCTAGCGAGGCAGAGGCGGCGTGAGCTAGAGGGAGGAGGGCTGGGCGGCAGCTCACCGAGGGGGTGCTGGTGACGGTGGTGATGTGCCGGAGAGCACCGAGACGACGGCGAGGGGATGGTGAACGGCGGCGAGCGCGAGCGACGGCGTGGCGCTCTCGGACGTGTTCGGCGACGGGGGCAGAACGTGGCGGCTCTGGCTCCTCCTGCGGCTCCCAACAGCCTGCGGTGGCTCCACGCCAAGCTCCTGCACGGGTGGTGCTCCTCTAGCGACGAGGGCTCCGGTGAACCATGGCTCGTCGACGACGGCCGGAAGCTGGCGCTAGGGTACTGGATGGCCCGGTGAAGGAGGAGAAGGGGGGGCTAGATCGAGATCCAGGGCAGGTGAGGAGAGGATGAGGGCCGCTGCTACGGTGTGGCTTTTGTAGAAAGAGAGAAGGAAGGGAGACACGACACGTGATCGAGAGAGAAGAGAAACAGGGACAGAGAGGGCTGCAAGTGGGGCAGAGGAAGAGAGAAGGGAAGGTGGCCGCTGTCTTGGCTGCAAAGGGACAGGCCCGGGCTGTGGCGTGGCTAGGGAGAGGGAGAGAAAAGGGAGCTCGGGTGGGTAGATGCTAGGGTTAGTTGGGAGGCTCGGGTAGGATAGATGGTGGTGGTACATGGTTTAGGGTTTAGATTAGGGGGGGGTTCGGTTTAGTAGAGAGAGCTAGGGTTTAGGGTAGATGGTAGGCTCGGTTAGAGAGGAGAGAAAGAGGGGGGGTACGGTGAGAGAGGGATCTAGGTAGAGGATTAGAGAGAGAGAAGGGTGAGAGCTAGGGATTTTTGAATCATGCATGCTCCAATTATAGGTCAAGCAAGATCAAGAAGAGAAGAGGGAGGGAGAAGGATGTGGGGGTTTAGGCTTATGCACACCCACATGATCACATGTGCATGCATGGATGTGGATGGTGATTAGGGTAGGGTTTAGATTAAGAGGAGGGTTTAGAGAAAGGGAGAGCCACACAAAACAAAGAAAACCAAAAGACATGCAAAAAGGTGGCAATTGCATGGGCCATGCAAAAACATGAAATGCCATGTATCATACTTGTGTAAACAAAATAATAAGCATGTCACTAGGTATTTCATCCTCACAAGATGGAGTAGGCCCAAGCAAAAGAAAGAAGGAAAGATCCATGTGGAGTGAATGGGGAAAACCATGTTTGAATTAAAAGGGGACATGCTAGTGTGTATGTGCCACTAGATATTTTCTAGTCCCAAATATCCCAACATGTGAATAACCCCCAAAAGCAACACATATGGAAGCTAGGGAAAAAGGGGTCCCACTCACAAGGCATGCAAAGGTGGCCATGTGGCTCTCATGTATCAATAATGTGAAAACAAAATGATGCCAAAATGAGAACATGTGGAAAAGAATTGGATCCATCCCAACCCACATGAGCTAGAAGTAAAACCCATAAATGCCAAGCTCATATTTAGTTGGATGGTGGAATTATAAGGTGGTGAAAGAAAGGTGGTGGAGTTAATAAGAGATATGCCCCCAAATCAACTTGGGCATTTAACAAGATATCAAGAACCAACTACAATATCAAGATGCAAATACAATTAATAATGCACATGATATAAGAACCAAACAAGAAGGGGTTTTATATGATGCTCAAATGCAAGGTGGCATGATGACATGAGCATGATATGATGATGATGCAACAATTATATGTAGGAAGTGGCCCTTTTATTACTAGAACAAGTAGCATTACAGGTGTTAGACAACTGGGATGCTACAGAGAACAAGAGAGGAATAACACAAGGAGAACACAAAATCCCCCAAGATCTAGATCCCAAATATTCACTCACAAAGAGATGATATGGTTTGGTCAAATTGTATAGCTAGATCTCCTCAATCTTCCTCAATCCGGATGGGGAAGACGACTTCGTGGACTGGTGGCTGCAGGTGTCAAGATCTACCCCCGAGCTCTTCGCAAGGGCACTTCCTCACTCATCATGCTGACGGCGTGGTGGATTTGGAAGCTGAGAAATGCGGTAGTGTTCGACAATGCGGCACCCAACCTGGGTGGTCTTCTGGATACAATTCGGTCTGAGGCTAGAGCTTGGGTGGCTGCTGGGGTGACTGGCCTGCGTGCCTTGATCCCCACGGCCCTGTAGTTCTAGTGGGTAGAGTTATATGGGGTGTTGGCTCCCAGTGAGCCTTTGTATATGTTGTTAAGTACTCTCTCTTTTTCTATCAATGAATCGGAACGCAAGGCTTTTGTGTTCTCGCGAAAAAAAATCTTCCTCTCAAATGTGTGCAAGAATCATTGGATGGGGAGGGAGAAATCAAGATCAAGAGGGTAGAGAAAATAGGGAAAAGCTTGAGAGGAAAATAGAGGAAGAAGAAGCACTAAATAAAAGAGAGAGAGGGAGCTTATATAAGGGCCCAACGAATTCTTCCCGTTGGGGCCAATTAGCCTGACTGGGCCGGTAGTACCGCCCGTCGACCTAGCAATCCAGCGAAGCAAGCAAGCCAGGGTCAACTCGGGCGAGCGAGCTGGGGCGATCGAACAGAAGGAGGATCGGGAAGGCGAGCGAGGCGGGCGAGAGCGAGAGCCAGCGCGTGAGCAAGCGCGATCGGGAGGAGTTGGCGCGCATGGAGGAAGCGAGTGGGGCGGATGCAGACTAGAGAGAGGCGGCGGCTGAGCTGGGCGCCAGGTTGGGCCAGCCTAGTAGTACCAGCCCGGCCGGGCGGTACTACCGCGTTGGGCCGGTATAACCGGCCTGGGCCAGAAATGCAACCGGGCGGCACAGTAGGTGAGCAGCGCGCAGCCAGGAGAGGGCGGTAGACAATTGCGGTACTACCGCACAACCCAACTACAAATATTTTCTTTTTCTTTTTAAATCAAATGAAGGGAAAATACAAATGGCAATTACTCGATCTAGGAAACTCCGATCGACATGAAACCAATTTTGTTAGGAAGAGGATGACAAGATCTTGATGTATTATAATGTAAGATACCTCCCTTAATGAGAAACCGGAAAACCACCAAGATAAAAAACGCAATAAGATATAAAGGGGAAATCCGTTTTTGATGAACTAGAGCTTGTTATAAATATACCACAAGCTCTAGAACCTCACATGGATAAGATCCAAATAACAACCAAGAACGATGATGCTAAGTATGCAAAGGTTTGAGCTCTCTCTGAACAATATGATCGAGTTACTCACCCGAGAGCCCCTCTTGATAGTACGACTATCTAACCTAAACCCGGTCTCCCAACTAACAACATGAGACCGGCAAAAGGTAAAACCTATCAAGATTATACCTTTGC
The DNA here is from genome assembly GCA_910589765.1 of Avena atlantica. Taxonomy (NCBI): domain Eukaryota; kingdom Viridiplantae; phylum Streptophyta; class Magnoliopsida; order Poales; family Poaceae; genus Avena; species Avena atlantica. Next base: position 321,742,536 of record OU342736.1, on the reverse strand, counting down.
CTTGAGCGATCCACTTGAGCGCGATGTAGACGACCTTGTCCTTCTCAAGATGGACACCTTTCTTGATTCCTCTTCTTTGACCTTGTCTTCATTGATCCATAAATATCGAGGATGTCAAGCATCAAACATGAGATCTTCTAGAGATGGCGCATTTTGAGCTTGCACAAGACATCTTCTTCTTTATTTCATCGACCTTGAAGCCAACACATGCTCCAAGCGATTTGTAACTACCTCGGTGAATTACGCTCCTAGTTACAAGCCTGGATGAGTGGAAATGGTTGAAATAGTACGGTGGGGCCCAAATGCCACTCACAGGTAGACCTTTCGGCCGTCCCAACCATTTCCAAACATCGGGACAAGAACGGGCGGCGTAATCGGCAGGCGAAGGGATCAACTACATACACAAATGAGTATGTATGCAAGCCACCATACAACAGTACATCAGAGCCATTCCATCTAAAAAGAAAGGAAATATAGCAACGCCATACGGCAAGTTTCAAATGTCCTAGATAGATATAATATTTTAGGATATCTCCTCATACATCAAACATCAGAGTATCAGACGGAAGCGGCAAACAAGATCCGAGTACGGATAAGAAGCAAATCGGCATAAGATGCCCCATAATAAACACATCCCGCCCACAGATCTCACGGATCCCCGTTCCCGGAATCTCTACGCCGAACGATCGTTGCTCACATCGTCCGCCTCCTCCACCCAGTATCCATCTTGTGAGTGTACCTGTTCATCTGAATCAAATAATTTATCGTGTGAGACCCTAGGGGTACTCAGCAAGTCTTTATGCCTCTAAAGGGGACACAACCTGGGGTGACGCAATTGCAGCAAAAGATAAACCCTAACAGTTCTATAGATACTCGCTAACCATCCGCCTAACCAAGGATAGACGGATGTCCGGGAATTAATAACAACAGTTATAACAGTAGTATTAACAGATCCATCCTCCTCCTCGCTTACCAACGAGGAAGCGGACGAACAACCCCCATCCGTTGGCAGTTTTATTATCCATTCCATGAGTGTTGCACTATTTACTAGTCAGTTACTTAGTCAAATTAAAAGCGGTACGTTAGTTATACTTGTCTATGGTCGAGAAACTGTGCTCCAAGTCTTCCATAACCGCGGACACGGCTTTCAGAAAGTTTTACCCTGCAGGGGTGCACAAATAGCAACACACACTCGATCAACCTCGGAAAAATCAAATCAAAACCCAACGAGGCCTTCACGACAAAGCAATCACAGGATTCAGAAATATTTCAGGGGGCCACCCCATTAAGTATACCCGCAACGAAGTTAGCTGACTTCGAGACGGACTCAAGGTTTGTGGGGCCGGCTGTAAACTACTGGGAACCCGAAAGTGTGACTGGGCTTGTCGATACCGCGAAAACGGGTCACGATCCTAAATAGTACAGGTGCTCCTCGCACAATCGTAAATAAAGCAGTAAAGCATGGCATAAGTACAGGATAGTAAATAAAACCTCAAAATAGTTTGTGGCCCCAAGAAATAAGAATGAATCAAGCTCTAGCTCAGGGGGGTCCCATAAGCCTCCCGGATGTGGATAGCGCGAATATTCAAGGAACATGAATCAAGTACTCGGGGTCCTACGGGACACAAGTGAGCAGGAAAAACCAAATAGCAGATATTACTCACCGGTGCCACTTTCATTAGTTATCCCATTACTATTCAGGTTAAGTTGTTTAGGTACCTCGTTATCCATCAGACACTCACATACCCTACACATGCTGTTCTACGACTCGCATGGCTCAAACAACTCCTGTGGTAATGGCTCATGGGATGGAGGAACAAGCTTCGGTGGGGTTTAAAAGTAAAGGCTATGCAATACTTGGGATTCAATTTAATGCAATCACGACTCAATGATGCAAGAATAAGATAGAGGCAATAGGTACTATATGTATGCAAGCATGTGGTAGTGCTTGCCTGGCAGCTCAGTTGAAGCGAGAGAAGGATCTGGGTAGTGCTCCTGGGTTTCTTGATATATCCCCTGCTCAGCGTCTATTCGAAGAAGAACCAAACAAACAAGGGCCAACATAAATAAAGTGCACAAGCATATGAATTAAATGCGACAAGCAAACAATCATGCCATGATGAATGATGCACAATTTGCATGGCAATAAAGTAGCATGGCATGGGTGAGGTGTAGAATACAAGAAATTAACATTTTATTGAGTTTTAATCATGTTTTATACTTAATTAAGTTGCTGTAATCTTTATATTTATATGATGCATGCTGCAATTTAGAACATGGAATTCATAAACAGAAAGGTCTCGTTGAGCTAATCATTTTAGACATATCATTTGTTAAATTTGGAGTTATAAATCAAATGTTATTAATTAATTAAGGGAGAAGGGCATTTTGTTGTAATTTTAATCAACTTGAAATTTAAAGTGTCCAAAATATATTTTGGATGGCATATTTGAAATCCTCACATTTTTCTGATTTGAAAACATATATTATTTGTATTATTTGGAATTATGAATTTAAATTTATTTTAAAGTCAAAATTAGTCAATTAAGTCAAAGTCAAAGGTTTGACTATTTTAAATCAATTCTGAAAATATTTGATTAAAGATTTGAATTGACATTCAAAAACAAAATAGTTTTCATATAAGGTTTGAATTCAAATTCCAAACTATTTGAAAGTTATGAATTAGTTTAGATTTAAACAGATTTGAAGTTGAATTTGAATTTGAAATAATTTGAAAAGATTGAATTTGAAACAGAAAGGTTCCTGGACTTTTGCTACTCAGTCAGATTCTACCCACAGCCAGTGACAGGTGGGGTCGATGCTGACTGGGCCAACACGCGCACACAAAAGTTTTTCTCACTGCGAGCTACTCTAGTCCCTGAGAGTGACAGGTGGGGCCACGGCACACGCGGACCCGCACGACAGTGGGCGGATGCGAGGCTGCCACGCGGCATAGCAGGGGTTGCGGGTTGAGACGGTGAAACCTGGGGTACCTTTTTGCAAAACGTCTGGGAGGCTGACAGGCGGGCCTAGAGGGAGCGCGGGTTGAGGAATAAAAGCCAGGGAGGGTTTTTGCAAAAGTGCGGCGGCACTGTGGATCTTCTCCACCGTCTGGCGCGTGCGATGCGCGGCGCAGCGAGGCGGGGCTCGAACCCGCGACGTGGGGCGCGCGCGCAGACGCGGCGACCACTAGGCTAGGTGGGGGTCGTTGTCCGAAGGGCGGCTGGCGGCTAGGTAGGGTTTGCGCGACGCGGGAGCGAGCAGACGTGCGCGCTCGCCGGTGCACGCAGTCTGCTCGACGATATGAACGGCGGCACTAGGCGGCGACAGCGAGGCGACCCATGTCAGGGGGGCAGAGAGGCTCACCGCGAGGCTGCTGGCGGTGTTGGATCGGGCGGGGGCGCAGCAGATCGTCGTCGAGGCTGGCGGCCGGAGTTCTAGGGTTTCGCGGCGGAGCGGCGTCGGCCTGGGGCTTCTGAGGCTCCTCCTCCTCGCTGGCGTTTACGGGGCGACGCAGAGGGCTCGACTCGGTCTTCCTTGACACCTGGACGCCGCGCCCGCCACCTGGTACGGTGTCGTCGAGAGGAGGCCGACAAAAAGGTGTTGATCGGTGGTAGACGGTGGTGGAGAGGAAGGGGAGGAGAGGGCAGGGCCCTGTGCAGATCTGGGAGAGGCAGAGGGGTGGTGGGAGTATATAAGGGCGAGCCTGAGGGAGGTGGTGCCGTGGGGGAGTGGGTAGGGTTAAAGGTGGCTTCGGCCACCTTTTCCTCCTCCCTCACGTGCGCGAGCTGGGAGCCAGGGCAGGGGCAGGGGCTGCAGGTGGGGTAGGGAAAGAAGGAGAGGGTGGTGGGGCCAGGGTAGCAGAGAGAGAGAGAGCTAGAGAGAGGGGGAAAGTGGCTCGGGTTGGAGCTAGGTTAGAGGGATGGGGTGGATCGGTTTAGGGTTGTAGCTAGGGTTGGGGTGGGGAGAGAGAGGGGGTAGATGGGTCCAGGGTGGGGCCTGCAGGTCAGAGAGAGGAGAGAGGCCGAGAGAGAGGGTGTGGGTAGCTAGGGTTAGCTAGAGAGGGAGAGAGCTAGGTTAGAGAGAGGAGAGATGAGAGGGGCTTGAGGATTTTAGATGCTTGCATGCATCAAGCAAGAACAAGCTAAGATCAAACAAGGTTTAGGCAAAAGAGAGGAAGGAAAGAAAGGTGATGAGGGTTTAGAGAGAGAGGTTGATGTGAGGATAGGGTTTAAGCAAGATCAAATAAGACCAAGCCCAAAGGAGGGAGAGAGAGAAGAGAGGTGATCCACTCAAAAGATTTCAAATAAAATCCAAATGACTTAGATGTGGTGGTTCTTGCATGGCCCATGCATGAATAGTAGATGCCACATTGGATTTTGTGAGAACATAATTAAATCCCATGGCATTTATTTCCATGCATTCCCAAATATGGAATAAAGGTCAAGCAAAAGAAATTAGACATAGATCCATCCCAACCCACATGGGCTAGAGTAAATGCCAAAATAAAATAAAAGCCCATGGGTAATTAGGGTGGTAGAATTATAAGGTGGTGACAATGAAAGGTGGTGGAGTGGAAATAAGATATATGCCCCCAACTCAACTTGGGCATTTAAACAATATATCAAGAACCAAGTACAATATCAAGAGGCAAATACAATTTACAATGCATATGAGAGAAGAACCAACACAAAAAGGGTTTTATATGATGCTCAAATGCAAGGTGGCATGATGACATGAGCATGATATAATGATGATGCAACAATTATATATATGAAGTAGCCATTATATTACTAGACCAAGTAGCATTACAATTGTTAGACAAATGGGATGCTACACGATGCCAATGGACAAATCCTACAAGTGCAACTTAATACACACATTAGTCCAGAAAGATTGTCATAATTACCAAAAACACACATGGAGCCCACATGCTCTTTCACCGGATCCGCCGTACTCGTCGCCCTTCTGCTACCCGTGGGATGACGTCGGTTGCCTCTAGCTGTGTCGTTTTGCTCGTGGTGGTTTTGCTTGGTGCGCTACGGGTGCGAGAGCGTTCCTCAGACTAGCGTTGGTACGGCAGGCCCGGGTGAGCTCGGTGGCGACGGAGTTGCTGCTTGGCAGCAGGGATCAATAGTGGTGGTAGATCTCCTGGTGGACGGAGGACTAGGTCCTAGTGTTGGGGTTGGCGTGTATGGTGGCACCCTTGCTGCAGGGCAGCGACGGGGCTTCACGAGCCTATTTGGGATCGAATAGGCTAGGAGGGTCTGGTCTATCCTGCTGCTGCATCCGGTTGGCTACCGCCTTCAGGTGGTGGTGGTAGTTCCCTCCCGCATGCTGATGTCATGCTAACCCTCGCCGAAGGTTCCTCTTTTTTGGTCTTACGGGCCTCGCACCGTGGGTCACGGTGATACAACGGTGGTGACTTCAAGACCGTGGTGGCGCGTGCACGTGGGCGACGATCTTGGTGGAGCATTACAAAAGTGTCCGAAAGTTTGGTTCTTGAGGGGTCGGGAGAAATCCTTGTCATATTGATACCGACGTAGTGACGCCTGCGGGTGTCGCTGCCCTTCCTGAAAGGCGTCACGTGTATCCCTTCACCACCTCCCGTTTCTTACCGAGGAAAACCCTAGGACCAGTCCGGACAGCAGTGTCGTCGTCACTTTCCTTCTTTGAGGTGCTTCTTGGTATGCGGCGCTTTGGACTGCTAGACGTGTGGGGGTACTTCTCTGGAGGGTGCAACGGTTGCGAGGTTTCTCTGTTTTTGTTGAACCGTCGACGTCAGCTTTTTCTTTTCAAAACAGGATTAGTTTGTTACAAAATACCTATTCCCTTGCGGGCAATTGTTTTTCTTTACTGACCACATAAACAGATAAATGTCTTTGTGGACTATTGCAAAATTAATTCTATACCATATTTGCATGAAGGAGCAATGAGCTTTTGCTCATCCTCCTCGTACTCTGTATGGAGCCAGAATATCCCGAGTCTCAATTTAGATAACTAAATGCACTTCAAGGTGAAGCCGAGGAATTGTGGGACCTTCTCGAGCATAGTATAGACAATTGAGAGAGAGAGTGAGCCTATTCTTTCTTCTTGTTTTTCTTTTGGGCTTGGTTTGTGCTGTTTTGCCTCAGCATTGTTCGTAACATTGCATCGGTGGTTATTATATTGACTTAAATTTGGTAGTTCTCTTGCATTGTCCAAACTTAGCTATTCCTTCTGATCCAAATTAGTTGACTCAAATTTGTTAAGATATGGATAAATCTAATACTGAATCATGTCTAGATACAATCTAATCTAGACAAATCTAAGTCAACTAATTTGGATCGGAGGGAGTACATAGATGTTCCTTCTCTAATTATCATGCACACTAGTGCAGAACGGCCCATGTGTCCCGGTTGGTAAGGGGATTTAGTCCCGGTTCCCCAACCGGGACGGGGCAATCGGGACTAAAGCCTCAACCTTTAGTCCCGATTGCCCCACCAACCGGGAAAAAAGGGGATACACGTGGCCGCGGCAGAGGGCGGGGGGGGGGGGGGAGCAACCGTCCCGGTTCGTAACACAAACCGGGACAAATAACCCTCTGCCGCGGCAGAGAATTTATTTTGGCAACATTTGTTGCCGTGGCAGCATTTTGGCCACTTTTTGTTCCGCGGTAGAGAATTCATTTATGTTGTTTTATTGTTTATTTAGTCTTTTGCACTCATCAATGAAGGAACCATTATATTACACAAGATCATCATGACAATATAGATCCAAGTGTCGAACATTGTCGGGGGTGTACCCCCAGGTACCCCAAAGTTGATGCATCAAGTTATTCGATAGAGTGTTAAATTAGTAGATTAAGAGATATGAAATATAAATAGCATAGAGAAAAAGAGAAGAAAAGTGCACTTGGGCCGACTCAGCATGTATTCGGCCCAAGTGAGAAGCCACCAGGATCAGCTCTACACACAACGGGACGAATTAAAGCCAAAGGAGCCGAGTCAGCCAAAACCAGGCCATCCATGCCGGGTGGGCCGAACTAATCACCTCGGCCCACAACGCCACCTCCTCCTCTAGCCGAGCCACTCCTCACCAAGTCGCCCGGGTGGGCCAGAACCAGCCGTCACGGGCCGGCAAACCCCGGTCGTCCCCGTCCTCCTCCCCCGGGTGGGCCGGCACGGACAGCTCGGCCCACCGCGGGGCCTCGTTCGACGAACAGTCACGGACCAGGTTCCCCCAGCAGACCGCCGAATCATCCCGGGTGGCCCGTTGTGGCATCCCGCAAAACCACTACTAGAAAATCGCGTTGAATTTGTGCATTGCATCGTCATCATCATGCATTGTTTGCCAAAACTATTTTTGCAAAGCCGTTTTGTTTCTAAAACGCCCCGTCTTTTGTTCAAACGCCAAAACCGGGTCCCCGGAATATTTTGTTTTGGCCGCTATCGGTTTGTAGACGGCCCGTTTAAATCAATTAAAATTTTTATTTATTTTGGCCGGAGCAGTCGAACGGGCCGACCGACCCGAACGACCGCCCCAGATTTTTAAAACGGTCCCAACAGCCCCCCCCCCCTAAATCCTAGTCTCACCCAATCTGTCCCTACCCACCAACAGCAGACCGCCACCTCACCCTCTCACCTAAACTATACCCACCTGCCACCTCAGCCATCCACCATCCCACCTCTCTCCTTTTCTCACCCCAACCCTATCTACCCGCCCTCCCCACTCTCTATGACCAGCCGGCCCCACCCCACAGTCCCTCTCTCACCCAACCGGCCCTACTCCCCACACCCAGACCCACCCTGGCCTGCCCCAGATGCCCCCTCCCCCAGGCCGAGCCTCCCCCAGCCCTGTCCCCACGCGGGACCCACCCGCGCGTCCTCCCACGCGGACCGCGACCCTCCTCTCTCCTCCCGTCGACACCAACCCAAGCTCCCCGTCCGCCCCCGCGCCGCAGGCTCGCCTCCCTCTGCTCGCTGGCGCGCGCCGCCCCTCCGCAGCTCCGGCGACCGCCCCGCGCGCGCCGCCCCTCCGCACCCGAGCCGAGCCGCCTCCGTCCACCTGCGCCTCCGCCGTTCCCGCGTGGCCCCACCCGCACGCCGCCTGCGCCGGCCCGCAGCCACGACCGCCGCCCCGCCGCCTCCAGTTCGTCGCCCCGCCGCCTCCGTCGAGTCCTCTCCGCCTGCGGCCACCACCGGCGCCGGCCGCTTCCTCCGTCCGCCGCCAACACGTGTCCGCCGCCCCGCCGCCGCCACAGTTCCTCCGTCCGCCGCCGCGCCGCCTTGCTCTGCCCCTCCGCCCGCGCGAGTCCGGCCGCCGCCGCCCCGACCAGCACGCCCCCCCCCCCCCCCGCCGGCCCCGTCGGGCCTCCTCCGCGCCGCATCCGTCGAGCCCCGCGCCGCCAGCACCTACTCGTCGCCGCCGGAGCCGCCCCTTCTCCCGCCGCGTCTGCCCCGGGGCTCTGGCCTCGTCGCCGGAAAACGCGCGCCGCCTCTGGAGCCGACCCACCGCCGCGGTCCGGCGAGTTTCCCCCAGCACGCGAGCCGCTGCCCGGCGAACGGTGCCTTCCTCCTCGTCGCCGACCCTCTGCGTGCGCCGCCCCGCACGACCTCGCCTCCCCAGGCCGTGCCCCTGTATCCGTTGGTGTGAGATGTTGAGGCAGCCTTGATGCGTTGTGGGTACCGCCCTCCAAGACAAGGTCGACACCGACACGACGATCGGAGCCGCGAGAGACCCCAAGTTCCCTACATGGACAAGAAGATCGCCTACCCGAACCCAGGGACGACAAGCACGACTTCACGGAACCCGAAGAGTGACACCGGTACCCCAAGACCTACCACACGGACGCGCCGCGGATTCGGAGGAACCCCCGGACGCCAAGATCACCGTCTCGGAACGACACGACCTTCTCCTCGGACGCCAAGAACTACAATCGGTACCCTAAGGCACCGCGACCCCGGCGCGTCAAGTACTTCTTCCTTGGGACGCCATGACTGGGACCCCGGACCCGAAGGCCACATGGGACGACAAGTACTCCCTCGAGACGCCGAGTACTTCGCTCCGGACACCGAGACCTCGATGCGACAAGATCTACCCCGTATTTCGAGAACGATCCCGCCGAGCCCGAACCGTCGAACCCTGGACCCTGAGACCGAACCCCGAACCCCGGAACCCCAAGATCGTCGAGCCCCCTAATGTGTGACCCTTTTCCTCGAACCCTATTTTATAACATAATAACAACTTGTTGCATATTTAATTGTCATCTCGCATGCATCTTGTGTGGTTTGGGGGCCTTATGCCGATTCACCTAATAATTAAATATGGGGCCCATATGCGGGCAATTCTAGTCTCATATTGGCCTCATTTAAACTTGTGTAGCGAACCGGTGATATCTTTTGCATTGTTAAACAACATTTAAAATGCGGGGTTTCTAAATAACTTGAACCACCTAACTAATTGTCGGGACCCCGGTTCCGCTTAATATGACCTAATTGCATCGCACCTTTGCCATGCCATGCATCATTCATGCATCATGCCGATCTTCTGCCGTTGTATTAAATATTGCATCCGGTGTTTCTTCTAGTGTTTTGCTTCTTCGCGAATAAGACCGTTGAGTTGATGTGAGCTTCGCCCCGATCTTCGGTTGAACCCTTCGACAATGTTTTCAGGCGAGCATCTCCCCCTTTCTACCTATCTTACTTTTATAGTATTTACTTCCCTCCTGTTGATCTATTGCTATCTGCGTTGCGATGCTTTAGTTTTCCGCACCTGTGTTATACCGTGCAGCCCTATATTGCCTTGGACACATCCTATTACCTGTTGTTTGGTAGATAGTTGGACTTGCGCGTCGTAGTTGCTTGCTCAAGTGCTGATGTGTGTCGTCATATGCCACAGTTGCTGATGTATTACCGCATGTTGATGTTGGAGATGATTCTAGCTTTACTTATCGTCACTTTAATTTCTGTTTAACAACTAAAATTGAAATAAGCAGAGGCATCGGTGGGTGATAGATAATATTTGGTTTCCGAACGCCCACTTGTGTCCCGTAAGACCCCGAGTACTTGATTCCTGTTCCTTGATTTATCGCGCTATCCACATCCGGGAGGTATATGGGACCCCCCTCAGCCAGAGCTTGATTCCGTCTTATTTCTTGGGGCCACAAACTAGTTTGAGGTTTTATTACTATCCTGTACTTATGCCATGTTTTACTGCTTTATTTACGATTGTGCGAGGAGCACACTGTACTGTTTAGGATGCGGAGTGATTACGCGGTATCGACAAGCCCAGCCACACTTTCGGGTTCCCAGTCGTTTACAGCCATTGGCGCAGACCTTGAGGCCGTCTCGGAGCTTGCTTACTCCGTTGCGGGATCTACTTAAGGGGTAGCCCCCTGAAATATTTCTGAATCTTGTGATTGCTTTGTCGTGAAGGCCTCGTTGGGTTTTGATTTGGTTTTTCTGAGGTTGATCGAGTGTGTGTTGCTATTGGTGCACCCCGGCCGGGTAAAACTTTCTGAAAGCCGTGTCCGCGGATATGGACGACTTGGAGCACAGTTTCTCGACCATAGACAAGCATAACTAAAGTTTACTGCTATAAATTTGACTTATAATGACTAGTAATTAGCTTCACTATAACGGAATGGCTAACTAAAACTGCCAACAATTGCTTGCTTGTGTCGTCGCTTGCGACCATTGTATCTGACTAGTAAGTATTGCAACTACAACGGAATGGCTGAATAAAAGTACCAACAACTGCTGGGTTTTGGGTATATCTCATGCTATCTGTATCTGATTAGTAAGAGTTACAACTATAACGGAATGGTTAATTAAAAGTGCCCACTGCTTATTTTATCAGGACGACTATCAATATTTGACTAGTAATTGCCGCAACGATAACTGAATAAATAAAACTGCCAACTGTGTGAGTTCCTCGGTTGACTTCCTCGTTTGGTCTCGAGGGGGAAACACCAGGATGGGTTTGTTGGGTGTTAGCTTCATGGTTGGATCCGGATAGGTCTATCTTACCCCTCTCTGATTGCCGCTAGTTGTATCGAGTCTTTATAGGTTGTTTAATGCATGCTGCCGCTGCCGCTCAGTCCACCATACCTATGTAGGCGAGGACCGCCGAATTCTAGCCTCGCCGTGTACTGGCCTCAGTACTGACGCTCCTTCTTTGTTTTCTGCTTTGCCCTTTGCCGGCACCCCTTTTGTTAAGCAGGTTTTGAGATCGACGCCGTTAGCAGGGTTACCCTTCCGGCTTGGCCTGGGCAGGGTTATGGACGCCATTGGTTATTCTTCAGGGCTCTTAGCCCCATTTGCATCTTGTCCGTAGTCGGACGCTATATCGTTTTCAAGGTGATTTGGATCTTTGTATATTATATCTGTATTCTTGACTCTTTGAGTCGCTGTTATATATCTGTTCTGTGGGTCCCATCGAGGACTGTTGTGTAATGTTATTACTTCGTTTTCCACCCGCACGAAAGTGCCTGGTGGGCACCTTTGAATCGTTTCTATGCGGGTTTGGTGAATTTTGCTCAAACTTGCATAGGTCCGATTCTGAGGGTGTTACAGAGTGGTATCAGAGCTCAGCAGTTGCGATACCCCACAAGTCCAGCCTGTAGGATAACCTAGCTAACGGCCGAAGTAGAGTGTCAAACTATTTTCGAAAATCGGTTGGATAGTTCTGATGAGGTCTGATTTTACTCCTTACCCTCTGCTGTTCTCCTCTTACCTCGACGTGTTTGAATCCGCTCTCTTTTCTCTCTTCGAGTCCAGGATTTCTCGTGGTTGGGTTTCCGTCGTACCTTCAGGGTTTCGTTTTCTTCCTTTTGTAACGGAGGTGCTACGATCATCAATCTGCAACTTGTCTGCTGTGCCCTACATCTGATCTTTTGTTCTTGAGCTCTTTATCCATGTGTGTTCCTTGCTGGATATCAGTGTCGTTGAAAAACATATGAGAAGGACGAGCTTTGGTGAAGTTGGAGTATACCTTGAGCATGTGTTGTTCATGCCAATGGAACCGTCGCGGAACCTAATCATTGTGTCTTTCATACGATTTCTGCTGGCAGCATTCCTTTGTTCCGGATACCACCTATGAAGATCTTCAGTCTAATTCCGAGAGTTGGTTGCATAATCCGTCTATTCGCGTGCAGAGTAATGGTTTGAGTGCGGTATGGAGTAGCTACCCTACCACTGCTCTTATCATTCGCTCTTGTATGTCGAATCAGTGGATCCAGCAATTTTACTCCGTCCACGGAAGTTAGGGGTGGCTTTATTTGTGATACCTCTACCTTCGACCTTTTGTTTCCGGAGTGCTCTCTCGACGATCAGGAACAACGACCCTTTGTTGGTGGTGTCGCCGTTTTCCAGATGAAGAAGAAACCCTCGTTAGTGGTGTCGCGATGATCTACACGAAGCGAGAAGACGCAGATCGCTGACCTTCCTTTCCGGTACCATGAGGCGGATCTCGAGGGCGAGATCCATTGTTAGTGGTGTCGAATTGTGGCATCCCGCAAAACCACTACTAGAAAATCGCGTTGAATTTGTGCATTGCATCGTCATCATCATGCATTGTTTGCCAAAACTATTTTTGCAAAGCCGTTTTGTTTCTAAAACGCCCCGTCTTTTGTTCAAACGCCAAAACCGGGTCCCCGGAATATTTTGTTTTGGCCGCTATCGGTTTGCAGACGGCCCGTTTAAATCAATTAAAATTTTTATTTATTTTGGCCGGAGCAGTCGAACGGGCCGACCGACCCGAACGACCGCCCCAGATTTTTAAAACGGTCCAACAGCCCCCCCCCTAAATCCTAGTCTCACCCAATCTGTCCCTACCACCAACAGCAGACCGCCACCTCACCCTCTCACCTAAACTATACCCACCCTGCCACCTCAGCCATCCACCATCCCACCTCTCTCCTTTTCTCACCCCAACCCTATCTACCCGCCCTCCCCACTCTCTATGACCAGCCGGCCCCACCCCACAGTCCCTCTCTCACCCAACCGGCCCTACTCCCCACACCCAGACCCACCCTGGCCTGCCCCAGATGCCCCCTCCCCAGGCCGAGCCTCCCCCAGCCCTGTCCCCACGCGGGACCCACCCGCGCGTCCTCCCACGCGGACCGCGACCCTCCTCTCTCCTCCCGTCGACACCAACCCAAGCTCCCCGTCCGCCCCCGCGCCGCAGGCTCGCCTTCCTCTGCTCGCTGGCGCGCGCCGCCCCCTCCGCAGCTCCGGCGACCGCCCCGCGCGCGCCGCCCCTCCGCACCCGAGCCGAGCCGCCTCCGTCCACCTGCGCCTCCGCCGTTCCCGCGTGGCCCCACCCGCACGCCGCCTGCGCCGGCCCGCAGCCACGACCGCCGCCCCGCCGCCTCCAGTTCGTCGCCCCGCCGCCTCCGTCGAGTCCTCTCCGCCTGCGGCCACCACCGGCGCCGGCCGCTTCCTCCGTCCGCCGCCAACACGTGTCCGCCGCCCCGCCGCCGCCACAGTTCCTCCGTCCGCCGCCGCGCCGCCTTGCTCTGCCCCTCCGCCCGCGCGAGTCCGGCCGCCGCCGCCCCGACCAGCACGCGCCCCCCCCCCGCCGGCCCCGTCGGGCCTCCTCCGCGCCGCATCCGTCGAGCCCCGCGCCGCCAGCACCTACTCGTCGCCGCCGGAGCCGCCCCTTCTCCCGCCGCGTCTGCCCCCGGGGCTCTGGCCTCGTCGCCGGAAAACGCGCGCCGCCTCTGGAGCCGACCCACCGCCGCGGTCCGGCGAGTTTCCCCCAGCACGCGAGCCGCTGCCCGGCGAACGGTGCCTTCCTCCTCGTCGCCGACCCTCTGCGTGCGCCGCCCCGCACGACCTCGCCTCCCCAGGCCGTGCCCCTGTATCCGTTGGTGTGAGATGTTGAGGCAGCCTTGATGCGTTGTGGGTACCGCCCTCCAAGACAAGGTCGACACCGACACGACGATCGGAGCCGCGAGAGACCCCAAGTTCCCTACATGGACAAGAAGATCGCCTACCCGAACCCAGGGACGACAAGCACGACTTCACGGAACCCGAAGAGTGACACCGGTACCCCAAGACCTACCACACGGACGCGCCGCAGATTCGGAGGAACCCCCGGACGCCAAGATCACCGTCTCGGAACGACACGACCTTCTCCTCGGACGCCAAGAACTACAATCGGTACCCTAAGGCACCGCGACCCCGGCGCGTCAAGTACTTCTTCCTTGGGACGCCATGACTGGGACCCCGGACCCGAAGGCCACATGGGACGACAAGTACTCCCTCGAGACGCCGAGTACTTCGCCCCGGACACCGAGACCTCGATGCGACAAGATCTACCCCGTATTTCGAGAATGATCCCGCCGAGCCCGAACCGTCGAACCCTGGACCCTGAGACCGAACCCCGAACCCTGGAACCCCAAGATCGTCGAGCCCCCTAATGTGTGACCCTTTTCCTCGAACCCTATTTTATAACATAATAACAACTTGTTGCATATTTAATTGTCATCTCGCATGCATCTTGTGTGGTTTTGGGGGCCTTATGCCGATTCACCTAATAATAAATATGGGGCCCATATGCGGGCAATTCTAGTCTCATATTGGCCTCATTTAAACTTGTGTAGCGAACCGTGGTGATCTTTTGCTTTGCATTAAACAACATTTAAAATGCGGGGTTTCTAACACAACTTGAACCACCTAACTAATTGTCGGGACCCGGTTCCGCTTAATATGACCTAATTGCATCGCACCTTTGCCATGCCATGCATCATTCATGCATCATGCCGATCTTCTGCCGTTGTATTAATATTGCATCCGGTTTCTTCTAGTGTTTTGCTTCTTCGCGGATAAGACCGTTGAGTTGATGTGAGCTTCGCCCCGATCTTCGGTTGAACCCTTCGACAATGTTTTCAGGCGAGCATCTCCCCCTTTTCTACCTATCTTACTTTTATAGTATTTACTTCCCTCCTGTTGATCTATTGCTATCTGCGTTGCGATGCTTTAGTTTTCCGCACCTGTGTTATACCGTGCAGCCCTATATTGACTTGGACACATCCTATTACCTGTTGTTTGGTAGATAGTTGGACTTGCGCGTCGTAGTTGCTTGCTCAAGTGCTGATGGTGTCGTCATATGCCACAGTTGCTGATGTATTACCGCATGTTGATGTTGGAGATGATTCTAGCTTTACTTATCGTCACTTTAATTTCTGTTTAACAACTAAAATTGAAATAAGCAGAGGCATCGGTGGGTGATAGATAATATTTGGTTTCCGAACGCCCACTTGTGTCCCGTAAGACCCGACGAGTACTTGATTCCTGTTCCTGATTTATCGCGCTATCCACATCCGGGAGGTATATGGGACCCCCCTCAGCCAGAGCTTGATTCCGTCTTATTTCTTGGGGCCCACAAACTAGTTTTGAGGTTTTATTACTATCTCTGTACTTATGCCATGCTTTACTGCTTTATTTACGATTGTGCGAGGAGCACACTGTACTGTTTAGGATGCGGAGTGATTACGGCGGTATGACAAGCCCAGCCACACTTTCGGTTCCCAGTCGTTTACAGCCATTGGCGCAGACCTTGAGGGCCGTCTCGGAGCTTGCTTTACTCCGTTGCGGGATCTACTTAAGGGGTGGCCCCCTGAAATATTTCTGAATGTTGTGATTGCTTTGTCGTGAAGGCCTCGTTGGGTTTTGATTTGGTTTTTCTGAGGTTGATCGAGTGTGTGTTGCTATTGGTGCACCCCGGCCGGGTAAAACTTTCTGAAAGCCGTGTCCGCGGATATGGACGACTTGGAGCACAGTTTCTCGCCCATAGACAAGCATAACTAAAGTTTACTGCTATAAATTTGACTTATAATGCTAGTAATTAGCTTCACTATAACGGAATGGCCTAACTAAGACTGCCAACAATTGCTTGCTTGTGTGTCGCTTGCGACCATTGTATCTGACTAGTAAGTATTGCAACTAACAACGGAATGGCTGAATAAAAGTACCAACAACTGCTGGGTTTTGGGTATATCTCATGCTATCTGTATTCTGATTAGTAAGAGTTACAACTATATAAACGGAATGGTTAATTAAAAGTGCCCACTGCTTATTTTATCAGGACGACTATC